>JAKZAP010000001.1:3643620-4843620 GCA_023053575.1 Branchinecta lynchi
TTGGGAGGGGGCTATCTACCGACCGGCTGGTCTTTTGTGCTTGCAGAAATCCGACTGTTTTTCAGAAAAACTGTTTTGATGAAAAGTTGATTGTTTAAAAAACAAGACCAAAGGTGTCGATGGGATCCCGAAAATCTAATGTTTGATCCAGACAATTGCGAACGAACTACCATATACTTGTCTACAAAAAAAAAGAAAGTTCAGAAACGAATTCAGCGTATCTCCCTATCCGTATAAAGAACATCTAATCAACTTCAAGTAAAACTTTAACTTATAAAAGAAATCCGGTTTCAACCGGATTCCGAACGATCTATATCTCCCGGTAAAAAAAAAAAAAGATTGTCATATACAGATTCAGCGTATCTTCTTACCCCTAAATCTGTCATCTATTCAACTTCAAATAAAACTTTTGCTTTTAACAAATTTTCCGGTTCTGGCCTGATTCCGGGCGAACAAGTTGTCAAGGTAGAAAATACTTTTCACATAAGTGTTCATCATGTCTTCTTACCCGTAAATTGAACATCTAATCAACTTCAAATAAAACTTTCACTTTTAACAAGCTTTCCGGTTTTGGCCGGATTCCGGGCGAACTACTTGTCTGATGACAAAATGGTTTTCACCATCGTGTTAAGCATGTCTTCTTACCCGATAATCGACCATCACATTATATGTTTAAAAATATTTCTTTTGCTCCTTAATTTAAACCCCCTCCCCCACCCCTAAATGTAGGGCTACAAAGCCCATCTACGAACTCAATCTTACTCTTGACCCAAACAACCCTCATACCAAGTTCCATCCAAATTTCTTATTCCCTTCGAGAGTTATAGTGCGCACAGACGGACGGACGGACAGACGGACAACTTTTCAGATGTCATATGTATCCCTCCACTTACGTTTTGGGATCCCAAAAACGACTATTTCCACAAGAAATTGCTGATCCTAAGAAAAAATGACTGTTCTTGAGACAAAATCGAAAAATTTACTGTTTTAAGAAAAATGGACTTTTTCGAAGAAAAATTCGACTATCTTGCAAAAATCTAACCTCTTAAAAAAATAACGAAGAAGAATAGACATCCATAGAGAGCACTGGAAAAAAAGTTATTAAGGCTGGTTTACATTAGTTGCCTATCGTGGAGGGATCACTCCATTCCCCTCAAATTATCCACTCTTGCGGCTAGCTGATATAGCCACTTTCTGTTTTAGATCTTCCCCGTCTTTTCGTGGAACTTATTACTCATGAGCTCAAGCTGAACTTGATACGATACACTTCTTGGAACTTGGCTTTTGTTAACTCGGTTTTCCAAAAAAGGGGACGTTACAAGTTGTTGAAGAGTTTCTGAATAACTAAACCGCCCCTCCGGTCAAATTGTAGCAGGACACAATTGCATAAAGACAATCTTAATCTTACCTGTCAAGTGAAATAGCTACCAAAGTGAAACACCCGGAAGCCACAGTGGTACTTGCTATACAGTTGTTAACGATGCAGTAAACCTCGCCATAGTCCCAATGACTGAAAAAAAGTTCATAGACCTTTAGAGGCTTTAAGTATTAAATCCTTAACTGGAACACCCCAGCTCCATCCTGCTCAACCTTAAACAGAATCAGATTTGCGGACAACGTTTGATCTTATCCCGTGCTACAAGATATGATAAACCTTACGTGTAGAGCACGTTATTTCTAGAACAGTCAACAAGGAGCATAGTCATTTTGAAAACTGCAGAAACGTTTTCCAGGAATCACTTTTCTTTTCCCTAATATAGCGTTCTGCAGAGCATCCTAATCCAACAAAGTCACTCGGGCCTGTCCAACAGCAGGTTCGAATTCGCTTGTTTAAATAACTCACGACATAGCCTTACTAATTTTCAGCCAGTGAGCCCTGCAAAAGGCTAGACAAATTGCAGCCTATATTTACTGAAAAACAATAAAAAAAAATGAGGGTCAGTGTAGTGCAACATAATTTGGAACAAGCCTTCTGGAAGCCCTGTCTGGAAAAACAGCTAGATTTCGAATTTCTGGAATAAGAAATGAAAAGCTCATGTGGCACTGATCAGAGGATGAAAGTAGGAATTTGCCAATTCGTGGTTTTTTGTGTCATTTGTGGAAGCAAAGAATTCAGATAAGATTGTTCATGGGCCCTTTGAAATCATGAGAAAGTATCGTTTGGTAAAAAGTAATTTATTTGTGCACTTGGCTGCGACGATGCGCACTTTAAGGGCGCTAGATATTCATTTGTAATCAAAACCAGGGGGGTCCGAGGGGGGAGGGGGGCGCAGAGACCCCCCCTCTTACATTTTGGGCCTGTTGGTTTGGTATCATTCGTTAGCGAATTCGGAAATTCACCGGACTTTTCTCAAGTCCATATCTGTTCTGTCTCATTCGGTCTGATTTAGATTCATTTGGTTCTGATCCGTGACCGAATTCGATAATTCATACAACTTTTGTTCAGTCCGCATCGATTTCGCCGCATTCGGTCCGTCCCTGCGTAAGTTCGGTGATTTAAACTGTTTATTTGGTCTTATTTTTATGGCACTTGCCCTTCGGTCAAGTGCCATATAGCGATTGTAATTTCTGTCCGTCAGTCGGTCCCGGTTTTGCTAGTTCGGGCACTTCCAGATAATCTGGGACGATGAAACTTGGGAGGCATATCAGGGACCGGACCAGATCAACTTACAATTAATCATTTCCCGCGTAATTAGTACTCATTTTAAGAGACTTGATTTCACTGAATACTTTTTTAACTAAAATTTTGAATTATGGTGATTCTTCACCTTCCGAGTTTTTTCGAGATTTTTTTTTAATTTCTTCTGCGATACTTAAAATTCAAGAAATCTGGAAGTTCAAAAACCCCTTTTTTCCGGATTCTTTTGATATACGTTAGGACCGGTTTGTATAATAGGTGTAATTTACAGAAGCCCAGATTCCGGGAGGTGAAGACCCGACTACGAACCTCTGAGTCGTGCAGCGACCGCTCTACTACGGCGCCAAGACTCCATGAATGAGAGAGCGAATGCGGGACCACACAAAGTGAATAAACTAAACAAATTACATAAGCTAGTACAATGGAACTTGTCAGGAATATTAGATGTATTAGGGAGCGAATGCGGGAGTATATATTGTTAAAACATTGAATCGGGGACCCGACCTGATTAACCTGGACATAGTCAAGAAACATAAATAATAGTTCGTGCACTTCCACGCAAGCTAGGACGATGAAACTTCGCAGGCATATCAGGGACCCGACTAGACTAAGTTGGAAATAGTCACTTGCCCGATCCGACCATCGTGGGGGGAGGGGGCGGAATCCGGAAAATATGGACATTCATAAGAGACAGCAGCACCTTCTGCGGCTCCTTCTATACTATTTCGTTCTGGTGTCACTCATGTTCTGCGAAAGAAGGAGATAAAAAAGATGAGATCATGTTATTTTAAATATGCAAAGCACCTGCTCCACTTGTCGAAATTATGCCATAACCATACTTTGACAGAGAAGTTCAAAATTCAAGATGCAAGTGTTACCCTTTTGGATGTTTCTTCTTCGCTATCAAAAATCATTGACAACAGAACCCAACCAGCGCACGACCTTCTACACTGCTTCCTGGCCGACGATTGAAATTAAGTGTCTTTTTGTGTATGTTTATGTGTTTTATTTACTTTCTTCATTTACTCCGCTTTCTGAAAACGGCGGGTTATAAATAAATTACTTATTATTACTTATAACTTTCGAACGGGTGATCGGATCTTAACGAAACTTGATATCTGGAAAAGATCTCGTGTCTCAGATGTCTCATTTCAAGACCGGATCCGATGAATCTGGGGGGGGGGGTGGAAGGGGCGAACCGGAAATCATGTGAAACTCTCAGAGTGAAACTCACAAGCTCTATATACACTGGCAGAACTGGACCGGATTCGGACACTGTGGAGGGGAGTTGGAGGGGGGTTCCGGAATTCCGGCGATCCGTAGTTAATGTACTTCCAGGTGGGAAGACCAGATCAACTTACGATTAATCATTTCCCCATTCCAACTTTCCCCGGATCCGGGAGTCCGGAAACTATAAAGCAAAAGCGGAGCGAAACGTGGCAGAAAGAGCGCTGCCCAAATGCGGGATCGAACCACGAACCTCTGAGTCGTGCAGCGACCGCGCTCAGATTAAATTAGAAATAATCTCTTCCCCGATCCGACCATCTTGAGGGGAGTGGAGGGAGGGGGAATCCGGAAAAAATAGGAAAAATGATATATTTTTAGCTTACGAACGGGTGATAGGATCTTAACGAAACTTGATATATGGAAGGACCTCGTGTCTCAGACGTTCCATTTTAAAATCCAGACCGGATCCGGTGACATTGGGGGGAGTTGGAGGGGGAAACCGGAAATCTTGAAAAACACTTAGAGTGGAGAGATCCGGATGAAACTTGGTAGAAAGAACAAGCACAAGTCCTAGATACCTGACTGACATAACCGGAACGGATCCGCTCACTTTGGAGGAGTTGTGGGGGGGGGGGTCCGAATTCTAGTAATCCCGCGAGTTCGATGCTTCCTGATGTGCTAGGACAATGAAAATTGGCAAGCATGTCAAGGACCCGACCAGATTAAATAGGAAAAAGTCACTTCCCCGATCAGACCATCTGGGGGGGGGGGGGTGGAGGGACGGGGAAGCCAAAATTGAGGTATAAATGAATTACTGAATTTTATTGACCCACTGCACTACAATGAGGACTAGTGGAGTATAATAAAACAAACTGGAAAAGGAAATAACAATAACACTCAAAGGACGGTAACTAATCATACTCGATCATTCCTGGCCGTACAGACGGGTGATTCAGGGGTGGTTGCAAGAACGAAGGATTCGAGCACGGAGATCTTCCACCGCGGTAACAGGTTCATTAACTTTAAATCTGTTGATTAAATAGGTGTTCCGCGTCCATAGTGGCAATTTTAGCAAAAATTTAAGGTAACGAAAGAATAGTGAACGGATATGTTTGATTTCAAAACGGGTACAAATTTTCCAGAAGGAGGTGAGGTAGAGGACATGTTTTTAACTTGAGAACGGGTGGTCGGATCTTGATGAAAGTTGATATTTAGGATGACCTCGTGTCTTAGACGTCCCACTTTAAATCCGGACCGGATCCGATGACACTGGGGGAGGGGGGCTGGTGGAGGGAACCGGATATCTTGACAAACGCTTAGAGTGGAGGGATTGGGATGAAACTTGGTGGGAAGAAAAAGCACAAGTCCTAGATACGTCATTGACATAAACTGGATCGGATCCGGGCACTGTGGGGGAGTTAGGGGGGGGGGGCGGACTTCTAGTGATCCCGCGAGTCCGGCGTACTTCTTGATGCGCTAGGACGATGGAACTTTGCAGGTATGTAAGGGATCCGAACAGATTGACTTGAGAATAGTCGTTTCTCCGATCCGACCATCGTGGGGGGAGTGGATGGATGGGGAGTCCGGAATCTAGTGGCATGCATAACTTTTGAACGGGTGATCGGATTTGAATGAGACTTGTCAGTTCGAAAGAGCTATCGCCTCAGATGTTCGGTGTCAAGTCTGGAACGGGTCCGATACCTGTGGGGGATGGGGGGGGGGGGCGGAAAACTTAAAAAACGCTTAATTGGGAGAATATGCATTAGGCCTATATACGAAACTGACGGAGCCAGATGGTTTCGGGGCTCTGGGGAGTTGGGGGGTTGGAGGGGGTTTCCTAAGATTCCGGTAGTCGCGAGTTAGAATAGTTCCAGATGTACTAAGAGAATGAAACTTTGCAGGCAGCGTCTTGGGGGGAGCGAGGGAAGGGAAATATGGAAACTGCTGCAAATTGCGAACGAGTGGTCTTATTCGAGTAAAACTTAATGGGTGATAAGAATCTATGAACTCGACATGCAAGACATGCGTTCAAACTGTATGCGACCATGCTTGGGGGAGTTGGGGTTGGAAAATTTTGACGTGCACAAAAAACAAACGGTTGGACCGAATGAGATGCAAGTTCGACAGTGCCAAGCTTGTGCGGCCTAGATTTGTTATTTGGTGTTCGGGCCGGATTCAGTCATGGTAGGGGGGGGGGGCAGGGTTCCCTTTTTGCCGGCTAAAATTGATTTTTACCATACTCAGCTTTTATTAATAAAACCCGATTTTTGCCGGCTAAAACTGGCTAAAATCAAACCGCACTCATCTTTTCTACGTATCAATCTTTACTGTTGTTTGTTCATTGTTTTCCGACTATTTTTCAACCAGGGTTGATTCCCGGACTAATTAGCTCACCTACTCCAATCCAGAAAACCGGTTTGGGGTTGACACGAGTGAGTCATCCGGTCACGTTGCTTCCTGCAATTTATTTATACCGGGAGTTCGTACCGTGTTATATTAAAGCGAGGAGGCTATTAGAAACTGCGGAGGCGATTTGTTGTAGATGTTGATACGATACGCGGATAGTAAATAGGCTACTTCAAGAATTGAGCTTGTAATCTTATGGCTTTTCCTTCTTGTTTTGTTGATAGTATGTTACACGGTAGCTTTGTAGGGATTCTCAGCAGAAACTTGTGCATATAAATGAAGGAACCTAGCTTCAGTGCCATTTATAATGGCAGATATGACTTAGCCTACACCTATTCAGTGTTGACATTATTCTTGCGTCCTCCCGCCCTCTCTAGGCTAACATGAACTACAATCTTTAATACATGAAAGAAAGTATGACAGTCTTAGAATAGCGGAGTGCTATCAAAATCACATAGTAGCAGTTTTGATTTTAGCCAGTTACTTGATTTTATCCATGCCACTTGATTTTAACCATACCGGCAGAAATCACCTTTTAGCCGGTATTAACCGGCTGGTATTTTAGCCACCCGAGAACCCTGGGGAGGGGGGTGGGGGGTACTGAAAATTTGCAGATAAGCTACGCTCCGATTTCAGTAAAACGTGATGGAGGGGAAGAGGGGATTCAGAGGTCTAACGGTGTTTGGGGGGAGGGGTACCGGAATTTTCCAAAAATGATCAGATTTGAGTGAAACTTAATAGATGGTATAAAAGCAAATGCTTTAGATGATCCATTTTTTAGTCCGAACCAGATTCGACCACGGTAGGGGAAGATGGAGGGAGTACCGGAAATGGTGTAACACGTCTAGGGATCGAACGAGTGGATTTATTGGGCTGAAACTTGGAAGTTTGAACAGTCGTGCGCATATGCTGCAGATAATACGAGATTATGCCGAAACTGCTCAGAAGTGACTGAAACTAAATATCCTATTTCTCTTTCCGAACCGCATTTTTGGATGGCGGGTATACTTCGAGACGTTCTCATCTACTTTCGTGTACCACCTACTCGCAACAAGTGCTATATGAGCTCGTAGCTCTTTTTTTTTTTTTTTTACCAAACTCGGAATTAGGTAATTCACCGGATTTTTCTTTAGTCCGCTTCTATTACTAGATTGTGGAATTCGGTTGTTTTAGGTGGTTCTAATAACAAGAGCTTTATTCCATGACGAATTCGGTTGTTTTACCGCTCTCGATCTGTTCCTTATTTTTGTTGTTAGTTTTTCGGTGTAGTGCGAATTCATTATTTGCTTCAACCTAGATACTAAGTTCGACCATTTAAGTGGCATTTATTTGGCTCTCGTTCTTTACCATTTACGGTAGCTTCAGCTGGCTACTATTCATGTTTTTCTTTATACTTCTTCGGATTGCAGTACTTCAGGAATAAGCACGTCTCTTGACGTGAAAACTAGCCTACTTTTCTTTGCTGTAAATTCCGAACAAATGTGCTTTGTATCTAATTTACTCTGGAATTTCGTTACTTCGGAATTTCGTTTCGCCAGACAACTCTGTGATCGCAAAAAGGCAATTTTATCATCAGTGTTTCCACAAAGTTTCGCCTGCGGCATATTTCGCAGTCTTCACTAGGAGGGTGCGTCATTTAGTTGGCGTTTGAGGCTTGGAATTTAGGAGTGCTTGAACCATGCTAAAGGCTAGAATTTTCATGGAAAGTAGTTACATGTCGCCAGAAAAAAAAAGGCGGATTAAAAAAATGTCTCATGCGGCGCCTTAATTAATCGTTGATATAGCCGTTAGTGTCGTTGTTGCTATACAGCAACGCCGTTCTTGCAATTATTTCAAGTCCTGTTGGCAAAACTGGAAAGTTACTCTAATGGTAAAAGGCCAAGGACGGCGAATCGATGAAAAAAAATAACAAAAGTGGAAAAGCGTGAAAACGCGACAATTTTTCTCTTTAGACTTGTTTGTATATACTCTGCAACTTTTTACTTTGTAGCTTCATGAAGGCAACTCACTGTCTTTTTCGATTTTTTTTTTTGAATAAATTTAGTAAAATCAGGTACCGATACAGTCAATATTTACCAGTTCACCCCCCTCCCTGCCCCCCCCCCCCCCCCAATGATAAGGCTAGGGACGCCCCTGATCAATACACTTCAAGCAAAAATGATGATGAGCTGATCGACATCACATAAATGTACGTTTTACTTAAAAGTATTGTTTACGTTAAGGAATTCACTTGTTAGCAAAACCTTGAGGCAAAAACTGCCATGGGCTCTTGGGAATCATGAATAAATATTGTTGGTAAAAAGTATCTTTTTTTACTTTTCGGTGAAGATGCGCACTTTGAGGGTGCTATAGAAATTGATTTTTAAGCAAAACCCTTGTGTCACAGAGATCATTTGGTCCAAATTATTTTTCACTTTGCGGTTAAGATCCGCACTTTAAGGCAGCCAGACATTAATTTCTACGCGAAACTCTTGAGGCAAAAATGATTCTGGGCTCATATGGATGATGAAAATGTATAGTCAGCTTAGAGAGTATTTTTCGTACTTTGCGGTTAAGATGAGTACTTTAAAGGATGGTTGGATGTGGACAATCACCAATCCAATCTTGTCGGGTCTCTAATATTCAAGCCAAGTTTCATCGTCTTACCACATCTAGAAGTACCTTAACTCGCAATCACCGGAATTCCGAACACCCCTCTAACTCCCAACACAGTACCCGAATCCGGTCCGGTTCTGTCACCGATGTATCTAGGGCTTGTGCTTGTTGCCCACCAAGTTTCAGACCGATCCGTCTACTCTAAGCGAGTTACAAGATTTCTGGCACCTCCCCTCCAACCTCCCCCACGTCCATCGGATCCGGTCCGGACTTGAAATCGGCATTTGAGGAACGAGTTCTTTCCAAATATCAAGTTTCATTAAAGTCCTAATCCAAACATTCATTTTACCTATTCTTAGTAATCGCATACCACAGGTTTATTTGAATTGAACGCGATTGCCAGGTTGCTGTTTCGGCTCGAGAAAAAACCCACGCCGAAAGTCTTCTTTTCTAGATGACAGGATTTTCTAGGATTGACTAGCAAATAATTATAAGACCTAATTCATAATTTTCTTATGTCTTCAGAGGTACCACACTGGTCTTGTTTTTTTAATTTATTTGTATTTATAATATACAGTTGGAGCATTAGGTGGAAATTATTATTTTGACCCTTGGCTCCCTACGTGCCATAACAGCTGTCCGGGATAATTGGCTGAGATTCAGTCCAGACAGAGTTATTTCAAACCTAGGAAATTTGGTTTTTTTTTTTTTTAATTTGGTCATTGTTTTACGGTGTTTTTAGTGGTTTTAGCCATTCATAGTGGCAGTAAGGATGGTTAGCATTGTGTATGTGGTAGAAATACCATTTTTTGTGGCCCGCTTTAAGATCCGATCACCCGCATCCCAACGATAATGAAGCTAATCTCAGGAAATGCCGACTATATTGTATGTGACCCCCAAAAGATTTGTTTCCGATAATTCTTTACCATTAAAGTTGCTAAATATTTCAAGCATAGACACGAGCACATATGGAAGTACCACAAGTCCGAACAGAAAAGTATCATTTGATGATGATCGATTATATGATTAGAAGAGCAACGAAGAAACTCAATTTCTTAGATACTTCAGGCATGTTTAATGAATAAGTGATGGGTAACTAGACTATCAAATCTCAGCCCTATTTGGTTAAACTTTAACATGCGACTAATGCAAAGTTTTGGTAACAAGTAAGTAAATAGGTATTTATTACCCGTATTTTTCACTGAGAACAAAATGGAGTAAAGAAGAAAAAGAGGAAAAAAGAGAAAAGAACAAGAGTTAGAAGCTCGGCACTTGCTAGACTGGGTCAGAGGATGAAAGTAGGAATTTGCCAATTCGTGGGGTTGTTGTAATCAGTTGTATTCAAAATTCTTGAGATATTTAGTAAAAAGTATTTTTTTTTTACATTTGGCTTGAATGATGTGCACTTTAAGGGTGCTAGACATTCATCTGTGACCAAAGCCCCTGAGGTAACAGAAGACCAAAGATATCGATGATCCAGACAGTCGGGTAGTGTATATATGCGGTCTTAACCAGACTCCTTGAAACTTTGACTATTAAGATTCCGAAACAGATAAAGGTGATGGGTAGTTTGGTAAAAAGTATTTTCTTTTTGCACTTGGATGTGCTGATGAGCACTTTAAAGACGCTAAAAGTCATCAGTAATCAAAACCCTTCAGGCAAGAATGATAATAGACTAATCGGGATCATGAAAATGTACATTTTGCTCATAAGTAGTGTTTGTACTTCAAAGAATTCACCCTGAATTCACCTGTAAGCAAAACCTTTGAGGAAAAAATTTATCATGGGCCCCCGGTGATCACGAGATATATCGTTTGGTCAAAAGTTTTTTTTCACTTTGCGGTTAAGATGTGCACTTTAAGGAAGCTAGAAACTAATTTCCAAGCAAAACCATTAAGCCAGAAAGATCGTGGTGATTTGGGGGGGGGGGCAAGGCATTCAGCGACTGGCTGGTAAATTTTCCAACTGTTTTTGCAGAAAAAACGACCGTTTTCGAGGACAAAATAAAAAAAAATGAAAAATGAAAAACAAAAAGTCGATGGTTTTCAGAAAAACCGACTGTTTTGATCAACGGATTTTCAAAAGTCGACTGTTTTCATAAAAATAATCGACTGTTTTGACAAAAAATCCTGGCGCGCGCTTCGCGCCGACTCGGATATTTTTTGCCGACTGGCCGACAACATTGTGGGGGGGGGGGGACGCCCCCCCCCCGAGGTCATGACGCCCCTAGTCATAGAGTTCATACAAATGAAAATGTATATTTTGCTTAAAAGTACTTTTTGTACTTCGCGGTTAATAGTTAATAATATTTAATAATGATATTCCCGTTATTAATAGACAGCAAATTTAAGCCTCAGTCCCTTATTAATAACAAAACCGAAGTTGATCAAAGTGCAGAAGAAAACCTTTCCTGTCATCGCCCCAATAGAGCAGCAAAAACAGCAACCTTGTAAAAAATTAAACCTCATCACTAAACTCACAAAAATAACCGTTCCCAGACGGGAGTTTTCCGTATGCCACAAGTTATTTTACTCCGCTTTATCTTTCTGTTCATGTACTGCAAATTTACGTTTGCCAACAGGAACATTTCTGTTTAAGCCGACATTTCCATTTAGATCCATTTCAGAAGTACGGGAGCGGGGAATTTCAGTCAGATTTTCGCGCTGATGTACGGAAAATTTCTGTTTCGCCAAAAACGGAAAGTTTTCTGTTTTATTTCATACATATATACGCAGGTACACACAAATTTTCGGTTTAACAAGAAACAGCAATTTTTCTGGTGAGGTTCAAAAAAGTTCTGCTACTGTACAGGATTATTCCATTTTTTAAGAAAAATAAGATTTGGGTTCTCCCCGCGCCGTTCAGTAACATGAAACTTTAGTACCTGCACAATTATTTTTATGCTGCGATATGGAACTTTTCTTTTTGGAAAGAAACGTAAGTTTCCCGTTGAGCAGAAAACTTACGTTCAGCAACAAGAAACGTCAGCACGTTATTTTTATATTGGGATACGGAACTTTTCTTTGTAGCAAAAACGGGAAGTTTTCAGTTGAGCTCCACGAAATTTACGTTCAGCAATAGGAAACTTCAGTACCTGAACAATTTATATTTATTTTTATGCTGGAATACAGAACTTTTCTTTTTAGCAAGGTTAGCTCCAGAAAATTTACATCAATACCTGAACAATTTATATGTATTTGTATGCTGGGATACGGAATTTTACTTTTTAGCAAGAAACGGGCAGTTTTGCATTAAGGTTCAAAAAATGTACGTCCAGCGAATCAAAAAATGTACGTCACAGGAATTCAGCCCCTGAACAATTTGTATTTATTTTTATGGCTGGGACGCGGATTCATTTTTTTTTTTTTTTTAGCAAGAAGCGTTAAGTTTTTCTTTGAGCTTTAGACAAATTACGCTACTGTACAGGATTGTTCCGTTCGGAAAGAAAAATAAGACTGACCCACATATTTAGTACTTAATAAATATTCCTTGAGCTCAAGCGGACTTTGAAACATATATTCAAATAATGTATACAACGGATACGTCAGCTACGATGCTTCATCGTCGATATTTCGGTCCTTCTTCGCAAGGGTCCTCGTCAGGCTGTCAATGTTCACGGTGAACTTCGGGGAAGGATACAAACCTGTAATCATTGCTGCCAAAGCATCGTAGCTGACATGTCCGTTGTATGCATTATTTGAATAGATGTTTCAAAGTCAGCTTGGGCTCACGGAATATTTGGCGCTTGAAGTAAACCCTCGAGGTAGAAATGAGTATGGGCCATTGGGAATCACAAAAATGTATCTTTATGGTAAAAAGTTTTTTTTTTCACTTCGGAGTTAAGAGGGGGCTAAACACTTTAGAGGGGCTAAAAACTCATTTGTAAGCATATACTTGAGGTACAAATGATCATGGGCCCTTGGTGATTATGAAAGTACATCTTTAGGTCAGAAAACATGTCCTCTTGTCAGTTATCAAGTTTCCTTCGGGTCCGACCAACCGTTCAAAAGTTGTGCATCACTCAAAATTTTGGTAATCCGGATTCCAATTAACAGTAGCCCACGACGTCCGCGACCCGAGCTCTTTCCAACTGTCAAGTTTCATTTGTGTCCGATGCCCCGTTCGAAATGTATGCTCTCCTTCCTCTCCCCCCCCCCCATGGTCGGGCAGGCGCATGCCAAGTTTCATCGTCCTACCACATCTGGAAGTACCTTAGCCCGTGATAACCGGACTTCCGGGACCCACCCTCCAGCTCCCCCCACAGTGCCCGGATCCGATCCGGCTATGTCAACGACGTATCTGGGACCTTTGCTTGTTCATCCCATCAAGTTTCGTCCTGATCCCTCCACAATCAGCGTGTCACGATATTTCCGGTACCCCCTCTATACCTCCCCTCAGAGTTGTCAGATCCAGTCCGGACGTAGGACGGGACACGTGAGGCATGTGTTATTTCATCTTATCAAGTTTCATCCAGACCCGATCACCCGTTCGAAAGTTAGGCATGCCTGAATATTCGGATTCCCCCTCCCTCCACTCCCCCCACGATGGTCGAATCGGGGAAGTGACTATTTCAAGTCTGTTTGGTGGGGTCCCTGATATGTGTGCCAAGTTTAATCGTCGTAGCACATCTGGAAGTACCCTAACCCTCGATCACCGGACTGACCGACCGACAAAAAAGTTATCGGTATATGGCATTTGGCCGGAAGGCAAATGTCATAAAGCTGGGATAAAACCAAAGTGTTGCTCTCGCAACACAAAAAGACTTCGCTTCTCCCTCAGCGAGTCCCTCAGTGCCGTTGAACAACAAGAAACTTACCAGAAACACTGTTTCCAACCTTTTTCGAGTAGAAAAAACCGGTTCTGTTCTAAGTTTAAAATGCCCAGTAAGTTCAAGAATTAGTACCCATCTTCAGTTGTACTTTTTTTTGCCAATGTAAAAGCCACAGAATCGTTTGAAAAGCCTCACTGCAATCCGTCCTTTTGTTATGTTCGATTTTCTGTTAAGATCAAGAAAATTCTGAACCAATTTGAGGATTTAATGCCTCGTCTACAATGCCAAAACCTCAACTTGCAAATTTTAACGAGTACTGACATTTATCGGTATTCTAAAGAAACTAGTTAACTTTTGGTATAAATACAGTGAAAGAATATTGCAATGTCGAATATCAACTATCAAGGTAGTAGATGAATGATGTTTCAAGTACCTTGAATCTTAAAATTTTGAATTTATGAAAGGATAAGGATGGCCGTCTGCCCCCCCGCCCCTGGAGCTTTGAGCTGGAGCGGAAAGGTGTCAGATAATTTTCAGTTCAGGAATGGAAAAAGTACAACATTTCTGTTCCTGAAATGAAATTTTCCGTCCGTCTACACTACATTTTACACCAACGGAACAGGAATATTCCTTTTTTTTAACCGAACTTTTATGCTTGGGTACAATTCAGCCCGTGAACAGAAATCTTTCCGACTTCCGTCTCTGTACAGCAAATTTCCGTTTCTGTGCGAGAATTTTCAGTTCCTCAACAGAATACTGCTGCAGCTGGACAGGAATATTATGTTCAGCAGCAGAAAGTTCAAGTTTGGATGCAGAAACTTTCCATTTATACTAATTTTTCCAAAATCCTGAAAACGGGAAACTTCTGTTCGTGAACGGAAAGTGTATTACGGAAATTTCCGACAATGACCAAAGTTGCTTTGGCTCGCTTTTACGGAAACTTTCCGTACACGGACGGAAGAAGTACTGTAACGCCTGTTGCCGAAATTTTTCTGTTCCTGAAGGTTTTTTCCCTTCGAAAATTTTTTCGAGCGTAGGTTTTAAAAGTAGTTTCCCAGAATAGGCTTCAGTTGTTTATTGCAGGTTCGTTCCTTCTCCAACGTTGTCCCTGAAGTTCGACAGCCTGAAGAGGGACCTTGCCAAGAAGGGCCGAAATATCGCAGCCAGAGCATCGTAGCTGACGTATCCGTTTTATGTATTGTTTGAATGAATGAAGGAATGAATTTATTCCCAATAGAGCCCAAAGGCCATGGCGGGAAACATATCACAAAAACAAAAACAAAATACTATACACTCCAACAACAAACCAAAAAATCAACTTCTATAAAAATGGTTCACGGTGGGCCATAGAAACCTTCAGGAGTCTACCCAGCCTTCTGATCTCACCAAAACACTTACTTCCCATACTTGAAACCAAATCCCTTCCCTCCCAAGCCTCCCAACCAAACACTTTCTTTCTTAATTCTTTCAACTCCTCGCAATAACATATCAAATGTACCGCATCCTCTCCTTCAATACCACACATTGGACAAAAATAAGGACCAGTACCTTTCCTATCTCTACCAATATAATTTCTCCGCATCCCCACCGGAAGAGCGTCCCCCCTAAGACTCACCATCCACTATTGTTTGAATATATTTCCCAGTCAGCTTGGGCTCATGGAGTATTTAAGTACTTCAAGGGATGATCGGATCTGGGAAGGGACAATTTCTAAGCCAATTTTGTAAAGCCTCTAATGTTCAAGCCAAGTTTCATCGTTCTGGCATTTGAAAGGAAGTACCTTAACTCGCGATCACCGAATTCCCGGCCTCTCCAGCTCGGTCCGGTACCGTCACTGATCTATTTAGGGCTTTTGCTTGTTCTTCCCACCAAGTTTCATCCCGGTCGCTCAATGATTAGTGCGTCGAAAGATTTCCAGTTCTACCCTCCATCTCCCCCCCCCCCCCCCGTTCATCGGATCTGGTCCGGACTTGAAATGGGACATTTCAGACATGAGCTCTTTCCAAAGATTAAGATTCATGAAGATCCGATCAACTTTAATATTCAGCATTCCCCCTTCCTCCCTCCCCCCCCCCCAGACAATTGTTGGATCAGGGTACTGACGTCTCCAATGTTCAAGCCAAATTTCATCGTCCTAGCCCTCTTGGAAGCACCCTAACTTCAGAACAGTAGACCGACAGATAGACCGAAAAGTGATCGGTATATGGCACTTGAGCGAAGTTGCAATTGCCATAACAAAAGAGAGAAATTTATGGCACAACATAGATAAATGCACATGTCATTTCACAAAAGAACTCTACAAATGTTTAAGCCACCACTTAAATGTTTAATTTCATAATTACCCGTTTCTTCATTACTTACTGACGATTTTAATACAGGATGAGAATTTCCCTGCCGGAAAATCTGAGCTTTTCCAGACTGAATCGATGATGGTGCATAAAATCCTGGACAGGAATTCTATTCCGTGTCGTGAGCACCAGACCATGATCGTCTTCTTTACTGAATAAGAGATTATTGCTTACCCATTTATGAAGAACCGAAATGTCACCGAGCAGTTGAAGGTTGACATGGCCAGATCAGCGAAACTTAGGTTTAGAAGGAAGTAGTTTGTAACCGTTCGCATTCCACGATTTACTAGAAGGTAAGACATCACTGATAATTCGCCCATTAATTCATTTCCTGCGTGGCGAATAGCCGTTCTTGAAGGGATCGACTAAAAAGAGGCACAGCATGGCGCAGAAGGTACGAATAATAAAGTAGACTGGCAAGTAATAGAAGTAGACAAGTAAGGGAGAGTTCGAAAACTTAAAAGCTTAAAAGAAGGTAAGGTACAGCGTTGTTCCTGCCTCGCATTTTGAAGCCTGAAAGGCCCTTTACTCTTCGCGCCTCTTAGTACTCATGCCTCCTACACAATATAGAGCCAGGCCTTTTTTTTTAGTAGTTCCCGTCCTTGAATGCATCGGTGATCGGTTTCATGCAAATAAGCGTGAACGGTTACAACTTGTCATTATGGAAGTAGAAGACGGTTTTCACCAGATTCCGGAGCCACTTTCCTGCGAGTGAACGCGAAAACTGTGGGAAAGCAATCCCTGAAATCACTTTCCATTTTCCTATCGACTGGTAGTGAAAACGCATGGGAGGCTGAAATGGCAGGGGAAATGTTGATTTCCTAAGATTTTAGAACAAGTATGGTTCACTGGACACGGTCATCCTTAATGATAGTTGCTTTATTTATTTTAATCTAATACCCCATTTCAGCAAAATGGGAAGAGATAGCCGCATGTGCGGCCTAGACAGAAGAGCCAACAGAGGGCTTTGTTGCCATTCGTTAGTGATATTTGCCGTGTTTGTACTTTCAGAATTCCCGCCGTATTTAAGATTCAGTAGAGCTTTCCACTAGCTTTCTGAAATCACTTTCCGAGAAAGCTGCTTCGGTTTCGAAACCGCAAAACCAGATGGAAAGTTCGACGACTTTCCGTCACTTTCCGATGCGGAACGAAAAACCGTGAAGTGATTTCGACTTTAATTTTCGGCTCCGAAAAACATCCTAGTGGTGAAAACGGCACCTCTGCTCTTCTATAGAAACAGAAACAAGAGCTGGAAGCTTATATGGCACTTGCAAGGCTGGTTCAGATGATGAAAGTAGGAATTAGTCAATTCGAGGGTTTGTTGTGATCATTAATAAACAAATCCCTTGAGATAAGAAGGATCATGGGTCTTTGGAACTCAGGAGAACGTATAATATTTGACAGTGCAAAACGGATTCGCAGTCAGCTTAGGCTGAAGCACGGCTGAAGGAATCTTTATCCTGGAAGAACGAGAATGTATCGTTTGGTAATGCATTTGGCTGTGATGGTGAGCACTTTAAGGGCGCTAGTCACCTGTAATCCAAACTCTTGAAGCAAAAAGGATGATGAGCTCATCGGGACTACGAAAACGTGTATTTTACTGAAAAGAATTGTTTGTACTTTAAGGAATTGAGTTGTAAACAAAACTCTTGAGGCAAAAGGATCATGGGCTCATATGGATCATAAAAATTTACGTTTTACTTAAACATATTTTTGTACTTTGAGGTTAGGATTAGTACTTTAAGGAATCGTCGTTATTGGATTTCTCTTGTCAGTTTGTTATGTCTTCATTGTTCTTTTCTTCTTCTTTTTTTTTCTCTCCTTCTTTTTCTTTATTTTGTTTTATTTCTTTGGTTTGTTTCCCTTAAGACTATATGAATAAAGAATAAGCCCCGCCCATTGACAGGCCTTATGGTGGGGCCATAAACAGTTAATGATTATTTTTATGAATAAACTGAAACTGAAACTGATAGTCGGATCTGGGGACTGACAATTTCCAAGCCAATCTTGTCAAGTGTCTAATTTCCAAGCCAAGTTTCATCGTGCCAGCACATCTGGAAGTGCCTTAATTCGCGATCAAGGGAATTCACGACCCCCTCCAACTCCCCCAACAGTGCCCAAGCCCGGTCCGGTTCTGTCCCTGATAAATCAAGTTCTTCTGCGTGTTCTTCCAACCAAATTTCATCCCAATTGCTTCACTCGATGCGTGTCACAAGATTTCTGTCCCCCCCCCCCCTCCAACATTCACCGAGTTACATCCAGACTTTAAATAGGACACGGGTTCTGTCCAATTATCAAGTCTCATTAAGACCCGAGCACCCATACATATCTCAAGATTCAGGATTCCCACTCCCTACACGTCCCCCACGATGGTCGGGTCAGGGAGCTGACTATTTCTAAGCCAATCACATCAAGTCTCTAATGTTCAAGCCAAGTTTCATCGTTCTAGCATGTCTGGAAGTATCTTAACTTGCGATCACCGGAATTCCCCCACCTCCCACCCCTCTAACTTCCCCACAGTGCCCGAATCCTGTCCGGTTCTGTCACTGATGTACATACGGTTTGTGCTTTTTTCTTCCCACCAAGTTTTGTTCCGATCGATCCACTCCAAGCATTTCAAAAAGTTTCCGGTTCCCGCCTGAACCCCCCCCCCCACCCCCACATTCATCGGATCCAGTCCGGATTTGAAACGGGACACCGAGACATGTGGTCTTTCTAAATTTCAAGTTTCATTGTAATCCGATCACTGGTTCGAAAGTTATACATACCTTAAGATTCTGGATTCCCCCTCCCTCCATTACCCTAACGATGGTCGGATCGGGAAGTTGACTATTTCCATGTTAATCTGGTCGGGTCCCTGATTTGCCTGCCAAGCTTCATTGTCCTAGACCACCTGGAAGTAACTTAACTCTGGACCACTGGAATTCCGGAGCTCCCATCCAACTCCCCCTCCCCAAAATGGGTTCAAAACCGGCTCGATCCGGAAGGGATGTATACTTGCCTTTTCGGATCTCGCTAAAAACCTCAATACAACAACTTTCTTGGTGCAAACCGAGGAACTATAGCTTTTCAGTGGGCAGTGGTGAGATTTGTGAAGATTGCTTCGTGACTAAACAAAAACAAAAAATACCATAAATCTTTCTCGAAGCATACAACAAAAGTACAAGCGTACAATGGTACCACAAATCACACGGAAATTCCACTATTTGAAAATCGATTATTCGTGAATAGCGGAACAACAAAACTTTAAATGACGCCTCGCACTACATTTTTTCTGCTTAGATGTTCTGAGATAGTTGACCATCTTATAACCAAGCGATGCTTACAGAAAATTACACACAGCTTCTGCTGTTTTTAGACTTTAGACCCTTGCCTTGGATGACAGTCTTGAGTGAATATTCTTTGAGCCCAAGCTGACTTTGAAACATTTATTCAAACAATGTTTACAACGGATACGTCAGCTATGATTCTTCATCGCAGCGATATTTCGGCCCTTCTTGGCAAGGGTCCACGTCAATAATCTACATGTTTGTTTCCTTCCCCGAAGTTGAACCAGAGGATTGACAGCCTGACGAGGACTTATAAAAGAAGTTTTTTTGCTCTCTTGAACAATTTTGTGTAAATAAGATACGAGGTTAGGTGGCGGAGCCGCCAATATCTTCTTTGAGTGATAAATAGAAAACTCTACAGAAACAAAAAATTGGCTTTTTCCCACGGGTCGGAAAATGCTGCCATCTATTGTTTCTGTCCATGTCTGTTCGCGATTTCAGCTGAGTTTATTACTCGTTTTTTTTCATTGGGTTTGCGGTAGAGAAATGGTATCAGATGTGCCTCTTAAACTTTAAAAGTTCTCTCATCGCTAAAGAAACTAGAGCTTATCCTTTGCTCCTTCCTAAGTGGTAACGTTAGAAAGTTGGCCTACGGCAAAAAAGTCAACTTTTGAACTAAGATAGGTAGATTTTTTTTTCGACGTCAATCGATAGCAGTTGATGAGCTGATCAAAGTATATGTCATTCATTTTTTGGTACAGAAATTCCTTCATGCTCCAACTTTTTAAGGGTTTGACAACTTCAGTAGTAAGGCACACACTGAAACCAAAAATAGATGATACCAGTTGTGAGACATGTAGGGGACATGTATGCAACAGACAACTGTTACCTCATAATCATCTTCGGCAATGATGGGTTTGAAGCTTTTCCTAGTTGGCGTACGGTACCTCTTATTTGTTTCCAGTATATTCAATGGTAAGAACAATTCGCTTCCCAATTCTAAGACATGCAAGGGAGTTGTAAGTAATAATCGGCTGTTATGCTACGATCATCTTCAGGGATGAGGGGTTTGCAACTTTTGCTAGCTGTTGTACCCATTATTTTTATCCGGTGAACTTGATTTCTATCACGGGAGAGGGACTTGTAAGTAAGAATTGGTTCACGAGGGGCTAGAACTTTTGTAAATTTCTGCATATTGTATTCGATTTGTCTAGCGATGATCCATCTCTGTAACCTAGGATTAACTGTTTACGCAATTGGTATAAACGATAATGTAAAACAGTAAGGTAGTTTAGTAATAATTATTAGTGTCATCTATGGTATTCTAATCCTGAAAAGTTATAGATAACTTTATAATTCCAATTAGATTGTATAAGATATTGTTCCAGGTTTTCATCCGTCACGATGTCTAAGACTGAAAAGGATAAATTTCAACTGACTGCAAAGTAAATTTAGTCCCTTCTTCCAATATTCTTTTGTTGTTGTTTTTGCAACGCTGAACAATAGCTTTTGATCATGTGATGATTCTTTTTAGAACATACCGTTTTAAAAGCTTCGATAAGTTGACAACTTCAGCATTGAAACGACAGCGAAGAAACAAAACCTCGCAACACTTTAGTCGGAGAAGCCGGACAAAGGTTGCCGTAACACTTCATGTTGTCCAGGAAACGTAGGTCTAGTTCGTATTTTGATTGGGTTTTCTGCAGGCAATGTTAATGGAAGTCATACAGAAAGGATGATACTTGGTACTCTTCAGCCAGGTGTCCTTTAACAGACGATAATTTGTATTTTTCACAATTTTCCAAACAGTCTTTTCAAACTTTAGCTGAGTATCAAGACAGACACCGAGGTCACGCACTGTTTCTTCTGAAGGGACCACTGGGTTAAAGAATCCAGGTCTTCTTGCAAAAGCTGCGTATCAGCATGATCTTGTACTGGTAAATACAGTTTTATGTCAAACCCGTCTACGTCATAACCCATCTTCGGGCGAATAAGCTCCTCGGAAATGTTCGTCGGTTTCCTTTACGTAACGTAAAGAGAACAAAGGTGGCAAGCGTAGTAATCAGTATACTGCTAATAGAGGAGAAGGATACACTTCCCGATGAAAGTTTTTTCTCAAAATAGTAGTATGAAGTTGTACGAAAAAGTAGCATACACTACGAAGTGATAAGGCTACCGACAGTAACAAGGCTACCGTGTTACTGAATTCTACGTTATGCTACTATTAGCAAGACGGGATGCTACTATAGCAAGACAGGGTGCTACTGGATACTACTGCTTAAGATACTATTCTTTACTATTCGGATCAATACATGCGACTTTTTCGTACAAGACTACACATTTTTCATCGGGTTATGCTGTGAAGAAAACCGGGAACGAAATTTGATAGAAATACTATTGCCTTAGAATAAATTTCTATCACACTTGAAACGTGCCTACTAATGATTAATTACCTAGAATAATCCAGACGACCAAGAGGTTCCCTGCAACTGCAACGACAAGCATCACTCCAAAAGTCAGTGTCCAGGCTATCTGATCGAGCACTGTGAGACCCAAAATAGGGCTCTTGGTTGACGGTACATCATCACCGGTATAGTTACTCTCCCCTGAAAGCATGTTCATCATTTAGTGGATTCTTCAGTCTACCAAAGATTTGCTGACATGTCTAACAACACTATCTAGAAGCAAAAACAATACTGAAAAGAGTGTGTCCATGCAGTTCTTCTGCACAGGCAACATGCGTGTCTATCACACTCAGTGAATTCTGAGCTAACATAGGGACGAACTCGCGTGTTGATCCTGAAAGCACACTTCAAGTATAAACCCGACTCCAAACAGTGTTCCTAATCGCTTTTGGGCGTTTTGTACCCAGCCGGTATCCGGTGGTTGGCGTATTCCGGCTGACCTACCAAGCCTAAAGTACCGTTCAGAATTATACTTGCTATCCGCAAATTATCTGTTGTAAGACTTTCATCCCGCCAGGATTGCTGTAGTAAAAATTAATAGGAACGGATTCTATTGTGTTAAAAGATATACGTGACCGAACACAGCGTACGTGTTCATCGCGTGACTGTTAATGAAGAAAGAGAGAAACGAATGAAGAGAGATATTTGTAATATACTGAAATTGAATGAGCTCAATAGCGTTTTGGCTACTACAAGCTTTGATATTATCTGAAATAATTACAGGGTCAAAACCTGCAGGCTCAAAACCAAATCGAGAAATCTACAACGGTCAAACAGACACAGCAACAGATATTATACTGAATTTGCACAAAACCGGTCAAGGCAGATCTAAAACTCCACATTTCAGCATGTTGAGTGTCCTTAAGGCATCCAGGCTCCAGGATCTGTGTTGTTAATCTGCGCATTCGTGGGCGTACAACTTGATTTTTCAAGTTGAACGGAAGAGGAGGATATGGCTTCCAAGGCGAAGTATTTGTATTCATGTTACAACAGAAGAGTGAAGGTCCTTAAACCAACCATGGGGCAGGCGCAACACAGACATAAAAATATCATGCGTTGGGAACAATTAAACTACAGAGAAAAAAAATAACTAAAAAATATTAGTCAACGTCTTCATTCATCAGTACAAGCGGCTTCCCGTATTCCAGAGACCTGAAGCTGAGCTGTATTGCCAACCGTGTAAAGACGCCCGAGTTTCTTGGAGAAACCCCCACTCATCCACATTCTTCCCATCTGCTATTCATTCCATACACTGTCCAAACATCTCTAACATTCATTCTATTTATTCAGGGCATTCACACAACAAACGACTTGGCCACCATCCATGCTTCCAGATATTGGACTCCCCTCCCTACGTATTTTCTGCGGGGTCCAAGCGGAGCGGCAACCTACAGACCTCAATTTTGATCAACAATTTTTGACATTTGACATTTTTTTTTAATTTCATCGAAAAGTATATAAATTAAACAAACAATTTACCATTACCGGTAACTTTTAAGACACCCCCACCCTTGGGGGGGGGGGAGGTAAACAATACCCTTTCCTTTTATCCTTTTAAATACCCTTTTTTACCCCCACCCACCCTTGGGGGGGGGGGGTATACAAAATATATATAAATACCCTTTCCTTTTCAAAGAATGGGATTTAACCATTCTCTTGAATGATGCCAGACTTACAGCCGCTCTGACTGATTCTGGAAGGTCATTCCAGACACTCACACCTATGTTCCTAAGAACAAATCCTGTTCTTGTTGTATTTCTTCTCTCGTGAGCTAGATCCTCCGAATCTCGGGGAAAATAAGGCTCATAAAACGAGTTAGTGTTAAAAAAAAAATCATAAAAGTACTTAGGGCTTACCTTATTTACACTTTGAAAAACAAAAATCGCTAGCTGGTAATCACGAAGCTAACCTATGTTCAAAATCCCATTCTTTCTAAAACAAGATTTGTTGAACCTCTTCCGACCTCCGAGTTTGACTCAATGATTATTGCCTCGGTGGGGTTGTCAGCGTGGGAAACCTCAGCTACATTTCAGAGGCGAAAGGTATTAACCTATCTTCGTCCTCGACTTTCCGGTTTCACCTTCCCACAAATAAATGTTATGGTACAAAGCCCATGTACCTACTCGGACTCGCTCTTGACCTGCGCAGTCCAATACCAAACTGCATGACCTTGACTCACAACGATCGTATGTAGACGGAAGAATGGATACATTTGTTGTGTCCTTTCGCGCGTCATCACTACCGAAGAACTTTTTGAGGAATTAGAATTTCCGTTCGAACCGATTATAATGGGGATCGACTAAAAGCAGGAAAAGAAAGACAAGAGAAAAGCAGGCAAATATACTACAACCAGGAAGGGCAAACTAAAACGGGGAAAGAATTACCAGAAATCGAGGATTCGAAAAACTGGCAAGCCTTTCCCATGTTAATATTCGTGAGGGATCAGCAACTTACATTTGTAATAGCTCACTGATTCCTCCTTTTAGTATTCGAAAAACTGGCAAGCTGCACCGTACTTTTCCTCTGTTTAGTATCCCATGAGGGGTCGGCAACTTACATTTGTAAAAGTTCACCTTTTCCTCCTTTTATTACCCTGTTGGTAGGCGACTAAAATCATCCAAGTCCAGCGAGGGGTCAGCAACTTATGTATTGAAGTCCACCATTTCTTTCTTGGTTTTAGTAACTTGTCACTTTTACAAATATAAGTTGCCGACCCCTCACGGGATACTAAAAAGAGGAAAAGGCATGCCAGTTTTTCGAATCCTCGATTTCTGTTAATTCTTTCCCCGTTTTAGTTTGCCGTCCCTGGTTTTATCTTTGACTGCTTTTCTCTTGTCTTTCCTTTCCTGCTTTTAATCGATCCCATTATGTGCCATGGAATAAAAACAATAAAGCTAAGTATCTGTCCGTCTGAATAGCCTTTCGGTCGTAATTCCGTCCAAGACACATAAGCATGGTTCCAGATGACATGAGACTACTGTAGAATAGGAACTTGAAGAACAGAGAGGTTTCGATGGTATCACAAAAGCAAATAAGCGTAGGCTATTGCGTATCCCTAACAAACCGCTTAACCAGACCCAACAGGTGGGTGCTTACCGGATTAATTTATTTTCCGATCTAGCCCAGACTACTACCAGGGACCCATACATTTCCTGTAATGACTCGCCATTCAGAGTGCTAGTCATTTCCTACGCTTCTATGTTACTATGTTGCCCGAGCCTCACCTAGTTTCCGAAAATTCCGCTTGGGTCGAATCGGTGTTCTTCCTCAGATAGACAAAATTGCCAGCATGCCACCAGGTACCTAAGCTAGTACAAACGATCCAGGATACTACTCCATTACAGAGAGATATTCCTAATTCAGAACAACAGCTGCGAAAATTGTTGCCTATCTGGAAAGCCGGGTATTTTATCCCCGTGGGTATTTCTCGAACTATCTGACGCTCGGTCAAGAGCGCAACAGAAATCTCTTATTGACTAGTCCCCTGAATGGCGAGTCATTACAGGAAATTTATGGGTCCCTGCTACTACCGAAAGAATGGTAATCGAAACTTTTCTAAATTTCGGTTGAGATCGGAAACTGACCGTACCGTTTACGCACTATAGTATTACAAAGCAGATATATGGATTTTGTTTTCCTGTTACTACCCTAACACGAACATCTGGACAGTGACAAATATTATAACTTACAATTTTTCCGCGCTCACAGAATTCTGGTGAATCCGGCAGAACATGCACCTTCATAGAAAATTGTTAACATCCCAGGTTATTTTTTTCCTTTTGTATAAAGATATTGGGCAAATAAAAATAAGTATGATTTTGAAACGAGATGGTATAGCCTTCTTCGAGTCGAGTCCCAAATTCCGGCAGAACTATCTGAGAAGAAGTGGCCAAAAAGGTTCTTCTCTAGACTGGAAATTATTTTTGAGTTAGTTATAACGGCTAAAAATATCTGCGAGTACCATTAACCCGTATTGTCTATCGTGACTTCCTCACCATTTACACAGCACGGGCAGATGCTTTGTTTTATTTACGTATGTGTGTTATGTTCAATTTTTTCTTTCTTCTTCTTTTGATTCGTCTTATTTTTTATGTACGTGGTGTTTTTCACTTTGTTGTTGAAAAAAGTTAAATAAAGTAAAATAAAATAAATAAAATGGTAGAGTCTACGGAAACTGGAAGATTGATTTCCAATGTTTTCCAGTAAGCTCTAACAAATTTTAGAGCTTGCAATATTTCCGCTCTCGCAGAATTCTGGCGAATCCGGTCGAACATGCACCTTCATAGAGAAATACGGAAACTGGAAGATTGATTTTCAAATGTTTTCTCCTGATCAAGACTCCAAACGCTCTATAAGGAAGACACGGTGCTGATCGAATTTCACGTTTTTGCCGGATTCCGGATTTCGTTCTTGACCAAGCACGAAACAAAGCAGATAGACTGATTCATCTCTACCATCTAATCCGATTCATCAAGAAGCTAGAAGCACTACCGAAATTACGGGATAGACGGATTCCGGCCGAAAATCGGTCCGGCTGGAAAAGAAACTAAAGTATACTTGTTCAGCATGTTTCTTTACCCTACTTTGACACTAACCGATTTCAGACAAGAAATTTATTTCTCAACTTTTTTTTTTTAGTATTGTTCGGGGCGAGAATTCAAGGACATTTAAAAGTTTTGTCTGTCCAATTCTTCGTAGCCTACTGCAACTGACGAATCGATATTTTAAACTGTTTTTCGCCGAACAAGTATTTCTCCCCAGAATTCGTTGAAACACAGAACATTGGTAAAAATTTTCATCTGAAGTTGATTATAGGTTCGATGTTGGGGGTAAGGAGACTTTTGTTTTTAACTCAATCTTGTCACTGGACAGATAGTTCGTCTGGAATCCGGCCCAATCCGGAAGATTAGTAAAGTGAAAAATGTCTATGTGAAGTCGATTAGAGATGCCAATTAGGGGTAGAGAGACTGGCTGAATCCATATCTGAAGTTTATTTTAGCTTCGAACAAATAGGGGATTGACTAAAACCAGGAAGGGAAGGGAATGCGAGAAAAGCAGGAAGGGCATACTAAAACGAGGATTAAGGCACACGAAAACGAGGAAGGCTTTCCCCAGAATTCAAAACTGGAAAGCCGCACCGTTCGCTTCCTCTGTTTAGTTTTGTTCGAGGGATCGGCAACTTTTCAAATTCAAAGTTCACCGTCCCTTCCTCGTTGTAGTATCCTGACATGGGTAGGCAACTAATACGGAAACTAATTAAAGTAATAATACGAGGAAGAAAATTTTAAATTATCCTTCTTTGCAACTTCGGCAGCTAAAATCCTTCCGAGTCGTCGAGTGATCATCTATGAACTGTTCAACTGATCATCTGGCACAAAAACTATCTCTCAAGGTACTAAAACCAGGATGGAAATGGTGGACTTGAAATATCTTAGTGGCCGACCCCTCGCTGGACTCGGAGGATTTTAGTCGCCTACCGTCAGAACGAGAAATGTAAAGGACAATTACAATTATTATAGTTGATGACCTCTCACTGAACTTAATGCCTACCCATGTCCAGGATACTAAAACGAGGAAGGGATGATGAACTTTGAATTTGAAAAGTTGCCGACACCTCAAAGAATACTAAATAGAGGAAGGGAACGGAACAGCCTTCCTAGTTTTAGTATGCCCTTCTTCGTTTTAGTATGCCCTACCTGGTTTTAGTATGCCTTCCTGCTTTTCTCGTGTTCCCTTCCCTTCCTGGTTTTAGTCTTCCCTTCCTGGTTTTTCGTCTAGGACCAGCAGTGGAAGCAAAACTTTTGTCTGAAGTCGGTTCGAGCGTCAAAGCAGGGGTAAGAAACACGCTTGATCAGTTGTTTGCAAGTATTTGATCAACGGGTTTTGAGTTTCTATATTCTAGTAAGCTGATACTTTTAATAGATCTATTTGCACTGTCGATACTGCCGAGTCGCCAATGCCGACGGCATGGTGTTAAAAACGGAAACTCAGTCTAGGCATTGATATTTATACTGGATGTTTGGAATTTTGGTCTAATGATAAGGGTACACAGAAGACCGATCTTCCTTCTTCTTTTTCAGACGAAGCCGCTAGCAAGACCGGATTATACGGAATCCGGCAAAGATAAGATCTGAATTTAAGCCACATTTATAGAAAGGTCAAACCGTACAACAGTTCCGAGGTAAGAAGCCTACTGAATGAATGAATGAATGAATATTTTTATTTACCCACTTCTATAAAATAGAAATAGTGGAGTACAGAAAGAAAAGAAAGAAACACAACTTATAATTAGGATACAACTTTACACATCGAACAGATTACACTTCAAACAAACGGACAAGACCGTGATGTGGAGAAAATGCAGCAACCGACAGATTCCTATGCAGCTCGTCAATTTTAACAGTTATATTAGTTACTGCAAATTTAGTTATCATTTTTCGATTTTTATACCAAATTGGCAAGTAGAGGAGGAATTTACAGTAGCGGAAGTATGCTATTCGAATACTGAGAACAGTTGCAATTATCTGCGAAAAATCTCACTCACCAAATGTAGCCAGTGACTTGTTGAAGGTCCAGTTATAACTCGAGTCTTCACTCACAAACTCATCCATGGTCCTTACGACCACACGTCCAAGAACCACTCCTGACTTGCCCTGTCGACTCCGCAGTATCCAACTGATGCTTCCCACTTACTGAAGTATCGTCAAGCTCCGCGTAGGCTTAGAAGACGAATGTGAGGCCACAGTTCCTGCTGAATTCACAGTGAGATTGAAAGGCCTTAGGGAATCAGGTTCGTCCAGACCGGCGCTTTCTTATGAGCGTAATTGAATCTTACTGACAAAGCAGGTCCAGAGCAAGGAAAGAATTTCCGGCAAGTCTTCAATGAACTCATCTCATTGTCGGGGTGAAGACATGATAAGGGCATACACGGGGAGGCGGATATGGGCTATGGCAGCATCCGGGGTCCTAGTGGATAGGAAAATCGTAGGCTCGAAACAGGTAATAATAGCCTACAATGTGAATACAATGTTTCGATGGGATTCCAAAATTTAATATTTGATCCAGACAAATGGGTCTTCACACGACTCCTTGGACAATTTTACGACTAAGATTTAGGAACAGAAGAAGGCCAATGGCTAATCATCTGAGAAACCCAAGTTCATACATGGATTCAGCATGTGTGTATTTACCCCTAGGCTATACGTCATATCTACTTTGACGAAATTGATCACATCGATCTTCTTGCCTTATTTCTGCCAAATCTCCGGTTTCGACTGGATTCCGGGCGTTACTACTTGTCTTGCAAAAACTAGAGCTCAAAAATGAATTAAGCGTGTCTCTTTACCCCTATATCGGACATCTAATCAACTTCAGATAAAACTTTGACTTTTAAGAAAGTTTCGGGTTTCAGCCGGATTCTGGGCGAACTGTATGTCCAGTTAGAAAATGATTGTCAAAGGAGGTTTCAGCATGTCTACTTATCCCTAAATCAGACGCCTAATCAACTTCAGATAAACTTTTACTTTTAACAAATTTTCCGGTTTTGGCCGGATTCCTCGCGAACTACTTGTCCGACGAGAAAACGATTTTCATATACAAATGTTCGGCATGTCTTCTTACCCCTAAATCTAACATCTAATCAATAGTCGTTCAGCCCAAGCTGACTGCGAATCGTCTTTGACAGTGCAAAACGGATAAGTCAGCTAGATTTTATTAGACCTACATTTCAGCCCTTCTTGGCAAGGGTCCTCTACCTGCTCGAGCCGCTCAGTCTGGAAAATGAACTTTTGGAAAAACAATTAAAGATTCATCCTTAAATATCTGATTTTATGAACTTCTTGTCGGAAAATTGACTGGAGTTAGCTGGTGCTGTGATTTCATTCTGGATACGGCTGCTGTTTTTGCTGTTCGATTGGGTCATCGAAAGGGTAAAGTCTCTACCCTTTCGACGACCCATTTGGTTTTGGCGTAACCTTCTCTTCTTCTTCTTTCCAGCTAAGATGGTTACTTGTCGGCGGTATGTATGGGCGATTTGAAGTTCCGTACTGTGTTGATAAGCTAAGATGGCATTTTGTTTTTAGAGTCGCATGTCTCTTCTTCTTTTTTTCCAGCTAAGATGAATACCATCTTTCTCTGAAGTCCGCAGATCGGCTTGTTTTTCGCTCCAGAATAGAATTTTGGAGTCCCAGAACCCTCTGTTGGCTGTTTTGTCTGGGCCGCACATGCGGCTATCTCTTCCCAATTGGCTGAAATGGGGGGAGTTGGTTTGACCCAACTTAGTGTTTAAAGTCTAAGTTTGTAAAGTGTTCGTTTGTTTTGTATAATGGCCCTGGTTGGCCGGTATTTGATTCAAATAAATAAATAAATAACACATGCCGCCGACAAGTATCCATCTTAGCTGGAAACAAGGAGAAGAGACAGGTGACTCCAAAACCAAAATGCAGAAGAATCTCTACCCTTTCGAAGACCCAATCGAACAGCTAAAACAGCAGCCGTGTCCAGAAAATGTGTAATAACTTCAGCTAAAACTTTTACTTATAACAAATTTTCCGGTTTTAGCCGGATTCAAGGCGAACTTATTACCCCTAGATCGAACATCTAGTCAAGTTCAAAGAAAACTTTTACTTTAAAACAACTTTCCGGTTTTGCTGGATTCCGGGCGAACTCTTAAAAAATAATTTTCATACACATGTTCAACATTTCTCTTCACCCGAAGATTGATCAATCGAGATTAAACTTTTATTTTTCACAAATTTTCCGTTTTTGCCAGATTCCAGGTGAACTACTTGTCCGACAAGAAAGCTATTTTCATGTACGAATTCAGCATGTCTCCTTACTCCTAAATCAACTATCTCGTTAGCTTTAAAGAAAGGTCGTCCCTTCTTTTGAAACCCCTAACTCACTCCTAAAAATAGGGCTACAGAGCCCATCTTCGAACTTGACCTGTACTTTGACCTAAAGAGTCCTCATGAAAAATTTGAACAAAATATCTCAACTCCTTCGAGAGTAATGGTGATAAGAGACGGACGGACAGACGGACAACTTTTACGAAATCAAGGTATCCCTCCACTTCCGTTTTGGGATACTAAAAATCCAGAAGACGTGCTGTGAGAAATGTATGCTATTTTCCCGCCAGCCCGTATTGTCTGTGGTGAATGCCTCACCACTGAGAGAACACGGGTAACCTGCACACTTTGTTGTGATTCGTGTTTTTGGGATCCCAAAACGTAAGTGGAGGGATACCTATGACATCGCAAAAGTTGTCCGTCTATCAGTCTGTCTGTCCGTCTGTCAGCAAGATAACTCTTGAAGGGAATGAGATATATTGATGCAACTTAGTGTGAGGACTCTTTAAGTCAAGGGAGAGGTCAACTTCGTAGATGGGCTCTGAAGCTCAACATTTAGGGATGGGGTTCAAATTAAGGGGCAGACAAAGCTCTTTTTAATAGATAATGAGATAGTCGACTTAGAGGTAAGAAGACATGCTGAAAACGAATATGAAAACCATTTTCTTACCGGACAGTAGTTCACCTGAAATCCGGACAAAACCGGAAAGTTTGTTAAAAGTCAAAGTTCCAGTTAAAGTTGATTAGATATTTAACAGTGCAAAACGGATAAGTCAGCTACTTTTTATTAGAGCCATATTTCGGCCTCTCTTGGCTAAGGTCCTCTTCAGTCTCAAGCCGCTCAAGCTGGAAAAAGAACTGGTGGAAATACAATTAAACACTCTTCCTTAAATATCTGATTTTATGAACTTCTTCTCTGAAAATTGATTGGAGTTAAAGCTGGTGCTGTGATTTCATTCTGGACACGGCTGCTGTTTTTGCTGTTCGATTGAGTCTTCGAAAGGGTAGAGATTCTTCTGCATTTTGGTTTTGTTGTCGCCTGTCTCTTCTTCTTCTTTCCAGTTAAGATGGATACTTGTCGGCGGCATGTAGCTGGAAAAATCTTAGCTGGAAAAAAGAAGAAGAGACATGTGACTCTAAAACCAAAATGCCATCTTAGCTTATCACCACAGTACGAAACTTCAAACCGCCCATACATGCCGCCGACAAGTAACCATCTTAGCTGGAAAGAAGAAGAAGAGAAAGGTTACGCCAAAACCAAATGGGTCGTCTTAAGGGTAGAGTCTCTACCCTTTCGACGACCCAATCGAACAGCAAAAACAGCAGCAGTGTCCAGAATGAAATCACAGCACCAGCTAACACCAATCAATTTTCCGAGAAGAAGTTCATAAAATCAGATATTTAAGGATGAATCTTTAATTGTTTTTCCAGAAGTTGATTTTCCAGACCGAGCGGCTGGAGCAGGAAGAGGACCCTTGCCAAGAAGGGCTGAAATATAGGTCTAATAAAATCTAGCTGACTTATCCGTTTTGCACCGTCAAATACGATTCGCAGTCAGGTTGGGATGAATGACTGATGATTAGATGTTAGATTTAGGGGTAAGAAGACATGCAGAACATTTGTATATGAAAATCGTTTTCTCGTCGGACAAGTAGTTCGCGCGGAATTCGGCCGAACCCGGAAAATTTTTTAAAAGTAAAAGTTTATCTGAAGTTGATTAGCGCGGATATTAAAGGCGAAATTAGTCGTTTGCCTTTTTGACAAAAGCGGGATATGGTCAAACAGTTCCAAGGACCGTTTAGGAAAACGCAAAAACAAAAGTAAAAAGCCTTTAAAACGGTAAGTGAAAAGACGAACAAACACGCACCAGCAATTGGAATCAACCACTTGCTGAATCCTTCGGATTCCGTTCTAGGTCTCCTTTCTTAGTAATTACGTTTAAATACTCATTGACTCTAACCTGACAATTGGAATCAGATGTAATAAATGACTCGAAACGGATTGAATAAAATTGGTCAGTTAGAATTATGTTCATAGCGATATATAGTAGTATGCAGTAACACGGTAGACTTGAAGTAGAAGCACCGTATTAGCATCAGTTAGTACTGCATGCTATTTTTCGTACTACTTCATAGTACTATTTTGAGACAAATTTTTCATCGGGGTCAGGTTTTGCGCTGCTGATTATCACCAAGAACAAATAAGGAGCTCTTATTTGTCACTACGACCGATTCCGCTGTCCACAGTAGCTGTTTTCCCAAGACCTCAAAACTCACTGTTCTTACAACATTTGCGTTTTTGATCGAAGTTTGAAGTTACCTTCAACCTCAAAGGTCTCTGCTTAAATACCGTTTTTGGTCTCCGGTCACAGTTCCTTCGTCCTTCAAACTCTGACCGTCGAACTTCGTGCGCTAGCAAGTTTGAAGTTTGCTTGAATTGTCGAAGAAACGTCGACCTGGCAAGGATCGCCGGAGTCGTAAAAACCACTACTTAATCAAACGGTGAACTTCGACGGCGTTCAAAAACGGAAATTAAGCAACCGGCTAAGCGAACGGCGAACAAAACTTCAATCAAAAACGCTAACATATGACTCTCACATAACAATTCACTTCACTTCGCGATGGTAACGTCTGTTCGCTGACACGCCCTATAAGACCCCTCGCACTATTTACTATTCATCCTGCAGTATTTTAAAATATTCGAACCCACAGTTTTGGCTGTTTTAAGCCTTTCCGACACCTGTTGACTTATGGCGAAAAAGGGAAGCAATCTACACAAACGGTTTTTAGTAGACTACTCCTTGGAACAATCACTATTGCGAGCGCTATAGCAGCTTTCGGCTTTCGGTTTCCGGTTTTCGGTTTTCGGTTTTTGGTTTTCACCGTATTTGTGGAGCTCATAACTCCACAACATAACTGTTTGTAGTTTTGAGAGGAATTACTGGAAAGTTTTTGGTTTATAAGAAATTTAATTTTTACGAAATGCCCAACAACGCAAGGCCCAGTGATTGTGTTGAGTTGTTATGTTTTTGTTTTGATATATATATATTGTGTGTACCCAATTATATGTAAATTACGTCATGAATTGTAAATTGTGTATTTAATGATTGATTATTTTAAAGTGATATTGTTATTTAGTTTTAAGGACGGGAGTAGCCCCTTGCAGTCGTGGGTATTTCGTGTTTTTTGTTTGTTGTAATTTTCCAGTAAATTAGTTTTTATGTCTTTGAAAAATGAGTTTAAAAAAAGATTTATAAATAAATATGGTTGTGATAAAGTAAACTAGTCAAGTTTGTTTCCAAAAATGCATTTTGCGTTTTATAGTATAATTTAAATATTGTGTGGAGTTGGAAATGTTTTATAGTTGTTTATAGTTGGAAAGATATATTTGTCCCTTTATGTCGTTTTTTCCCCTTATATGTATGGTATGGTAAAATCTTTCTGGTTTTATTTTTTATTTTTCGTAATTTACAATAGTTTGGTTGGGAGTAAAATTTCAATTTGTGGTTGAGGTTTGTAGGACAGACAAAAATAAAAATAAGATGTCTTAGGGGGAAGAATAGTAAATACAATACAATATTTTCAAAAGTTAAGTGACGTAAATAGTTAAAAATGGGTAAAAATATACTAAATTAACGTCACTGAGGGAAGGAGGAGTAGCCACAAAAAGTACGAAGGAAGATTTTTTTTTTTTTTAGGTAATATAAAAATAAGTTAAATTATGGCTACGGGTATTACAAAAAAAAAAAAAAAAAAAAAAAAAAAATAACTCGTGAACCAGTGCAAGTACCAAGTTCAAAGTTGGTACACTTTTGGGTATTGGGGTCTAGTCGTGCCTTTTGGGGGTCCCACCCCCCACCCCAACCCGGTTCAGGGGCAAATGGGCCAAGATTTTCCAGTTAAGAAAGTTCATAGCTTGACCAGAACTGGACATAGGACGATGAAATTCCTTGGGGAAGAGAAAGATCTCTTCCTATTGGGGAAGAGAAAGATCATAGGGCTGGGAAATTGTTTTGAAGTTGCACCTCCCCAACTCACCCCGTTCATGGGTAATTGGGCCCATATTACCCATGAGTAAAGCTCGTGACCCTTGCCAGGAATCAACAAGTATCAAGTTGAATCTTGATAGGATCGTGAGCATTGGGGTCTCTTTTTACTTGTTGCAGGTCCCAAACCCCACCCCCACTTGGTTCAGGGGCAATTGGGACCAGATTGCACAGTTTTTCATGTTTTTAGTTTGACAATAACTGGAGACAAGGCGATGAAATTCCTTTCTGCTTTTGGATCACAGGGACCGAAAAAAGTTGAACCACCCCCACCCTCCCCTTTCAAGGGCAAGGGGGCCCAAAATTGCCCATGAAAAAAGTATTCGACCCGTGAGTGGAATCAAACTCTAAGCTGGTATACTTGAGGAAAAGAGGTGTAAATACGCATTTTGATGGGTCCAGACCCCCCCCCCCCCCCTAACGTTCATGGGCAGCCGGGACCAGATTTACATGAGTTAAGTTCGTCTATGACAGGTCTCAAGTCCAACTCTTGTATATTTGGGGAGGTATATCTATGGATGAGGATTTTGGTGTAACATCAACAAATAAGACGACGCGACGTACTTTACTCTTTAATGAACAGTTGGAAACTGGACTGTTTTGTCATATGATCGATGATATGCCGTTTTTAATGAATTGTGACAAAGGGGGCATTCGTCTGCTACGAATTGGTTTATTGCACTTGTTAATACCTTGCTAATGGACAAGAGGTTTAAACAGTGGGACTGGCAGGCAGACCATTCAGTGTTCGAACAAATGCTATTCGTACAAGATCTTCAACATTTCTTTGGATTTATCCTGGCGGTTTGTTTACACTTAAAGCTTTTAAAGGGGGGTGATTACAAGGTTATTTCAATACTTGTTTGGTTATTGGGGAAGAGAAAGGTCTTGGTTCTAAAGCTGTTTGTATATAAATGTGATAAACATTTTACTTTTACACTCCACGTCTGAGCGCTTGTTCACTTGTTCTGACGGAAAAACTCATCGCAGACAACCGCCACAGACAACACGGCAAGTGAGAAAATCAGCGTAATTTTGTTAGAGGGGTTAGAATGTACCGTACGAAATTGGGGTTTCCCGGTTTAGAAATAAATGGAGTGATTATGGATGTAGGTTACGTTAGTATTATAGGTAAAACAGGCCCTTCAAGTGTGATTTTGTTTTCCCGGCGAGAAGGTAAGTCAGGTTCTCCTTGCTGATAGCTGGACGTGGGTAGCTGGTAAACATGGAAGTTGCTGAAGCAGTTTTCGCGATCGAGGGCCACTGGAGTGATACGTAGGATCGATCGATGATCACCTGACACAGCATTAAAGATGTAAATGCTGCGACGATCGGGGTCAAGCGTCACTTAGTTGTGTAGCTGATTAGCTGACTTAGTTATATAGTTATATCAGCTGACCGAAAGTTCAATGGGCGGATAAAAATTATGATGCGACATTACCACCCCCTAGAATACGATGTTACATCAGAAATCAGCAGATTCCTCGACAGCTTATTTTGGCTAATATATCATTACACCTTTTTTTGCTGACTGCCATATTCCGATTTACTATCTTCGATAAATATAAACGGAGTTTCTTTTTTCTGATCTATTCGTTGTTGTTATATACTCCGAACTATTTGTTTTGTTGACAATAACTCATATTAACTGTGCTAACTGAGAATTCCTTGTAAGCCTTGGAATCAGCTGCAGGTAGGTCGGTTATATTTGTACAGGCAGTGTTGTAACTTTACATCCAGAAAACAAAACTTTTCGTCGGTACTACAAACAAACAACAGAAAGTTTCATTAGATAACACTAGAGCAATCTGCCAGCTACAGATACGGTTTATTTTAGCAGCCATGCTCTCGTCACTCAGCTCTACAAAAAGATTGATTTTCGTAAATGGCCGAGAGTTTTTGAATTTCCCCGCCTTGCAGTAACATGCTCTGAAATCGTCTCAGCCGATACGCCGAAGAGTCAATGACAAGCGATAACAAGAAAACGGCTTGTTTTTGAACCGTTATCTAGTGGAAGTCAGAAATGTATATGTGTGAAGCATGTTATACAAATTAAAGCATAGTTAGTGCCCATTATGCTTTACAAAAATCAGGCGAAGCCAGAAGCTGCGGAATCAAGTAAGTGCTAGGAATTTGGTTGGGATTTTTGAACACTGAGATAATGAGCACTGAACGCTGAGCTGACACTGCTGCACAGCTCACAGATTGGCACAATTTCTCAGAAAATGTCACGAAGACACGATGTCAGAAGTTTCATTACAGATAACACAAGGATACGCGCTTTTATCAGACAATGTGTAACATATAACACTTGGGATGTTATCTCTTGTGTTTGACAACGTTATGCATGAAATACTATGCATAACAAGCTTGGCTAGGAAGAGCCAAAAACAGCCGAAAAAGTATCTATTGACTTTATTCCTTATCGTCTTGATGTCGGAAAACTCAGCAGATGCTTTTTTGGCGGTTTTTCGGCTCTTCCTGATGGTAACGTTTAGTATGCATAACTTTTCGAAACACAACAGGCAACATCCGAAGTGTTATCTGTTACGCATTATCTGTTGAAACCGCGCATCCTTTGTGTTATCTGTTATGAAACTTCTGACAGTGTGGATGAGTAAATAATAACTGGCCACACATGGTTATTGCCAGTTGTCACAAAGCCGAGGTTGGATTCCTTGACGATGTCACCAATTGTTGTTAACTGACCTGTGTCTACTAAGGGGCTCAAATGCCGAGCTAAACGATCACAAAGGCTTCATACTAAGTAGATAAATATAAACAAAACCAAAGGTGTCGATGGGATCCCAAAAATCTAATATTTGTTTCAGACAAGCGAGTCTTGTCTTCGCCAGATCCAGTCTTGGACAGATCCAGCAAAAAAAAAAATTCAGAAACAAAACCAGCGTATCTCCTTAGAACATTTGATCAACTTTGAATAAAAGTTTGACTTAAAAAAAATCCGGTTACAATCGGATTCCGGAATAATTATATGTCCGGGTATAAAACCATTGTCATATACCGACTCAGCCTCTCCTCTTACCCCTTAATCTGTCATCTAATCGAACTTTTGCTTTTAACAAATTTTCCGGTTTTGGCCGGATTCCTGGCGTACTAGTTGTCCGGTGAGAAAATGATTTTCAGCATCGTGTTTGACATGTCTTTTTACCCATAAATCAAACGTTTAATCAACTTCAAATTAAACTTTTACTTTTAACCAACTTTCCGGTTTTCGCCGGATTCCGGGCGAACTACATGTCCGGGTAGAAAATTGTTTTCACATAAGTGTTCAGCATGTCTTCTTACCTAAATCGAACATCTAATCGACTCGAAATAAAAGTTTTGATTTTAACAAACTTTCCGGTTTCGGCCGGATTTTGGGCGAACTACTCGTCCGTCGAGAAAATGGTTTTCACCATCATCTTCAGCATGTCTTCATACCCCTAAATCGAACATCTAATCAACTTCAAATAAAACTATTATTAACAAACTTTCCGGTTTCGACCGGATTGCGGGCGAACTACTCGTCCGATGACAATGATGACATCGACTATCACATTAGCTGTTTCAAAATATTTTGTTTGCCCCTTAATCTGAACCCCTTCTCCACCCCTAAATGTAGGGCTACAGTGCCCATCTACGAGCTTGACTGGTCCGACGACCCAACGACTCCTCACACCAAGTTTCATCAAAATATCTCATTCCTTCGAGAGTTATCGTGCTTACAGACGGACGGACAGACGGACAACTTTTGCGATGTCATAGTTATCCTTCCACTTAAGTTTTGGGATCCCAAAAAGGGAAAATATCATCCTAGCAAAATACTATGAAAATAATATTTAATTACTCCCTAACTATTCCCTACAAATCTCTAGATTGGCAAAAAAGTCTTTCAGCTTCATTGAGAATCTCCCTCGCGAATTTGAGATGATGACCCATTGTCCAAGGATTGTTTTGTAGGTAGGTTTTAACATTGACCGGTTTGCGGGGTTCAATTTTGAGCCTGAAGAGTCTGCTAAAGAGATAAAGAGATGGTCTCAAGTTTTCCGTGTGCTTGGCATCAGCAAAAGAGGATGAAAAGGGACTCGGCCAAAGCCGAATACCTTTTTCAGGAAACCGAAGCTGGAGTAACAGAGCATGTTTGTAATTTACGAACAAAAAGTTATGGACAATCCTTCGAGTAGGCTATAGACTGTCAGAAGTTTCATAACAGATTGCGCATAACACTTTCAAGAATAACACCTTTCCACTTAGAAATAAAGTGTTGTGACCAATTAAGTTTATACTATTTCGTGCCTAGATCTCCAACAACACCTTCAATAGGTAAAAATACTACACTGTCAAAAGTTACATAACGACAACAGAAGGATGCGCGGTTTTAACAGATAACACTTTGGAATGTTATATGTTATGTTTCTTTCGTTCCCGTTAGTATTTTTACCAATTGAAGCTGTTGTTGGAGATCTAGGCACGAAATAGTATAAACTTAATTGGTCATAACACTTTCTTTCTAAGTGAAAAGGTCTTATTCTTGAAAGTGTTATACGCTATCTGTTATGAACTTCTGATGTGTAGTCGTGTAAAAAAAAACAAAAGCCTTGTTTTATTGATACTTTTGGCATTGCATCGTACCATCTACAGTCGGATCGTCCGCATGTTCTTCAGCATTTATAATTGCTATTTCAAGTGTGTCAGCATAGTGGTTTGTGACTTTTTGAGCTTTATTGAGTTTCTTTCCTTTTGATACTGCTTCCTCTGACTTTTTCCTTTTGATACTGCTTCCTCCAGTCGCAAAATTGTTGCTTTTAATCTTGGTAAAGTTTTTGAATACGTTTTACTACCACATGTAACTACTAGTGTACATTTGAGGACAACCAGTTCGGGTTCCAGCCTAAAACCAGCTGCCAACAAGCTCATTGTGCTTTTGTCCATCTTCTTGAAGATGCCTCCAAGAGACGTCTTGATCGAGCGCTTGACAATTGTAGAGTCTTTGATTCTGTTGTTCATAGTCAATCACTCGTTGCTCTTTATTCAAAAAGAATAAATATGGCTGTAATAACCGTCTTCAGATCTGGTACGGAATTTCATATCTAAGTATTAATGCTCTGCCTCCCCCCCCCCCCCCCCAGCCCTCACCCTTAATGTTACTAGATGACCAGTAAGAGATATTACAGACATTACTTCAACTTGTTTCATGGGTCTTTTCAATATTTTCTACATTGCATGTACCAACAATTTGGTGCTCATTTAAAGATGTAAGCTCACTCTTTCTAGTACGCTTTCAAAAGTTTCGTCGTTGCTCTCTTATGTTGGTCTTTCTCGAGATACCGAGAAATGTGAAAGTCTTACTTTTAGCTCTTCTTATTCTAAGAGTACACCACTAAACTGCTTTAGTTTTCCGATCCCTGGTGTGTCAAAAATACGTTAGCTCGCTATGTGGGAAAAGAAAAAAGTTTTCGGCAGCAAGCGGTTCTTGAAAATATAAACATTAATGCAAGGCTCTTACCAAGCTCTTCGTCACCTACCGCCTGCTTACCGCCACTCCTCGGGTCTTAGTCTTTCTGGACGTTAAAAGTCAAAGAAAAAGGATTTAGGGGCTGTTCGATTTTCATATTTCCAGTGTTGTCAATTCCTCCTCTATACCTGCCAATTTCGTGAAAAAATAAAAAACTGTCAGTAAATGTTTAGTCGCAAATAGAACCGCGAAACTTGAAGAGCTACATAAAAGGCTGTCTGTTGCAGCGTTTTCTCCCCACCGCGGTATTGTCTGTCTGTTTGAACTGTATCCCAATATCCCAGAAGTACTCCCAACATGTCGGACATGCTACGATCTTGCCGACGTATTGGCCCTAAGGTTTGGAAAAAATTATCGATGAAGTGGATCGTGCATACGGGAAGGGCCCACGGGGCGCCACTCAAACGTATCTCGCATTTTTCTGAGTTGAGGTGATCAGAAAAACACAGTCAGTTTGACAATAGTTTCCGACTATATCGACCACGCTGGATCTGAATACGGGTGATGGCTTAGCTGGAGATGACGGCTTGACAGTCCCGTATCCAGGAATTTATTTGGGGGGGGGGGGGTTGCTTTTTTTTGCCTGCTGGTCGGACAAAAAAGTACAAAAAACACATAGATCAGAGGGAAAAGCCTACACAAATTATTATTTTTGTATGTTTCGGGGGGGGGGGGGGGGGGGGGGAGGAGTTAACCCCTACCCCCCCCTCTGGATCGGCCTTGCGGCTTGACTTTTTGAAAGCGAAAAAACACCCTTTTTAGGCCTACAAAATGTGTCCAAACTGTTTAATTGGAGCTTGGAACTTTACGGCAATGTAAAGCAGCCCAATTCAGTTTCAGGATATCTCATTTTATTTCTAACAATGCCATCTCTTCGAATAAGTTTCATTTTTTCCAATATCTCATATAGTCCTGGAGCTATAGGCTAGTATTTATTAATTTTCTCTGAAAAGCTCGAAATTCAAGGGTTTATTTCCAGGCTCGGCACAATCTTGTAACTTAATATATTTTTAGGATATTTAATATTTCACCAGAATTTGCCTTGGGTACTGAGCTGCTCATTGTCATAAGAGCTTACAGCTCTTGTTTGAATTTCACGTGACTGAATTTCATACTGATGATAAGTTTACCGAAAATAATGTATATAGGCTAGGTATATCTTATATACTACATTAATGAGTTTTAGAAATCTGTAAGCAGATGGGATTCTTACGGCCGACATGGACTGAAAAGATTTATGTGTTGCTACTGGGATTCTCAAAGACGTGGAAAAAAAGAAGTGGCAGTAAATAAGATTTTCCTTTTTTTTCGTGGAAAGGGGATGTACGAAGCACTAAATATCCCATTTCAATGCGTCTTACGCTATTCTTGCCGTTTGTTAGGAAGCTACTGAACCCTGGTTCAGTGAATCAGAACGCTCGAACGATCTAAAGAGCCAATGAATCCCTAACAAACAGAGGCCATAGTATAGACCAAAACTTCGCACGGAAATCTGGGCCAGTCGTAATCGACTCTTGACCCACTTGCAACCTAGTTGTTGGAGCCTCGATGTGCTGGTGAGACCTAAAATTTAAAAAGATCCGAATCTGCCGACCATACGGAAACGCGGCATCCGACAAAAGCATATAGAACAAAACACCCGGCAAAAAAGGACAGAACGTGTAAAACGAACCCGATGTGCCGACAAGACTTAAGGCGTAATCTCGCCGTTCCCCGAGGACTCTACTTGAGGAGCCCCCGCGTTTTTGTTTGTCCCGGTGACTCTCTCGCCGTATTCTCGCGAGCCCCCACGGACGAGGAGTGCTCCGATTATCACCACCATCATCGATAAAGACTCCTTTCAGATTCGGAGAGGAATCATTTTTTGCTGGGGTTGGTGCAATGTAAAATTCATTAAAACGATCAGAATAAACAAAACCAAAAAAAAGTCATCCAGACTAATTTCGTCAAGTGCATATTTTTTTTTTCAAACAAAATCTATTTTGGAAGCATTCCCCGTATTCTTGCTGTTTCTGTATGCGGAGCCTGCATCGAGCGACTCCCTCTATTCTCCCCGTTCCCTTCGATTCCCCCAGGAGTCCTCAGGGAACGGCGAGAATACGCCTTTAACCTTTCGTGGTGCGCCGAACAATAGTTTACAAACGTTATTACGTGTAAAAAGACCAGACGACTGACAAAAGGGGGGGGGGGGGTGTCAGGGGCCCCAATTTTCCTCCATGGCGACAGCTCTGGTTTCATCACCACCATCGGCAGTTTCTGGGTTTTACCCACTAGTGTCTGATGCTTCCTGCGTTTTTTTTTAGAGTCACCATCTCATGGTGACTTCTGTCTAGAATCTAGCTTCCGACGAGGTTCTGGTGACCTCGCCTGGTGTTAACGGCTTATAACACTAGGGAATGGTCACTAGTGAATCTCAAAATTAACCAAAGGAAAAACCGAGACCACTACACTGTCAGAAGGTTCATAACAGATAATACGAGGATGCGCGGCTTCAACAGATAATGCGTAACAGATAACACTTCGGATGTTATCTGTTGTGTTTCAAAATGTTATGTATAATAAGCGTTACCATCAGGAAGATCAGAAGAAAACCCGCCCAAAAGTATCTGCTGAGTTTTCCGACATCATGACGATAGGGAATAAAATCACTTTTTGGCTCTTCCTAACAAAGCTTGTTATGCATAGCATTTCATGCATAACATTTTCAGACACAACAGATAACATCTAAAGTGTTATCTGTTAAGCATTATCTGTTGAAATCGCGCATCCTCGTGTTACCTGTTATGAAACTTCTGACAGTGTAGTTAGTACCTTGGTTAGTACTTCAGTGGTAAGGAATTAGCTGGAGCAGGAACAAATAAGTAAAAGAACCACCATCTCCCAATCTCTGTACCACAACCCCAAGGTGTTATTAGCCAAAATGTTTAGGGGGGGGGGGGGGCAAGGAATTTACCAACTAGCTGGTAATTTTTACCGACTCTTTTTGCAAAAAAAATACTGTTTTCAAGAAAAAACGACAGTTTGAAAAAAAGTCGACTGATTTTCAGAAAAAACGACAGTTTTCATGAAGAAAATAAACTGTTTTGACGAAAAATCGCGGCACTTCACGCCGAATCGATTATTTTGTAACGACTGGCCGACAACATTGGGGGGGGGGGCGTCCCCCCCCCCAGTCGTGACGCCCTTGAGACAACCATGCAGACTTGCATCGATTCCCGATGCAAACGAGCTGAGGTTAGGAGCTACGCGGAACATCAGAAACTGTTACCTCTACACACACCTCATCGCAGTAGTGTCACGGAGAAGAAAATCAGACTACTGTTGTTAACATTGAGACTTCAAAGCAGAGGCGGGTGACGTCGCAAGTTTACAACAAACATGCCTGCTACCGTATCTTCTCTCAGCGGCTACTAGGGAAGTAGACGAGCGTCAACTGGAACCTCAGTAAGTAACTCTAGCTCTGCTCAATTTCGTCGGAGTATTCCTAGTCGGTGCATGTGAGCAAAGTGGAGGTTATAGACCTTATTTGTTCTTGGCTGAAGTTTGCCAATCCACTGTGGGTATATGCTTTATCATGCCACAAGTTGCATACCCGACGGATTTTATTAGGTTAAAAATTCTAGACTAACAAATATAATAAATATGCTGCCTTGAAATATTTAAATATCCTACTTCAGCAACATTTAAATATTTTGCGGCAAGAAATATAAATATATTACTTCTTGTAAATCAAACTACTAAAATAAATAAAGTATAAATATGCTGCTTTATGAACTAACAGCTGTCGCAGGCTTTTTTGCAAGATTCCATCATGTATTCTGGGTTGACGTCACACTGACCACGGCTTGCCCATGCTGTACAATAACGGTTGTGATCTTCACAGATGGCCTCATTAGATTGTCCTGAAATTAAACAGCTTGTAAGAAAATGGCCTCAAAATACGCTTTTTCCTTTTAAAACCAACTCCTCTTCCTCCGTGGCCGAATGGGTTAGCGCGCTGGACTCCCAAGCGAAGGGTCGCTTGTTCGAGTCTCGGTGGTGCCTACCGTTTGGTCTAGGGCGAGGGTTAGTGGCTTTTTCCCGTAAGAAAAGCCAAAAGTCCACCCAGCTTCAAATGGGTACCTAGAGAAATCTAGGGAAAAACACGGGAAGCGTCGGATGATTTGCCCCCAACCACGCATCGCACTCCCGGCCGAGTGCGGAGTATCAGGAGATGCGCTCCGCGGATACGCTCCGCGCTGCGCTACGCGAATCTCAAATGATTTGCATGCGAACAAGTTGCTTTTTTTGCTTTAAAAAAAAAATTTGCTTCCTGACCCTTTTCCAAATAGATGTAGTAAAGAGTGCTAAAACTGCTGAGAATATACTTATTTCCTTCAGGTTGGTAATTTCAGTCTCTAAGCCTTTGCTTGTAGCCTGTGTTAGTTTCGCGACCCTGTTGCCCATGAATTCCCATGAACAGGGTGAGACACCAGTGATAGTTGTCAAATTGGTATATCGGAGAGTTTCAGGAACCAACTTTTGAATACTTCTTCCTTGCGATTATTCTGAACATTCTTCTTTTATTTCTGGTTCTTGTTTGAAAACTGTTGCTATGTGGGATAGGAACGTTTTATGGTTGAAATCTCCCCCCCCCCCCACCCTCCGTAGGAGGTGATCATGTATATCATATATCGGGTCGGTAACCAACTTGTAAATCCGTAGAACCTCTTGCAGTGTCTCCGTCCCTTCGCTCGTGGCCTGTACGTGTTGGTTTCGCGACCCTGGAATATTTAAATTCCCATGAACATAGTTAGTTATCAGTTTCAGAAACCAACTTGTGAATACTTCTTCCTCGTGATTTTTTTTAATATTCTTCTTTAATTTTTGGTTCTTGCTCGAAAAATGTTGCTATGAAGGAACGTTTCATGTCCGAATTCCCCAGCCCCAATCAGCCCATCATTAGACTAAAAACTGAAACAAAAAAATCGACTTCCAATTACCCCACCTCTATTAAATTCGTCTGGCAGATATTTATCACCATTCGTACCTTATTCATTTCTCATTTTAACTCTTGATGCTTCCTTATATTATTTCCCATTTTAGCTCTTGTTGTGTGACATGTATTATACTATCTTGATACTATGTAGGTCTATTCATTACTATCATATACTGTGTATATTATACGTCACTGCTTTGACATGCGTTACGCCATGATGATCCTCTGCTAGCCATATTATGTTGTGCTATTATGAAAGTAACGAATATATTTATTTATTTATGCTTTAAATCTTGTCCCGGCCACCCTTGGAGGTTATCATACAAAGGGTAGGTTGAGCGAAGCCAAGGCCTAGGCTACACAAGATTCTTTTCCTTCTAGGCTAATAGACCAAGTTGTCCTGTGTTGTATCGTTTTTAGTACATAAATAAAAACTTGAGTAGACTCCTTGAAGGCTGGATTAAAAAAAAAAGAAAAAATGAAGTCCAGTTTTGATTCCGGTCTCTAAATACACCCAGTGGTGTCCTGTTAGTTAGCAAAAACATGACGCCAGTCAACTTGGAGTAGCTCAGCGGAGATTCCGATCGGCACTCAATAGACTTTCATTTATTCTTCCATAGGTAGAATTCTCTGATAACGAGAGATTAAAAGGTGGTTAGAAGATACAGCCACCCACAGGACTTCTGTCTTTTATGTGGTTGTTGAGTTTTTTGTATAATGTAGTTGTGTTTTCTTGGTGAAGTAAAAAAATATCTGAATCTATCTGAATCTGAATGGTAATTTGAACCGACATATATACAAAGTAAAAACGAAGAAGTAGATAATTTTAGAGAAGTGCTTACATTTTTACAGTGCAAAATGGATACGAGAGCTGAATTTTATTAGAGCTAGATTTTGTCCCTCTTGGCAAGGGTCGTCTTCGTGCTCAAGCCCCTGAAGGTGGAAAATTATTGTGGAAGCTCGTTCTGCGATTTCGTTTTGGACACGCTGAATTCCAAGCAAATTTCGCTGAAGAAATTAACAAAATCAGATACTTAAAACAAGAATCTTTAGTTGTTTTCCCACAAGTTCTTGTCCACCTTCAGTGGCTTCAGCCTGGAGAGTACCCTTGCCAAGAAGGGCCGAAATACATCTCTTATAAAATTCAGCTGACGTATCTGTTTTACACTGTCAAATATGATTCGCTGTCAGCTTGTGATGGACGAATTATTTACAAATTCAAGACAAGTTTTTGTTATTTTTGTTGAAACTTATATTCTAAAAGAGAAAAACATAGGAAATGTTAATTCCTGAGATATGTATCTAAGGAGACCATCTACTATTTTGTTACCAGCCATTGAGATTTAGTCACGATCACCTTATCTACACCTGACTGTTCATATATGTACTAGATAGTACTTCATTCAAGAGACGGTTTTATTTATTGTCCTTATTTCAGATTCAAGAAATCTGAAAGAAAACCACATGCTCAATACGCGTAAAGAAAAGTAGTCCTTTGTCAATCCCTTCACCTTCTCTTTCTTGCTTCAGTAATATTTCCGATGCAGCCTATCGCGCGTGATTCCACTCAATTCCAATCATGTGTCGTCTAAATTTTTCCAGTGTCAATCCCCGGAAACAGTTTTAGAACTTTGTTTTCGCATCACCAACCTTAAGATTCAATCCGAAAAGCCGAACTCGATATTAGTATAGTCTCTGGGATTCAGCGTTGTCAACATCGTAATCACCAAAGAAAGCAGTGTTCCGAAAGCGACTGATATCTTGTGAAAGAAACACTAATGCTTCTAGGAAAACTTGTTGTTGGACTAATTGCAAGTTCTAGTTTTGCAAGTGACAGCTACTAAGGCGCGACAGGGGTTAAAGGATCCCAAGCCTCCGATACAACTTAGAAAAGCAGAATCTCAGTTGAAAGTAGTAAAAACTCCTTATATCTGTAATACGACCATGGGGAGTCGAATAGATTCACATACTCGGCTCGATAGGAGGGCAGAAGCTGCGCGGAACATCACAATTCATTACCTCTACAAACAGATAGAAATTTCCAAAGTAAAAGCCGATTGGATATCTGGACGCGCTGCAAAGTGGGTCAACGCGCCTCCTACACTTTTTCCTCTGGTATACGCAGGGGCGAAGAGGGAAGTAGACGAGCATCAACTCGTAGCTCAAGAAATACTTCTAGCTCACTTCATTTCCATAGTCGCTGCAGGGGGCCAAAGACGGATGTTCTATTGGCTTATTTGTTCTTGGTAGTAACCACCAATGTTGTTGTTTATTGGGGAGCATATAAAGTATGCCAAATGAGTAACTACTATTCCCTTCGACTACTAATGGCCCGGAACAAGAAGGAAATACAGTCGCGATACACAAACAATACGTCATTCATAAAATCCGATGACGAATTGCCGCCAGACGCGCTAGAGGAACAATAACAATAACACGTGAGATTTGGGGATAAGTTATCTGACGGGTGAATGAGCGATTAGGCTTTCGCTTCATATCGAGTCGCTCATTAGCCCCGTGGAAAGACAGCCAGAACTTAGCAATGAAGTCGGAACCAGAAATGACAAACTTGATGACGCTTAACAGAACAGAGTTGGGTAAAGCAAAAAGAGGGGAAGAGGCATTTCAAACAGTTTTAAACATGGTAAGGCCTAAGAGGAACTGAAAATAGCAAAACAAATCCGGATAAACGTACACTAAGAAGTAACGTGTCATTGTTTTCTAGACGATAGCGCACCTAGCGGCCAAAAAAAGAACTAATCTGAGAGGAATTTTATGAGGGGCGTAAACGTTGGCCTACCTCCATCGCTCCATAGTCTTTACGGATACCAATTCTTACCTGTCCTTTTTTATCATAAAAAGGATGGTATCAATATGTAAGTACTCATTACGCATTTCCAGATTATTTTATTTTGTTATATTAGATTACTATATTGTCAAGATGATTATATTTCAGATTATAAATTTTAGGGAGAATCCTTTGTTCTACGTCAGGTTACGGAATGGAGATCCTACCACAATGGTGTGGGGCACAATTGTATTTACCCGGTCAAGAGCGCGATGATAGTATAAGTGGGACTGACAGTGCAATGTTACATTTTCGTAGCCCATAACGATGGATTTGTTTCACATCTGCTGCGGATCCCTTCAGTCTGGAGTAAGAAGAAAATCAGATTTTTTTTTTTTTTTTTTTTTTAATCATTTATATCGAAGGCAACTACGAATCTTCTTAATAACCAAATCCACTTTATTCTATTTCTTCTCCCTCGTCGTTCCTACGTCAATTTTGTAAAAGTTGAAGACATTTCAGCTTTGAATTTATCAAGGTTCTTACATGATTCCGGAAGCCTTTTTACGTCTTCAGGAGGGTCTTATGGGCCACAGTAGAGTGGTTGCGACAGCCATACGGTTGCTAGTTAAAGTTTAACCGAATAGAACGTCTAGGTACCCGTGACTTATTCGCTTAAAGAGGCTGGAGCACCCGATGAAAATACGTTACTTCGTTATTCAGCTATTCACGAATAATCGATTTTCAAACAGTGGAATTTCTCTGTGATTTGTGATACCTCTATCTGTTTGTATTTGTGTTGTATGCTTGACGAAAATAATTTACGAAATAAAAAATAAGTGTTCACGCAGTGAGCCACCTTCCTCGAACTGATCACTGACCACTGAAAAGGCGGGTTTGTATTGAGATTCAGATTTTGCGCGTCATAGTAGAATTTGCGTTTTGAGGACGGCCGTAGACATTTTGGACATCAATACCAGAGCAAATAGTAAAAAATAAAACAAAATCCTTTAGCACAATCAGAATAATGCAGTGTAGTCAGTTAAATTATACAAAAATAAGTTTGCTTTTCAGTTAAACTTTAAGTTTCCATTTACGAATGAATGAACAATGTAAGATTTTTTAAAGAACTTATTGACACCTGACATATTGCACATCTAATCGCTTGAATGTTGAAATTAAAAGAATATAAAGTCAAATTTGTTTTCACCGCGTAGAGTCAGTGCGATGAGACTGCGCTTCATTGCATGGCACGCTCGTCTCTATGCAGTGAAATTTCACCACTACTATACGGAAGCAAAATTTTTAGAAATCTCTCTTCGTTATAATTTTAATTTCTAGATTTAAGGGATTATATATGGAACCTCTCAGTTTCATTACAGGCTTAAAGACTTAACAGTTTGAAGTCGAGGCCTTGCTCAGTATGCTACGAGAGAAGTTAAAGTGTGCTAGTGCTCCCATGTAATTAACTGGAGGTTAGGTCTCTCCCAGATTCTCGTTATGGTATAAAGAAGTCTCTGCTTGCAATTTTTCATATAACTAGTAGTCCTTTTCCATGGTATTAGTAGACCAGTACTGCAGGAAAAGAACTGGAAGGAACCGGCTTACTTCTGTTTGTGCAGGTGCCGCAAGACTTGGCGCAGTAGACATTCATGTAGTCTCCGTTCCTGCCGCACTCGCCTCGCTGAGCCCATTTCTCGCAGTAGGGACTCGCGTCAGAGCATTCTTCGCCTGAAAGGAAATTAAAATCGACAGATAAGTCCGAGTCCTTGTTTGAACTAATGAGTTGATTTAAATTCTCGATCAGCTCGCTAGGCGTGAAATTGAGCGTCTTGGAGCGTGTTCTACCCTACTTACCATAGTTACTAGTTACTACGCATGACGTCACAAATTCTGGGTCTTTGCCGTCAAGGCTGGAACGATTTTCTATTTTCCAGCAGAATATCATGCCACGGGGAATCCGACCAATCACGTTACAGAGATGCGTAGTTACCACGCTAACTATGCTCCCGAGCATGATAAGCAAGTAGTTACTGTTAGTTACTATTTCGAGAAGGTTGGAACGGTTAGCGTAGTAACTTATTGTGAGGTTGGAACGGAAATAGTAACTAATAGTTACTATTGTTAGAAGGATAGAAAACGCTCTTAGAACAGTGGTTCCCAACCGATGGTACGGGTTTTTGACTCTCCGAATGTAGTGTCAGTATTTCGTATAGAATTTCAGATTTACATGCCTTGTCGTTGATGATAATAAATATCGTCCTTTTGACGTTCTGATCGTGGTAACAAAAATTAGTAAAAAACGATTCGTCAAAAAGGGGTACAGAACCGTTCTGGACCTTGATTATGGGTACTCAGTACGGAAAAAGTTCGAAACCGCTGTCTTAGAATGTTGTTTCTAATGGGTAGAGGTATCTTCCTCGGTGCTTCCGTTTAGGTACGGACGTACGACCACTGTCGTGTGGTCGCTGACTGGAAGCCCTGCCAGGACTTTCCTTAAATGACCCCTAGCACTATTTACTCTTCGCCTTTCGGTATTTTAAAATAATTGAATGCTTTAAAACTAGGCTCTGCTTTCAACAAATTACCCTCGGCTTTGGCTGTTTTAACTATTTTTTTATACCCTTCGACTCGTAGCGAAAAAGGGGAAAAATTTAAATAACTGTTTTATGGCACTTGCCCTTCGGCAAAGTGCCATATAGGGATCGCAATTTCTGTCCGTCCGTCGGTCGGTCCGGGTTTTGCTAGTTCGACTTCTACATAAGCCAGGACGATGAAACTTGGCAGGCATATCAGGGACTCGACCAGATTAACTTATAAACAATCACTTCCCCGATTCGACTTTCTCCGGATCTGGGAGTCCGGAAACTAGGAACAACGGTAGCGAATGGAGAAAAATGTCCAGATGTGCTATAGAACCGAGTTCCTCTCTCATGGAAGCCCGAGACGCTAGTCCACTGCGCTATTCAAGCTTGTCTTTAGAACCGACGGAGGGATGAGTACAGCTCAAGGATTTTGGTCAAAACAAATGCTAGACTAAGCTTTTGTCTGATTGTGTTGTGCTTTTCTCAAGAAAGTAAGCTACTTCTGTCCTAATTATATTTTGATACTGTTCCAGATTGGGAGTCCAAAACCAAATTAACTTGGAAATAATCACTTCCCAGATCCGGGCATAGTGGGGGGACTGGAGGGATGGGAAATCCGGAAACTACTAACAAGTATAACTTTACATGCATGAAACTTGATATATGTCAAGAACGAGTGTTTCGGATATTCAGTTTCAAATCCGGACCAGATTCGATACCTCGGGGGGGGGGGGGGGTGCTGGAGGGGGCACCGGAAATCTGGTGAAACACTCCCACTTAAACTAGGACAATACAACTTGGAAGGCATATGAGGGAACCGACCAGATTAACTTGAAAATAATCACTTTTCCGATCCAGCCATCGCGGGGGGAATGGAGGGATGGGGAATCACGAAACTAGAAATATGCATAGCTTCGGAACGTATAATCGGACATGCATGAAACTTGACAACTGTGAAGAACAAGTGTCTCAGATTTTCAATTTCAAATCTGGCCCGAATCCGAAAACTGGGAGTGGGAGGTAGAGGGGGGGGGGGGCAGCAATCTTGTGAAACGCTTAGTGTCGAGGGATCGGGATGGAGCTTGAAGGGAAGAACGAGCATTAACCCTAGATACTTTATTGACAAAACAGGACCGGATCGTGTCGCAGTGGAGGGTGTCGGAGGGAGTTTCCTGGATTTCTGGTGATCACGAGTTAGGGTACTTCCAGATTTACCAGGACCATGAAACTTGGCAGACATGTTACTTACTCTCCCAGGTTGACTTGAAAACAGTTCCTTCCCCGATACGATTATCTTGGGGGAGTTTACGGATGGGGAATCCAGGATCTAGTGACATGCATGACTTTAGAACGGGTGATCGGACGTGAATGAAACTTGACAAGTATCAAGAACGAGTGTCACATATGGTCAATTTCAAGTCTGGAAAGAATCCTATAACTGGGGGGGGGGGGAGCTGGAGGGGGGTTTCGTAAATCTCGTGAAACGCTTAGAGTCGAGAGATCGGGATGGGACTGGGAGGAAAGAACAAGCATAAGCCGTAGAGAAAATATTGACAAAATATTACCGGATCATGTTACAGTTGGGGAAGTTGGAGAGGGTTTTCCACATTTCCGGTCATCCAAGAGTTGGGTGTACTTCCGAATGTGCTGAACGAAACTTGGCAGGCATGTCAGGAACTCTATCCGATTGGCTTAAAAATAGTCTCTCCCTCACCCGATCCGATCATCGTTGTGGGAGGAACGGTTGTCAGTGAGTGGAATAACCATTTCAGATTTACTAGATCAAGCCCATTTTCTGTTGAAGAGTATCGGAAACGAGATTTAGCCTTGACAACTGCAAACCATATCTGACAAACATGTTAACTGTTCTTACAAATGCCATATGAGCTTTCAGCTCTTGTTTCTTATGGAAAAACTTCTCGCAGACGACCGCGTCGACAGCGTGATACGCATCGAAGGTAGCAAAACACGGAAAGTGAAACGATCAACGAGTTTTTGTTAGTACGAATTCGGGTACGGGTTCGGGTACGGGTTCGTGTATGGTACGAATTCGGGTCTCCGGGGTTAGAAGTGGATGGAGTGGATACGGTGGTAGGTTATGTTAGTATTAAAACAAGACCAAAGGTGTCGATGGGATCCCAAAAATCTAATATTTGATAAAATTATATGTCCGGGTAGAAAAAACATCGTCATAAACCGACTCAGCCTCCCTTCTTACCCCTTAATCTGTCATCTACTCGAACTTTTGCTTTTAACAAATTTTCCGGTTTTGGCCGGATTCCGGGCGAACTACTTGTCTGTCAAAAAAATGATTTTCACCATCGTCTTCAGCATGTCTTCCTACCCCTAAATTGAACATCTAATCAACTTCAAATAAAACTTTCACTTTTAACAAACTTTCCGGTTTTGGCCGGATTCCGGGCGAACTACTCGTCCGATGACAAAATGATTTTCCCCATCGTGCTCAGCATGTCTTCTTACCCCAAAATCGACTATCAAAACTATCAACTCGAAATAAAACTTCTAATTTTAACAAACTTTCCGGTTTCGGCCGGATTCCGGGCGTACTACTTATCCTTCGAGAAAATGGTTTTCACCATCGTCTTCAGCATGTCTTCCTACCCCTAAATCGAACATCTAATCAACTTCAAATAAAACTTTTACTTTTAACAAACTTTCCGGTTTTGGCCGGATTCCGGGCGAACTACTCGTCCGATGACAAAATAGTTTTCACCATCGTGCTCAGCATGTCTTCTTACCCCATAATCGACTATCACATTAGCTGTTTCAAAATATTTTGTTTGCCCCTTAATTTAAACCCCCTCCCCCACCCCTAAATGTAGGGCTACATAGCCCATCTACGAACTTGACTGGTCCGACGACCCAACGAATCCTCACACCAAGTTTCATCAAAATATCTCACTACCTTCGAGAGTTATCGTGCTTACAGACGGACGGACAGACGGACGGACGGACGGACGGACGGACAGACGGACAACTTTTGCGATGTCATAGGTATCCCTCCACTTACGTTTTGGGATCCCAAAAATACAGCCAAGACGGTTCTTTTACGGAAAAAGAGTTTTTGCTAGTATATTGTAATAAACTTTAAGTTAATATATATGTAGAAGAATGATCAAATTAGGTTTTTGTGTTTTTTCGTTTTGGAAAAAGTAGGTGACGTTAAACGGTCAATGAAAAAGAAAATTAGAGGTCACCAAGTGGAGGAGGAGTCGTAGCTCAAAAAGTAAAAGAAGAAAAGACGCTACGCGGGCTTAAATAAAAAAAGCAAAGAAGGAAATCCGGCTGGGAAAAACCTGATCGTCTTTCGCACCATTATAGACGAGCTAACTCGGTTGCGAGTCCCCAGGCTTCGGTCAGTTGAGAGCACCGTACTGGGACTAATACTACTTCCTACCCAAAGTTGAAGCACCCTGTATTTGAACTGCTATCAGGATTTTAGGCACCGTCTTCAAATTCCATAGCGAAGCAAAGATCTGTCCAGCTTGACAGTGATACTTATGGAAATCGCGTTGAGAAAAACTGGACACTAGCCTGCCTATCTGGTACCTCATGGTCCATTATACGTCATTCATTATGAGCATTCCTTGCCGCATTTTCTGACAAGAGAAGACGTGACCGCGATAGGTTTCCTATGCCGTTATAGAGCGCTAATGAGGGAGTAGTATTTAATCGACATTTTCCTATTTGCAAAGATATCCTGCGTTGCCAAGTAATTAAGCCGAAATGCTTTTGGATGTAACCATGGATGTACGGAAAACCAAACGGGCCACTGGCCCGTTTGGTTAGTAGAGTCTAGCAAAATAAATGATGATAAGTTTACTGCAACTGAAGTACATACTATACTTACTACACTTATTGCAAGACTTGCGACAGCCGATATTCATCCAGGCTGAGTTCTTCGAACATTCTCCAGCTCCTGCCCACGCCGTGCAGTATTTATGTGAATCGGAGCAAACGCCTGTGAACGAAAAGAATAGTCATGTCTATTAAACCAGTCACACTTTCCCTTTACCCTAGGTTCACACAGAGCAAATCGCGGCGATGAACAAGATTTTTCAGTCGCAGCGACAGAAGATTTTCATTGCCTGGATGTTCAAACTGAATTTTCGTCGGCAACAGATTTTAACGCGAAAAATTTGAAAAAAAATCCCTTTTCTCGCTTTTCATACAAAACAGCAATAATTAATTTTTCTTAAACTGAATCATCAAAAGGGTCGTCCATGTTGCTGTTGCATGAATAAAATCGTACTGTCGCCCGATTTCAATTTGAATTTTCCCAACACTGAAAATCGACTGACGAAGCAACAGAAATCGCCGATTCTGGCGACGAAAATCACGGCGATGGCCAATATCACCTCAGTGTGAACGGCAGTGTGAACCTAAGGTCAAAGTACAAAGTCAGCATCGGGACCCCTTTAAAAAAATTAGGCCGGTACTTACTATTTTAAAAATTTAAAAGGACCTCTGCTAATAAACCAAAGGGCAAAGCGGTTTCGACCATAAACCCAAGGCAAAGGCTGGACTCTCCACTTCGTAAGAAAGTCAAAATATCTTATCAAGTTATAACACTTAATTGAAACAACGACACGAACAGGTCGTCTCTGTCTTGAAAACAGTGAGCCGCAGGAGCGTAACGCGACAGTTACAAGTGACAATGTAACACAATTACGTAGTTTTACTGACAATGTACTGGTTAGCTAACCGCAGTCGAAGCTCATCTACCTGCCTAGTCGCCTGCTTAAAGGAGACCTGAATGAAGAGTACCAAGTATCGTCCCTATCTGTATGCCTTCCGTTAACATTGCCTACAGAAAACCCAATCCAAATACGAAATAGTGTTTCCAAGCTATGATATTTCCTCCATTTTGCATATGTCCTTATTTCAGTGACAATTTTAGAAATGAACAAATCTCTCCAATCAACCCTTCTTCTGGAATATTTTTTAACCAGTTAAGCCCAAACGTATATGTAGAAGAAATTCCAATACGATCCTGCCAGCGCTGTACAGGATTTGAATGAGTTGCCCTTTTTGTCTTGGAGTCTGCATGTGCAAACCTCCAGAAACGAACATCTCTATTTTGAAAACGTCAAGCTCAGGAGAAGAATGCTCTCCGTGCCCATGTCTGTAAATGCATTCTCCATGGTGTGTTCAAGTGTGGTTTCATTGTTCAGGTGTCCTTTAACTTGTATGTTTCCTTACTGGTAGAATTACGTTGCCATGAACCACTAACTCGTAACACAAGTAACTTGGTTCTATCCCTTTGGGCAGTTAAGTCAGTAGGATAGTGGGGATTCCGCTTGAAAAAAAAAGAACCCCAGGAGAAGAATGAGAAGCTCTCAACTAAGTTTTTTCAGACAACCGACAACTGTATAGTCATGTTATGGTCTATTCAGTCTGAAGCAGTGTGCATGCTGAGTATTCCTATGGGGTCATCAGTGGCGAGCTTCTGCCTCGGAAGGAGCATCTGCCTGGATTCAAAGTGGTAAATGTGAAAATTATAGCCTGCAAACTGTAACGTTGGTGCTTCTCCACTTTTTTCTTGTTCTACTTGTCTATTTGAGTGCGTTAAATAAAAAAATAAAAACAAATAAAATATGTTTGTTGCTAAATTACCGAAAAGGGAACTCGAGCAACTAGGGGCCTTGGGTTTCCATGTCTGGACCTGTGAGTCTTCCTTTTGTATCACTAAAAATCTCATTTCCGGAATTTGCGGTACTTGAGCGTCCATTTTGCTATGAAACTGAAGTCGAAAAGGAAAAGAGGCACTAAACAATAATTGGTTTATACTAGGTCAGTGCTCCCAGTGGATTAATTCCGGTGCGTCCCCAGCGTTTCACTATCATTACTGCTGGAAAAGTCATCCGGAAGTCGAAAGGTTTGTACCTTTCCTGCTAAGAGAACGTAGTTAAGCGGGGGTTTGCGTTAAAGACTAATGGGATGATGGTCATCAGGGGACTAATCGGTACTAAACAACGAGGCCACTCTCAGCTTGGATTAATTAATGAGCAGCCGACTGCTCAAATGTCTCCCTCCTCGGCCTACGGCTTTCATTGAATTCTACCTGTATGCGTTTTATTTTGTGTACTAACCTGGAACCGTTGGTGTTACCACCGGTGCAGCGGTTGTTGGTGTGATGGTTTGGGTTGTTTCACACTTGTATAACCGATTCAGCTTGTAAAGGTCAACCTGTAAGATGAAGAGTTTAGCCGCACGCTTCGTCTACTGTGGAAGTCGGGTCAGGCAGTGCTACCTTCATCTTAGGGTGGTATAGCTTTCGTAAAACTGGAAACTCCATTGCTTTCATTCTAAGTAGAAACTAGCACCACACCACACCAGTACATTTTTCGACTGAAAGAATCGGAAAATCATCAAATCGTTCTCCTAGGTCGTGATTTTCCTTCACTGATTAATTAAGGAGCTAATTTAAATTTTCGATCGGTTTCGAAATACCAGCAAAACTCGTGAGAATCGATATAGAACCGGATCTTTTGTTCAGCGCAATTCTCGCTTGAACACACTTTTGTGTGTTGTATAGAACAAAAAATTGATTAAGTATTGTTTAATTTACGTTGAAGTAGTTTGTGGTAACCGCCCAGTGCCAGTACATTTATGTCTTCTCATGGGCGGTTACCTGTCGTGATGGGTTATTATGTAATTTAGCAATAAAATAATCTAAAAAACCTTCCTGTGCCCCTGGGAGTGAACTTACTAAGTCGCTGCCAAGGTTTCCAAACAGCTCCGAATTTAACAGAAGAAGAAATTCATCATCGTATTTTAGCAATGTTAAATTCATATAAAAGAAGCATTCGACTTTTGTACTTGTAGTCTGACTTCTGTCGTTGTCACCGAGCCCAACCAGCGCACGACCTCCTCCACTTCTTCCTGCCCGAAGATTGAAAAGTAGTGTCTTTTCCTGTGTCTTTATGTGTTTTTCAATCAATCAATCAATCAATTAATGTATTACCCGAAATACATACACTGTGTAAACACGGAGTAAATATAAAGAGAAAAGAAAGAGAAGAGAGAGAAGAAAAAGTAGATACAAACATAGACAAAACACCTTCCGATCAGAACAAATGCCAAAAAGAAACACACTTAGCAACTTCAGGTAACGATTTTATTTATTTTATGGCGGGTTACAAATATATTACTTAGTTACTTACTGCCTATATACCACATTATTTTCAAGGAAAATTTAGGGATTAAGTGTATAGTTGCACTTTTGCAGATACGATGGTATCTAACACCACGGTAACCGATCTGCATTTTGTCGTTGTTGCAGGTACCATGCAAAAACGACAATTGCCGAATTCGCGCTTTTAGAAGCCATCTCACACGAAAAACTGATATTCACTATCCTCACAAGTGACAAACTTCTTTCCCACCAATTTGACAAAATCCTGGGCTGTTGTGTCGGTGATGATCAAAGTGAGATGACTCTTTCAAATACCACGGTCGGCACCGTGGCATCTCAATATCAGATACCGCGATAACTTTACTGGCCAGGTACCACGATACCTGCAAAAGCAAAAACGCCTTTGACCGTGGTACAGATACCACGGCGCTCCAAGCGGACTAGTTTCTGTTAATCTCCCCATGCCTCACCATCAGCACGTATTGACAAACATATTTGTATGATTGAATAGTTTAAAGACATGGGTATGAAGTTGAGAGATATGAATAATATGTGAAAGTTTAATTGAAATAGGGAAAAGTGAAAGATAGAAAGAAGTTATACGGGTCGTGTAAAGGTGTTATCAACCTGTAAACGCAAACACCACAAAGAAGAAGAAGAAGAAAGTAGATCCACAGACAGATGAGTAGAAAATCTGCAATTTGCAATCTGCTTCCCAGGTAATAGAGGTTTTGCATATGCCTTGGTGGTAGAAAGTGATTTACTATATGTTGATTACGAGACGATGGAGGGGGGGGGGGCTGACAGAAACTAATTCACTTGGAGCGCTGAACTGGAATAAGGCAAATTAATCACCTTGCTGAAGCCGTAGCGCTGTCCGAGCTTATCTGCCGTCTTCTTCGGGATGATCGTCGGCTGCGCACGATTCTTTGCAAAAGCGTAAGCGTCGTAGTGCATGATTGAACCTGCACGGAAGACAACAAAAGGTTAGCCCTTTATTTCGAATTTTCCCGCCTATTCGATCTTGGAAAAGTTGTTCGTTTCTTTTTTACAGTCGAAGGAAACCACTTGAAACGGGAACGACAAGGGCTTCAAGTATTTAAACATTTATTTAAAAAGGGTCCGTTTTGATATTCTACTTTTACAGGAGACTAAATCATCTTAGGTTCGCCCCGGTAACCATTCCACTTTTCTCACTGAGAGCTATTTCATTTCATCAGGAACAAATAATCTGACAGAACCTCCATCTCCCTATCTCTGTACTATGACAATGCGGAGTCAAATGTTTCCCCATACCCTGTCTGCTAAGAACGAGCGGAGGTTAGTAGCTTTGCGCCACGTCATGTTTCCTTACCTCTACAAACAGCTAAATCGCTCTAAACCCGCCGTGAGGAAAAGAAGTCAAAGCTGATTGGTTCTATGAACGCGCTCCAGAGCGGGTCAGCGCGCGGAGTACACTTCCTGCCAGCCTCCTGCACTTTTTTTTTTCTGCGGTGAGCAACGGCGAAGACGGAAGATGAGTAAACGGGTATCAATATTAGATTCAAGCTAGAGTATATATCTCTAGGTCCGCTAAGTTTTGTCGGGTTTTTCACAGTCGCTGCATGGGACGAAAGACAGAAGTTGTATCTGATTATTTGTTCTTGGTTTCATTGCAAAATATATAGTCTCCTCCGTAGACATCCGTCCTATATAGCGCAGACAGTTTAAATACTGTGACCGATAGTGCGCGTGAACAATCCGGCAGAACTATCGGAATAGCCTACACTCTTGAAGGATGTGTCTTATCTATAATTCTAACGCAACCTACTTCCATAATCATTCCATATTCTTATACATCCGGGAACCCCAATATTCTACGGTACATTTTAACCCCTTTAACAAAAACAGGCTGATTTTCTCACTTGCCGTGTTTTGCTATCTTTGATGTGTATCACGCTGTCGACGGTTGTCTGCGAGAAGCTTTTCCATCAGAAGCAAGACCAAAGGTTTCGATGGGATCCCAACAATTTTTAATATTTGCCCCCGACAATTCAGTCTTGTTGATATTCGGCCTTCAACAGACTTCTGAGCATTTTTGTTTTAACATTTAAAACAGGTTAAGGCCAATGGTAATACTCGGAGAAGACCAAGTTCGTATTTGACAGTGCAAACCGGATACGCCAGCTGAATTTCAACAAGTTCAGATATATTCAGATATCCGTTGCGCTGTCAAATATTCAAATATGGATTCAGCATATGGTTTACCCTATAGCCTACGTCGTATCTTCTTCCTTCCTTACTTCTGCCCAACTTCAGGTTTCGGCCGGATTCCGGACAAACTACTTGTCTGGCAATAAAGCTCAAAAACGAATTCAACATGTCTCTTCCCCTACATCCAACCTCTAATCAACTTCAGACTAAACTTTTACTTTTAACAAAAGGACTTCAAGGTCTGATTCGAGTGAAACTTAATGGGTGATAAGAATCGGTGGCCTCAATATGAAAAACATGCGTTCGAAGTATATGCGACCACGGTTGGTGGAAGTGGGGGGGGGGGGGGGGGGGCTTTTGAGAAGCAAGTTCGGCAGTGCCGAGTATATGCGCGGCCTAGATTTTTTAGTTGGAATCCGGGCCGGATTCGGAGAAGGTAGGGGGGGGGGGGGGGAACTGGACACTTGCAGATAGGCTATGCTCCAATTTCAGTAAAACTTGATGGAGAGGAAGAGGGAATTAAGAGATACGACGTTCATGTTTTCAAGTCCGGCCAAAGTAGGAGGAGTTTGAGGGAGATTGTCGTAAACTTTGAGGCTCGCATAGGGGTCAAACGAGTGCATCAGTTTAAATGAAACATGGAAGCATATACCCTAGATGCTCGAACCGGATCCGACAACGTTGGTGGGGGGGGGTACCGGAATTTTCCAAAATGATCAAATTCAAGTGAATGTTGATAGATGGTATAAAAGAGGATGCTTTAGATGGTCAATTTTTTAGTCCGAACCAGATTCGGCCACGGCCCACGGTAGGGGGAGATAGAGGGAGTACCGGAAATCGTCTAGCACGTCCAGGAATCAAACGAGTAGATTTATTGGGCTGAAACTTGGAAGTTTGAACACTAATGTGCATTTGCTACAGATAATCGAGACGATGCCGGAACTGCTCAGAAGTGAGTGAAACTAAATATTCTATTTCTATTTCCGAACCGTATTTTGGATGAACCAAATGATTGAGTTGGAAATAGTCACTTCCCCGATCCGAGCATCGCTGGGGGGGGGGGGGGGGGAGTGGAAGGAGGGGGAATCCGGAATCTTGAGGTATTTATGACTTTTGAACGGTGATCGGCTTAGAGGGGAGGGATCGGGACGAAGCTTGGTTGGAAGAACAAGCACAAGTCCTAGATATATCGTTGAAATAACCGGACCGGACTCGGGCACTGTGGGGGAGTATGGGGGGGGGGGGGGCGTGGTCCCGCGAGTTCGGTACTAGGATCATGAAGTTTGGTAGGCATATCAGGGACCCGAACAGACTGTCTTAAGAATAGTCGTTTCCTCGATCCGATCATAGTAGGGGGAGTGGAGGCATGGGGAATACGGAAATTAGTAGCTTGACAAGTGTCAAGAACAAGTGCCTCAGATGTTCCTTTTCAAATCCGGATCTGATACGATGACTGGGGGGAAGGGGGCTGGAAGAGGGCACCGGAAATCTTCTGAAAGGTTCAGATTCGAGGGATCGGGATGGAACTTAGTGGGAAGAACAAGCTTAAACAGATATATTACTGACAAAACAGGACTGTATCGTGTCACAGTGGGGGGAGTTGTAGGGGGTTTACCGGAATTTTTGTGATCTCGATTTAGGGTACTTCCAGATGTGCTAGGACCATGAAACTCGGCAGGCATTTTGGGGTTTCTACCATATTGACTTGTAAATAGGCCCTTCCCCGGTCCGATCATCGTGGAGGGAGTAGAGGGGTGGGGAATCTGCAATCTAGTGACATTCACAACTTTGGAACGGGAGACCGGACGTGCATGAAGGGGGGAAGGGGGCTAGAAGCTAGGGTGCTTCTAGATGTACTAGGACCATGAAACTTGGCAGGCCTATTAGGGACTTTAGCATATTAGCTTGAAAGTAGTCCCTTCCCCGATCCGATCATTAAGGGGGGAGTAGAGGGATAGGGAATCCGGAATCAGGTAACAGTCATATCTTAAGAACGGGTGATCGGAAGTGCATGAAACTTGACAAGTGTCAAGAACGCACGTCTCAAATCTTCAGTTTCAAGTCCGGAGTGGGTCTGATCACTGGGGGGGGGGGGGAGGAGCTGGAGGGGGACAAACTGACAACATGCTAACTGCTCCGACAAGTGCCATATGAGCTTTCAGTTCTTGTTCTCGTTAATTCCCGCAAGCCCGAATAAGAAAGGATGTAAACTGGATCACAGTAAACAAACGCCGTAAATTAAACTAAACCGTGATAGTGATTTATTGAAGATTCTGAAATTTAGCTAAATAATATCCGAGACTGGTCTTCCGAGACTAAAAAATGTGAGACTGGCAGATGATTTCCCCTTCCGACATATTTGAACGTTCACGTGGAGATATAATTAACCGTGTTAATCCTCTTACTCGCCACTCAGTCTTCTCGGCGGTTTAGTACTACTTTTGACCTCCGGCGGTAGATCACTGAATAATTAATAAGCCATGCCCACCTTGCTTTGAAGAGTAAATTGTGTTCAAGTAATTAGTGCATAACGTTGGCTACCGTAAGGATTTTGAAGAAAACAATGGTAACAACGTGTCTGTAGGAATCTGACCCATCGAAAGACTATAGTGTCTCCCACCTTCTCCGCCTACTTGAATCAAATTCTTTAATAATCGAATAGCACTTCCGAACAGATCTAATCGAACCTCTTAATTTTAAAGTTAGTTAAAACAACCCCTTTTTTCGTACTCCTGGGTGGGACCATGATCAGATGATCCCGAATACCCAATCCATTTTCTCATCTACAGTCCAAACTTTCTTTTTGTGTCTGGTATCAAAACTTGCCTTCTTTCAAATTGGAAATCACTTACCACCCCTCTAATACGCCCCTCGTGAAATTCCCCTCAGATTAGTTCTTTTTTGGCCGCTAGGTACGCTATCGTGAAGAAAACAGTAACAAGTTACTACTTAGAGCGTGTTCCATCCTACTTACCGTAGTTACTACGCATGACGTCACGAATTCCAGATTTTTGCCGTCAAGGCTGGAACGATTTTTCTATTTTCCTGCAGGATTTCACGCCAGGGGTGAATCCGACCAATCACGTTACAGAGATGCGTAGTTACTACGCTTACTACGCTCCCGAGCATGGTAAGTAAATAGTAACTATTAGTTACTATTTCGACAAGGTTGGAACTATTGTAACTATTGTTAGAAGGGCGGAACACGCTCTTAGTGTACGTTTATCCACGTTTGTTTAGCTATCTTCAATTCCTCTTAGGCCTAGCCATGTTCAAAAGTATTTAAGACGCCTCTTCCTCTTTTTTTGCTTTACTCAACTCTGTTCTTTCAAGCGTCATCAAGTTTGTCATTTGCGGCTTCCGACTTCAGTGCCGAGTGCCGGCTGACTTTTCCACGGGGCTAATACGCGACTCGATATGAAGCGAAAGCCTAATCGCTCCCTTCAGATAAGTTATACCAAGATCTCTGAAGCTACGTGCACACAAAGTACAAAAAGACTTCGCTTACAAATACGCTGTTTGAGTGGAAACTCAGCTCATCCCCACAATGCAGAAACTGCGGTGCGGAGGAAGAAACCCTGCAACACATCCTGTTCATGTGCAGAAGTACCAGCCCGATGACGTCGCAACTCAAGGTCATATGCAACGAGCTCAAAATCCCCAGCTCCATCAGCACAATCACCACAACGATGTTCCCGAAGAAGACCGAGTACCAAATCTACAAAGCCCTAATCAACGTCATCCGGGAGAAGAAAATCTACCTCTAGAGGCGATTGCAGTGGTAATCGGCCCTACCCAAAAGAAAGGCCGAAAGGGACCGACGACAACGTTGGACCCAGTGGCTCTACATTTTTGGATTGGATTGGACCGCATCCGAAACACGCCTCATTATGCCACTTGTTCCATGTTTGTCTTGACAATAGCTGTACAATATATATATATAACTCCAATATATATAACTGTCAAAATATTTACTAATCTTATCGGACCGAAACATGCATGGATTTGCCCTACTTCCAGACTGAAGGATGAAATTCGGGTCCGACTGTGGAAATCGGACTGTGTGCTCGTAGCTTAAATATCTGGTAGCGGTTGTTGGATTCGGAAGGACGCTTTGCTAGCCAACCAAAATAACACTAGGGAGTAGCGACTTGACAAAATTGACACACACTCGAATAGCATGGACACTGGCACCACTAGCGAAATAGAACGTCCCTTCTGAAACTCAATGAGTCTTTCACCAGCGCTGGCTCCGATAACTTCATATTCTGAACATATCAAAAAAATGATACAGCCTCCATTGTTTCCTTGGTGTGTGCAGACCTCATCTTTGCTTTGCTAGAAATTTATGAACCCGAAAGTTTGTCTCGCTTCAGCTGCAATCGTAGTGGATGGCGCTATGAGTATGCCCCGTTTGCAAAGCATGGAAAGCATAGGTATTGGTGCTACTCCCTAGTGTTATTTTGCTCTGCCGTCAAAGAAGCAACCAGGAAGGATTATTGGGAAACGTGAACTTGTTTCATGTGTCGTCCTTCGGACGCTAGAGTAAACGGCCGGAGATTAGGCTACATACCAGCATCGTAAGGTGCATTCAGGTACTGAATTCTGTCCAAGGTGTATTTCTGAAAGTTGTACTGCATATCTAGAAAATAAAGAGGCAGTTATTTGGTTTCTAGAGCTTGTGACAACAATTCCGACGCCAAACATGGGATAGGCAAAAGTAGGATTAAAACAATAATTAAACTAAAACTCACTGTGAAATGCTTATTCTTTTAACATATTTTTTTAAGGACATTCCCATGATAGTTCTAAAACTCCCTCAGAGTATTTAATTTTCAAAACGTCCAATATGTTTGAAGAGGCAGTTCGTTAGCCTTCGACTTGACTCTAACTAGTTCTGCTACTTCTGTAATATGCTACTCCAGCAAAACCGCTATGGTTCAAATTCCCCGTGCTAGTATTATTAAGATTATACTACAGGAGTGCTGCGTGAAGCCGCCACCCTAAACTCCTATTTTTGGGAAATGACTTAGGGAAAAAGAGTAAAGGTTGAGATAAATTCAGCGGAGTATCCTGAAAGGAAGCTTAGAACCTTCACTTTCTGCTGGTACCATATTTTACTTGTAATTGTTCAAGGCTAAGCTGGAAAACACGAAAGAATATAGGCACCCAAGTGATCATAAAGTCGCCCACTTTTCTAAAAATAGTATTTTGCTACATGTTGAAGTTACGAGGCCAGCTGTTTGGTCAGAGAGGTTCCTTGACCTTTTGCAAATAACAAAATTTGCTGTTTTCTTGGAATTTGCATGATTTTTCTGGGGGTGGCAGCTTCATGATCCAAGGTGGCAGGATCATGTACCATAGCCAATTGGGGGGTGGGCGGTGCCATAGTAAGGGCAGCTTCATGCAACACTCCTGTAGTAAGCAGCTTTTCTGACATCTTACCGTCTTGAATGTTGCTCCAGTTGATCGTGATGTAATCGTCACGGTCAGTCCGGCTCTGCTCGTGCCAGAATCCGGCAGCGTGCATAAGCTCGTGAATGACGATGCCAACGTACAAGCAGCCATTTCCCAGAGAAACTGGCTGGCCACCAGTTGTACGCCCAACATTACTGCTACATCTGTCAAAGAAAATGAATTTTAATTCAGTGAGAACAACATGGATAAAGGGTTAACGTTCCAACTGGATTAGAGCCTTCTGTCGATAATGTAATACGCAATCGCCAAACTCTTTCACAGTCATGGTACAACTGTTAATGTCAGGTACGTAACAGAGGTTCTCGGAGGGGGGGGGGGGACTTCTGATTGCCGTCAGCTGACCGGTCAATAATGGAGCTTTGGGTCTTGACTCCGTCTGAATGTGATTATCCCCAGGATAAGGTTCTGAAGACCGATTTTCGTACTAATGGAGGCGGGAAACAGACAGAAAGTGGCCGATCTGGGTTTGTTGTGGAGTACAAAAGCATACATTTTGCTCCAGGCAATTCCCCTGTCGCACAATATCCGTTTCGGCATTATGTCTCATTACAAGGAGAGCCTGCAAACTAAGCAACACAAAACATTTCTCCCTCTGCAAAAGTTTGTATTTTCTATTGGCTACATTTGAGAGAGCTCAATAGGTTTTCTGAAGCAAGGGATGAAAAAGAGATGAAATGATTGGTCCTAATCACGACTTTGTCTGAGCACACAGGCGTTTAAGCTAATAGAGATCGTAACGTGCTACGTGGATGCATTAAAGTCAAGTGAATGGAAGCAAAGCCTCCACGTAGTTTCGCTCCTAGTTAATCTCTGTTCAACCACTGAAGACGTAAAAAGTACTCTGTTTCTGCTTAAAACCACTATCTGTCAGTTTCCTGATACGTCTAAACTTTACGTTCTACCAAAGTCTAATAAATGATAACAAACTTGAAATTCAGTCACAAGCTTCTTGTTGTTAATCGTCACTATTCTCGGGAATTCTTGACTCCAGAATTACTAAATTCCTTTCATGAGCTTGACCAATCATTTGCGAGTAATTAGCAATGTCATATTCCAGAGCCTTGGATGTCAAAGTGAAAACAGTCAATATTTCCAAGCACTTTGAACATATTATTTCATTTTTATTTCCTTTCTCGCTTGAATAAGAAAAAATGTTTCTTCCCTGAAAATCTTGTCTCGCCTAGACAGTGGGCCACTTCAGGTGGTGTATTTATATGAAGAAATTCCGAACTTCCGATTAGGATTAACAAGAACAGGTTTGGAGGATCAAACTAACTGAATACTGTAAAACTGGGCTCTGCTTTCAACAAATTACCCACAGTTTTGGCTATTTTAAGCCTTTTTTGAGACCCGTTGACTTATAGCGTAAATAGGGAAAAATTTACATAACCGGTTTTCTGATCGAAAAACTTCTCGCAGACAATTGTCGATAGCGTGATACGCATCGAAGATAGCAAAACACGGCAAGGGAGAAAATCAGCGAGGTTTTGGAGTGGTTAGAATGCACCGTGCGAAATGCGGGTCTCCGGGTCAGAGCAAAATAACTCTAGAGAATAATTGACGAACTTAGAAAAAGTGACACACAGTCAAATCGCGGCGACACTAGCTCCGCTAGCGGACACGAACATCCCCACTGAAACTCGACCAGTCGTTAACGAGCGCTGGCTCTGATCCCGAACAAAATAACGTTAGTCCGCCACTGCACACACAAACAGTTTGCTGAAGCGTCTCTCTCGAAGCGAGCTGGGCGGCACTGCGACGGATGCCCATTTTTGATGCATGGGAAGGGTAGGTCTTCGCATTACCCTCTAGAGTTATTTTGCTCTGCTCCGGGTTTGGAAACGGATGGAGTGATTACGAAATTAGATTGCGTTAGAATTAAAGGTAAGACAGGTCCTAGAAGGGCTTAAGATTCACTTACCCCGACCCGGCATAGATGTTGATATAGTCACGCTGATCCCTGCGTGGAACAAAACGAATGCATGTCTTGTTTTCGTACTCCTTGAAGGCCTTGGCAATAACGGACCTCTCATACTGATCTATAAAAGGACCAGAGTCTTAACAAATCCTCAAATTTTCCATGACTTAGAGACTTAGACCAGATCCGGCCAAACACCACAAAAAGACTTAACTATCCTTTACAAGACGCCAATTGTCTTGACGTGTTTGCAGTAACCGTGGTACCCGATATACGGTTGCTCTGCAAAAACGACAATTGCCGAAATCGCACTTTTTAGAAGTCATCCCAAAAGAAAAATTGATATTCAGTCCCATCGCTAAGTGCCAAACTTCTTTCCCACCAATTTGGCCAAAACTGTAGAAAGTGAGTTGACTTCTTAAGATACCACGATCACTTACCACGGTCGGACCGTGGTATCTGAGTATCAGATACCACGATAACTGGCCAGATACCACTATAACTGCAAACACAGCTTTCGACTGTGGTATCAGATACCACGATAACTGCAAAAACGACTTTAGACCGTGGTATCAGATACCGTGGTATCAGATACCATGGTATCTGCAAAAACTAAACTAATGTTGTACAGTGCTATTTCATCTTGATGATCCGCAGCTAGGGGTTCGTGAATGCCATCAAGGAATCACCAGATTTATTCATATTTATTCACCGATTTTTTGGCCGCAAATGAAAATTGATGGATGCCGAAGACATTACTGTAATTACGGAGTAAATTTTTACGGAGGCTGATGGGCGGAATCTTCATGTTAAGAGAAAAAGAAAAGACAAGTTCGTAGTTCGATTTCGGCCTCAACGTGTAGGCCTAAGGTTGTGGGAGGGGCTTGGGAGTTCATGAACAGAAATAGATAAAAATCCGATCAAATTGATTGGAAAGCTGATTCACGGGAAAGACCCGGAGAGGTGTGGAGATGGCTGTGTTCGTGTGAACATTCGGTGATGGCAGGCCTAATTAGGGATAGAATTTCTTCTAGGCATATCTATGTTTATTCTATGAACGAGGCGCTATACTTACTGAAAGAAGCAGAAATAACGTATGGAATGACACCTCCGTCCCATCGCATGTTCATGTCCTTGATGGCGTTCTTCAGCTGCAAAAGACCAATTGATAATAACAAAATTTAATTATTTTCTTTCATTTACTCCGCTTTTTCAAAGTGGCGGGTCATAAATAAATTACTTACTTACTTGCTGAAGTCCATAAAACCATTCAACAAAGTGAGCATGTAAAACAATACAAAATAAACGGTTAGACCCTCCCCAATCTAAACTATTTGGACTCGATAAAGTTTCTGAATTTTTGTTCCGTATTTAGAAACTTCCACGATAAAGGTTGGGCTGAGGTTGGGTTTCCTTGATTTCAGAATACCCGGAACATACCGGGAAGCGAACTAAACCACCCCCAACTAATGTATCCCCGAAATGTGGAAGCGCCTGACACTGCAATGGAGGAGGGTAACCCCTAGGCCAAATCTACTGCCCAAACTCGCTCCCCCGGACCGCCTTTCTCCCTAATAAAAAGTTTCTTCTTACTGGGGAATCGCAGACTTACGATATTACGATCCACGACTTCCAATGTGTAAAGGTCAGACTACTCATATTGCCCATTAGTCTGCCACTGCAGTTTTGTTGTTCCCAGGACACCTTCTCCTTAAATTTTGCGACGAATATTTATTGTAGGCTTACCGACGGAACGTCACCATGACAAAAAAGTCCCCAGCGAAACGTCCCCGTGACAAAACGTCCCCACGGGTTGTTGGCAAAATGTCCCCACGGCAAAACGTCCCCATGGCGAAACGTCCCCACGACAAAATGTCCCCGTGGCGAAACGTCCCCAATCGAAACGTCCCCATGACGAAACGTTCCAGGCAATAAGTTTTTTTTTTCATCGCTGAAGGGATAGCTAGGCCTATAAGATTACTGATTGCCTCTTCGGTTCACACAAAAAGTATTCTTGGTGTATAAAATTTTGAAAGCAACGCTGGTTTGACTGCTTCAACATTTAACCGATAGTCAAGAAACAAATCAACGTGTTGCGTGTTGCTATAGCCATTTCTTGAAGAAAGCGCAAAGATTTATTAGTTTGTCAGTTTTCGTTCTGTCTTATATTTAATTGGTTTATTTGCGTGTTCGTTTACGCTGCGGCAATATAACCTCATTGATCTCACTTTTGTTCGATATTTCATTTGGTGATATTTATTATGAAAGGATTTTATTGAAGGATCAAACCCGTCTAACCTAGATTTACTATGTCTCTCTACCTCACTAATCATTCTATCCGCCTTCGTTTTTCTCGCTTTCATTGTTTTTATTAGTGGAGTGTTTCTTGGAACTTTCTGTTTCCGGTTTCCGGTTTTCGCCGTATTTTGTGAAGTTCATAACTCGTGAACCAGTGAAAGTACCAAGTTCAAACTTGGTACACTGGTGGGTATTGGGGTCTGGTTATGCCTCCCCCCCCCCCACTCATCCCCAACCGGGTTCAGGGGCAAATGGGCCCATGTTCCCCAGTGAATAATGTTCATAACTTGACCAGAACTGGACATAGGACGATGAAATTTCTTGTACATGTAGGTCCTAATGCTGGGAAAACGCTTTTAAAGTTGCAAATCTGCCACCCAACCCGTTCGTGGTCAACTGGGCCCAGATTCGTTACCCATGACAGGAATCAACAGAAACAAACTTGGTAGGTTTGTGAGCATTGGGGTCTCTTTTTACTTTTAACGGGTTCCAAACCCCACCCTCATTTGGTTAAGCGGCAATTGGGCCCAGATTGCCCATTTTTTTTTTTTTTTTTACATATAGCGATCACTTTTCCGTCTGTCGGTCCACTTTTCTCGAATTAGGGTACTTTCAGAAGTGCTAGGACGATGAAACTTGGCAGGTGTATTACTGACCCTACAAACTAACTTGGAAATAGTCACTTGCTCGATCCGACCATCGTGCGGGACGGGGAGAAGGTGAAATCCGGAAAATAGGATAAAATAGGATAAATAGCATGCATAACTTTCGAACGGATGGTCGGATCTTAATGAAACTTTATATCTGGAAAGACCTCGTGTCTCGGATGTCTCATTTCTAGTCCAGACTGGATCCGATGAATCTGAGGGGGAACTGGAAGTCGTGTCACACTGTCAGAGTGGAGCGATCGGGATGAAACTTGGCAGGAAAAACAAGCACAAGCTCTAGATACATCCCTGACAGAACTGGAACGGATTCGGACACTGTGGTGGGAGCTGGAGGGAGTTGCGGAATTCCGGCGATCCGTGTTTAATGTCCTTCCAGGTGGGCTAGGACGATAAGACTTGGCAGGCATATCACGACCCGTCCAGATTAGCACGGAAACAGTGACTTGCCCGACTCGACCATCGTGGGAGAGGGGGAGACTGCGGAATCCAGAATGTCATGCATAACTTTCGAACGGGTTACCGGATCTTAGTGAAACTTGATATTTTGAAAGAACTCATGTCTCAGATGTCCCATTTCAAATCTGGACCGGGTCCGGTGGGGGGGGGGGACCGGAAATCTTGTGACACGCATAGAGTGGAGCGATCAGGATGAAACTTGGTGGGAAGTACAGGCACAAGTCCTAGGTGCATCAGCGACAAAATCTACCGCGGTACCGACGGGTAGGGGCTGGGTGGGGGGGGGGGGGTCCGGAATTCCGGTGATCGTGATTTAAGATACTTCCAGATGTGCTAGGACGATAAAACTTTGCTGGGGCATTATAAACATTGGGTTAGACATCGTCACTTCTCCGATCCGACCAATCCTTAAAGAACTGATCTTAACCGCAAGAAAAAAAAAATTAAGCAAAATTTACTTTTTCCTGGTCGTCATGAGAACCAGATCATTTTTGCATCAAGGGTTTTGCTTAGAAATTAATTTTTTAGCACCCTTAAAGTACACATTTTAACCGAAGAGTGAAAAAAAAACTTTTGACCATCACTTCCAGCCTCTGCACAGCCTTGCAAAATTGGCGCATTTTAACCGAAAAGGGAAAAAAATACTTTTGACCTTCACTTCCATCTGAGCCAGCCTTGCAAGTGCCATATGAGCTTCCAGCTCTTGTTAACTTGACAATAACTGAAGATAAGGTGATGATATTCTTTTATGCTTTGGATCGTAGGGGTTACATATTATGTAGTTGAACCATTCCCCATATTCCCTCTCCATCAGCAAGTGGGCCGAAATTGCCCATGGAAAAGTTTTTGACCCGTGACTGGAATCAAACTGTAAGCTGGTATACTTGAGGAACAAGAGGTGTAAATACACATTGTGATGGTTCCCGACCCCCCCTCCCCCTCCTGTTCATGGGCAGCTGAGCCCAGATTTGAGTCTTGTACCAGATTTCCTTTTATTGCCAGAATCTGTGCAAACTACTTGTCTGTCCAGACCTTAATCAGAAACCACCTTGCCCACCCCTGAGACTACTGGGCCAATCTACGGGTTTTCCCTATACTTTGATCCTTACACCAAGTTTGAACAAAATTTCTCACCCCCTTCTATTGTGATCGGGACAATATACTGACAGACGGACATACGAGCGGACAAACTCTATGGTGTTGTAGCTTTTCCTCTACTAACGTTTCGGGATCCCCAAAAATATCTGAGAAACTCCGCGCCAGCTGTAATTGTAAAGTCAGATGGACACAGAACTTTCTTCTCCTTTGATGAAATACTGTTCTCCGGAACTTCTCAAGAAAGTCCAAGACAAAACTTTTAAGAATTTAGTCGAAACGATGTCTCATCCTTTGTGCAGCTATGTTACCGGTTCCTATACACGTCCTATAGCCGACGTGGAAAAAAGTCACCAGACTTGTGTCCCGTCTGACGGCATGTAGCTGAAGGATACGCGGAGAGGAAAATTCGAATTTGTTTACAAAGAGGTGACATTAAGTGGTTAAGAAATACTAACGTCACCGAGGGGGAGAAAAATGAGACACAAGTCCAAAGAACGTTGCTTATTTGTTCCAAAAAGTCGATATGGATTTGGATCGACGTGAAGAGTATATTTCACCTCACAGTAATAGATTTATACACTGTAAAAAAAAATCTTGTAGTATTTGCTACTGGGATTAGTCTTGTCTTTATTGAGATAAGATTATACCTAATTCGGATTGATTTGATCCGAATAGAGATAAGGTTAATCCCAGTAGAAAATATTGCATCCTTATTCGGAGAAACTTTTTACAGTGTATGTTGGAAATGTATATTAGTAAGAAATCCTGGGGCGGATTGTGATCTCTTTCTGTGGATAGAGTTTCGAGTTGATAGCTGGAACCGAAGACAAATAGCTGGAGACTTACCATTCCTCTATGAAGATCATCTTGGCTAACCCCTAAGATGTCACCCTCAAATAGCCCAGCCATTTCGATCGGGTCACCGTTCAGTGCATCTCGGAGCGGGGCTTCTACCTCTGGAAGGGAAAAAGAGTTACATTTCCTGAAGCATAGAAATTAGGAGGTCCCTGCAGAGATGCGGCAGCCTTATCTACTGAGCAAAATTGGAGTTAATATATTGACACTAGATAGCATGCGGTATCATCTTCGGTGTCTGACTCGCTGGTGGATGTGATCCGTATCAGCAGTTTAAGCTATGGCTACGTAAGTGGGTACTGACATTTGGCCATTTATCTGAATAGGACTTAACCGTTCTTTGAGTAGGAGGGGAGGGAAATTGGGTTCTCAGGCACTGAACCTGCAACTATCTACGCAACTCAAAGAAATCAGTGAAATCTGGAAGCCGGCTACAGAAGCGGCGCTCTTGGATGGTCGGGACGATATTTCTCTAAATGGCCTACGACAATTAGACTAATGGTCGTAAATGGCAGTGAAGGCAATGGCAAAGTCCCCATAGGCGCTGGAGTGGTCTCGCTGATAGTTCTGTGGCATTGTCGGTTTTTATGGCGATCGATTTATATAGTGATCGCAATTTCTGTCGGTCCGGCTTTTGCTAGCTTGGGCACTTCCAGAAAAGCTAGGACGATGAAACTTGAGGCAGATCAGGAACCAGACCAGATTAAATTGTAAATCGTCACTTCTCCGATCCGACCATCTGGGGGAGGGGGAGGATCCAGAAAATTGAGGTATTTTTAACTTACGAACGGTGATCGATCTTAATGAAACTTGATGTACAGAAAGAACTTGTGTCTCAGACGTCCTATTTTAAGTCCGGACCGGATCCGCAGACATTTGGGGGAGTTGGAGGGGGAACCGGAAATCTTGGGAAACGCTTAGAGTGGAGGGGTCGGAATGAACCTTGGTGGGAAGAACAGGGAAGAACATAACTAGACAGGAGGGGGCACTGCGGGGGAGCTGGGGGTCGGGGGGGGGTCCGGACTTCTAGTCATCCCGCGAGTTCGGTACTCCCTGATGTGCTAGAACGGTGAAACATGGCAGGCGTTTCAGGGACCCCAACAATCTAGTGGCATGCACATCTTTTGAACGGGTGATCGGATTTCAATGGAACTTAATATATAGAAAGATATCGTGTCTCAGACGTCCCATTTTAAATCCGCACCAGATCTGTGATGAATCTTGGGCAGGGACGTCGCAAACGGGGGTGCAGCACCACCCCACCTTTTTGAGATTAGGTAAAATTTTGGGCCGAAGGCCCAAAATTTGACTAAAATTGTTCGGTATTTTTTCGATAGCAGAACTATTCGATATATTTACGGAAATTCGGTAGTTATACAGAATCCTAATTAGGCTATCGGTACAAATCTCTTCAGTATAATGGTCGGGATTCAGTATAGTTGCCAGTAACGGTAGTTATCACGAACTTGGTGAGATAATTTATTGAAATCATTCGGTAATGTTTCGATGCCGGAACTATTCGGTATATTTAAGGAGATTCGTTAGTTACCCAGAATCCCGAATAAGCTATCGGTTCAAAATTATTTGGTATCATGATTGGGATTCGGTAATTTATTCGGTATAATTTTCAGGATTAGGAAGTTAACCACGAATCTCAAATTTTGTTCCAGTTTCGACGAAAGCGTATCGAATATGAATATTGTTCGGTAGTCTTTCGATACCAAAACTACGGTTTAATAGCCGGGATACGGTAGTTATACAGAATCCTGAACATGCTATCTGACTAAACCTTATTCAGTATAATAACTGGGATTCGGTAATTTATTCGCTATAACTGTCAGGTTATCACGAACCTCGAGACTCGGAAGAGGTCGAGTGAAGCACTGATCGCAGACAAAAGGAATGGTCTCTGATTTCATCGATAGTCCTTACTTTTATTTTGGATCCCAAAAAGAATATCTAATCATAAATATTTCGAAGATTTGGTCTGCAGCGGCTTTCGTAATATTCTGTGTTTTGTGGAAGAGCGCGTCGTTTGACTGGGGTTTTAAGCCAGTTTTAGGATTGAGATTTTGAAACATTAAAAGCTAGGATTTGGATGGAATTTAAATTTAGCAGGAAAAAGCCCAAAAAAAATCGCGCCTTTGGCGCTCGCTTTGGTCGATTATAGGTAGTATATTGACTAGACTACAGTTGCTGCTGCAGCAGGAACGTCGCTCCATCCAGTTCCTGGAACTTCTTAGAATGTAAGATTTTTAAGAGAAGCGGTTAAATTTTAGCCACAGGAAAAAAAAAATGGATTTCGAAAATTTGTGCCTGCGGAGCTCGATTTAATTTATTCTATTGGCTATAAAAGATAGAAGCTGTTACTGCAACCATGCCTGGGAATATATTCTCCACGTGGGCTTCGCCAAAACGACGCCTAATAGTTGGCTTATTGCCTTTCATGCTGCCCTTTATTGTTACTCTTCCTACGTAATCCTTTTTGTTCCATAATGTAAAGTCGAATTTTCAGTTTCTACGATTCGGTAACAAAATTTGACAGATTCGGTAAGATTTTGGCCTTGCACCCCCCCCCCCCCACCGAAAATGCACTTCCGACGCCCCTAATCTTGGGAAACGCTTAGAGTGGAGAGATCGGGATGAAAATTGGCGGGAAGAACAAGCACAAGTCCTAGATACATCATTGAGAGAATGGACTAGATTCAGGCACTGTGGGGGAGCTGGGGGGGGGGGGGGGGGGGTCCGGATTTCTAGTAATCGCTCGGGATGACATAAATTTATTCCAAAATGGCAAAAACCTATTCGAGAAATTTCATCATTTAAATTCTCGAATGTATTTTTGTCATTCTCGAATATTTGTGTGTCATTCTTGAGTTCTTATGTCAATTTAAATGTCAAATGCATTTTTAGAAATTCTCGAATACTTTTTATCTTTTCTAGTATACTTTTAGTAGTTTCTCGAAGTCTTAAAAAAAAACTTGGACACTTTTCGTCGATTCTCGAATACAAACACCGATTCCTCGAATACATTCAAGGGATTCTCGGATACATTTTGGGGAGTTCTCGAATACATTTTCGACGTATTTAGCCTCAAATTCATTCCATAAAAGTGGTATGTGAATTGGTGATGACGAGATTTGTGTTAAACCTAGACGGTAATTTCTAATTCTGGCTCGCGCCCATTGTTTACGTGTATGCTACACGCTTGTAAATTTTTTCCTGTTTCCTGAAGCAGTCAGCTCCATCTAGTCGAGATATATTATGCATGTAGGACGTAGCTTTCGTTTCAGTAAAGCCAGGCTTCACCTTCCAGGTTACCAGACGTCCCGGGTTTCCGCATAGTCAAGCCAACCCTTCCAGATTTTCATGATAATGAAGACAGCTAATTTTGCTATTCTTGAACATTTCATAGATGTCCCTTTCGCATTTGAAATATCTCTTGCATCCCAGTCACAACTGTCAATCACTTTCCCTTTCTTCCGACATTTGCATATTTGTTCCGTCCCTCGAACGGATTGCCTCTATGGTACCTTTCAGACATCCGGAATCTGGGGTGTCCAACACCCTGGACTTCCATACATTTTTGGCCTGGCTTCACCTTCCAGATCGGCCTCGACGAAAACGGCTGTCTGGAATCCGGAAGAAAAATCTGGAAGGTGAAGCCTCGTTTTAAATTTTAGCTTCTTTTGGTCCAGATACCCTCCTTCATCTACATCGCTTTCTAGGATCTCTCAGCTCCTTGTGGTCATTACTTCTAAGGAGAATTTATTTATGATAGGATTCTAAAGAAGTACGACTTTATCTGATCGTTCTATTTTTTTAGAGCATGGCTTTACATAACTTAAAAAGCAACGAAATGAAACCGGGCTATACAGACGACGATACGACCGTGACTGTTCCAACAAAGTGGATATTTCGGTCAGGGCTCAACTGATATTCTCTAACGTAGATAAGATTGGGGGAATTCATAACTTACGGGTCGAAACTTACGGAGCTTGCTGGGAAATTACCCCAGTCAACTTATAAGAATTTGCCCGCCCACAGTGGTCTGTCTCGTTTGCTCTAGTTTCTAGTGCTTTTTGTTTTGTGAAGTCTTGTTTTGTTTCTTTTATTGATACTCCGCTTTGATCTTTTCGTAGCGGGTCAAAATAAATTATTATTATTATTATTATTATTATAACAGATGGAATGAGACTTCAGAATAAATGTAACGATCCGTGGACTCAAAAAGAAAGTATCTTCTTAGGAGCGCCAAAGCGGTCAACTGACCGCAAGTCCACTAACTGAAAACCGAAAGAGAGTTCTCAATGCTCTATATGACCAACTCCAAAACACGACAGCGATCCTCAGGAAGAATGGGTAAGGGTGTCCGTACGACTCTACTCAAATCTTGTGTCAATCAATAACTGCAATCTTTGGGAGCAGCTGTGACACCACTTCTGCCTTTCTTCCGCTAGATACCCGGCGAGGCCGGAGATTTTGCATTGGCAAAGAGAGATAGTCATCAAGAGTATCGAGTGTTAGGAACCGATTAGATGATGAATGGCCCTGTCTTCATGCGTCGTATAACCTTGCCAGCTAATGAAGCCACAACGCCATGGAAACGAAAGTCCGGGATGTGCCATTTATAGATATGGGCTGGATCTCGTCACTGTTGGGGGAGCTGACATCGGTGAGGATGAGTGCCGAACATTCTTTTTTTCGTGTGGGGGGGGTGGGGGTGGCCAAGAGCTACCCAAACGAAAAAAACAAAACCCTGTAAGACCTAGTTGACTAGAATCGCATATGCATGTACTCCTTACATAGAACATTTTTTGTACAGAAGTCTTCGTTAATATATTGTTTACATTTTTGTTCTTATGTTGTTCATCACTTAAATATTTTCGGTCTCACCTATGTAAGATAAAACACAAGACTGGCGTCTTTGTTTAGTCTTATTTGTTCTTGGTAAGATTTACGTTAAAGAATAGGAAGGGGGCCCGGGGCAACGCCATTGCCCCCTCCAGGTTTCCGTAACATGACGCCTCTAGTGCCGAAGGCGTCTCCGTGTACAGGCTTCGCAATTGTGTGCCCAGGGCTGTTGAAGTGTGTCCGATCCAGGCTTCGGTCAGTTCCTGGAGCTGGAACTACTGTTACATCCCAGAGGGTCGAAAGGCCTCTTTTTGCGAGACGAAAACTGGTAGGAAAAAATATCAGAAACCCAAGAAACAGGATTTGCTAAGACGATAAGACTCAAGAGTGACCATACTCTCACACATACTAGGAAGATGAAACTTAACAGATATTTTGGGGATATGAACTGCTTCGATATATAACCTATTTGACGGTGCAAAATGGATGTCAACTACATTTTATTAGAGTTTTATGTTTCGGCCCTTTTTGGCAAGGATCCTCTTCAGGCTCAAGCCGCTCAAGCTTTGATTCTACAGCACCAGCACCAGCTTTAACTCAAACCAATTTTCAGAGAAGAAGTTCACAAAATCAGACATTCAAGGAAAAATCTTTGTTTTCCAAAAGCTCATTTCCGGCTTCAGCGGCTGCAGCCTGAAGACGACCCTTGCCAAAAAGGGTCGAACTATAGCGTTAATACAGAGTAGCTAACTTATCCGTTTTGCACTGTCAAATATAATTTGAAGTAATCTTGGGCTGAAGGAATATATAACATGGATCCTCATTTGTTCTTGATCCGACAATCCGTAGGGGTGGCGGATGTAAGGGGTCCCGAATCCTACAGCATGCCTTTATCCTTTTTGAGGCCCAATATAAAGTGGCGAAGACCACTGACTCTGAAGCTAGCCAGAATAGGAAAATCTTAAGAAAATGAGAGTCTAATGTTTCAGGATTGACGAAGAGACTAGAAAAATAAGTAACAAGCACACTTGTTGCTAGCACAGGTCCTTGACGTTTTGTTCACGTGGTTTTGCAAAACTCAAGAGCATATTAGAAGGGAATTTGCAGTCTAGACTCGAGGACAAGACACCTAAGGGGTGGTAGGGAGGAATTGGTGGATGGGTGGTTGGGGTGGTAGGGAGGGAGTAGGGTTGTTGGGAGGTATATGTTTATTTCGGAGGTGATAATGTGAAGGAGTTTGGTATGTTTTTTGTTTTGCTTTTTTGGGGGGGTCTGTTCTTTTCTTTTTTTTTCTTTTTTCATTAGTTATTTATTATGTTGTTTGTTGGTGTGTTTAGAAAATGGTTAAAGTTTACTACTGCACGCCAGCAAAAACGTAGGTTTTTCCATTAGTGCAGTAGATGTAAATACAGAAGAGTTATACTGTGTTTATTAATAAAATAAGTATCGTATCCTATCCTAAGCAGCATGGCTTTTTACCGTCATTGCTTTATATTATATTATTTTTTGGAGAAAGTGGCATTAGGGTTGCCTAATGAGATCTTGACGCCTTTTATGGAAACCTTTTGATTAGTTGGGGCTTCACTCACTTACCCATTCTTTCAGCTCTCTTGAAGTCATCTGGATTTATAGGTTCTCCCGGCATGCTATTTTCCTGAAATAAGAAATTAACGAAAGTTATCGGACAGTTTCTTAATGGTTTCCGATCATCTCTTACCTGTCAGAATTTTGATAATTTATTTATTTATTCATTTATTTTCCTCAGAACTGAGGAGTACAAAATAATGTATAAAACAGACCCATGTCTAAACCATATGTTCCACACAGAAATATTATAAGAAATACACATGATTTCGACAACTAAGTAATACTTATTTAGGCACTATATTATTCATTTGTTAAAAAATGGGTACAGGTTGTGGGTTTGGAGGGCTACCGAAGCTTTTTTATAAAAGTTGGTCATCTTTTTCCTCAAAATTAAAACTGGCTCTTTTACTTTAAAATTGGAAAACAACTGCGAATTACTGAAAGAAATTGGGAACCCAAGGAGAAATATAATATTTACTGCACGGATGCGCATCCTTGTGGTAAATGCAATGCCGGTTGCCGGTTGTCTTTATTGTTACGAGATACACAACACTTGGATGACGATATAAATATTCTACACTGTAAAAAAAAATCTTGTAGTATTTACTACTGAGATTGATCTTGTATCTAAAAAGATAATGTGTAAAAAAAAATCTTGCAGTATTTGCTACTGGGAGTAATCTTGTCTCTAAAAAGACAATCTTATCTCTAATTCGGATTAATTTTACCTCAATAGAGATAAGATTAATCCGAGTAGCAAGTACTGCAGTTAACTTTAATCCTTACTCGGAGATACTTTTACTTGGCACAAGGAGGCGCTTCCATGTGTTAAATCTTGTTCAACTTGTGACAATGCTGTAAACCCCTGATGCTATAGCTGTTTGGTTTTAGAAAGATTCAATTCAAAAGGCATCGTTTCTGTTTTTAAACTTCTTCAAATCCGCCTTTTTGACAACCTTCACGCCATAGCCTCGCAGAACCTCTGAAAACCATCTCCGATCTAGTTCAGCGTGTTCAAGTTCCCTTAAGGATGCGGAGAAATTATATTGGTAGAGATAGGTCCAATGTGTGGTATTGAAGGAGAGGATAAGGTACATTTGTTATGTTATTGTGAGGAGTTGAAAGAATTAAGAAGGGAAGTGTTTGAGGCCTGCGAGGAAATGGATTTGGTTTCAAGTATATGAAGTAAGTGTCGAGGTAAGTGTTTTGGTGAGCTCCGAAGGCTGAGTAGATTCCTGAAGATAGCTATACCCACCGTGAACTATTTTTATAGAAGGTGATTTTTGGTTTGTTTTTGGAGTGTCTATCTTTTGTTTTTTTTGTATTGTGTTATGTTTCCCGCCATGGCCCTTGAGCTTTATTGGGAATAAATTCTTTCATTCATTCTTTCATTCATGAGGCATGTTCCATACATTGCTAAACATGTCTAAAAGCTGATTTATTGCAGTAAGATAATAAGGAGATAATCTATTAATAACAAGGAGAGTGGTCGGTCAGAGTTCGGGATTAAATCTGATTATTGACGAAGATCTGCGAGTTAGCAAGACATTTTTGTCCGAAAATCCGTTCCATCTCGGCGAGTAATTTCCCGTGACCGGGAAATGGACCAAGAAGACGGAATTGAATCCACCGAAAACCATCACACGAAGCAATAAAATCTAGGATTTACAACCGAACAGCGGAAAAGATGTGGGAATTTTGGTTGCGATGCCCCGACTCTTCCCAATTTCATTTTTGCTAGGCGGTTTCATGACCGTAAAAAAATAAGGAAGTTACGTCTAAGACATGGGAGACTGTTCTAGCATACTGTAGCAGTTCATAGACAGGTATTTTGCAGCAAGACGCACAAATGAAAACTTATCTACAAACTTGTAGACCCTGCACCTACTGAATAATTATTAATTGCTCACTATTAATGAGCAGAAGAGATTGATGACTTGTTACTGTACTAGCAATTTTAACTTGGGATCGGGGGGGGGGGGGCAGAACTGAAGTGGATGGTGAGTCTTAGGGCGGATGCTCTTCGGTGGGGATGCGGAGAAACTATATTGGTAGAGATAGGAAAGGTACTGGTCCTTATTGTTGTCCGATGTGTGGTATTGAAGGAGAGGATGGGGTACATTTGAGATGTTATTGTGAGGAGTTGAAAGAATTAAGAAAGGAAGTTTTTGGTCGGGAGGCTTGGGAGGAAAGGGATTTGGTTTCAAGTATGGGAAGTAAGTGTTTTGGTGAGATCTGAAGGCTGGGTAGATTCCTGAAGCTTTCTATGGCCCACCGTGAACTATTTTTATAGAAGTTGATTTTTTGGTTTGTTGTTGGGGTGTATGATATTTTGTTTTTGTTATTGTGTTATGTTTCCCGCCACGGCCCTTGGGCTTTACTGGGAATAAATTCATTCAAATTCATTCATTCATATAGTTCTTTTCGCTTTTTTTTTTCAATTCAATTCAGTTCATTTATTTGTATCCGCGAAAGCTGGCGAGTAGAGAAAATATAATAAAATACACACAATCGGTCTACAATCGACTAATAACTAGACCCTATACTTTCATACAAACTTTACGTCACTTAAAAAATAATTAGCCTACACTATCCTAAATGAAGTCTACCTAACAATTTAACCAAAATACAATCAACGCAACGCATCGGACAAAGTGTGCTTTATGGGAAAAAAAATTGAAAAAAAATGTTTCCCATTTCTTTTTCAAAATATCAATGGTTTTTTTTTAAACCTTAAGTTTCCATCATAAAAGAGCTGGATTGGTATTTCGAAAACCGGCATAAAGATTTCCCAAAATTAAAAAAAGTAGTTTAAATACGAGATAAATTTCTCAACGTTAAATAAGGTAAAAAAGAAGATGCAAGCAAAGCCTCTGGAAGAGCAACAGTGTTAAAAATCTTTGCAAGATTGCGTCTAGATAGGAAATCCCTAAGACAAATCACCGCCCCGAAACTAGAAGAAATACGCGACTCACTATTAGAGCCCTCGATGATGGCAAAGTCGGGCCATAACGGATTCCCAGATATCTTTGGATTGCAAAGACCTTGTCATTTTAAATTCAGGAGATCAATTAGAGCAAAACAGTGTGAATAATTATGTTACAGAAACCCTAACTGACCTCTAATTGCAGTCTGCTCATTATATCCAAGCTCCCACAAAGCCCATCAAATCTCCCGTCCCCTAGGGATGTTCAGTTGTTTGTCGAATAGACTGGTTTTTGAGCCCAGTGTGACCAAGCTCTAAAGGGCGATTTTCTGATTTGTGAATAGTTCAACAAAAAGAGCTTCTTTTTTAATTCGATTTTTTGCGCCGACTATTTGGAATCTACTACCGTTAGATATCCGGAATTCGAATAACCTTATTTCCTACAAGCGAGCCGCGAAAGGTCATTACCGGAAAATTGTTTCATGTTATCCTCCTTTGGGCCTCTCCCGTGTTTTTTTCTTTCTTTCTCGTTCTTTTTTTCCTTATTTTTCTTTTCTTTTCATTTAAAGTTGAAACCATTAGTTAATTTTTTTCATCTCCTTGCTTTTTCTTTATACAGAGTATTCAATTAGTTGATTATGTTTGTTGTTTAACTTATATCGATTATTTCCCTGCCCTAGCCAAGCACTCCTTTTGTGCTTTCCTGGCAGGAATGTTAATTGTGTATTTTTGTTTGTCTTTAAATATAGTCAAATAAAACTGAAACGAAGTTGCCGTTTGCGAAGTGGCTGTTAAGATTTTTCGAAATGATGTTTTCTCCTATGATTATCAATCAATCAATAAATTTATTACCCGAAATACACACATGGTGTAAACACGGAGTAAATATAAAGAGAGAAAAAAAGAAAAGAGAAGAAAGAGAAGAAAAAGTAGATAAAAAACACCTGCTCATTACAACAACTGCAAAAAAGAAACACACTTAACCAACACACCATAAACCAAGTGAAAAGGACTTACAGGCTCAGGTGTTCCTAGGTCAATGTTGCCTAGTTCATTATAATCTTCTCCAGCATCAAGTGCTGGTGCGTTTGCTGAAAATGCTAATGGATCTGAAACCGCCATAACGAAGCCAAAAACCGATATAACTAAGAACAAAGACTCCATCGTGCTGAACGAGTCGTAGAGAACTAACTGTCGGGACGCGTATCTACTGTTAAATATCCCGCCTCAGGCCTAAGGAACAGGTGGAGAACTGATAGAAATTACCCGCATTTTTCGCATTTACCTTTCTAGTGGTGGTGGTGAATAACGGATTGATCTGATAACCGCAATCTACCAATTAATAACTTATTTGGAAACGCTTGTAACTAATAACCTCATTTCTGTGAATCGATGTTGATCCTTTATTCTCGCTGACAGCCTGCTGGCCTACGCTAGAAATGAAGGTGTGTGGGCTGCAACGACGTAAATAGCCTGCATCCTTTTTCAACACAGACAGGAAACTGAGCCAACGAAAGGAAAACCATATTTGACATGAGCTTACTTGTCTGTCGCTGAAGTGTATTATTTAAGGTCAGTAGCGTCAATAAGGGGACGCCGCAATTCCCGACGAAAGATTTGTAGGCTGTTTAGTTTTATGGTACAACGTCATCCGTGAAGCTGTATGTAGTAAATACGTACAAAATACTTTTGTTGAACTGTGTTTTGGACTGGGATAATGTTAAAAGTAGGGGAGGGTGGGGTTGAACCGTACGTTTTTCGTTATTGGCCGATAATTCTATTTCTTTAGAATTTGGATTTTTTTGAAAAATTAAAAGTCCTGTAATTTTTGTTTTAATTTAATTTCAACCCTTTTCTACGCTACGCTTTTTACGGCACTTGCAGCTTCGCTCAAGTGCGATGTCACGATCCCTTTTCGATCTGTCTGTCGGTCTGTCAAGGCACTCATCTCGAGTTAGGGTACTTCCAGAAGTGCTAGGACGATGAAACTTGGTCGTCGTCTAGGGACCAGACCAATACCAGACCAAACTAACTTGGAAATAGTCACTTCCCCGATCCGACCACCGTTGGGGGAGTGGAGCGAGGGGTAATTTGGAATATTGACATATGTTTTACTTTTGAACGAGAATCGGATCTGAACGAAACTTGATATTTGGAAAGACTTCCTGTCTGATGCCACCCTTCAAGTCCGGAATGGGTCCGGTGTCTTAGGGGTTGAGTTGGAGGGGGGAGCCGGAAATCGTGTGACATGTTCAGAGTGGACGGATCGGGATGAAACTTAGTGGAAAGAGCAAGCACAAGCACCAGATACGTACTTGAAAAGACCGGATCAGATCCGAGCACTGTGTGGAGGAGTTGGGAGGGCTTCGGAATTCCGGCGATCCCCAGTTAAGATGCGTACACATGTGCTAGGACGATCAAACTTGGCAGGCGTATCAAGGACTCAACAATTTTAAATTAAGAGTAGTCGTTTCTCCGATTGGACCATCGTAGAGGAGTGGTGGGAGGGGGAATCCAGAATCTCGAGAAATGTCCAACTTTTGAACGGGCGATCGGATCTTAATGAAACTTGACATACGGAAAGAAACTCATGTCGTAGATGTCCCATTTCAAGTGCGGACAGGATCCGATCAAAATGGGGGACTGGGGGGGGATTTTATGACACGCTCAGAGTGTAGCGATTGGGATGACACTTGGTGGGAACAACAAGCATAAGCCCGTGATAAATCAGTGGGAGAACCAGACCAGATTCGGGCACTCTGGGGGGAGTCAGAGGGGGATCCGGAATTCCGTTGATCGCGATTTAAGGTACTTCCAGATGTGCTAGGACGATGAAACTTGGCTTGAACATTAGAGACTTAAAAAAGATTGGCTTAGAAATTGTCACTTCCCAGATTCGACCATACCTTAAAGTACTATAAGATTTGAAGCCATTCTGACCATTCATTGCGAGAGAAATAGAAAACCGTGTTTTTCGGTTTTTTTTTCTTGATCAGCTAATTATCCCTCTAGGATGATGTGCGAGGGATAAATATAAATTCGGATATTTCGGTTGCACTTCCGGCAAACCGTCCTCAGCAAAAAAACAAAACAAAACTAAATCATAAGAACGATGCGATCTTCTGGTTTTTAGTTACATCTCGTCTTATTGTCTGTTGGTTCCGCATCGTTCTCCTGTTGTGATTGTAGTGGATTGTATTATTTAGTTTTGTTTTGTTTTTCGCTGAGGACATCATCCTAGAGGGATAATTAGCTGACAAAGAAAAAACCCCGAAAATCACGGTTTTCTATTTCCTACCTTAAAGTACTCTTCACCGCAAAGTACAAAAATTACTTTTATGCTAAATTTACATTTTCATGATCCCCATGAGCGCATGATCATTTGTGCCTCAACAGAAATGACTTTCTAGCTGCCTTAAAGTGCGCTTCTTAACCGAAAAGTAAAAAAAATCTTTTGACCAAACCATATATGCTCATGATCCTAAAAAGCCCAGGACCATCTTTGTCTCAAGGGTTTTGATCACAGATGAATTCTAGCGCCCTTAAAGTTTGCATCATCACAGCCAAGTGCAAAAAAAAATCTTTTTTTTTTTACCTAACGATAGCCTACATCCTCTTGATTTCCAAGGGTCCGTTTTTATTCTTGTCTCAAGGGTTTTTCTTATAAATGATCACAACAAACCCACGAATTGGCAAAGTCCTACTTTCATCCTTTTACCAAGCCTTTGAAATGCCACATGAGCTTCCAACTCTTGTTTTTTTTTCAAAAAAATCGTTCGGTTCAGCCTTACCGGTGAGTTTAGTTTGTACGGATGGTGTTTTGAACCAGATATTGTTAAAGGACCCCTCTTGCTTATTCTGCCTGTTACCTTAGCCTTAGTTCCCTTGAGGAATAATAGTATCTCAAAATCTCGGCCTTTCGCCGTTGTTTCGTTTTGCACCTACGACATTTTAGCACTTTTTCAGCTTTGCTGAGTTTTCCCGGTCACGCAACGCAAACATCGCCAAAAGCTTCAAGATTTGTCGACAACTCTTTCACACATAAGACCGTGAAGCAGTTCAAAGTGTTGCTTTTCATTTTGGAAGAAACGGTAGGCCATCAGGCCTACCCAGGGGCGTCCCGACACTTTCAGGGAGGGGGGGGGGGGCTTCAGAATTTTATCGGAATTTTTTGAAGTTTTACCGGAATTTTCTGAGGTTTTACCATAAAGGCTCCGTAGTGACCACCTCTGCAGAAACTACAGATACTGTTGTTTCTAACTTCTATTATCTGTTACAACAAAAAACAGGCTCGTTAAAGTTTTAACGAAAAGGCAGTTTATTTTTAAATCTCATATTTGAATACTGACATATTTTGCAATAACGTTCAGAGTGTGCGCTGCTTGCACGACAAACATAATCATCCAGACGCGGAGAATTTTAATTTAAACAAAGGCGTGCAACATCGGAGAAGTTACGCCTGTAGCAAAGTAGGAAAAATATTTTAGGATATATCTTGAAATGAATAATAATAATAATAATAGATTTACTTCCCATCATGATGCACAAACGTACACAAAGACGGAGTAATTAAATGAGGAACAAGAAAAAATAAAGAAAGAAAGAAATGAAAGAAAAGAACATTACTGTCAACAGAAATTATGGAAAAAGCTGACGAAACTTAAAAAGAAAACCACACACACTGACAGAATTTACACTGAGTAAAGTATCTGCTGAGCTGCATTAAGGTTGCGCTTACAGCGCTCTCGCCTTGTATCTGATATTTGTATTTTATTTTTCGGCAATGGCTTACATTTTTTGTTGGTAAATAGTTCAAGCGTAGAGGGACAAGCACATAGAGGCAGGGGCAGCACCCTCTCTCTAATTTTTGAGATTCGGTAAAGATCTGGGTCGGAGGCCTAAAATTTACTACAATTGTTCATTTGTTCGATAGCAGAACTGTTCGGTATATTTTCGGGGATTCGGTAGTTAAAAGGAATCCCAAATAGGCTATCGGTATAAATCTATTCGGTATAATGATCGGGATCTGGTATAATTGTCAGTATTTGGTAGTTACCACGAATTCGGTGAGAGAATTTACGAAATAATTTGGTAGTTTTTCGATACCAGCACTATTCGGTAAATTTATGGAGATTCGTTAGTTACACAGAATCCTGAATAAGCTATCGGTCCAAAATGCGGCATCATGTTTGGTAATTTATTCGGTATAATTTTCAGGATTGGTATAGTTACCACGACTCCCCACTTTTGTTCCAGTTTCGACGAAATTATACAGAATACGAATATTATTCGGTGGTCTTTCAATACCAAAACAATTCGGTATAATAGCCGGTATACGGTAGTTATACAGAATCCCGAAAATGCTATCGGTCTAAACTTATTCGGTATAATAACTGGGATTCGGGAATTCACTAGGTAAAATTGCCAGGTTTCCGTATAGCTATTCAGTAGTAATACTACGACCCTCGAAACTCGAAGAGGTCGAGTGACGCACTGGTCGCAGACAAAAGGACTGTTGTGATTTCATCGGTAGTCCTTAATTTTATTTTGGATCCCAAAAACATGCTCTAATCATAAATGTTTCAAAAATTCCACCTGCGGCGCTTTTCGTAATGTTCTCTGTTTTGTGGACGGGCGAGTAATTTGAATGCGGTTTTAAGCCAGTTTTAGGATTGGAATTTCGAAACATTAGAAGCTAGAATCTGGATGGAAATGGTTAAATTTGGCAGGAAAAAGCTGCTGCCGGAACGTCACTACATCCGGTTTCTGGAGCTTCTTAGAGTCTCGGTCGCCTATTTAATCCATGGTAAATGATAGAATTTGTAAGAGAGCAGTTGAATTTTAGCCTACAGGAAAAAAAAATGGATTTCGATAAATTTGTCCTCAGCACTCGATTTAATTTTCTCTTCGGTATAATAGACTAAAGCTGTTACTGCAATCGTGCCCGGCAATATATTCTCCAAGTGGGCTTCGCCAAAATGCCGCCTAATAGTTGGCCTATCGTCTTTCATGCTGCCCTTTAATGTTACTCTTCCTGCGTAAATCTTTTTATTCCATAATTTAAAGCTCGAATTCTCAGTTTCTAGGATTCGGTAAAATTTTTGAGAGATTTAGTGAACAAAATTGGCTCTACACCCCCGCCCCCTCTACAGGGGCGTCACTATGGGGGGGGGGGGGAGGGGGGGGGACTCCCCCTCTCCCGGCGCGAAGCGCCGGCAAACATAGAAAAAATTATATTTTGTATGCTTTTTATTAGGCATCGGTCGATCCGTCGGCACATCGGGTGTTTTTATATGTAAGAAATGAAATCCTGCAAACATTTGTCGGGCAAAACATTGAAGAAATCGAATTCTGCATGCTTTTGTCGTGCCTCGGTATTCTCGTCGGCACATCGGGTTCTTTTTATACAGAAGGAATCCAGAAGAAATAAAAACAAACTAAGTTTTTGTCGGGCATCGGTCGACTCGTCGGCACATCGGGTTCTTTTTATACGCAAGAAATGAAATCCTGCAAACATTTGTCAGGCAAAGCACTGGAGAAATCGAATTCTGCAAGCTTTTGTCGTGCCTCGGTTCGTCGGCACATCGGGTTCTTTTTATAGAAAAGAAATCCAGAAGAAATATTTTTTTATGCTTTTGTCGGGCGTCGGTCGACTCGTCGGGATATCGGGTTCTACTTATACGTAAGAAATCAAATTTTGCAAACTTTGTCGGGCGCAAACTTTTCCGGAAAAATACAGATTAAAAAAAATTCTTGTCTTGTCCGCACACCGAGTGTTCTATACGTAAGAAATCAAATTCTGCAAACATTTGCCGGTCGCAAACTTTTCCGGAAAAATACAGATTAAAAAAAATTCGCCGGCGTTGCTTAGTTCAACTTGTTCTAGAAACAGTCGTTGGAAGCTTCGCTTCTTAGCAAAAGTTGAAACGAAAAGCCGAATATGTGAAATTAAATATATGTATTTACATCAAAGGAACAATGTCAACTGATGCATTACAGTAAGTCTTACACAAAATTTCGCCTGGCGCATTTTGTAGTATTCCCTATTTGGAAGAATGGTGTATCATTTAGCTTTCCTTTTAGGATAGAAATTCTTGGGGTTTGAAAGACGTTAAAAGCCGGAAATTGTATGGTACTATAGCTGAATTTTCCGCAAATAAACAGATTCAAAAAATTTCGACTGCGGCGCTTGGTTTAACTTGCCTTGGTACAGTCGTTGGAAGCTTTGCTTTCCAGCGAAAGTTCAAATGCAAAGACGAATATGTGAACTTTAAAATACGAGATTATACCAAAGGAATAACCTCAATTGATGCGTTGTTACAGTTAATTCACACAAAATTTCGCCTTCGGCGCATTTTGTAGTATTCTTTATTGAGAAGAACAGTGTTTCATTTAGCTTGTCGTTTTAGGATTGAAATTCGCTGAAACACGTTAAAAGTTAGAACTTGTATGGTAGGTATAGTTAAATTTTTCCGGAAAAAAAGGCAGATTAAAAAAATTTCGCCTGCGGCGCTCAATTTAACTTGTTCTTGGTACAGTCGTTGGAAGCTTCGCTTTTTAACGAGGCTAAAATGAAAAGCCAAATATGTGAACTTAAAATACGAAATTACATCAAAGGAATAATCTCAACTGATGCATTACAGTTAGTTTTACCCCGATTCTTTTCTGTGCTGGCGGGAAATGTACGCCGTTGCCGCGAAGCGGCAACGGCGTGTTTTGCCGGCAAATTTTTAGTCCGTCGGCACAAACCGGACGTCCCCCCCCCAAAGGTAAAAGGCTAGTGACGCCCCTGCCCCTCTATAATAAGTTTTCTATAAAATCGATTATCCCTGGATAACAGACGAACGAAGAAACGTATTTTTATTGTGTTTTCAGGAATATTTAAGTGAATAAGTGATACGTTACTAGACTGTTGGACTTCAGGCCTATTCGGTTGAACTTCAAGGTTCTCAGTTAAAATTAAAAAGTATTCAACCTTCCATTCTAAACATTTCTTCGTCGCGTTTTTAGCGTTTTTAATTTTTTCACAACTCATCCACTTTCACATTTGTTACCTAGATCGGTTTCACATTCTCTTAATAGCATTTACTGGTCAGCCATTGTTGAATGCAAAGTGGTCTTAAGCCAACACTTATCTTGCTAAAAAGTCATTCCCCCTTTGCTGAGGTAAGGATTGTCTTGACCAGCTTGAAGGCTTCTCATACTAGTGGAAAGACATCTTTCAATTTACGAAAGACTTCGAATAAATCTTTAAAGTTTCTATTTGTTCGAGGCTCTCCTGGCTACTTTCGAGATCATGCCGGAACAAGGCTAACTCGTTATTGAACTCTTCTCGGCTTATCACCGGAAAGGACTCGAGAAAGCTGTCGAAACTGGAGTAGACGGTACCGTGATATTATTTCTGGAACAGTATTTGTAGTTGGAAATGGTGGAAATTTAAGTAGGTTGCTTAACTCTTGACAGCTACAGAGCCGAGGAAATCTGTCTTTTAACTCCGGACCATCCGCGTCTCTAAATTGCTTGAAGTTTTCGGTGGTTGGGTATTACCATTACTAAAAATATTCGTTCTTTCCGATCCCGGACGGTTTCCGATTGTAGACTAAAAATTCAACTGGGTTATTCGAAAATTGTTGCTAACAGGGGGAAATATAATCGGAAAGCTCTTGGCAAACTATACTCTTCCTTCTGTGACCATTCTATTCTTTTTTTATCTGGTGTCTATCCTGTTTTAAAGAAAAAAGATATTAAAGCTATGCGATCCTCTTATTTTCGTTTTTGTAAATTTCTTCTTTTTCTCCCTCCTTGGCAAAGAAATTCCAAAATTATTAGTAATTACTCGCTACCGGATATCACGGAGAAATTGTCTGTTCTCCACAGAAAACTGTCCGAAACGGCGTACGCGCGTCTGTCGCCCTCTCATGGGCTTATTCGTCTGTTTGACTCTTAAGTAGATTTTGTTTGTATGTGTAGTGTTTTGCCTAATTATGTTTTCATATATTCTTTTGTACTCCACTGTTTTCGTCTTGTACGATTTGTGGGTTAAAAATAAATTATTATTATTATTACCGGAATCGCCAGATACATGTTCTGGTACGCTGTGTTGTCTATCTGTAAAAATCACTCTAGTAGGTTGTGTGCCGGGGTCATCCTGGTAAGCTGTGAGTCTATACTTATCCGGTAAGCAGCAAAATTCTATTAGATTCCCTGAGCCAAATTCTGGTATATTTCGTGGAGCAAAGTCCGGTAGATTCCCTGATCCAGCCTCCAGTAAATTCCATGAGACAAGTTCCGATAAATGAGCAAAACTTTGGTACGTTCCCTGAGCAAAATTCCGGTAGATTCCCTCAGCAAATTATAGTAGATTCCCTGGGCTAAAGTCCGGTAGATCCGCTGATCGAGCCTGCAGTAAATTCCCTGAGACAAGTTCCGGTAGATTCCTTGAGCAAGATTTCGGTAGATGCCCTGAGTTCAGGTGAATTTGACAATTTTATCTGGCGCGGTTCGCCTCACCAGTCAAAATTTAACGGAATTTTTCCACCAGAACTTCTGGGGGAGGGTGGGGGAAGCACGCCCCCCCCCCACCCCAACCCACTCGCGATGCCGCTGTGCCTACCCTCTGTTTTGGAGTTATTTTCTTTTGCTTGGTTTTCGCACTTTCACCACGGCACATCAGTTTTCAAATATTCTGCACCTTCATATTTGGAACCTGCCGCGTCGGAGATCGACAAGGCTGAGAGTTGATAAATCACTAACATTTGAAATCGCTTATTTCGCTTACGGCAAGTAATGGTATTTTCGAAAAACAATGTTTCGAGCCATTTCGTCACGAAAAGATAATTTCCAGTAAGAGTTGTACTTGTACTTTAAGGTGAGCTCCGAATATGACCAAACAAGTAGTACTACAAAGTATTAGGACTTTGCGAACATTCCACCGAACAGAAAAATTAAAAAAATCGCACTCTTAAAAGAATGCCTGTTGAACCTGACTTGTTCCACCAGAAGCAGTTGATTTTGGAAGCTTGGGAACAACACTTTTATCCTGCTTTGAAAAGTGCAGAAACTGGTAAATATTTTGATCCAGACAGATTGGGGTTGAACCGAACCTCTCAAATAATGTCCGATTCAACCCCCCAGAATCTTTCCGATTCAACCCCCCAGAGACCATTTCTACAAAAATTAAAATCAAGAAAAAGCCTGAAAGGTTCCCACAATAGGCTAGTAAGATACAGAATTAAACCTGCATTGGACAAAATTATCGCACTCTCGCAAAGCACAAGTAATTTCTTCTCGGACTGAAAATGAAAATGTTATCGAAAGTCCGGATATCGCCCTTCACATTTATGTGCAAAGTGGGCCCAAATTGCCCATGAATTAAGTTTTTGACCCGTGACAGGAATCAAGTGTATGCTGGTGTGCTTGAGGATGTTTAGGTATAAATTCTGATATAGATATGCATTTTGATGGACCCAGCCCCCCCCCCCCCAACTGAGCCATCAAATCTCGTACCATGACGTAGGGTCTGCTCCAGCGTTGTGCCAAGTATTCTAATTTTTACTCAAGTACAAGTACCAGGAAAGTCTTACTTTAAAGGACCCCTCGCACATATTTAGCTTTGAATACTTTAAAACTAGGCTGTGCTTTCAAGAAATAACCCATGGTTTTGGCTGTTTTAAGCCATTTCCGAGACCCGTTGACATAAATACTAAATACAGGGAAACAATTTACATAACCGTTTCTCCTGATGGAAAAACTTTTCGCAGGCAACCGTCGACAGCGTGATACAAATCGAAGGTAGTGAAATACAGCAAGTGGGAAAATCAGCGTGGTTCTGTTTGAGGGTTTAGATTGTACCGTACAAAATTGGGGTCTCCGGGTTTAGAAATATCCGGAGTGATTATGGAAGTAGGTTGCGTTATTATTATAGGTAAAACAGGTCCTATAAGTAAAATTATTAAGTACTTTAAAAACAAGATCAAAGGTGTCGATGGGATCCCAAAAATCGAAAATATGATCCAGACAATTGGGTCTTGTCTTCGCCAGATCCAGTCTTCACCAGGGTAATCATCAAAGAAAACCGAGTTTAGATATTCCATCTATCTATCAATCTATACCTCTATAGGTCATATCTATTTTGACGACACTGACCGAAACTTCCTGCTTTACTTCTGCCAAATTGGCGGTTTAGCCCGAACTCTGAGCGAATTACTAGCCCCAGCAATAAAAGAAAATTCAGTCGAGCGTATCTCCTAACATCTAATCAGACTTTGACTTAAACAAAAAATGCGGGTACAACCGGATCCTGGACTAATTATAAGTCCAGGCAAATAATGATTGTCATATACAGAATCAGCGTCTCTTCTAACCCCTAAATGTAACACCTAATCAACTTCAGATAAAACTTTTGCTTTTGACATATTTTCCGGTTTTGGCCGGATTCCAGGCGAACTAGTTGTCCGGCTAGAAAATGGTTTTCACCATCATGCCGGATTCCGGACGAACTACTTGTCCAGCGAGAAAATGGTTTTCACCATCGTGTTCACCATGTCTTCTTACCCCTAAATCAAACATTTAATCAACTTCAAAAGAAACTTGTACTTTTAACAAACTTTCCGGTTTTGCGGGTACAACCGGATTCCGGACTAATTATATGTCCGGGTAAATAATGATTGTCATAAACAGACTCAGCGTCTCTTCTTACCCCTAAATCTAACACCTAATCAACTTCAGATTAAACTTTTGGTTTTGACATATTTGCCGGTTTCGGCCGGATTCCAGGCGAACTAGTTGTCCGGCGAGACAATGGTTTTCACCATCGTGCTCAACATGTCTTTTTACCCCATAATCGAGTATCACATTAGCTGTTTAAAAATATCTTGTTTGTCCCTTATCCCCACTATATTGTTTGTCCCCACCCCCAAATATAGGTCTACAGAGCCCATCTACGAACTCGACCTTACCATTGACCCAAAAAATCCTCAGGCCAAGTTTCATCAAAATATCTCATTCCCTTCGAGAGTTATCGTGCTTACAGACGAACGGACGGACAGACGGACAGAGGGACGGACGTACAGACGGACGGACGGACAACTTTTGCGATGTCATAGGTATCCCTCCACTTACGTTTTGGGATCCCAAAAACCTACTTATGTAATAAGTACTTCAGTACTCAAGTATTTAGGTAGACATATTTTGGTTGGCTTGTAAGGAATGCTTGATCAATCAACGAACAAAAAAAACTTAGTTCTCATGTGAGGGGATAGGCCTATGCCAAATCCAGTTTTTTGGATTCCTTGACGCACTCATGGGAAACCTATGACTTAGTGAAGTGTGCCTGCCCGCCTTTATATCTGTTAGTATCTCCAAGGATTTAAGTTCAAACTGTTTTGGTCAAACTTGGTACGAGAGGCCTTGGCGTCAATAGCAAAGAATAGATCGTATTCCTCAAAAAAGCCCACCGGACATGGCAACAAAATTTGTGTCAGAAAATCAACTAACTTACAACTAACACACTGCTCCTATTCTAAAAATTTCGTTATTCGGTTAGGTCATTCACATACATAGGTCATTCGTAGATGGGACCGTAGCGCTATCTTTAGGGGTGGGGAAGGGGTTTCAAGCTAAGATTTGATTCACGAGTGAGAGACATGCTGAATCCACGTCTAAAATCCGTTTTGGCCCGAACAAATAGTTCGCACGGAAACCGCAACAAAAATTTATGGGGTTTATAAGTTCTTGGTATAAAGAGTTTTTGAATCAAGATAGTGGGGCAGCAAAAATTCTGAATCGATCTGTTATTTATTGTGCTTGGTCGATACTATACTCTGTTCAAAAACGTAAGGTAAGGTAAGGTAAGGTACAATTTTAATGGTAAATATAAACAAACCTGGTTTTTCATAAAAGCATCAGACATGCCAGTGGCATAAAAAACGACGCTTCACCTAATTCTGATCGGTGTGTAAAATATATTAATACAATTCTAGCCTAAGGCATTGTAAGAAAAAACAAACGAACAACTATCACACATCAACACTAAAATTTAAAATAAAAATTGAAATTCCATGGAAATTCCATAAGCCCCATTTTAGTCCTTTACCGGATGTTACGAGTTTCAACAATATGAAATATGAAGACAGACGACGTCGATCCCCTAGCTTCATTTTCCCATTTGACTGATAGTTCACCCGGATCCGGCGAAAACTGCAAATTTCGTCAGTCCTAATAATAAGTTTGTCTACTCTTTCGCGCTGATATAGCAATAATAAGACGACTGGTCTATAAATATTCTTTGAGCCCAAGCTGGCTTTGAAACATTTATTCAAACAATATTTACAACGGATACGTCAGCTATGATTCTTCATCAGCGATATTGCGGCCCTTCTTGGCAAGGGTCCTCGTCAGGCTGTCTATAGTGTCAATCCTCTGGTTCAACTTCGGGGAAGTTTACAGGTTTGTTTCCTTCCCCGAAGTTGAACCAGAGGATTGACACTATAGACAGCCTGACGAGGACGTGGGGAGTGGAGGGATGGGAAATCCGGAAATTATTAACATGCATAACTTTGGAAAGGGTAATCGGACATGCGTGAAACTTGACATGTGTCAAGGACAAGTGTTTCGGATATTCAGTTTCAAACCCGTACCAGATTCGATACCTGTGGGGTGGGGGGGCTGGAGAGGGGCACAGGATATCTCCTGAAACGCTTCCACATAAACTACTAGGACAATAAAACTTGGAAGGCATATGAGGGAACCGACCAGGTTAACTTGGAAATAATCACATATTAGGTACTTTCCTAGGTCGACTTGGAAATAGTTCCTTCCCCGATAGGGTGATGTTGGGGGAGTGGAGGGATGGGGAATCCAGCATCTAGTGACATGCATAACTTTAGAACGGGTGACCAGACGTGAACGAAACTTGAAGAGTGTCAGAAACAAGTGCCTCAGATGATCAATTTCAACTTCGGAACGAATCCAATAACTGGGGGGGGGGGGAGCTGGATGGGCGTGCAAGAAATCTCGTGAAACGCTTAGAGTCGAGAGATCGGGATGAATGAAACTTGGCAGGCATGTTAGGGTAAAAATAGTCCCTCCCCGGATCCGATCAGTTATCAGTGAGTGGAAAACTATTGCATATTTAGTAGATCAAGTCGATTTTCTGATGAAATGAATACCGGGAGAGAGATGCGGCCTTGACAACTGCAAACCGTGTCTGACAAACATGATAACTGTTCTTTCAAGGGCCATATAAGCTTTCATCTCTTGTTAAACTTCACCACCTGCTCCACTGTTGTATCCCTGCACTTCTGTACAATGGTGATTCGTTCGAATCATCTCGTTGTCCCTAATTGTCGATGAATCATACGTGACCGTGACGGAAAAGGCTCCGTTTAAAAAATGTAAGGATATATTTTGACGCTCTTTAGTCTGGGCATTGGAATGGGAACAGTTTTGAAAGGTAACTGGCTGCTAGGACTGCGGCTGAGCTTATCTGTTGGTCATAAGCTCCTCCGCCATCCTGTTTTATCCGATATCCTTCCCCATCCGTATGAAAACAGAAGAAACCGACAGGAGAGGGTCGCAAGTTCAAAGGTTCCAAAGTTGTCCCCCGTACCTGCAACACATACGCTGTACCAGAAAAGCTTCCTTCCGAGTTTCACCAAAATTTATAAGTTGTCTTTGATATTATTCCAACGTCCGTGTTTTGTTTTTGGTTTTTGTTTGTATACTATAATAGGTCTGTGATGACGAATTGATGATTAATTGTATATACTATAAAATGTGCATTGTACTTGACGTAATACCCAAAATTTGGCATTGCCATGATAGTCGTTTTTTTTAAATAATACTCGTTACTTTCTTACTGAAAGAAGTCTCTTGACTTCCTTACCGAATGCCAGGTCAGATGCTTTTCCTTTCTAATGCAGAAACACCAGGCTGTCTGTTGACCCTGGCTCTCCTGTTGCACCTTGACGCCTGCATGCTGAGATTTTGCGCGGCTTTAGCTCCGGTGCCCCTGAAATCTTGAATGAACGAACAGTTCCGACTGGGACAAGGTCCCCTGTTATCCACTCTCATTGAGGTTGGGGAAGAGGAGATATTCTGTGGACTGAGAAGTTGTTATGAACATCACATTGAAGGTAGGGAGGCTTTTCTTGAATAGTATTTTAGATCTCACCGGTTGGAAGTGGATCTAGGCTGGCGTCTGTCAGTCCTCTTCTCTCAAAAGGCTCCCCTTCATCTAATTGTATTTATTTATATATGACCCGCTTTTAGTTACAGCGGAAGAAAGAATACAAATTAAAACAAATTAAGCAAAATAAAATAAATAAACATTTACCTTAACTTTTTTTACCTTAAATCGCACTTCCAGCGAGATAAGGTGGTATGATCCTCCTATAGAGTCTCTCGCTGGTTGGCGACTTGATTGTCAGATCGTTGCTTTTACATCGGCTCACTGGAATCCCAGTGCAGCCGACATTCAGCATTTCGCCAGTCCTCCCCCACACCTTTGTTGAAGCCATCCAGGGTAGCAGTGTTGATAGTTTTTTCGGAAAGGCTGTTCCAGAGTGGAACAGCCTGGAACAGCAATACTTTCTTTATTGGATTAATTATTTTTCTTTCTTCTTCTAAACATAGTACATAGAGCATTCTTCAATGTTAATATTTTGTTAGCATGTTAGCATTCTTCAAATAAACTTTAAAACATACAAATAAATAAATATTTTATTTACTTATTTATTTATGACCCGCTTTTAGTTGTAGTGGATTATAAGAAAAAAAGTAAAAGACACAAATGAAAACACTAAAGAAAACAAAATAAATAAACATGTTAGCGTTCTTTAGATATACTATAAAAAACCACTAAAACATATACAACTTTGACACATCGACATGCACACTAAAAGGGTTCAGGACTAAAAAAGACCAAATATTTCGATGGGATCCCAAAAATGTAATATTTGATCAAGACAATTGGGCCTTGTAGATATTCGGTCTTCGACAGGCTTCATAAACATTTTTATTATAAAATTCTAGAAACAGATCAAAGCCAATGGAAATCTTCTGAGAAGACCAAGCTCAGATATGGATTCAACATGTGCGTTTACATTACCGCGTACGTCGTATCTACTTTGTCGAAATTCATCAAAACTTCCTTCCTTACTTCTGTTCGGATTCCGGAAAAACTACTTGTCTGGCAAACAAATTAAAAGCTCGAAAACGAATCCGGCATGTCTCCTTACCTCTAGGTTGAACCTCTAATCAACTTCAGATAAAACTTTTACTTATTAACAAATTTTCCAGTCCTGTTTCAGCCGGATTCTGAGCAATATATACGCCCGGTGACAAGATGATTGTCATATACGTATTCAGCATGTCTTCTTACCCGGAAATCGAACATCTTATGAAATAAAAAAAAATAAAACTTTTAATTTAAACATAATTTCCGGTTTGGCCGGATTCCGGCCGAACTAATTGTCCATTTCACATTCATACTCAGCACGTCTCTTTACCCTAGACCGAACCTCTAATCAACTTCAGATTAAACTTTTACTTTTCACAAATTTTCCGGTTTGGCCTGTTAGGCGAGAAAATAATTTTCATCTTTGGATTCAACATTTTTCCTTACCCCTAATCGACTATTTCATTAGCTTATAAAAAATATTTTCTTTTTTCCTTAATTTCAAACCCCTCCCCAACCCCGAAATATAGGGCTACAGAACCCATCTTCGAACTTGACCTGTACTTTGACCCAATGAGTCCTCATGCCAAATTTGATCAAAATATTTCAACCCTTTCGAGAGTTATCGTGCAGCTCATATAGCACTTGGTACGAGTAGGTGGTACAAGAGTGTAGACGAGAACGTCACCAAAAACCCACCATCCAAAAATGCGGTTCGGACCTAGGGGTAGGAGATCTAGTTTCTCAAGCATGAGCATTTCCGGCATCCCCTCGGATCATCTAGGGCAAATGACTTTTCTACCTTCCAAGTTTCAACCCGGTAGATCCATTTGTTTGGCCACGAGATGTGCCACACAATTTACGGTACCCCCCCCCCCCCTCCAGCTCCCCCTACCGCGTCCGAATCTGGTTATCGGAAACGGTACTGAACTGACCGGCCGTACATCACAAAAGAGTCACCGGAACTGATTTTCGAAATACGACGTTTGTTTCGTGAGGATAAGCTGGAAGAAGGTACCAAACTAAACAAAAGCTACGAGCTCATATGGCACTTGTTACGATTAGGTGGTGTGAGTAGCGAGAAATTGAATCTGAGCATCTTTCCGGGAATTCCGATACTCCTCCCCACCGTGCTCGGATCGGTCGTTTCATCCTCCTCCCACCTTGGCCGGACCCGGTTCTGACGCCAACTGACAAATCTAGGCAGCATAAACTTGGTACTGTCCAATTTGCATTCCATTCTGCCCATCCGTTTGGTTTTGTGTTTACGGACCCCCCCCCCCCCCCCCCCCAGCTCCCCCAACCATGGCCGCATGGGTTCGTACACAAGTTTTGCATATCTAGGTCATCAGTTTTTATCACCCACTCACTTGAGTCGGACCATTTTTTCGCAACCAGCGGAAGTCAGTAATTTCCAGATTCTCCCTCCCTCGACTCCCCGAAAAATTAAGTGTATTTGGTTGGATCACTAGGCTAATATGCCTGCCTAGTTTTATCGTCCTTGGCACATTTGGAAGTATCCTATGTCGCGATCACCGGAATTCCGGGAAATCCACTCCAACTCCCCCAAAGAGCCCCAACACGATCTGGTTCCGTCAAGAACGTGTCTAATGCTTATGCTTTTTCTTCCCACCAAATTCAATCCAGATCCCTCGAAACTAAGCGTTTCACAAAAATTCCGGTGCCCCTTCCAACTCCCCCCTTCCAGTATCGGATCCGGTCTGGACTTGACATGGAACATCTGAGACAATAGATCTGACAAGTTATATATAGACTATTGACAAGTTTCATTCAAATAGACTTGACAAGTTTCTTTCAAATCCGATTGCCCGTTCAAAAGTTATAAATGCCACTAGATTCTGGATTACCCCTCCCTCCACTCCCCCCATTCTCCACGATGTTCGTATCGTGAAAACGACTATTCTCAAGTCGGTCTATTCGGATCCCTCATATTCCTGCCGAGTTTCGTCATCTTATTACATCATGAAGTACCGAACTCGCTGGGTAACCCGGTCCTCCCCCCTCCCAACTTCCCCCACAGTGCCCGAACCCGGCCCGGTTATGTCAATGATATGTCTAGGACTTGTGCTTGCTCTTCCCACCAAGTCTCATCCCGATCCCTCCACTCTAAGTGTTTCCTAAGATTTCCAGCTCCCCCCTCCAACTCCCCCCAAAGTCACCTGATCCGGTCCGGACTTGAAGTGGGTCGTCTGAGACACGAGGTCTTTCCAAATATCAAGTGTCAGTAAGATCCAATCACCCGTTCAAAAGATATAAATACTTCAAGATTCCCGATTCCCCTCCATCCACTACCCCCACGATGCTCGGCCGGGGGAAGTTACTATTTCCAACTTAATCATTTGGGGTCCCTGATACGCCTGCCAACTTTCATCGTCCTAGCTTCTGGAAGTGTCCAAACTAGCAAAACCTGGACAGGCCGACGGACGGATAAATTTGCGATCGCTATATGGCACTTGGCCGAAGGGCAAGTGCCATTAAAACAGAGTCCAAAAAATGACCGGAGAGGCAGCGAAGTACTACTATAAGAATAAAGTTAGCAAGCTGTTTGAATCTAAACCTAGCCAGTGGTACACTAACATTAAACAAATGGTAGGAAAAAGAAGAAGGGTGTTTATTTCAACCTCGATGAAAGGGAGCTCAGTACTGAAAATAATTTAAACGCACGTACATTGCTAAAACAGTACAAACCCTCCCACCTCTTAGTGAAGAAGAAATCCCAGGTGTGCCACCGGAGTTTAAGGAATTCCCTCCATATTAACCAGAAGGAAGTTGCTAAAAAACTGGGTAAACTATAAAGAACTTATAGTATAACCCCTATCGATATCACAGTTGTACTCACTAAAGCATTTCCCGATAAAATAAGTGGCCCTCATTCACATGTATTTAACGAAATAACAAAATCGGGGAAGTTCCAGTCCATTTGGAAGAATTGATATATTACCCCAATTCTCCAAAAGATTTCCCACATGATTTCAGCGGTTTCCGCCCAATAACAATGACACCAGTATTTAGTAAAGTATATGAGCAGTTCCTTTCATCGTGGTTGAAAGGAACGATTTTAAAATTAGTAGAAAGAAACAGTTCGGAAACTTACGAAAACGTAGACTTCTGAAATTCTAAGGGGTTTAGAGGTCCTGGCCATAGGGTAAATTTTATTGCTATTGATCTTTAAAAGGCTTTCGATTTAAGCAGGCATGCCAAACTTTCGGATAAGCTTTTGACAAAATTTAATTTGGAGCCATTTTTAGTAAGAATTGTTGCTAACTTCCTCTCAGATAGGACGCAACGTACCAAATATAAATCAACTTATTCTGAGAGTCTTCCAGTGCGGAGTACCGCAAGGTACTAATTTAAGTCTTTTGCTGTTTCTCGTCATGGTTAATGAGCTAGCAAGTTCATTCCCTAACCGTTGGAAGTATGTTGATGATCTCTCGCTGTTGGAGGTATAGGAGAAATACTAAAAGTTCTGCACAAGCATTTATTGACAATATTTGTGATCTGTTTGTGATGAAGCTACTACTGAAGAAATGGTGGTTAACACGGACAAGTCAGTTACCTGCAAATTACCTGCAAATTTGCAATTGCAGGCGAATAGGATTTCTCCTAATATACGCCTGATGACTAAAATGAGTAAGTACGTAAGTACTCTGTCTGAATGTAGGCGACTAAAATCCTCCGAGTCCAGTGAGGGGTCCACCATTTCTTTCCTCGTTTTATTAATTCAAGGTACTAAGCGAGGAAGGAAATGGCGGACTTGAAATATCACTGGACCCGGAGGGTTTGAGTTGCCTACCGTCAGAAAGAGAACTGAAAAGGTGAATTACAGTTGTATAGTTGCCAACCCCTTACTGAACTCTGGAGAGTTTTAGTTTGCAGAAGTTGCAAATAAGAATGATTGAGAATTTCCAATTTCCTTCCTCGTTTTAGTACTTTCAAGGTACTAAAACTAGGAAGGAAATGGTGGAGTTGAGATACAATTTGTATAGTTGCCGACCCCTCGTTGGACTCGGGAGGATTTTAGTTGCCGAAGTTGCAAAGAAAGACAATTTAAAATTTTATTTCTGGTATTAGTACTTTCAAGGTACTAAAACGAGGAAGGAAACGGTGGACTTGAAATATCTTAGTTGCCGACCCATCACTGGACTTTTAGTCCCCTACCGTCAGAACGAGAAATGAAAATGTGAATTAGAATTTGTATAGTTCCCAACCCCCCACTGAACTTAATGCCTACCCATGTCAGGATACTGAAACGAGGAAGGGATGGTGAACTTTGAATTTGAAAAGTTGCCAACCCCTCAAAGAATACTAAACAGAGGAAGGGAACGGTGGCATTTCGAATTCTGGCGACAGCCTTCCTCGTTTTAGTATGCCCTTCGGGTTTTAGTATACTTTCCTGCTTTTCTCGCGTTCCCTTCCCTCCCGGATTTCAGCGCTGAGAGGGTGAGTCCAGCAAGAGCGGTCGCTTTACCGGTACCGAAATTACAGCCACACACGCACAGCCACACTCGTTACGTGAACAGCTTTTTGCCTAGTTTCGTAAAATTGTATCACAACAAGAATGAACTGTAAATGACTTTCGTGTTGTTGTTTGTTAAGTATCGTAATTATACAGTTTTCGTATTTATGCAGAACTAGGTATTTTTATATTATATTTATACTATTGTTAACGATATAACTATCGCAAGTGGACATTTACTGACCGAGCTCTTGTCAGCTGAATTTGTATATCTGTTTCTTATTCTGTTGTATTATGTTGATGTGACATGAAATCTACTAGTCGGCTTGTCCGTGTTATGGCTTTCTTTAACATAATTGAATTAAATAGAATTGAATAAATGGAGTGTTTTCTGATATCACCTATCAAGTTTCACTTGATCTGAGCATTTTTTGGGAACTTCCGGTAACTAGTCCCACATCCGACCGTGGTCGGATCCGGTTCGAACCCTAAAATATGACATCTAGGGCATGACACCTTAAAGCAGTTATCCAGTATTTTTGGCTGTTTGCAACCCCTGTGTTTGTTTGCTTTCTGGATGCTAAGGCTGCTTTTGACAGGGTTAACCATGAGAAGCTTCTGAAAAAGATGGTCTCGCGGGGTATTGACTCACGTTTTATTGGCACCCTTGGTGCATGGTTTGATACCCAAAGGTTTCAAGTTAGATGGAGCGGTGTTCTTAGCCATCCTTTTCCTGTCCTTAATGGTGTTAGGCAAGGTGGGGGTCTTTCTCCATTATTGTATAATTTATATGTTGATGAGTTGAATGAGCGGTTGGCTAGCCTTGGAGTGGGTTGTTTCGTACAAGGTGTGTGTTTCAGCAACTTAAGCTACGCTGATGACCTAGCCATACTAGCCCCCACAGTATTCGCGCTCAATAAGCTTCTTCAAGTGTGTGATGAATTTGCGAAAGCAAATGATATTCTTTTCAACACGAAAAAGACGGTTTGTATGGCGTTTATCCCGAAAAGTCTTCAACTACGTTACATCCCCGATGTTATTTTGTCTGGTGAGGTACTAGTTTTTGTGCAAACTTTCAAGTACTTGGGCTTTACTTTTATTCCTTCTATGTCTGATGAGCCTCACGTTGCTGCGCTCTCCAGATCACTGTCTGTGAGGGCCAATATATTAATTCGGAGGTTTGGTAGATGCGAGGCTTCTGTTAAGACCTTTCTTTTCAGAGCTTATTGTACTCCGCTGTACTGTTTGTCACTGGTGTGTAACACGAGAGTTAAGTGTCTAGATACATTTCGGGTTTTATATAACAACTCTTTCCGGTGGCTACACGGACTTGCATGGAACTGTAGTGCGTCTGGCATGTTTGTGGGTGAGGGCCTTCCTTCATTCGGGGAACTTCGGCGTCGGGCTATCTTTTCTCTCCAGACCCGAATTCTTCGCTCTCGAGACCCCATGCTCGTGGTTCTTTCGAGTCCCCATATCAGACTGACGTTGCCTGTGTCGTTAGTCTGGAACCGCGAACTTTACACTTGTTGCGTAGAAGGCTCGCAATCTTAAATGTATTTTGTTGTTGTTTTTATGTGTTGTATGTGTAATGGCTCTAGAAGCCGTAGTCGAAGTTAAATAAATAAATAAATAAATAAATATGATCTCTCTATATTCCAAGTATCACTGTAATCGCTCAACATGTTTGACCCATATGCGAGCTAAAATATTTCCGGGACTCTCCTCCCAACTCCCCTCATTGTGGCTGAATATCACTCGGAAACATAAACGTCGCATCTCTGACATCTTCTCTTCCCTTCCATCAAGTTTGACTGGAATCGGAGCATGGCCTACCAGCAAATTTGCGGTCCCACTTCACCCCCCCCCCCTACCTACCTCGGCCGGGTCCGGTACAGACGCCAAATAACAAATCAAGGCCACATAACCTCGGTACTGACCAACTTGCATCCTTTTCTGTCCACCCGTTTGTTTTCTGTACATGTCAAAAAGTTTCCGACCCCCCCCCCCCCCCCCGAACTTCCCCAACCGTAGCCACATGTGGTTCGAACACATGTTTTCATTGTCTAGGCAATCAGTTCTGATCACCAGGGCCGTCGCAAGGGGTTTTAGGGGTGCAGTACCCCCCCCCCCCCCCAACTTTTTGAGATTCGGTAGAAGACTATCGGTCTAAGCTTATTCGGTATAATAACTGGGATTTGGTATTTTCTTCGGCATAATTACCAGGATTGGGGAGTTACCACGAACCCCGAAACTCGGGAGATGTTGAGTGAAGCCCCTGTCACAGACAAAAGGAATGGTCTATGAATTCATCGATAGTCCTTGCTTTCATTTTGCATCCCAAAGAGAAGATCTAATCAAAAATGTTTTGAAAATTCCGCCTGCGGCGCTTTTCCTAATATTCTCTATTTTGTGGAAGGGCACGTCAGTTTTCTGGGGTTTTAAGATACTATTAGGATTGGGATTTCGAAAATTAAAAGCTAGAATCTGGACGGAAATAGTTAGATATTTCATGAAAAAGCTAACTTAAAAAAAAAAGTTGCCGGCGGCACTCACTTTATGTGACCATGGGTAGGCTAGTATTGAATAGATAACAATAGCTGCTGCTGCTGGAACGTCGCTCCATCCGGTTTCTGGATCTTCTTAGAGTCTCGGTGTTTAATCCGCGGCAAATGATAGAATTTGTAAGAGAACCAGTTAAAGTTTAGCCTACAGGAGAAAAAGAAACGATTTCGAAAATTTCCGCCTGCGGCACTCGATTTAATTTTATCTTTGGTACAATGAATAGAAGCCGTTACCGCAATTGTGCCCGGCAACACCCGACAATATATTCTCCAATTTGATGGTGCAAAACGGATACGTCAGCTGAATTTTATTGGAGCTACATTTCGGCCCTTCTTGGCAAGGTGTTTAACACAGGATCGTTTTTCCAACTTGAGCGGTTTTGAGCCTGAAGAGGACCCTTGCCAAGAAGGGCCGAAATATAGCTCCAATAAAATTCAGCTGACGTAACTGTTTTGCACCATCAAATATGATTCGCAAGGGATGAAGGAATATTTATTCTCCAATTGGGCTTCATCAATACGCCACCTAATAGTTGGCCTATCGTCTTCCGTGCTGCCCTTTACTCTTCCAACGGAATCCTTTCTGTTCCATAATTAAAGCTCGAATTCTCAGTTTCTAGGATTCGATAAAATTTTGGCTCACCCCCCCCCCCAACGAAAATGCACTTGCGACGCCCCTGCTTATCACCCATAAAGTGTCAAGTGAACTGACCCCCCCCCCCCCCCCCCAATTTACGGAAGTCGGTGATTTCCGGATTCCCCTTCCCTCCACCCTCCCACAGAAAGTCGGATCCAGGAATATAAGTTTTCAGACGGCATTGTGTCGGGTCCTTAAGTAATTAGCATGCCTGCAAAGTTTCGTCGTCCTTAGAATATCTGGAACTATCCTAACTGGCGATCACTGGAATCCCGGGAGACACACTCCCCCGACAAAGCCCCTATACGATCTGGTTCTGTCAATTACGCGTGTAGTACTAATGCTTTTTCTCCCCACCAATTTCCATCCCAGTCCCTCGACTCTAAGGCGTTTCACGAGATTTCCGATGTCCCCCTCCAATCCCCCCACAAGTATCGGATCCGATGAGAACATGAAGTGGTACTTCTGAGACGACATCTCTTTCCACTTGCCGAGTTTCATTCAATTTCAATCAGCCGTTCAAAAGTTATGCATATGCCACTAGGTTCCTGGTTCCCCATCCCTCTAATACCCCTATGACGCTCGGATCGGGGAACCGACCATTCTCAAGTCAGCCTGTTCGGGTCACTGGTACCTTCTTCCAAGTTTCAGTACCGAAGGGGAAGTACCGAACTCACGGGATCACTTGAGTTCTGCCCACCCAACTCCCTCAAAGTCCCCAAATCCGGTGCGGTTATGTCAATGATGTATCCAGGACTTGTCCTAGTTCTTCACACCAAATTTTGTCCGGATCCCTCTGCTCTAAGTGTTGTCCAAGATTTCCAGTTCCACCCTCCAGCTCCCCAAAAGTCACCGGATCCGATCCGGGTTTGAAGTGGGTCGTCCGAGACACGAGGTCTTTCCAAATATCCAGTTTCATTAAGGTCTGATCATCCATTCCAAAGTTACATTTACCTCAAGATTCCGGCTTCTCCTTCCCTCCACTCCCCCCACGATACTCGGATCGGGAAATGAGAGGTGGTGCGAGAAACGAGAAAATAAATCTGAGCGGAAATTCCAGCACCTTTCCCCACCTTGCTCGTACATTGTCTGGACCCTAGAATATGACATCTAAGGCATGCGACTCCCTACTTTCCAAGTTTCATTCCGACAATTCCACTCGTTTAACCTCTAACAATCCACAACGTTACCGAGACTCTCCCTCCAACTCCCCCAACTGTGGCCGGTTACGACTCAGACACAGAAACTTCGCATCTCTAACATCTCCTCTTCCCGTCCATCAAGTTTAACTCGAATCGGACCATATCTGCAAACTTCTGGTTTCCGCTTCATCCTCCTCCTACCTTGGTCGGATCCGGTTCTGATGCCAAATGACGAATCTATGCCTCATAAGCTTGGTACTGTCCAACTTGCATCCTATTCGGTCCATCCTTTGGTGTTTCTGCATGTCCCATTCCCGCATCCATGGCCGCATGGGGTTCAGACACATGCTTTGCATATTTAGGTCATTAGTTCATATCACCCACAGCCAGCACAATATTTCACTTGAATCGGACCATTTGTTCGCAACCTACGGAAGTCAGTAATTTCCGGATTTTCCCTCCCTCAACTCCACCGGATCACCACCAAACCCGCTGGACTATCAGAATCCCCCCCCCCCCCCAAACTCTCCCCACAGTGTTCGAATCTGGACCGGTCATGTCAGTGGTATGTGCTTGTTCTTCCACCAAGTTTCATCCCGATCCCTCCACTCTAAGCGTTTCCAAAGATTTCCGGTTCCCCACTCGAACTCCCCCCAAAAACATTGGATAATGTTCGGATTTAAAGTGGGTCGTCTGAGACACATGGTCTTTCCAAATCTCAAGTTTCAATAAGATCCGATCACCCGTCCAAAAGTTGTAAATACTTAAAAATTCCGGGCTCCCCCTCCCTCCACTCCCCCCACGATAGTTGGATCGAGAAAGTGACTATTTCCAAGTTAATCTTTTCGAGTCCCTGAAGCGCTTGCCAAGTTTCGTCGTCCTAGCTTGTGTGGAAGTGACCGAACTAGCAAAATCCGGACCGACCGACAGACCAAAGGACGGACAGAAATTGCGATCGCTATATGGCACTTGGCCGAAAGGCAAGTACTACAAACACATTTCTTCTTTCAAATTCAGCCAGCTCACGACATTCTCGCCAGTTTTTTTGGCCCTTGGGCATAATCAAGTGCCATGATATAAGATAAGATTTGATTAACACTGAGAAAATAAACAGAAACAAATAAAAATAATACCTTCTATTAGCCCCTATCCCTATGGGCTAGGACTACCCTGAGGAACCTCGCCAACTGTTTAATGCATATAAAAGAACTATTCCCCATGACCCTGCACATCTATTCTTCATTCATACCTCTTTTATTTACTCCAAAAATTTATATTTCTGTTATAAAAAAATAAAATCTATTTCTATTCATATAGCAATCGTAATTGTTGTCGTTCTGTCCCGGTTTTGCTAGTTTGGGCACTTCCACGTAAGACCGATGAAACTTGGCAGGCATATAAGGAACCCGACCAGATTAGCTTGGAAAGAATCATTTCCCCAACCCGGCCATCGGGAGGAGTGGAGGGATGGGGAATGGAATCTCATGATAGGAATATCGGGAGAGATATCCAGCCTTTACAAATGCAAACTGTATCTGACAAACAGGCTAACTGCTCGTCCAATTGCCAAATGAGCTTTTAGTTCTTGTTTAGTCCTGAACTAGTCTTCATGCCGATGACTTCTAAAAGTATAAACAGGGTTTATTGTGGTCTCCTTGAGTAATCGTGTTCAGTTCATTTATTACTATCATCACCGATTCTGCAAAATAAATATTTACACAAGTCCATCAGGAAGCAGAATAAGAAAATTACACGGATTGTACCATCGCTTTGTACATCCCCAAAGGCTGGCGTCACTACAATAGATCAAGTTTCCTAAAGTAAATTAATATTGCCTTCACACAATTCTGTAACGTGAGGATGTGAGAGGGGATGGGCACGAAGCCACGCCCCAACTTGCAAGGACGCTACCGAGGACCGAAGGAAGTCTTAGGGCTTAGGATCATGAAGTAAGAGGTAGGGCAATTTTTTGAAATCCACAATGACATGAAAGAGCCTGAAGGCCCGTATAGATTAGGATAATGTAATTGATCAGGTCGCCGGTTCTTTTGAATCCGATGGGTTGCATGGTTTAAAGCCTTTTCTTGAACTGGAAATCCAGGCAAAATGCTTCTAAATACTGATCCTGATTTTAATATTCTAACACATTACAACCATTGCCGGCACCGGACACCTCGTGTACACCAACAACGAGAGTGGACAACCCATCGGTTGAACCCTTGGTTCGTTCCTCGGTTAATACAGTCGTATGTACTTGATCTGCCTCTTGTAGGGCGTCCCGCGCCCTACAATTTTTGTTGTTGGTAACTGGGGGAATTTAACTATATTTTACGACGTGACTGCTACCGTGGTGTAATCTTTGGGATCCCAAAACGTAAGTAACCGAATACCTAAGGCTTTGAAAACTTCGTCCGTCCACCCGTCGGTCCGTCTGTCTCTCTGTCTAGACTCTCACTTCTAAGGGATTGAGGTATTTTATTCAGACTTGGTGTCATGGTGTCCTTTTCGTATAGTGTATCTCAGTGTCCTAGTTCGCCTGGGGGGGGGGGGGGGGCGGGCAGAACCCCCTGAAGCGATAGAAGAACTTGTTTTCATGCCGCACAAGTAGTTCGCCCCGAATCCGGCCGAAACCTGCCATTTATGGTAAAGTTTGATTATATATTTTAAGTCGATTCAAGGTTTGATTTAGGGGCAAGGAGGCATATTGAATAAATTTGTAAACCAAATTTTTTGCAGGAAAAGTAGCTTTCCCGGTTTCCAATCGTAGGCGGAAATTCGGTAAAAGTAGAAAAAGAATTGATTTCGAGTAGAAGCCAAGCATTTGGGCAAGGAAATATGTTAAATCCATTTATGGCACTTGCCCTTCTGCCAAGTGCAATAAATATATATCTGTATTTAAAAGCAATTGAGAGATATACAGAATAATCTCAAATCACAAACAACGTCACTTTATCTCTCATTCTTGAGTTAACATCACCTACCGACTTTCTACTAAACTAAGAACGTTTATATCATACAACCGAAACGCACACTATAGACCTAGGAGCCGTAGACTTGAGGATACCAAGAAGTAGCCCATCCCCCCCCCCCCTATTTTGAAAAAGAGTAACTGTGACGCCCTGATACAAACAAGACAAATCACAAAGAAACAAAGTGTATATTCTTCCAACTGTACAAGATCTTGACCATCTCAGCACTGCTAGATAACTGTAAATAATACTGCTAAACATATCACTCGTTGATTATTCCATTCAAACCCTGAGCGTTACACAGAGTGGTAACGGGGGTCTTGCCCGCTAGACAGTGGCGAGAACATAGTTTTCGTCACAGTAACCCTTATATTAGAAAGCTTCTCACACCTCAAGAGCATGGCCCAACCTCTCATCACGAATTACAAAAAGGACAAGGATAGTAAGCTCCCGGGTCACCACATTTCCTTTTCCAAAAACTTGTACCAAGTACTGATCGACACTTTGCTCGTGCCTGGATCCATAAGCGAAGAAATTTATATATACATTAACCCTTAACCGAAAACAAATAATGGGAAATAATGGGCATCGCCTATTTTTGTTTTCAGTGTACCTTACTACTGAAGTTGTCAACCCCTTTGAAATTTTCAAACTGGTGTGTCTCATGAAGGAATTTTTTTTACCAAAAATTGGATGACATATACTTTGATCAGCTCATCAATGGCTATCGATTGCCGTCGAAAAAAAAATTCTACCTGTCTTAGTTCAAAAGTTGACTTTTTTGCCGTAGGCCAACTTTCTAACGTCACGACTTAGAAAGGAGCAAAGGATAAGCTCTAGTTTCTCTAGCAATAAGAGAACTTTTAAAGTTTAAGAGGCACTTCTGATACCGTTAAGCATTGTCCTAATAGGTGTAATAAGGTGAATAGCGCTATACGCGATGTCTACGTCTTAACACACACGCCTGTTCAAATACAACCCAAGAGGTTCTTATGCGGCTTCCGGTGTTGCCAAGGTAATACAATTTTTCGAGCTCTAAAAATATCCGAAAAGGTTCTTGGTACTACTTGAAGTACACGAGTACAATATAACGCAAACTATACTGTAAAAAAGCTATTATAATAACGGATGGACAGCATTGACCTCGAACTGATGAAAAGCCGTCGTAATAGAACAAAAAAGTGTTTTTTAAGAAAAGTTGTTTCTTTAGCTTCCAACAAAGTAGAACTGTTGTGCTTTCTTTGGCAACCCTGACGACGCTGCGCCTCTCCTCGGCCCGCTGGCGGAACCAACCAAGTGATCTGACTGGCCCTGCATAAGCCAGAATAGAACGCTAGTCTATTTTTCTTATTCACCTTATTACAGCGCGCTCCGAGGAAAAGAGGAATCTGTAACAAGTCTTATACGCGGTAATACATCTTATTACACCTATTAGGACAATGATTTACTCTACCGCAAACCCAAGTGCAAACAAAAAAAAATGATAAACTCAGCTGGAATCGTCGCAGACATGGACAGAAACAAGAGATGGCAGCACTTTCGGACCCGTGGGAAAAATCCACTTTTTTGTCTCTGTAGATTTTTCTATTTATCACTCAAAGAAGACATGTTGGCTGTGGGGCCGGGTAACTGCCGCATATATTTAACACTTTCTTCAATTTGAAACTGGTGCCTGCCTGCTTGCGAGCTAGAACGGAGCTTTCCACTCGAAAGCAGAAACATGGTTTGATGAAACGAAAGGTTCGCTACACAACTTCAGATAGTCCTCTCTGACATAGGCTATACAACTCCACTTCACTTCGCAACCGTAAGCTCTGGCTCGAGGACAAGCAAAAACCATCCTTATTGGCCCAGGCAAGAGTTCTACGGAGCTTTCCAAAATGTAATGTCATATCATCAATCCGGCCTAAGGTCCACACTTTCCGTAAAAACCGCACAGGTTAGACCCTTCCCAGTTACCAGGAATAAAATGAAATCGGCGACATAGAAAAAAAAACAAAAAAAAACAAAACCAAAGTGTTGCTCTCGCAACACAAATATCAAACTTTTAGAAAGACATATATCTAGGTTAACTGTTCCAGTTCTTCTGACATCAAGGTCCGCTGATTACAAGACTACGGTCTTTTGTTGTAGGCTTTGCCCAGGATTTCTGGGGTTAATTTAAATAACCTACTGAGATTCATTTTCCAGGATAATGGAACAGCTCACTCGTGCACAACTTCATCTGAGAGTCTGTCGTTCGCAGAAGGGGGAGCAGGTCTTCGAAATCAAGATTATGTTCAGGGAAAGGACTACAATGAAGGTAATTTGGCTCGTTTTAATTGCCTTCGGAAGTACAGCTACGGATTTCGTAGTGATTTCGACCTTATTTGGTAAGCGTGATAGAACAAGATTGGCTACAAGAAAGTCATTTGTCTTCCTTTCTAATTGACTGATGCGAGTTAAATTTTCTTTGTGTAACAAGAAGGTAATTAATTTGATAACAGACTCGTTATCCGGCAATATTTTATCACGCGAATTTTCGGACCACTGAGCTACCGAGAAAACTGGGAACTCCATTCACAAACCACTGCGTAGATCTGATCACAGGAATAAGTGACCCTAACCATAGTGCCGTCCTCCTCCAATGGAAGCATGTTAGCTCCAAGGACGCATCTTCCCCGCATTAAGCTCCTAAGCAAGACTTGGTGACGATAGCGACAAGCTGAAACTTGGAAAATTCGTCACCACAGCCGTCTATAGAAAGTCAGTGACCACCTCCATGACGAGCTTTCAAATGCAAAAATTACCAAAGATTCTGATAGGAACTCAACAGGGAATAGGGATCGACTAAAAGCAAGAAGGGAAGGGAACACGAGAAGAGCAGAAAGGCATACTAAAACCAGGAATGGCATACTAAAACGAGGAAGGCTGTCACCAGAATTTATTGCTGCGAAAAACTGGAGCTGAACCGTTCCCTTCCTCTATTTAGTATTCTTTGAGGGGTCGGCAACTTTTCAAATTCAAAGTTCACCATCCCTTCCTCGTTTTAGTATCCTGACATGGGTCGGCATTAAGTTCAGTGAGGTGTCGGCAACTATCAAAATTGTAAGTCACCGTTTCATTTATCGTTCTGATGGTTGGCGACTAAAATCATCCTAGTCCAGCGAGGGGTCGGCAACTAAGATATTTCAAGTACACCATCTCCTTGTTCTAGTACCTTGAGAGTACTAAAACGAGGAAGGAAATAAGGAATTTTAAATTAGTCTTCTTTTGAGGGGTCAGTAACAAAAAAAATTCTTAGTTCACCATTACCTTCATCGTTTTAGTGAATTCTCTTTAGTGAAAACTAGAATTCTCAGTCCAGAGGGGGTCGGCAACTAATATATTTAAATCCACCATTTCCTTCCTCGTTTAGCACCTTGAGAGTATTAAAACGAGGAAGGAAATTGAAAACTATTCTTTTTTGAGGGGTCGTCAACTATCAAAATTCTTAGTTCACCGTTCCCTTCCTCGTTTTAGTAGCTTGTCACGGGTAGTACCTTAAAGTACTAAAACGATGAAAGGAAATTGGTGGACATTAAATTTGATAGTTACCGACCCCTCAAAGACTAATAATTTAGAATCCATCATTTCTTTCTTCGTTTTAGTACTTTAAGGTACTACCCGTGACAAGCTACTAAAACGTCGAGGAACGGAACGGTGGACTAAGAATCTTGATAGTTGACGTACCCTCAAAGAAGAAGAATTTATAATTCCCAATTTCCTTCCTCGTTTCAATACTTTCAAGGTACTAAAACGAGGATGGTGGATTTGAAATATCTTAATTGCCGGCCCCTCGCTGGACTTTAGTCGCCTACCGTCAGAACAAGAAACGAAAATATGAATTACAATGTTGATAGTTGCCGACCCCTACCCTCGTCAGGATACTAAAACGAGGAAGGGATGGTGAACTTTTAAAAGTAACCGACCCCTCAGAGAATACTAAACAGAGGAAAGGGACGGTGCAGCTTTCCTGGTTTTCGCAGCATTGAATTCTGGCGACAGCCTTCCTCGTTTCAGTATGCCCTTCCTCGTTTTAGTATGCCATTTCTGGTTTTAGTATGCATTCATGCTTTTCTCGTGTTCCCTTTCCGTCCTGCTTTTAGTCGATCACTGGTTTATCTTTTCAAGACAGATAATCGGGTCTTACAGAGGCTCGGCTTCGGCCTCGTTAAAGCTTAAAGTTCAATGGGCACATCAAACTACCCCAATCGCACTCTGTAACAACCTAGGAACAATGCTTACCCCCTAGATCAGCAGCTTTTTCAACAGTTTCCTCTCTGTGATATTTCAGAGCGTAATTTTTCGGGCCAGTACATGCTCAATTTACTAGCTTAGACAAAGATAAAAGCGATGTTTCTTATAATACTTGGTAGATATTTAATTTATGCAAGAATCAGCTTGTATAATTCAGATTTGAATAGGTTATTTGTTTTTGAATGATTTTTGTAGCTGTGTTATTTTTTATAAGCTTATGGGATATTCTGGTACATTTTATAAAGCAAGCTAATCAAGCTTCACAGCACTATTCCACAAAGAAAAACTTTTAATAGGCACTTTAAGCCATGGAACTTCTGATGAAACACTAGAACAATCAGGTAATCTGCATCTGCGGCTTGACTTTGGTGACATCTCAAATATATCCTTTTCTATCAAGCATTGCTGGGAGTTTTTGAATTTCCTGCCACGATATCCCAGCTTCTAAGATTTGGATCGCCGAAATGCCAGAGAGGTAAAGACAAGGGATAACAAGAAAACGGCGCATTTTCGTAGCGCCTTCTAAAGGAAGTCGGAAATGTTTATTTGTAAAGCATTTAATACAAAGTAAAGCATTAGAAGTGTCCATTGTGCTTTAACCGAATAGGGCTGAGACCTGACAGTCTGGTTACACTTCGCTTCTTTACTTAGAGAGGCCTGAGAACCTGATAGAAATGCGTTACTTCGTTTGTCCGCCTTACGCAGATGATCGATTTCATCGAATGAAGTTATTTTCGGATTTGTGGTAGCTCTATTACTTGTCCCTCTATGCTTGAAACATTTAGAAACTACAAAGGTAAGCCAATGTCGAAAAATAAAAGTATAATAAAAAGACACATCTTATCATGATTTTCCTACTACCTTTAGAGGTCTTACTTCTCCAGTTTTCCGATCTCAGCTTCCGTAACACATTTAGAGCGTGTTCCACCCTTCTACGAATAGTAACTTTAGTTACTATTTCCGTTCCAACCTCACCAAAAGTTACTACGCTGACCGTTCCAATCTTCTCGAAATAGTAAATAATAGTAACTATTTGCTTACCACGGTCGGGAGCCTAGTAACTGTAGTAACTACGGATCTCTGTAACGTGATCGGTTGGATTCGCCCGTGGCATGATAATATTCTGCTGGAAAATAGAATAATCGTTCCAGCCTTGACGGCAAAAAGCCATAATTGGTGACGTCATGCGTAGTAACTACGGTAAGTAGGATGGAACACGCTCTTAGATGCAGGCTTTTGCTGAAATTCAAATTCTCCTCGCCTGGATGAATTTAGGGTTGTCGTGCAAGCAGCGCACGTTATGAACACTATAACTAAAGCTCCAGGCCACACAAAAAAATCCATTACAAAAAATCGATTCAAAATAATTCAGTGTGTTCTAACATCAAATGTCAGCAGCCTCTCTAGTTGAACGTTGACATTTGATATCATCATAAACGGACAGCTTAAAGTGGACCACAGAAACGGTCTTTTTACCACACACACAATGTTAACCATCCATACTGTCATTATGAATGTTCGAAACCACAAAAAAACACCGTCAAACAATGAACAAATAAAAAAACCCACAAATTTCCTAGGTTTGACATAATTCGGTCTGGACTGAATCTCAGGAGATTATCCGGGACAGCCGTTATGGCACGTATAAGGGAGCAAAGTTTTAAAATAATAATATATTATATAATTTCCTTTATAATTTATTTATTTATTTATAATTTCCATCTAATGCACCAACTGTTTATTACAAATACAAATAAATTAAAAGCCCAAGACCACTCTGATACCTATGAAGACAAACACAAAACAAGAGCAAAGGTTTCGATGGGATCCCAACAATTTTAATATTTGCTCCCGTCAATTCGGTCTTGTAGATATTCGGTCTTCAATAGACTTCTTAAGCTTTTTTACTTTTAACATTTAAAAACAGGTTAAGGCCAATGGTAATAATCGGAAAAGACCAAGTTCGTATTTGACAGTGCAAACCGGACACGCCAGCTGAGTTTCAACAAGTTCAGATATATTCAGATATCCGTTTTGCGCTCTCAAATATCCTAATAAGGATTATCTCCGTCCTTCCTTACTTCTGCCCACCTTCAGGTTTCGGCCGGATTCAGGACACACTATTTGTCTGGCAAAAAAGCTCAAATTCAAACTCAGCATGTCTCCTTACCCCTACATCCAACCTCGAATCAACTTCAGATTAAACTTTTACTTTTAAAAAATTTTCCGGTTTTAGCCGGACTCCAAGCGATCTATACATCCGTTGAGAAAATGATTGTCATATGCGAATTCAGCATGTCTTTTTATCCGCAAATCGACCATCTTATCAAATTTAAATAAAACTTTTACTTTTAACAAACTCTCCAGTTTTGCCCGGATTCCGGCCGAAGTATTTGTCCGGCGAGATCCCGAAACTTTCTGATTTAAGGGAAATTTATCTAGAGGGTATGATTTTATCACTTCCTGAAATTTTGAGCAATAGTAACCCTACCGTTATTACTCGAGTGGGCGTGTACATAGATAAATCTTTAGAGTTAAGAAGGAGTCTGATTGTTTAAGTTATATTTTTGTTTTTGTTTGTTTGTGTATATGGCCCGTGGGCTTTTGAAATACACTAATATATCTATCTATCTATTCTGACTCCGCACGTCTCCTTGTCCCTAAATTCGAACCTCTAACCAACTTCATATTAAACTTTTACTTTTCACAAATTTTCCAGTTTTGTCGGATTCCGGATGAACTGTTTGTCCGGCGAGAAAATAAATTTCATATTCGAATTCAGCGTGTCACCTTACCCCTAAATCAACTATCTCAATAGCTTTCAAAAACTATTTCTTCGCCCCTTCATTTGAAACCCCTCCCCCAAGGCTACAGAGCCCCTCTTCAAAATTGACCTGTACTTTGACTCAAAGGATTCTCCCACCAAGTTTCATCAAAATATCTCAATCCCTTCGAGAGTTATTGTGCGGACAGACGGACAACTTTTACGATGTCATAGGTATCCCTCCACTTACGTTTTGAGATCCCATAATCAATAAAGTCTTATAATTCTTTGCTATTCAAACATGGAAAATTTCGTCATCTGTAAAAAAAGACATTCTGCGTGAGGGTTTTCTCGAGCCAAAACAGCAACCCGGCAATCAAGTTCAAATCTAAATAAACTGGTGACTTGCGATTAGTAAGAGAGGGTAAACTGAATGTTTGGATTAGGTCTTTAACCATAACCACAAGGCAATATTTTCCAGCTCTAGGCATATCAGACAATCTGGTTCATTTGTAAACACCCGGTTTTCACTGGGGTAGGATGAGATAAAATGTCTACGGGGTTCGGCAAAGACCTAATATCTGCAGGGATCCCGTTTGGGATTTCATCGAAACCTTCCGTCTTGTGATGAATAAATCCCAGTCAGCTTGGGCTGAAGTTGCATAGGTAGATCGAATTTCTTTAATGGATAGCAGTAGGATAAAACAAGAACAAAGGTGTCGATGGGATCCCAAAAATCTAATATTTGATCCAGACAATTGGGTCTTTGTCTTCGCCAGAAAGAAAACCAATTTCGGATTTACCTCTATTAGCCATATCTATTTTGACGATACTGACCGAAACTTCCTCTTTTACTTCTGCAGAATTTCCGGTTTCGGCCGAATTCCGAGCAAACTACTTGTCCAGCAAACAAAGAAAATTTCAGAATATAAATCCGGGTAAAAAATGATTGTCAAATACAGACTCAGCGTCTCTTCTTCTCCTTAAATCTGTCATCTAGTCAACTTCAAATAAACTTTTGCTTTCCCAACCAACTTTCCATTTTTTTTCCGAATTCCGGACGAACTACTTACCCGGCGAGAAAATGGTTTTCACCATCGTGTTCAGCATGCCTTCTTACCCTATAATCTACTATCACATTAGCTGTTTAAAAATATTTTGTTTGCCCCTTAATTTAAACAAACTAGTAACATGCATGACTCTAGAACGGGTAATCGGACATGCATGAAACTTGACAAGTGTCAAGAACAATTGTCTCAAATGTTCGTTTCAAATCCGGACCGGATCCGATAACTAGAGGGGGGGGGGGGGTGCAGCTGGAGGGGGCCTTGAAATTCCGTGAAACGCTTAGAGTCGAGGAATTGGGATGGAACTTAATGGGAGGAACAAGCACAAATCCTTAATACATCATTGGTCGGAAATATATTACTGACAAGACAGGACCGCGTCTTGTAACAGTGGGGGGGGGGGGGGCTGGAAGGGGTCTATTCCTGATTACTAGTTAAGGTACTTCCAGATGTGCTACGACCATGAACCTTGGCAGGCGTATTAGGTACTCTACCAGATTAACGTGAAAATAATCCCTTTCCCGATCCATTGATCATGGGGGGAGCGAGGGAATCCGTAATCTAGTGACGTGCATAAATTTGGAACGGGTGATCGGACATGCATGAGACTTGACAAGTGTCAAGAACAAGGGTCAGGTGTCCAGTTTCAAATCTGAACCAAATCCGATAATTGGGGGGGGGGAGGGGGGGCACCGGAAATCTCATGAAACGCTTAGAGTCGAGGAATCGGAATGGGACTTGGATGGAAGAACATGCGTAAACCCTAGATACATTACTGTTAAAACAGGACCGGATCGTGTCACAGTCAGGGGGATCGGAGAGAGTTTCCCGGAATTCCGGTGATCACGAGTTTAGGTACTTCCGGATGTACTAAGACGACGAAACCTGGCACGCATATTAGGGACCCGATCAGATTTACTTGGAAATAGTCTCTTTCCCGGCTCGTTCATCATGGACGAAGTGGAGGGATGGGGAATCTGGAATCTAGTGAAATTGATAGCCTCGAAACGGTTGATCGTATGTTAATGAAACGCGACAAGACTCCAGAACAGTTGTCTCAGTACTTCAGTTTCATGTCCGAACCGGATCCAGTAAATGGCGGGGGAAGCTGCAGGAAGGTACTGAAAATCTCGTGGAACCTTTAGAGCCTAAGGATCAGGATGGAACTTGGTGGGGACAGTAAGCAGAAGCCCTAGATACATTATCGACAGAACAGGACAGGACCGGGGCATTTTGGGTGGAGCTGGAGGGGGTATCACGGAATGCCAGGTCTTCACGTCTTAGGGTACTTCCAGATTATCTGTGACGAGCAAACTTTGCAGTTGTATCAGGGACCGGACCACATTGACTTAGAAATAGTCACATTCCCCGATTCGATCAACAGAGGAGAAGGAAGGAACTTTCGAATGGGTCCTCGGATGTGAATAGAACTTGACAAGTTGCAAGAGCTACTGTGTCAGATCTTCCGTTTCAAGTCCGGACTAATTCCGATAACGATGTGCAGAGCTCGAAAAGGGTCGCTGGAAATCTCATGAACATCCATCCAACTACTTTGGTCAGATCCAGTTCGGGCACAAAATTATCACAGCTATTTTCTTTCTATTTTCGATTGAGTTATATGCGGATTCGAACTAAAGTACGACAAAACTAACTACTATTCTGGAACAATCGTCAATGAGTGGAATAACCAATTCGGATTTACTAGACCAGCGCGTCTTCTGGTGAAACAAATATCGGGAGAGAGATCCAGCCTTGACAACTGCAAACCGTATTTGACAAACATGCTAACTGTTCTGGTAAGTGCCATGTGAGCTTTCAGCTCTTATTATAGATAGATAATAAAATCGTAACCCAGGGCATGACCAACTGAACACAGACGAGTATTTATGCTAACTGGAAATTCGTTCGGCATCGTCCAATGCCTGCAACCTGAAATTTTACGGTTTCATTCCATGCGTAGAGCTACATAGGAATCGACCTTCTAGCTTCGTTTTCCTCCAAAGTCGGCCTTTTGGCGGGATTTGCCGGAAGCCACCGACGATGGAAAACATTAAATATAAGGAAATCTCTTTGTCCAGGTGTTCATTTGGGAGTAAGGGTAATAAGAGTGGATTCATCAATCTGCTTTGTTTTCCGACAGGGTAAATGATACATACGGTCGGGTTCTGATTAGACCGGGAACTCCGGAAAGAGCTAAATCCTCTGATAATTTTCAAGGTCGTTTACATAGAGATAAAGAACATGCTGAATCAGAATAATACATGAATTTCCTACTAGAATTAATAGTCCCGGTCGTAACCTGGCCTAGACCGGAAATTAAAAGCATGAAGGAATTATCTTGAAGATATGGTAAAGGTGTTAATTAATCTTACTATATCTCAACATCTGAAGAAGAAATTAAAGAAATATATCCTAGTGAAACTTGTCCTGTTGGGATCGACTAAACAGAGGCACGGCACGGCATGGTGCAAGAGGCACGAGTAATGAAAGAGATTAACAAGTAGTAGACGTAGACAAAGGTAAGTGAGAGTTCGTAACTCAGATCCTGAAATAAGAAACGTTAGAACATTGTTCCTGCCCCTCAGTCTGAAGCCTCAAGGGGCCCTTTTAGTTTTCGTGCCTCGTTTTAGTACTTGTGTCTCCTATAATATTTCGTGCCGTGCCGTGCCTCTTTTTAGGGGATCGACTAAAACCAGGAAGGGGGGGGAACACGAGGAAAGCAGGAAAGCATACTAAACCCAGGAAGGGCATATTAAAATGAGGAATGGCATACTAAAACGAGGAAGGATGTCACCAAAAGCTGCAAAAAACTGGAGAGCTATACTGTTCCCTTCCTCTGTTTAGTATTCTTCGAGGGATCAGTAACTTTTCAAACTCAAAGTTCACAATCCCTTCCTCGTTTTAGGATCCTGACATGGGTAGGCATTAAGTTCAGTGAGTGGGTGGCAACTATAAAAAGTGTAATTCAGCTTTTGATTTCTCGTTGTGGCGGTACCTAGGGGACTAAAATCCTCCGAGTCCAGCAAAGGGTCGGCAACTAAGATATTTCTAGTCCGCTATTTCCTTCCTCCTTTTAGTACTTTCAGTGTACTAAAACGAGGAAGGAAATGGTGGACTTCAAATATCTTAGTTGCCAAACCCTCGCTGGACTGAGAATTCTAAATTGCCGAACCCTCAAAGAAGAATAATTTCCATTTCCTTCCACGTTTTAGTACTTTCACTGTACTAAAACGAGGAAGGGAATGGTGGAATTCAAATATCTTAGTTGCCCAACCCTCGCTGGACTAAGAATTGTAATTGCCGAACCCTCAAAGAAGAATAATTTCCTGCCTCTGCTTAGTACTTTCAAGGTACTAAAACGAGGAAGGATATGTAGGACTTGAAATATCTTTGTTCCCGCCCCCCGCTGGACTCGAAGGATTTTAGTCACGTGCCGTTAGAACGAGAAATGCAAAGGTGAATTAAAATTTGTATAGTTCCCGACCCATCACTGAACTTAATGCCTAGCCCTGTCAGGATACTAAAACAAAGAAGAGATGGTGAACTTTGAGTCTGAAAAGTTGCCCACCCCTCGAAGAATACTAAACAGAGATAGGAAACGGTGCAGCTTTCCAGTTTTTCACAGCACTGAATTCTAGTGACATCCTTCCTCGTTCTAGTATGCCCTTCTTCGTTTTAGCATACCCTTCCTGTCTGCTTTTCTCGCGTTCCGTTCCCTTCCTGCTTTTAGTCGATCCCTCTTTTTAGTCGATCCCCGTCAAAGATATTGTGACGGATGAAGGCATGCAACATAACCTTATAGAACCAAAAAGTAGCCCTCTATAAGTAATTCGTAGCTTTTCAGAACTGTACCACTTTAGATTAACTGACCCTCCTAATAATGCGAAAAAGTTTAAATCTCAAATGATTAAAACGTTACTTTCGTGTTCGTAAGTAAACTATATTTCGTCTTTACATCTGCGGACGAAAATAAATGTTGCAAATTTGAATTTAGACTTGATGTGTCAAAAGCCATTTCTCCAGGTTTACTTAGCGGCAGCTGCTCGACTGTCAGAAATTCCTTAAAACTTCCCGGAAATCTGACAGTTCTATTTGATTCGGAATCAGCAATAAAGTTTCCAGCTGAGTGTAGCTGACAGATATAGCTTGTGACAGTTTGATCGAGATAAGCTCTTGGGCAAACATTATTTTGTTATACGGTTAGGTACCAGGGCCGACAAGCTTCATTAGTTGCGTGTTTGCAGATAGATACCATGGTATCTGCTACCACGGTAGCTGGACCTGCAATTAGTCGTTTCTGCAGCTACTGTGGTCCTGATGTATGGTTGCTTTGCAAAACGACGACTGCCACAATTGCACTTTTCGAAGTCATCCAAAAATGAAAAACTGATATTCAGTGACATCACTAAGTGCCAAACTTCTTTCCCACCAACTTGACAAAAATTGATGAAAGTGAGATGACTTTTCTAGATATTACCGACTTGTGCCAAAGGCCCATGATACGTACGGTAGTTCATATTTTATCAACTAACGTCTTCCATAGAATAAATCCCATTAAAATGAGTGCCAAAGGATTAACCAGCGCACAATAGCATTAGCTGCGTTCTTTGTCACGGGAGTTCTCACCAGGTTTTTTTATAAGCCGTTTTTGCATCCACCGGTGACTTCTCACCAGTCCTATAATCCGTTTTTGAACTAACCAGTGTCCGGTTTTATCTCACCGGTGTGGTCTAACCAGAACCTGCTCGTGAGCCCTGCTGCAGCGAGGAGTTAGCCGGTTTTCATCAACTCACAGGTGAACAAAAAAAACGCGTTTTAAGGGAAGAACGGGACACTGGTGACTAAACACCAGATACAGCACGGAGTGCAACGAACGCAGCTATTGGTAGTTAGCTTTATGCTAAAGGAAAACTTGTCCCCTAACTTCCCATAGGCCTATATATACTTGATTTTTTTTTTATTATGTCCTTTGCTTTCAGCCCGTGTTTGAAAACTGTGCAAAGACGTCAGTTGAGCTGCTCGTGCCGACAGTGTGTTAATTTTACTAACATGGAACGAGCTTATATATGGTTTGCTTATATATGGTATCCTTGTCCTTTTTGTAATTCGAGTGATGAGGGGCTGGGCCATGTTCTCTTGAGGTGTGAGGAGCTTTCTAATATAAGGAGTACTCTTTTTCAGAATGGGGGGGATGAGCTACTTCTAGGTATCCTTAAGTCTACAAATGCTAGGTCTATAGTGTGTTTTGGCAACATGGTAGAAAAAGTTATTAGTTTAGCAGAAAGTCGGTAGGATATTAAGTTAAGAATGTGAGGTTGTTTGTTAGTTGAGATTGTTGTTTGTTTTGTTTTTTTGTATATGGCTTAATCGCTTTCAAATACAGATATATATATATATAGAGCAACAATACTCTATACTCTATATGACTAAGTACAAAACACGCCAGCGATCCTCAGGAAGAAGGAGTAAGCGTGTCCGTAAGAATAAAACTCAACCTGTGTCAATCAATCACCGCGATCTTTGGCAGCCGCTGTGACACCATTTCTGTCTTTCTCCCGCTCGATACCCGGAGAGGCCGGAGATTTTGGATCGCCAACGAGAGATAGCCATAAAGAGTATTCCCTAATCATGTTTTAATTTTAACGGGTTGAATACTAATTGATTCCCTTGCTGAAGGGAGTAAAAATACCGTTGAATACACTGCTAGAAATAACCCCAGCTGCCACGTCAGAGAGATTTCTCAAGTCCCTTGTACCGTACTTTGTGAAAAACAATTCGACTACAGGAGTGTTGCATGAAGCTGCCACCCTAAACTCCTATTTTGGGAAAATGACTTAGGGAAAAAGAGTAAAGGTTGAAATAAAATTCAGTGGAGTATCCTGAAAGGAAGCTTAGAACCTTCGCTTTCTGCTGGTACCATAGTTTACTTGTAATTGTTCAAGACTAAGCTGGAGAACACAAAAGAATATAGGCACCCAAGTGATCATGAAGTCACCCACTTTGCTAAAAATGGTATTTTGCTACATGGTGAAGTTAGAAGCCAGCTGTTTGGTCAGAGAGGTTCCTTGACCTTTTGCAAATAACAAAATTTGCTGTTTTCTTGGAATTTGCATGATTTTTCTGGGGGTGGCAGCTTCATGATCCAAGGTGGCAGGATCATGTACCATGGCCGATTGGGGGGTGGGCGGTGCCATAGTAAGGGCAGCTTCATGCAACACTCCTGTACTTGATTGACTGACTTCTAATTGTATATAAATATAATAAGCTTGATTCGTAAGTGTATTCATTTGCAACTGTATTATACCTTGTTCTTATATTGACAATCCTATGTTATCACTTTTAAGAGATATTTGGAAATAAATGATTGATGATTAATCTGGATCGACTAAAAATGTAATGGCACGGTGTAGGAAGAACGCGTACTAACAAGTGCGCAAGCGGTCAGATGTGGAGTGTGAAAGCAAAAGTTTACCAATTTAAAATACAAACAGCTTTAGGACAAACAGCTTTGGAATTGGTGGATGGGTGGTCGGGGTGATAGGGAGGGAGTAGGGTTGTTGGGAGGTATATGTTTATTTTAAAGGTGATAATGTGAAGGAGTTTGGTCTGTTTCTTTTCTTTTTCTTTTCGTTGTCTGTTTTTTTTTTTTTTTTTTTTTATTAGTTACTTATTATGTCTAGAAATGTTTAACTTTTTACTACTGCACGCCAGCAAAACGTAGGTTTTTCCATTAGTGCATGAGATGTAAATAGTAATGAGTTAAATTATGTGTATTAATAAAATCAGTATCAAAAGAACCAAGACATTTCACATCCCGATTAACCAAACGAGTATATAAAATAAACGAATTCGTACTCATCCCACTTTAAAAGCTATAAATGTAAACAAACCGCAATTATAAATCCAAACAAACATTGAGGATCTTTCAGGAACACCTTGAGTTACTACAGTGAATGGTCTGCCATCTAGTCCGACCCTTTAAACCTATTTCCCTTAGCAAGGTAGTATCATCGCTCATGTGACAAAACCGTCTACTTTCCAACTCTCCATTAAAGATTAAAGTTCGTCGCGTCGTCTTATTTGTTGCTGTTACACCAAAATCCTCATCATTAGATATACCTTCCCAAATATAAAAGAGTTGAACTCGAGACCTGTCATAGACGAACATAAATAAGGGAGGAAATCTGGGCCCCGCTGCCCATGAACAGTATGGGGGGGGGGGCAGTCAATTTGCGTTTTTACACCTATTGTTCCTCAAATATACCAGCTTACCACTCACGGGTAAAAAACTTAATTCATGGGCAAACTGGGCCGACTGAACGGCCCATGAACGGGAGGGTGGTAGTTCAACTCTACACATAAATCCCCAACCCTGTGATCGAAAAGCACAAAGGAATTTCATCTGTACCGTGACATTCCGTTCCATACCCGTTGGTAGATCATCTTATTTTGAGATCATGTTATTTTAAATATGCAGAGCACCTGCTCCACTTGTCGAAATTATGCCATAATCATACACTGAAGGAGAAGTTCAAAATTCAAGATGCAAGTATTACCCTTTTGGATGTTTCTTTGTCGCCATAAAAAAATCATTGACAACCGAGCCCAGCCAGCGCATGACCTTCTTCACTGCTTCCTGGCCAAAGATTGAAAATTAGTGTATTTTTCTGCGTTTTTATGTGTTTTATTTATTTTATTTCATTTACTCAGCTTTTTCGAAATGGCGGGGTACATATACATTACTTACTTACTTACTAGTCAATCCCATCCCATCTATTTTTTTCTCCACATAAGATCGTAATAATTAGGGTTTGTTGTATCACCAGCCCACATTTATGTAACATAATTTGCCGAATATTTTTGTTTGTATCTCGTCTTCTTCAACGCTCAGTGATTTTGCTTTGATACTAAAAAAGACAATGCAGTGGACCATAACTATACTCGCTGGCAGTTCCTATATGTTGGCGCTGGCGTCATGGTAGCAAATCTACAGAATACAACACTGAGGTTAAAGACGGTCCCAAACTTTTGTCCAATGTGCGGTGAGGGAGATGAGGATCTAATTCATTCTATGTCTGGTTGTGATAAAATTGAGATCTGAGGGAGGAAATTTTTAAGGGAGGGATTCATGGGAGGAAGTGGTTGGTAAATATTATGCGGAGTAGGGATTTTCTTAGTATAAGAAACCTGGCGAGGTTCCTCAGAGTGGCCAGTCGGCACAGGGAAAAGTGTTTGAGTGGGGTTTAGTGTAGTAGTGTGACCGTTTATTTTGTATTTACATGTTGTTATTTATGTGTGTTTGTTATGGCCTTTGGGCTCTGAAGACAAATAAATATCATATCATACAATTACTGCTTAAAGACAACTTTACTCTTTATTTCTGCTTGACACCCGTACCTACCGTTCCTCCCAGCAAATTGGCGCACTATTCCGACTTCAAATTTCTACGTAAAGGACCTGTCTTACCTTACCTATAATACTAATTCAACCTTCTTCCATAATCACTCCATATATTTCTAAGCCCGGAGACCCAAATTTCGTACAGTACGTTCTTCTCCCCTCTAACAAACAACGCTGATTTTCTCATTTGCCGCGTTTTGCTATCGGCGGTTGTCTGCGAGGACTTTTTCCATCAGAAAAACCAATTATGTGAATTGTTTCCTGTTTCCGATACAAGTCAACGGGTCTCGGAAAAGGCTCAAAACAGCTAAAACCGAGGGTTATTTGTTGAAAGCACAGCATAGTTATGAAGTATTCACAAATTTTTAAATACTGTAAGTTGAATAGTAAATAGTGCGAGGGGTTCTTTAAATTCAAGTACCAAGTATTCCATTGAAATGTTTACTTATGTATAAGTATTAAGTACTTTCCACAAAATCTACTTAAATAATAAGTACTTTTCAAAAGTACTTCAATACTTAAGTACTCAAGTGTTTTGGTAGGCCTCTTGTAATATGTTCGTAAGCCATCCCTGACGTATTCACGACCGAACAACAAAAGTTTAATCCAATTTAATTTATTTCTAAAACGTGAAGCAGACAAGCCGAATATTCGTTTGGTCTTCAATAAAAATACATATGCAATTTACAGACAACATTTACGAATTAATTTAAAATAGAAGTAATCGTCCAATACATTTAATAAAAAGAGTTAAGCTCAGGTACAAAATTACTTACTAGCAGTAGCGTTAAAAAACTTGACGAAGGAGGGTACAAAGCTTTTCAGATACCGGTTTCGAAACACCTGAATAGGCGCGCTGTATGAGAGGTACAGCTTATGCTACTGCTCTTGCGGGTCTTTCTCAATGTGGCTTGAAATCAGGGGGCAGTATGGATCGATGGGGTGTACTGTTCAGCAACCCTGTACCAAAAGCAAGCAAACAGCTAGCAAGGGAATCTAGTAGACCAAACTGTCCAAGGAGGGCACAGGATGGGACTATTGGCGCTTTTGAAATGATCAACACTGCCCGAAATTGAACTCTCTCAATCACGTCTGACTGCTCCTGCGTCAGGCCATAATGTCAAACGGGGGAACAGTATTCTAGGGAGGACCGTATAAAAGACGTATAAACTCGCAAAAGGTGATCTGAAAGTATTCCATGCCGAGACAGCAGCTTCAGAGAGCTAATACCTCTTCGAAGCATCAGTTCCGTCTGTTTCTCCCACTTTAGATCAGCAGTAAGATACACCCCAAGCAGTTCAAGTTCAGCTACATGGCAAGAAGCAGGAAGGGGGGGGGGTGAAACTGGGGGATACTTTTGAGGAAAAAAAGTTCAGTACAACAGACTTCTTGACATCGACAGTCATCTTATCTGCAGCAGCAACGTCTGATATATCAGCCATAATTGTAGCTGCACTGCTTTGGATGTTTTTGTAGCACAGTTCTGCAAGAGATAAATCATCAACATATTTCCAACGATCTGGAATGCTTATTGCCAGCTCGTTTATCATAATTAGAAAAAGTAGAGGGAAAAGTGAGGGAACGCAGGGAGGGGACATTTATCGAACTTCGTAAAGTGTGCCTGTCCGTCTGTCTTTCTGTTATCTTGAGAACTCTCGAATAGTCTCGAAGGAGTTAGGTAGGTTTTCTTGTTCTAACTTGGTGTGTAGGTACTGTGTATCAAAAGTACAGGCAAGAACAAAGGACAGATAGAACTTATGTCTTTAGTTGCATGCAGCGACTATGAAAACCCTGAAATAATTTAGCGGGCCTAGAGGTATTTACTCTAGCTTTGAGCTGATGTTGATACCCCCTTACTCCTCTTCCGTCGTCATCGTTGAAGTACTGAAGGAGGCTAGCAGAAGGCGCTCTGGAGCGCGTCCATAGCACCAATCAGCTTTGACTGCTAAATTTCCTCTTCACCGACTTAACAGCGATATAACTATTTGTAGAGGTGACGAAACGTGATGTGGCGTGAAACTAGTAACCTCCCTTTTTGCGTCGGTAGTCGGCCGTATTTCACTCTACTCAGCATGTTTGTATGACAGAGATAGTCAGACAGCAGTTCAATCTCGTTATTTGTTCTTGGTATGGATCAGTCGTAGATTGCGCTGTAGCCACTGTGTCCAGGGGTGGGGAAGGCGTTTGAAGCTAAGACATATAGATTCACGAGTGGGAATGCTGGATACACAGCGTAAATTTGGTTTGGCCCCGGATTCTGGCAAAAAATCGGTAGTATAAGCATGCTTATAATTTCTTGATCAACTATGTAGGATTCTTGAATCAAGAAACCGGGGAAAGCCTACACGCTGATCCGATCTATTTCATATGTTGTACTTCGTCGATACTGCGGTCACAACCGGAACGAGTTTCCAACTAGGGAGTCTAGGGAGAAGAATACATAGGAAATTAATCCTCTAGTGTTCCTTTCCCATCAAGTTCATAGCTTGGCTGAATTCGACGGAATCCGGCATGTGTTTGTCCAGTTGTTTGCGTTGGAATAAGGATAATAAAACGACTGATCATTTGTCAGCCTGTACTCACGGAAATTATTCGGTACGAAATTCTCCCTGCTGGTAAATGGTGAACCGGAATATTATATAAACCGAAAAAGTTCGAAAGAGCAGCATCCTTTGATGAAACTCGATAGTGTTTCAACGTAAAGAGCGTTGAAAAATCGAGCAATTGGGACAGAGAACGATTGCCTATGAAATCTGGTTAGGGTTAAGCTGGGATAAATAACATTTACGTGATCGGGCGAAGACCGGAAGTCCCCCATCTGGACGTGCTCTCATCTATCTGCGATGCCACCAAATCTTTCGTCTTGTTCTTAATGAGAAATGAGTATTATACCATGCTGCTGAAAAACTATTTTCTAGAAAATTTGGTAAATCAAAAAGGCTGAGATTATATGTTGTTCTTTCGACCAGACGTATTCTGTTTAGAGTTGTTGAAGTTCCATTTATTAGAACAAAAAAACACCTATTCAGTTGTCTTTCCTGTATTCTCCATTATACCAGTGTCCAACATCATGAAGACAAATTCTCTAACAGTCAGGATTGTCGCAAGCCTCTTTCCATTAGTGGGTGGGACTTCCCACAAATCTATGAAACAGGCATTTTCATCTTTAACACGTTAAATGAGTTAAGATGTTGTCAGCTGTAGGCTACATATTGGTGAAAAAAAGCTACATAGTTAGTTATTCTTCAAACAACCACTTTGCCTCCTTGGCAAAGAAATTCTAAAATTATTAGTAAGTACTCGCTATCGGATATTACGGAGAAATTGTCTGTTCTACACAGAAAACTGTCCGAAACGGAGTATGCGCGTCTGTCTCCCTCGCATGGGCTTATTCGTCTGTTTGACTCTTAAGTAGACTTTGTTTGAATGTGTTGTATTTTTCCAAATTATGTCTTCATATTTTCTCTTGTACTCCACTGTTTTCGTCTTGTACGATTTGTGGGTTAAAAATAAATTATTATTGTTATTATTAGAAAGAATCACTAGATCCCTAATGTCCATTCAGTTTCAGCGAAGACCATAAACATGGCACTCAACCTCCTGGTAATCGAATTTTCACCATTATGAAAGTACTTGAGTACTGAAGTACCCTCAAGTAATTATATTTTTTACTTAAGTACAAGTATTAAGTACTTCCGAATTTCTTTACTTAAAGGAACAGAAAACTTGACTCAAACTTGACTCGGGGAGCTAGCTGACATATCAAGAATGTACCCTGAGTAGATATTGAGAGTAAGAAAAATTCTCGTTGCGACCATTGCAGTTTCCGGACAGTTTCCGAGAATTCGACTTTTGAGCTAGTAGAAAAAAAGCAAAAGGTTTGTGTGCCGGGAGCAGGAATCGAAGGCTCGACCTCTTGACTACTATCCCAATACTATGGTCGAAACATCGGGCAAGGACTTGCCAGCTAGCTTCGGGAACACTAAGGAGGGGGGGGGGGGGTCCGGTAGACAACAAGTCCCTGTATCTTTATCTAAGCCCCGCAGGTCGGTTTGATGGACGAAAGTTGCGTAGTCAAGTTGTCTGTGCCTTTAAGTAGAGTACAAGTACTAGGAATTTTACTTATGTAATTAGTTAAGTATTTTTACTTAAGTATTTCCAAACACTGGTTCCGACAACACTCCGAGTACAGTCATTTCCTTCAGTTTTAAAGTACAACTGTTACTAGAAATGATCTTTTCACGACGAAATGGCACCGAAATATCGGTTTTCTATAATACTAGTATTTGCCACATCAAATCAGCAATTTCCTTGATAGTGATAAGTCGACTCTATTCAGCCTTCCTGCTCTCCAATGCGTCCGGTGGACGCACAATACTGAACACGCCGTGGTAATAACGTGGGAAAACCAAGCAAATCAAAGGAAGTCTTAATGGAAGACCCGATGGTCTACCATCTCTTCCAGAATGAAAAAACAATACTTTGAAGCTTGTCTGTCCATATGTGTGAAAGAGTTGTCGGTGGACCTTGAAGCTTTCGCCCAGGTTTGCGTTGCGTGACTGCCAAACCTCGCCTAGGCCAAAAAAGCACTAAAAAGTCGTAAGTACAAAATGAAACGATGGCGAAAGGCTGGGGATTTCAGAAGCTTATAATACCAAAAGGGATCAAGGGATAATATAAAAGGTAGAATGAGTGAGACTTGCTAATTGCTTGTCATCATTTCGATGGATGATGTTTTGTTGAAAACCGTAATTTTAGCAAGCGTTAATATCTTATGTGTTCATATCTATTAAATCACATGCATGCCTGTGCCAATTAACTTGATTTTCATGTTTTACTGGAAACAAGACCAAAGGTTTCGATGGGATCCCAAAAATACAATATCTGATACAGACAACTGGGTCTTGTCTTAGCCAGATCCAGTCATCGCCAGACTCCTTGAACATTTTTACAATTAAAATTCAGAAACAGATTAAGGCCAAATAGCTAATCATCTGAGAACCAAGTTCAGATATGGATTCAGCAAGTGTGTTCATCGTGCTTACAGACGGACGGACGGACGGACAGACTGACAACTTTTGCGATGTCGTAGGCATCCCTCCACTTACGTTTTGGGATCCCAGAAAGTAGTTTAAAACTTCGTGTTATTTTCAGACTGTGAAGAATACTGGAATGGGACAGAATGGAGTAATCAAATGGCTCTCTGGCAGCAGATTTTTTGGTCCTCACTATTCTGCAGCATGCTTGCTATTGCCATTACTGGTAACATTATGGTCTCGTGGATAGTGCTTGGTAAGTTTTATTCTTGAAGTTAAAGGTTTACGAAGAGCTTCGGTGTATTCTTGGACGTGGGCATACCATGTTGCATTTCAGCCCAAATACCCAAAGAAAATGGTAGTGTTTCTTCTGGATGATAGCACACTACATATCAATTAATATGGGTGTAGCTGCAAGGCTCGAACACAACTTTTACCTAGTGAGACTATTCGATATATTTGGACTTGACTTGGCTTGGCACTTACAGACTTCCGAAAAGCTTTTGACCTGATTCAACACCTCGTTTCAATGTTAAACCTGAAACGCATGGGTGCCAAAGCACGGGAGCGACTAAAAGCAGGAAGGGTTCAGGTTCAGGTTCAGGTTTATATATTTACGTAAAAATTTATAAAATAAATTACACTTCTTTCCCGGCAGAGAGGCATCTCGAATGCTCGGGAACAACGTACAATGAAAAAAACAGTTTAACTTAAATAAATAACGAGTAATCATCCGCAATACTATAAATACAAAATAAATAACAAAATACCACATTCACCAGACCAGACCTGCACCTCCAACTTTTCAATCCTGTGGACCTTTGCAAGGGAATGCCACCTTCCGGACCATTCAAGAGGGGAAACCACTCTTTATAATAAATAAATTTAATAATTTATAATCATTATTTCTTTAAATTTCTTCTTTATTAATCCTACAGAAGAACCAGCCTGGATCTTACTATTATATTTATTATAATTGATTATCATACTATTCCTCAATGAAAATAGCTAACGCTCACATCTGATCAAAGGCTGCCTAACCAAATGTGTTTGCCCGGTATTATAATTATGGGTGGATGATAGGGGTAGAAGAGCAAGTGTATAAAATAGCGATAGAAGCAAACCCTTCAAGTGCTTCGCTGACAGAATCACAGACGCATAGGGCACAGTAAGTGAAACTGGAAGTATCCGTAAAAATGTGTACATGCTCTTCGTATGGGATGACTTTGGGTAGGCTGAAGGTAAAGGCAGATAGTTACCTAGGACCCGTAGTGCTTTATTTTGCAGAATCTGTAGCGGATTCCAGTGCGTCTTGAATGTATTCATACGGCAGTGCACAGTAGTTCAGATATGATTGTACCAGGGAAAAATATATACTTCTCATTGCGTGATATGGTAGTGAGTGTCGCAGGCATCTCGTAATTCCAACATTCCGGCTTAGTGTTATTCGTATTTTTTCTATGTAGTTTTTGAATGATAGCCTTGAGTACAGTAATACACCCAGATATTTTATATTGCTGGTTCTTTCATCGGGATTTTGCCATCCATGGCTAAAATTTTCAATTCAGGAAATGTTTGCTTGGACCGAGAGTAAATCATAAATTTGGTTTTATCCCAGTTGACGCATAAGCTGTTACTGTGAAACCAATCCATTAGCTGAAGGGCTGCATTGGCAAGCTTACTTTTCAGATCAGCTTCATCGGTGGCTTTTAAGTTAAGTGCGGTATCGTCGGCGAAGAGAACAGTAAGGCCCAGATTCTTCAACGCATCAGCAAGATCATTTATATAAATTAAAAATAGTAGAGGGCCTAATATTGATCCCTGGGGAACTCCAACAAGATTGGACTGCATCACCTCAGAAGACTCGACATCGCCTCCGGGGGAAGGGAACACGAAAAAAGCAGGAAGGCATACTAAAACCAGGAATGGCATACTAAACGAGGAAGGGCATACTAAAACGAGAAAGGATGTCACCAGAATTCTAGGCTGCGAAAAACTCGAAAGATGCAACGTTCCCTTCCTATGTTTAGTTTTATTTGAGGGGTTGGCAACTTTTCAAACTCAAAGTTCAACATCCCTTCCTCCTTTTAGTATCCTGACAGGGGTAGGCGTTAAGATCAGTGAGGGGTCGATAACTATCTAAATTGTAATTCACCTTTTCATTTCTCGTTCTGACGGTAGGCGACTAATCCTCCGAGTCCAGCGAGGGGTCGGCAACTAAGATATTTCAAGTCCAGCATTTCCTTCCTCGTTTTAGTACCTTGAAAGTACTAACACGAGGAAGGAAGTTGGAAGTGTTAAACTACTCTTCTTTGAGGGGTTGGCAACTTTTTAAATTCAAAGTTCACAATCCATTGCTCGTTTCAGTATCCTGACATGAATGAACGAATGAATGAATGTATTCCCGAAAAAGCCCTATGGGCCATAGCGGGAAAAATATAAAAATAAATAAGCACTCCAACTGCAATGTTTTAATTAATTTCAGTGAGGGGTCGCCAACTATACAAAACTGTAATTAACCTTTTCATTTCTCGTACTGACGGTAGGCGTCTAAAATCCTCCGAGTCCAGCGAGGGGTCAGATATTTCAAGTCCACCATTTCCTTTCTCGTGTTAGTACCTTGAACGTACTAAAACGAGGAAGGAAATGGTGGACTTGAAATATTTAGTTCCTACCCCTCGCTACACTCTGAGGATTTTAGCCGCTTTTGATAATTGCCGACCCCTCAGAAAGAATAATTTCCAATTTCCAATCTTCTTCCTCGCTATCTTAGTTGCCAACCCCTCGCTCGACTCTAAGGATTTTAGTCGCCTTTTATTGTGGCCGACCCGTCAAAGAACAATAATTTCTTTCCAATTTCCTTCCTCGTTCTAGTTCTATCAAGGTACTAAAACGAGGAAGGAAATGGTGGACTTTAATTATCTTAGTTGTCCACCCCTCGCTGGACTCGGAGGATTTTAGTCGCCTAAAGTCAAAACGAGAAATGAAAAGGTGAATTACAATTTTTATAGTTGTCGACCCCTCACTAAACTTAATGCCTACCCATGTGAGGATACTAACACGAGGAAGGGATGGTGAACTCTGAGTTTGAAAAGTTGCCAACCCGTCAGATAAAACTAAACATAGGAAGGGAACGTTGCATCTTTCGAGTTTTTCGCAGCCTAGAATTCTGGTGACATCCTTTCTCGTTTTAGTATGCCCTTCCTCGTTTAGTATGCCAAAATACTTAAGGAACGGTGCAGCTTTCCAGTTTTTCGCGGTCTTGAATTCTGATGACGTCCGTCCTTGTTTTAGAGAGAGAGAGAGATAGGTTTATTTAGACAACATCACAGCTGACAGCTAATTTGCGTTGCTTCCACTATACCAAATAATAAACTAATACAAAAAAATAGGGAAAATATCACTCGGCTTTGTTTAGCAAATCCGTAAAAAAAAGGTACAAACGAATTTGTGTGGCGGTTCGTTCGCGAAGCTACTGGAACCAGTTTATTTTGGTGACGCGTACGATTGTTGGGCGGTGCAGTTGGTGGTAAGATATCTCGATGCTGGGGTTTAGAGAGAAGAAATTTCCCAAACCTCAGGATAATCTGCTCGTATCTTTGGGCCAATGTAGGTTTTAGTATGCCTTTCTTGGTTTTAGTATGTCTTCCTGCTTTTTTCTTGTTCCCTTCCCTTCCTGCTTTTAGTCGATCCCCAAAGCACGCATCCTTAAGACGGTAGCAAGCTTTCTGTCGGAGTAGGAGCGTATGCAATGTGTGCTTGACCTCAACGATGATGATAGAAACTCTGACTGGACACCAATTACCTATGGCGCACCACAAGGTACGAGACTTGCAGGCCTGATTTTCTTAGCCGTTTTCAATTTTATCCTTGCTGACGTCGCCGATCGTGCTAAGCTCGTTGACGATTTGGCGTTCTTGCTCGAATTTCTAGTCAATCAAGGAGTCAATATACCGTAATTTGAAACCGACTTCGTGCCTTCTTTTTATCGTGACTGTGGCCTTGTAAGACTAACTCAAACCCGTAAAAGTGTAAAGTGATCCGATTCAGCCCGCTGAAAAGTGAGTTCAATGAGGCTGATCCTATATTTAACATGGTTATGCGTCACACTTGGTTGGGTGTCACTGTTAATTATTGAAGTTTAGCTCTTTAATTTGTTGCAATTCTTGTTCTTGTGTAATTATTGAATATTTGACTATGTGCAAGCGCAATTGTATATAGTTATGTTTGACGAGAGAACATATATTCGGTTGTTTGTTAATACCGTAAATAATGTTTTTCGAATAATAAAGATTGATTGATTGATTCCAAATACAGTGACTATATTTGCAACCTAGTGAAGAAAGGGAATGCTGCACCCCAGTCCATCACGACACGACAATGAAGCGATTTGGATTCGTCGTAGAATCTATAAAACTGGCTTATGTGATTTACGTGCGGCCGCTACTTGAGTATGCCTGCCCAGTTTGGGGACCCTTCGTACAAAGAAGCATTCAGCATAACGAAGACGTGGAATCAGTGCAATTCAGAGCGTGCTGCATTATGCTAGGACTGAAGTATGATGGTTACGAAGCTTCCCTCCTCCTGTTAAGAATTGAGCCATGGAAAACTTATTTTTTACGTTTTGGCCAATCAATCCTTGCCAGTGAAAAAACATAGAGACATTCTGCCCGATCCAGCACCGGTGAAAGGACGGACGCGGCACCAAAATCTCCTGGTGCCAGTTAGATGTCGCGCTAACCGGTATTCGAATTCCTTTGTACCATATTTCACCGAGAAAATTAACAAAAACCAGTGATTTCCAAATGATTTATTTTCTTTTATGTAATAATTGTATATATTCAAGTATTTTAACACGTTAAATGTATTGGTCGACGTATTTAGTACCAGGTCGGCGCTTCGAGTTAGATTAATACAAATATCTATCTATCTATCCTGACTAACATCATCAAGAATCATTAGTGACATTTTTGCAGATACCATGGTATCTGATACCACGGTCTAAAGTCGTTTTTGCAGTTATCGGGGTATCTGATACCACGGTCAAAAGGCGTTTTTACAGTTATCGTGGTATCTGGCCAGTTATTGTGGTATCTGATATTCAGTTACTACGGTCGACCGTGGTAACTGGTCATGGTATCTGAAAAGTCATCTCACTTCCATCAGATTTTGTCAGATGGGTGAGAAAGAAGTTTAGCACTTAGTGATGTAGCTGGATATCAGTTTTTCTTTTGGGATGACTTCGAAAAGTGCAATTTCGGAAATAGTAGTTTTTGCAGAGCAACCGTGTAACAGAATCCAGGATAACTACAAAAACGACTAATTGCAGATTCAGTTTCCGTAACCGATACCATGGTATCTGCAAAAACGCCGCTATTTTCTCTGATTGGTTTGTTTGGTTTTCAGCTAGGATTGAACCAGTCGCAAACAATCCGAGGGGCGAGGCTTGACCGTCAACCAGAGCAAAATAACACTAGGGAGTAGCGGCAAGACTTGATAAAAATGGACACACACTCTAATAGCAGCGATACTAGCACCACTAGCGATAGAGAACGTCCCTACTTAAACTCATTCAGCCGTTCACCCGCGCTGGCTGCGATAACTTCATATTCTGAGCATAGCAAAAATATGATACAGCCTCCATTGTTTTCTTGGTTTGTGCAGACAGCAATTTTGCTTTAACAGACATTTTTATACGCGCAAGTTTGTCTCGCTTTAAACGCTGGAAGCGTAGTGGACGGCGCAACGAATACGGCCCGTTTGCAAAGCATGAAAAGCATAGGTCTTGGCGCTACTCCTTAGTGTTATTTTGCTCTGCCGTCAACACAAATTCTGTTGGAAGATAGGGTGTGGCTTGATAACAAAAAGACGAAAACAGCTTCATGCCCGGGCCACAATCAGTCACACCTGTACGTAATTTGGTTCTTTATTACCCACTCTTTACGTTTTTTCCTGGTGACACACGGAACAAAGAAATTCAAGACATATTACCACCATCATCACTCAAAGGTAAACAAAACCAGCTGAAGTCAGTGACTTCGGTCTGTGATTGGTCCAAAAGATACGTCTCAAAATGGCAGGGATGGATGTTTCCGCCTCGACTATCTTACGATTGCAGCGTCTTTTCTTCCTAGTTTCGACCGTAAACGATCTCATTACCGGCGCTATTAGCAGGTCTGACTACAGTGGGGCACGGGAATCACGAGTTCAGAAGGGAAATCACATCTCGGCTGACTGAGACAGAGAATAGTGTGGGTTTTCGGTTCTGCTTTAGAGCAAAAGATGTTAACAGTCTCTTAAAAACTCTAATTCAGTTAAATAGCAAATCATAATTGAGTGAATGATGTTCATAACTTGACCAGAGCTGGACATAGGACGATGAAATTCCTTGTACTTGGAGATCCTGTGCCTGGGAAATTACTTTTAATGTTGCACCTCCCCCACGTACCCCGTTCATTGGTAACTGGGCCGAGATTGCCCAAGAGTAAAGTTTGTAACCCGTGACAGGAATCAACAAGTATCACGTTGAAACTTGGTAGGCTTGTGAGCATTAGGTTTCTTTTGGGTTTCTGTGTGTGTGTGGGAGTCCCAAGATCCACTACCACTTGGTTCAGGGAAGTGGACCCAGATTGCACCTTAATTAGTGTTTTTAACTTAACAATGACTGGAAATAGGACGATGAAATTCATCATACTTTTAGATCTTAGGGTTGGGAGTATATATGTGGATTTATACCATCCCAGCCTCAGTTAAACTATTTTGATCGTTCACAACTCAACAAAATTCAACTTCCCTACTACCGTTGTTTAATATCCGGTCTTGTTTCAGGACTTGAAAACCAAACCAACTGTTTCCGATTGGACACAACTGAAAACGATCGAAAACAACTGAAAACGATCGTAAACAGTTGTTTAATGACACTTAAAAAAAACACAATCGTAAACAGTTAATGTTTACGATTGGGATTTTAGATTCACTCTTTCGGTTTAAATACTTTGATCATTTACAGCTCAACTTCCCTACTATCGTTGCTAAAAATCAGGTCTTGTATCAGGACTTGAAAAACCAAACCAACTGTTCCCGACTGAAAAAAAAAAACTGAAAACGATCGTAAACCGTTGTAAGAATTATGATCCGAAACAGTTGTTTACAATCGTCTACGATTGGGATTTTAGATTCCACGTTTCAGTTAAATTATTTTGATCGTTTACAACTCAACAAAATTAGACCTTGAAAACCAAACCAACTGTTTCCGACTTAAAACAACTGAAAACGATAAAAAAAAAGAACTGAAAACGATCGTAAACAGTTGTTCAATGAAACTTGAAAAAAAACTGTAAAAATTACTACTGGATACAGTTGTTTCCAGTTGTTTACGATTGGGGATTTTAAATTTACTGTTTCAGTAAAACTATTTTGATCGTTTTCAACTCAATAAAATTCAACTTCCCCACTACCGTTGCTAAAAAATCAGGTCTTGTTTCAGGACTTGAAAACCAAACCAGCTGTTTCCGATTGAAAACAACTAAAAACGATCGAAAATAGTTGAAAACTATCGAAAACAACTTAAAAAGATCGTTTCAATGACAATTATTTAAAAAAAAACAATCGTAAACAGTTAGAAAAATTACGATTGGGATTTCAGATTCACCGTTTCAGTTACAACTGAAAACGATCGTAAACAGTTTTTTTTATGACGCTCGAAAAAACAATCGTAAACAGTTGTAATAATTACGATCGGAAACAATTGTTTCCAATCGTTTTCGATTGGGATTTTAGACTCACCGTTTCAGTTAAACTATTTTGATCGTTTACAGCTCAATAACAATCAACTTCCCTACTACCGCTGTAAAAACAACAATCAATTAGAACTGAAAACAACTGAAAACGATCGTAAACAATTGTTCAATGACGCTTGAAAAAACAAACGTAAACAGTTGTAAAATTACAATTGGAAACAGTTGTTTCCAATTATTTACGATTGGGATTTCAGATTCACCGTTTCAGTTAAACTCTTTTGATAGTTTACAACAACAAAAAAATGAACTTCCTTATTGCAGTTGTTATAACTCAGGTCTGTATTTCAAGACTTGAGAAACAAAACCAACAGTTTCCGATCGAAAATAATTGAAAACGATCGGAAACAATTGAAAACGATCGTTTTGAATGGATATGTAAAATCCATCGTAAATTAAGATCAGAAACGACTGTTTCCAATTTTCAACAATTGTTTAAAGTTGTTAACAATTGTTTCCAGTTGTTAACGATCGTAAACAATTGAAAACAATTGTTCACGACTTAATTATTTCCATACGGTTTCACATTCCACGTTTGAGCGCTTGCGCACATTTTTTTTTTCTTGCACAAGGGATAACAAATTCAAAACTAGACATGGGTCTCCAACTAAGAGCAGAGTTGGGTCATTGAGGACTCTTTCTTCACTTGAAAGTAAGTGATTCATTTGCCCAAGTTCCACCGGGAAAAGGAAACAGAGCAGGGAAATCTGTGTCGCGGTGTGTTATCTTCCGTACGTCTTTGAAGTGAGACAAATCTGGAACGGTAATCAAACCTGATTCCGAATGCATTGGAAAATAATTGAAACAAAAGAGCTTCATCTTGTCAGAGTATTTGGCGCCTCAAGATTTTTGGATCTTACGATCGATCGGACTCTTTGGTAGACGCAAATTTACGCGGGTTTTCTTGCATTTTTCAGCACTGTGAGTGTGTTTTCGGTAACAGTTTCTATAAAGTATACACCAGGCTGTGTTCCACGGAAGTGATAAAGGAGGATCCAACTTATTATGGTAATCTTATATCTTCTCCGGAACGAAAATGATCAGAAAAAGTGTTATTAAGTACACCGGTACAATTTGACGCCCTTTATATTTTAAAAAGCTATAAAATGAACGGATAGACAGCACTGGACCTCACACTAACGATAGCAGTCCATACAGAACAAAAGATGTTCTTTTGATGAAACGTTGTTTCTACAGCTTCCAACGAAGGGGAACTTTAGTGCTTCCCGTGGCAACCCTGAACACGCTGCTCTTCTCCTCGACCCGCTGGCGGAACTGACCAAGCGATCTGATTGGCTCTGCAGAAGGAACAAGACCATATATTTCGATGGGATCCAAAAAATAAAAAAAATTTCCTTGAGCAAAAATTTCCTTGAGCAGTTTACGGATAAGCTTTAGAAAGACAATAAGGCAAATTTGAAGAGAACAAGTTCAAATACAGATTCACCATGTGTCTTTACCCCTATAGCCTGCGTCATATCTACTTTGACGAAAGTCCCTGCCTTACTTCGGCCAAATTTCCGGTTTCATCCGGATTCCGGGCCACCTACTTGTCTTGCAAAAAGTTAAGTTTAAAAGTTTAAACAGATTATGCTACGAGCCTCTAATTAACTTTAGATAAAACTTCAGCTTTTAACAAACTTTCCGATTTCAGCCGGATTCGTGGTGAACTATGTTCAGGTAGAAATGATTGTCATAGACGAATTCAGAATGTCTTCTTACCCGTGAATCGAACACCTAATGAAATTCATATAAACTTTTACTTTTGACAAATTTTCCGGTTTTGCCCGGATTCCTGGCGATCTACTTGTCCGCCGAGAAAATAATTTTTCATATCCAGATTCAGCGCTTTTAACTTCAGATAAAAATTTTTGCTTTTAACAAATTTTCCAGTTTGGCCGGATTCCGGGCTAACTAGTTGTCCGGCGAGAAAATGGTTACCGACTACCAGTCTAGCAAGGTAACTAATTACGGGCTTCTAGGAATTCCTCAAAGGGTGTTTTCTTCTTTTTCCATTCAGTCCGAACTGGACTGTTCTAGGTCAAGAAACATTCAAAGAAGTGTGCCTTGCTTAAGCATAATGATTTATCTTCTGGTGGAGATGCATGTATTAAGAATTTTCTTTTTAGCACTGCTAAGCACTCTATTTTGCGCAATTACTAGTTTGCAACCCATTTATAATTATGTCTGATTATGAGTATATCAAGTGGAATTACCAAATTAAAAAAAATATTAGAAGTCAAACTTTTAGTAAAATAGCATGATTGGTTAAAATAGAAAGACAACAAAAATATACCAGTACCTACCCTAAGATGTTGATTAAAGGTCGTTGTTGAATTAACACGCCCCTTTAGTTGTATGACGTATCTTAGGGCAGTTTTAGGTTGCAGCCTTCGAAAACCACACTTACCTAACGTAACATGGGCATGCAAAAATGTAATACTAACTTGAAAGCCATTTAGAAGCATGTTTGATCATGAGTATATCAACTGGAACCACCAAACAAAATAGACTAGACGTACTCACTAGGCTACACATTCGGACTTATTGTAAAAAAAAAAGTAGAGAATGAAATAATTGTAAAATTTTTGTATCCTAAGATCTACCCTTAGGTGCTTATGAAAGTTCATATTGGCATTACCATGTCCCTTTATGATCTTGCACACAGCCTTCAAAGACCCATCGTGATCTATGGTACCTTGAACACTAAAACATATTCCTTGTAGAATGACGGCAAAGATGCCGTGTTTACTTTCAATTTGATTTTTTTGCCAAATACTGAAATCGAACTAATTCTGAGTCTTGAAATTCCCTTTTCTGAAAAATCCTAAAAAAAATCATTCCATCCATCGAAGCTGAATGTACTTGGGAGAGTACTTGAAAGTTCTGACAAATTTATTGGTACTTGAGAGCTTTAAGTATCTATTTATTTTACCTAAGTATTAAGTATTATATACTTCAGGAAAAATCTACTTAAGTAAAACTCAAGTAGGCTACCTTGATTTTATACTGAAGTAGTACTTGAAGTACAAGTACTTGAAGTACTTCCCAACACTGCCTCAGTCATTACATAAAACAAAGAAAAAATATAGTTTTGTTTTTAAATTTAAACCTCGTGGGCTGACCTGTGAGTTTGTTCTTGTTGGAGAGCCATTTATATTTTCTACTATGCGATCATGTGAAAAATCAACAATCCTTCGACAAAGCCAAATAAGCAATGTCTTCAGTTGCAAGGTGAAAAAAAATGCCTTTGCAGATAACCGCAGGGTTACGTTGCATTTGTTCGTCGTTTTCGTCGCCCTTTTCGAAAGCCCCGTTGTTACTACCCAAAGAAGGTTGAAAGATTGCGATAGGGCTTGGTGTTTGAACCAGTCTCTTAGCCTGCTTCCTCCCTTGCGTTGTCGGTTTCCATTACTCAATCTTACATCTTGAGCAGTTACAAGGAACAATGCGAATGTGACACTGATCACATTGTTGATCGAGTAGGGTTGTTCCTGGACCTCAAGAAAATATTCTGACAAGTCGAATAACCGGTAACTAAGGGGATGGAAGAGACAGTAAAAGCATTTCTTTTCTACCGGTATCCCAAAGAAATCTGGATATTGTTCCTATGTTGCTAGGCAACGATATATAAGACGCATGGTAACGACTTATCTGTTCACATAAAGTTGTGTGATCTCTCCGTTCCAATTTCTATGCAAACTATGCCATTAGTTTGGCAGCTAGTTTATTCCCCGAGGCTCATCTCTGCTATTTCGCATAGTTTTGTAAAGGTTCAGGGGAGAAGTTGACAAGTGTGAAATTGATCCTTGTATCAGGCGTGGTTTCTCTTGTAGCCCCTTTTAGAAACATAACATTATTCATAACACCTTCTGGCTACGTTACCGACCGATAATTTGAAAACATTTCAAAATATTATGATGCTTCTGCTTGAATCCAAGTCTGCTATCTGTCTCGATATAGTTGCAAGCATTGCAAGCTTGTCGTTCCAACAAAAAATCATAAGTAATGACACAATTATTGAAGCATTTGCTTCCTTCGGTTCACGGCCCGTCGCTTGCTTTTCCCTCGAGCTCATCATCTTGTCTTCTTTAGTTGACAAGATGTTCAGTTCTTATTCTTCTTTGTCTTCACCAACAATAAATGGTGCCGCACTCAAGAAGGTTGAAGAATTGCGGTACCTATGATTCATTCTTGATCAGAACATTAGTTGGAGAAAACATGGTTATGTGGTTGCATGTAAGGTAGCGCGTGGCCTTGGGATTTTAAGACGTTTTCAACATTTTTTACCTTATCATGTTTTAGTTCAATTTTATGATTCTTTGATTGCGCCGTATATAAATTGTGGATGTATGATTTGGGCTAATTGGTAAGTATGATACAGGAGTTTTTAAGTACTGAGTCACTTTTTAGGAAACTTAGGATTTTGAAGGTAGGTCTAATTAAATATTTCCAAATTGGTATTTTTGTGTTCCAGAGTCTGAATGGTTTCACACCTGATGTTTTTAGTATTTTTTTTCGTTTTAACTAATTTTATAAGGACATGCTACGGGGCATGCTGAAGACCTGGTAAGTGAGCCTAGAAGTAGGATTCGTTCTAGCCATGTGGCAAGACATTAAGGTACGGTGGTCTGTAATACTTTGCAATAACAATACGTTACTTCGTTGCTCAGCTGTTTAGGATTTTAATATAGTGTAATCGATTTTCATATAGTGGACTTTCCCTGTTGGATTGGTGGTATCTATATGCGCTTGTATCTTTGTTGTATGCTTGACGAAAAAGATTTATTTTAAATAAGTGCTCACCACGCCGATCACTGCCTACTGAAAAGCCGCGTTTGTATTGAGATTCAAATTTCTACGTCATAGTAGGGAATTGTTGTAGTGAGGATGGCCGTAGATATTCGGAGCGACTAGTGTAAAAAAAAATTCCTTAACACTATTTAGATAATGCACTGTATTCAGTTAAATGATACAAAAACGAGTTGGCTTTTCAGTTAAACTTTAAGGTAAGATTGGCATGAAGAACGCCAGGCTTTGACGAGGGTTTAAAAAATAAAAGGGGAAAGTGAAGGTGCCCTTGAGCGATCTGAAATAATTACAGTCTCGCGGCGCAAGATATCAAAAGAAAAAGAAAAAATTTACTTAGTCAAAAGATAAATAGTCTATCTCAGTTTTATGGTAATTATTTGAGATTCGTTGTTCATAAAGTTACGAAAAGGGACGAGGACAAGGAGTTTTTTTAGTTTAGTTTGGTGTCCAACGGACTCGCCGTAAAGTTACCGCCTGACAATTGGTGCTACTTAAATTTCATTTGGGTTATTTTAGGAAGAGATAAAGGAAACTAGAAAAAGAAAATGAAATAAAAAAGAAAACAAAGGACATCAAATCACAAGACTAATAAATAAAAAAAAAACTATACATGGGCGTTATTGACACGACCATTTCGCGGCGATCGATTATTCAGTTCTTTCTACGGATAAGAAAGACCCAGAACTCCCAGAAGAACTCATTGACACTGACAACCAGGGTTGTCGCATCAAAATATTTAGAGAGTGAATTTTTGCCCACAACAGAGTGAATTGGGATTGAAATTTATTTTCATGAAATGTTCACTTTTGGTCGGAATTGCCTCTGTAAAAATTACACATCTTAATTTTACTTTCATAAAAAAAAACTTGAAATAATCATTTCTGGTCGGAAACCTTGGTGCAGAAATTACAAATTTTGTCATTTTCTGAGATAGAGTGATTTTGTTTGTCTTCTATACGTAGGACAAGAGTGGCAAAAACAAAATAGAGTGACGATTCACACTATTGTGCGACATGTGGCAACCGTGCTGACAACTTCTCGGAGAGACCAAACGTAACTGGTATAGAGATTAGTTGAGTTTTTGCAGATACCATGGTATCTGTTACCACGGTAACTGAATCTGCAGTTAGTCGTTTTTGCAGTTACCGTGGTATCTGATACACGGTTGCTGTGCAAAAAACGACTATTGCCAAAATTGCAGTTCTCGAAGTCATTCCAAAAGAAAAACTGATATCAGAAATCAGTCTGCAAATCAATCAGAAAATTCAAAAAAAAAAAAAAAAATCATCACACCACCAGCGACTCTACAGGAGCATCTGCACCTTTGTCGCTCGACAATGCGATTTAATGTAATTTAATTTAAGGTAAAGTGCTAAACTTCTTTCTCACCAGTTTGACAAAATTTTACGAAGCTAAGATGACTTTTCAGATACCACGGTCAGTTACCACGGTCGGGCCGTGGTATCTGAATATTAGTACCGCGACAACTAGCCAGATACAACGATAACTGCAAGACCGCCTTTTGACCGTGGTATCAGATACCATGGTATTTGCAAAAACGCAAACAGTGATTGGAAAAATCTCGCTAACATCATATGCGAAATATCTTAACTTGAACATTTTATTTGTTTGAAGGACAGGAGAAACACTGACTGAATCCTGACCGTGAAATCCAAGCGTGTTTTTTTTTATTCTTCTCCTTTTTTTTAATTGGAGCATCCGTAAACAGGCAGACACGTCGGTTCAGACTGATAAAAGCGTAAGTAAGCCCGTCACGCCGCGTCCTTGTGCCCGTCTAGGAAAAACCGAAAAACTGCCGAAAAGTATCTGCTGAGTTTTCCGGCATCATGACGATAAGGAATATAGTCAGTACATGCTTTTTTGACTCTTCCTAACAAAGCTTGTTATGCATAAGATTTTCAAATTTTCGATGGTAACACTTATTATGCATATCAATTTTAAACAAAACAGATAACATCCAAAGTGTTATCTGTTGCGCAGTATCTGTTGAAACCCCGCATCCTCGTGGTAACTGTTATGAAACTTCTGACAGTGTACCAGTTTGCCAAGTCCAGAGCTGGTCGAGAGTTCAACTTAAGAAACGTATCGTGGATTTGCTTGATGTAAGACTTGCCATTTTGTCCAGTAGACACCTTGAACTTTTGAGGAAAAACACAATAAGTCGCTGAGATAACAAATTTAATTAAACCGGAATCCCCAACAAAGACACGAGTCGGATCGTCGAGGACTCTTCCTTACCTCAAAGCGGTTCATCCGCCCTTGTTCCGCCAGGGAAAGGAAACCCAGCAGGAAAACGTCACAGCATGTTATCTTTCAGTTTAAAGTGAAGACAAATCTGTGGCACTGAGTCGGAAATCAAAATTTATTCCGAGTCCGTCGAAACGAATTGAAAAAAAAAGAGCTTCATCTTTTCAAGGTATTTTGCGTCCCAACATGATTGGATTGGACTCTTTGGTAGACATAAACTTTACCGGGGTTCCGTTTGACATGTCGGTGTTCATCCCTTTCAGTGTATTTACCCTAGCAGTTGCAAAAAGTATCCATCAGGTTGTGTTCCACATAAGTTTGGTTTACTCTAAAGTAGAATGATCCTTTTTGTTGGGATCCCAAAGCGTAAGATAGATAGATAGATAGATACTTTAATTTTAGCCGTTAGGCCATACACAAAATTATACATTTTTAAACACTTCGAGAGAGCGATTATATAAACTCACATGTAAAACGCTTTAAACTCCCCCTACCAATAACTATTTACATATCTTTAACGCTTCTTTGACAAAACCTGACGGATACCTATGACTTTGTAAAAGTTGTCCATCCATCGTTGCTTCTGTCTGTCTGTCAGCACGATAACTCTCGAAGGGGTTGAGATGCTTTCTTCAAACTTGGTTTAAGGATCCTTTCGGTTTAAGTATAGGTGAAGCTCGTAGATGGGTCGAAGGTTCTGGGTTCAAATTTCGCCTGAGGATAACTTTTGCCTTTCAATTCACTACTTAAAATAAGTGCCTCTGAGACGAAAGCGATGAAAGATTGTGAGAAATAATAAATTCTGCAGTTTTACGCCTACGCCATTCTAAAGAGGTCTCTTGCACGTGTGTCAGGTCATACCTGAACGCACAGTATGGCTGGCCCCCAACCCCCCATTGTACTTCTTGGCTGAGGACCGAGAGTCGGAGACCAGCACCGCCAGCTTGGACTGTCAAGCCTAGTGCTGATACCTTTACCTTATTTTTACCAATGGAAGTAAAATGGATTTGGTTTGCAGGTAGGGAAGACCGTCCTTTGACCTTTGTAAGTACAACAAAGTATTTAGGTGGGGAAACTGACTGGCCGTCGGATGGCGAAACTATAGACTAACGTTAACCGGAGCGCCACAGGGGAAATTGTTAGATTTTTTTTCTCGCAAAATTCAACCTTTTCCCATAGAAACTATAGGTGTTTTTTTTTATCTGGCACAGACCTTAAGGTTCCAACCGCCAGCCCACATGAATGACGTGACTTCAAGTGAATACTAAGTAAGGCGCTCAGGCGAAGTTATTTTTGTTTCATCTTTTTTTTCTCTACAATTTCTTTTCTCTTTCAGTTTTCTCTTTTTTTGTAGCATGAACTCCAAAATCTCACAAGTAAATGTGCCGCGTAAATAACGTACCCATGTAAATAACTCGCTCTCACACAAAATACAGAATGTCATGAAAGGCGCTGCAGTTGAAATTTTCTGTTACACTTGACACAATTTATCGGCGCTTCGTGTCGGACAAAAGCTTCTTAAAGTTTAACTGAAAAGCCAACTTTTTTGTGTGTCATTTAATCGAGTACACTGAATTTTCTGGATTCTGCAAAGGTATTTTTTTTTCTTCCATTGTTTGCTCTAGTTACGACGTTCAGAATATCTGCGGCCGTCCCCACAGCGAAAATTCTACTATGACGCGGGAAATTTTAAGCTCATCACAAACGCCGCTTTTCAGTGGGCAGTGGGGAGATTAGTGAAGATTGCTTAGTGCCTTAACAAAAGAAAAACTAGACCTACGTTGCCGGGGCAACGTGAAGTGTTGCGGCAACCTTTGTCCGGCTTCGCCGACTAAAGTGTTGCGAGAGCAACACTTTGGTTTTGTTTCTTCACTGTCGGTTAAATGCTGAAATTGTCAACTTATCGAAGCTTTTAAAACGGTATGTTCTAAAAAGAATAATCATATGATCAAAAGCTGTTCTTTAGCGTTGTAAAACCAACAACAAAACAATATCGGAAGAAGGGACTAAATTGACTTGGCGGTCAGTTGAACTTTATCCTTTTCAATCGTAGATATCGTGACGGATGAAAACTTGGAACAATATCTTATATAATCTAGTTGGTATTATAAAGCTATCCGTAACGTTTCAGGATTAAAATACCATAGATGACACTATTAATTATTACAAAACTACCTTATTGTTTTAGATTACCGTATCGTTTGTACCCGTTGTGTAAACAGTTAATCCTCGGTTATAGCGATAGACCATCGATACAAATTTTCTTACCGTCATATTTACAGATATCGAATACACTGTGCACCAATTTTCAAAAATTTCTAGCCCCTCGTGAACCGATTCTTACTTACAAGTCCCTCTCCCGTGATTGACATCAAATTCATCGGAGCAAATAATGGATACACCAGCTATTAAAAGTTGCAAACCCCTCATCGCTGAAGATGATTATAGCATAAAAGCCTTTTGGCTTTTTGGGAACAAAATTGTTCTTACCATCTAATACACCTGATACAAATAACAGGTATACCAACTAGCAAAAGCTGCAAACTCCTCATTGCCGAAGATGATGATGAGCTAACAGTCGACTGTTGCTTACAGTCGACTGTTGCTTACAAGTCTCTTACATGTCTCACAACTGGTATTGCCTATTTTTGGTTTCAGTGTGTACCTTACTCCTGAAGTTGTCAACCCCTTGAAACTTTCAAACTGGTTTATCTCATGAAGGATTTTTGTTCAAAAAATGTATGACATATACTTTGATCAGCTCATCAAGGGCATCGATTGCCCTAACCACAACAAAAGAATATCGGAAAAAGGGACTAAATTGACTTTGCAGTCAGTTGAACTTTATCCTTTTCAATCGTAGACATCGTGACGGATGAAAACTTGGGACAATATCCTATATAATCTAGTTGGTATTATAAAGCTATCCGTAACTTTTCAGGATTAAAATACCATAGATGACACTATTAACTATTACGAAACTACCTTGTTTTACATTATCGTTTGTACCCGTTGCGAAAACAGTAAATCCTAGGATACAGCGAGAGACCATCGATACAAACTTTCTTACCGTCAGTTTTATATAAATTGAATACAATGTGCAACAATTTGCACAAATTTCTAGCCCCTCGTGCACCGATTCTACTGACAAGTCCCTTTCCCGTGATAGACATCAAGTTCACCGGATAAAAATAATGGGTACACCGGCTAGCAAAAGTTGCAAACCCCTCATCGCTGAAGATTTGTGTAGCATAACAGCCTATTATTACTGACAAGTCCCTTGCATGTCTTACAATTGGGAACCTAATTGTTCTTACCATCAAATGACTGGTACGCCAACTAGCAAAAGCTGCAAACCCCTCATTGCCGAAGATGATTATGAGCTAACACTCGACTGCCGCGTACAAGTCCCCTACATGTCTCACAACTGGTATCACCTATTTTTGGTTTCAGTGTGTACCTTACTACTGAAGTTGTCAACCCCTTGAAACTTTCAAACTGGTATATCTCATGAAGGAATTTGTGTACCAAAAAATGGATGACATATACTTTGATCAGCTCATCAGCGGCTATCGACTGCCGCCGAAAAAAAAAATTCTACCTGTCTTAGTTCAAAAGTTGACTTTCTTGCCGTAGGCCAACTTTCTAACGTCACCACTTAGAAAGGAGCAAAGGATAAGCTCTAGTTTCTTTAGCAATGAGAGAACTTCTAAAGTTTAAGAGGTACATCTGATACCATTTCTCTACCGCAAACCCAAGTGCAAAAAAACGAATGATAAACTCAGCTGAAATCGCGTACACAAATGGAACCAAATTGTTCTTACCATCGAATACACCGGAAACAAATAACAGGTACACCAACTAGCAAAAGCTGCAAGGCCCTCATTACCGAAGATGATTATGAGCTAACAGTCGACTGTTGCTTAAAAGTCCCCTACATGGCTCATAACTGCTATCGCCTATTTTTGGTTTCAATGTATCTTACTACTGAAGTTGTCAACCCCTTTGAAATTTTCAAACTGGTTTATCTCATGAAGGAATTTTTTTACCAAAAAATGGATGAGATATACTTTGATCAGCTCATCAGTGGCTATCGATTGCCGTCGAAAAAAAAATTCTACCTGTCTTAGTTCAAAAGTTGACTTTTTTGCCGTAGGCCAACTTTCTAACGTCACGACTTAGAAAGGAGCAAAGGATAAGCTCTAGTTTCCTTAGCAATGAGATAACTTTTAAAGTTTAAGGGGCACATCTGATACCGTTACTCTACCGCAAACCCAAGTGCAAAAAAAAAAAATTATAAACTCAGCTGGAATCGTCGCAGACATGGACAGAAACAATAGATGGCAGCACTTTCGGACCCGTGGGAAAAAGCCACTTTTTTGTCTCTGTAGATTTTTCTATTTATCACTCAAAGAAGATGTGTTGGCTGTGGGGCCGGGTAACTGCCGCATATATTTAACACTTATAGATTTTAGTCCATCTTCAATTTGAAACTGGTGCCTGCCTGCTAGCGTGCTAGAACGGAGCTTTCCCCTCGAAAGCAGAAACATGGTTTGATGAAACGAAAGGTTCGCTACACAACTTGAGATGGTCCTCTCCGACATAGGCTATACAACTCGACTTCACTTCGCAAACCGTAGGCTCTGGCTCGATGACAAGCAAAAACCATCCTTATTGGCCCCAGGCAAGAGTTCTACGGAGCTTTCCAAAATGTAATGTCATATTCATCAATCCGGCCTAAGGTCCACACTTTCCGTAAAAACCGCACAGGTTAGACCCTTCCCAGTTACCAGGAATAAAATGAAATCGGAGTCATAGGAAAAAAAAAAAAAAAAAAAAAAAAAAACGAGGACAAAACCAAAGTGTTGCTCTCGCAACACAATGATAAATCTGTCTCGTAAGGCATACAACAAAAATACAAGCACTTAGAGGTACCACAAATCACACGGAAATTCTACTATTTGAAAAGCCATTATTTGTGAATAGCGGAGCAACAAAGTAACGAGTTTTCATCAGGTATTCAAGCATAATTAAGTGATTAAGTGAGATAACTATAAGATAAGATAAGATAAGATAAGATTTTATTTGCGCTAAAAGCCAACGGCCATGGCAAATATATATATATATATATATATATATATTGTCCTTTCTCAGCCCTTTTCGGTTAAACTTTAAGGGTAAAACTGCTGCCTAAAGATTTCTCGGAAGTATTCCTATCAGTTTGAATGAAAAGTTAAAGATGAGATGCTGTGTGTAGTGAGAAATTACTTTGATTTAGTTTGCCGGAATGTTAGAAGCAGAATACTCCAACTAAAAAATGAGTTGACATAATCTTCTGTCAGGAGGTGTTTTTCGTACAAAACCTTGCCAAAGAAAAATGTGGGTAGGTTTTTTTTCCTGTGCTCGCTTCTGGTCAAGAACTTATTTTGTAAAAACTATGCCGACGGATTTCCTCAGAAGTATTCCTATATGTTTGATTAGATGATGGAAGTTATTGTCTGGTGATATCCGACAGGACTACTATTTATGTTGCCGACAAGTTGAATTTCAGAGCAGAATATGCTGACCAGAATTGAATTGACAGAACATGGTTTTGTCCGGAGCTAATCTTTGTGCCGTAAGTCACTCGCGACAAAAATGGCGATATAGTTTTATCGGCACATCACGCCGGACAAAAGCTTATTTTGGGGAACTGTGCTGACGGATTTTTATGGCCGATCGCACTTTCTGTCCTTCAGTCTGTCGGTCGGTCCGTGTTTTGCTAGTTTGGGCAATTCCACCTAAGCTAGGACGATGAAGCTTGGCAGGCATATCAGGGACTCGAAAAAAATAACCGATCGCACTTTCTGTCCTTCAGTCTGTCGGTCTGTCTGTCGGTCGGTCCGTGTTTTGCTAGTTTGGGCACTTCCACATAAGCTAGGACGATGAAGCTTGGCAGGCATATCAGGGACTCGAAAAAAATAACTTGGAAACAATCTTTTCCCCGTTCCGACCATCGTGGGGGGAGTGGAAGGACGGGGAATCCGGAATCTTGAGGTGTTTATAATTTTTGAACGGGTAATCGGATCTTAATGAGACTTGATTTTTGGAAAAACCTCCCGTCTCAGACGACCCACTTCAAATCCAAACCGTATCCGGGGACTTCGGGGGAGTTGGAGGGTGGGGGGAGACCGAAAATCTTGGGAAACACGTAGAGTGGAGGTGTCGGAACGAAATTTGGTCTGAAGAACACGCACAAGTTCTAGATACATCGTTGACATAACCGGACCGGATTCGGGCACTGTGGGGGGAATTGGGAGGGGAAGGGGTTCTGGTGATCCAGTGAGTTCGGTACCACCCGATGTACTAGGATGATGAAGCTTGGCAGGAATATTAGAGATTCAAATAGATCGACTTGAAAATAGTTGTTTGTATAGACGAAGATCGTGGGGGGAGTGGAGGGATTGGGAATCCGGAATCTAGTGGCATTTATAACTTTTGAACGGGCAAGCGGATTTTAACGAAACTTGGCAAGTGGAAAGAGCTATTGTTCAGATGTTCCATGCCAAGTCTGGACCAGATCCGATACTAGGGGGGGTGGATGGGGGCACCGGAATTTGTGGGAAACGCCTAGCTTTCAGGGATCGGGATGGAATTTGGTGGGAAGAACAGCCTAAGCTGTAGATCCGTTCTTGACAGAACCAGATCATAGCGGGGCTCTTTGGGGGGAGTTGGAGGGGGTTTCCTGAAATTCTGGCGATCGCAAGTTAGGATACTTCCAGATGTGCTAAGGGGGATAAAACTTGGCAGGCATATTAGTGACCAAATAGACTTAAGGACCCGACACCATGCCCTATAGTGAGACTTCCATCACTAAATCCGACCATTTTTCGGGGAGTTGAGGGAGGGGGAATCCGGAAATTACTGACTTCCGTAGGTTGCGAACAAATGGTTCGTTTCAAGTGAAACTTTATGGGTGGTAAGAACTGATGACCTAGATATACAAAGCATGTGGCCGAACGTATGAAGCCATGGTTGGGGGAGTTGTGGGGGGGGGGGGATTTGTGACACACACAGAAATTGAACCGATGGACCGAGTGGGATGCAAGTTGGACAGTAGCAAGCTTATGTAGCCTAGATTTGTCGTTTGTGTCCGAACCGGATCCGACCAAGGTAGAAACATGATAAAGCGGGAACAGGAAATTTACAGATATGCTCCGATTTGAGTAAAACTTGCCGGATGGGAAGAGGAGATGTTAGAGATGTGACGTTTATGTATTCGAGTCGTATTTAGCCGCAGTGGGGAGTTGGAGGGGGAGTCCTGGAAATGTTGTGGCTCTCATAGGGATTGAACAAGTGGAGTGATTTGAATGAAACTTGGAAAGTAGATAGATTGTATGCCTTAGATGAAATATTTTAGGATCCGGACCGGATCCGAGCAAGGTGAGAAAGTGCCATACTCGTGAAAAGTGCCATATGAGTTCGTATCTCTTGTGTGTTTCTTATGGCACTTGCCCTTATCGGCCAAGTGCCATATCGGGAATATAGAGGAATTTATAAATTTTGAACGGGTGATCGGATCTTAATGAAACTTGATATTTGGAAGGACTCCGTGTCTCAGACGACCCAGTTTAAATCCGAACCGGATCCGGTGACTTTGGGGGGAGCTGGAGGGGAGGAACCGGAAATCTTGGGAAACACTTGGAGTGGAGGAATCGGGATGAAACTTGGTAGGAAGAACAAGCACAAGTCCTTCACAGATCGTTGACATAACGGAACCAGATTTGGGCACTGTAGGGGTCTAGGAGGAGGGGGTCCGGAATTTCGGTGATCCTGCTAGTTCGGTAATTCCGGACGTTCTAGGGCAATGGAACTTGGAAGACATGTCAGGGACCCAAACAGATTGACTTGATAATAGTCGTTTCCTGGATCCAACCACCTTGGGGGGAGTGGAGAGATAGCCCGGAATCTGGTGGCATGCATAAATTTTGAACGGGTGATCGGAATTGAATGAAACTTGGCAAGTGGAAAGAGCTGTCGTCTCAGATGTTTCACGTCAAGTCCTGGTCGAATCAGTTACTTGTGGGGGGGGGGGATTGAAGGGGGGACCGATAACCTCGTGAAACGCTTAGAGTTGAGGGATTGGGATGGAACTTCTTGAGAAGAACAAGCATTAGCCATAGATACGTAACTGACAGAACCAGATCTTATCGGGGCTCTGTGGGGGGAGTTGGAGGGTACTTCTCGGAAATCCGGGGATCGCCAGTTAGGATAAATCCAGCTATTCTAAGAACGATGAAACTTTGCGGGCCTATAAATTACTTCAGGACACCACAGAATGCCCTAGGAAAACTTGTGTTCCTGGATCCTACCATCTTTGGGTAGTTGAGGAAAGGGGAACCCGGAAATTACTGGCTTCCGAATATTGCGAACGGGTTGTCCGATTCGAGTGAAACCTTATGGGTGACAAGAACAGATGGCCTAGACAAGCAAAATATGCGTCCTAACCACCCACGGGCACGTTTAGGAGAGTTGGACGAGGGGTGGTGGTGGGGGGGAGGGGGGGGGACAGAATTGGATGCAAGTTTGATAGTTCCGAGTTAATGCGGCCTTGATTTTTAATTTGGTGTCTGAATTGGATCTGGTCACGGTAGGGGAGGGGGTGAAGTGAGAACTGGAAATTTGCGGATAGGCGATGCGCTGATTCCATTCTAACTTGATTAGGACGTGTCAGAGATCCGAAGTTTATCTTTCCAATTCGTATTCAGCCACAGTGGGGGGGACTTGGAAGGGGATTCCCGGAAACATTTGGCTCACATAGGGGTCAAACAAGTGGAATGATTTTAGAGAAACTTGGAATTTAGAGAGCTCACACTCCCTAGATGACATATTTTAGGGCTCGAACTGGATCCGACCACGCGGGGGGAGGGGAGGGGGGGAGGAGATTTAAGGGAAGTTCCCAAGAAAGCTCAGATTTGAGTGAAACTTGATAGGTGGTAAGAGAAAATGCTTCAGATGATCCATTTAGTAGTCCGAAGTCCGAACCTCGTGGGTAGGGGACGTTGGAGGGGGTTACCGGAAACCGTGTGGCATGTGAAAGATCCAAACGAGTGGATCTGTAGGGTTGAAACTTGGAAGGTAGAAAAGTCATTTGTCCTATGTGGTCCGAGGCGACGGAAATGCTTAGACTTGAGTGAAACTAGATATCGTATTTATAGGTCCGAACCGCATTTTTAGATGGCGGGGTATTTGGATTTCTCGTCTACTTTTATTTACCTTATAGTTGTATCAAGTGCCAGAGCTCGTAGCTCGTGTTTTGATTTTAATTTGGATTTTGAATCATATAAGATTGGTCTTATAAGAAAATTATTTTTGTACGAAAACTTACCGATACAAAACATCTGCATGCAGAAGCTATGTAGGATGGAATAATTCCTACGGGATACCTCACAAGTAGGCCTACTACATTTAGCTCGACTGGAGCTGATCTGTGGACAAAACTGTGCCAAGAAATAATATTTGTATGCTTTATCCCGGCGCTTCGTGACGATAAAAGATTATATATGCCGACTGATATCCTTCTCAGACCAAATTGGCTGGGGGGAGTCCCCCCTACCACCTACCCTTAGTTACACCCCAGGGAACTTCTTTCGATGGATGCAGAAGTTTTGGCTGGTGTTGTTCTCTTCCCTTAAACTCAACCGAATTGAACAATTCGTGTTGTCATTTTTTCGTGTAAAATACAATGAAGAAAAGAAAATATGTATTGTTTTTATTTGTTTTGTTCCTTGGAATTTGTTGGCAACTTAGGCGTCTTTTCTTCGGCCGTATTTAGTTTTTTGCTTCTAGAAGCTCTTAGTATTGTCATTGTACACTTGAAACTGTGCCAAAGCTCCACCTCAATCGAAATAATCAGGTACAGAAAATTCAATAGTAAATTAGGAAACGGTGAGGATTTGAATGTAAAAATGATATTTTAATAATCTGCAGAATTCTAATAGAAACCATGAGGGGTAATCTCTTCTTTAGAACACTTTTGTTTCTAGAATTAATCTTTTCCGCAGCTTTTCGCTGCAGCTGGAAATGGAAAGTGGAAATGCTTTTCCTGTAGTAATTTTGTCTAGTGTTTTACCGGTAACTTTAGCTTGCTCGGCAAGCAATTCTAGAAACTTGTGGGTAAGCACAATAATCTTCCGCCATTAGCCCACGAGTACAAATCGCCAAGCAGAGCTTCTTTATGTTTTGCTTTCGTAGTAGATGAAAATGGAAAATGGGATCATTCGACTTTGGTGCCATTTCGGGGGTAGATATACATAATTTAGATAAATTCATGACAAAGAGTCTGTGGATTGATGAAGGCTGAAAATTGCATCGCCACCATAGGTAGGAGCGGGACTTTATGACGTAACTGAAAAGTCACCTTATACTTTTTTTGCGTCTCTTCTCTGAAAATGAGTACTACTCTGTTCAGGAATTTTCCAGTTTTTGCTGGTCGTAGTGACGTTGAGGATATGGACGAACTCCCGACAATACAAATATGTCTGGCCGCAAAATAGTTTCAGAAAGAGTCTCACGACTAGCAGCCTTCCAGGTTAATTTGTTAGCAATAGGCAATTTGGTAGCGTTGTTGCTGATGTGTTGGATATTTGAAGTTATAGAAAGCTACCTCAATTCTGAAAGGGGTCAGTATCGCAACACGTCAGTTGACGTAAACGACAGTTCGCCACAGAATTTCGTCAGTACGCCAACATTTTCCGACAGTTCGCCTACACGTCAATTGACCCTCAAAAATCGGTCAGTTGACCAACACGTCACTTCCCCAACACGTCAGTTCACCTAATCCTAAAAACAGACATTTCGCCACATGTCAGTTCGCCTAATGTCAGTTCACATAAGCGTCAGTAGACGTCAGTTGCCATAACGTCAGTTGCCATAAAGTCAGTTGACTAAAATGTTCCGACTGTTCCCCTACAAATTGCTGTCGATGGGATAACTACGGAAGCTCGCCCGGGGGATTAATCAGAGAAGCCGACAATTTCACTTTAACGAGGCCAAAAATTTAGTCAGAAGCCTCCCGTCAAATCTTACAGTTTCGATTTACGTTAAGAAATGAAGAAGACGGAGGGTAGACACCACGTAAAATGTCCATTGTAATTAATAGCTTCGCTAAGCAGGGGTCAGGGAGGCGAAGAGAGACACTCGGAGTTGATAGTTATATTTTGAACAGAGCTAGTTTACATCTTCAAGAGATAAATACTAATTGCTGGGTAACTAAAACACTATCAGTACACATTAAAAAGGATTCGATTATTATTATTCAGGTATAATTACAACACATTTCCAAATAGCACACGACCATACATTTTCAAATGTATTTATACAGACAATAAATTAAAAGAATTTTTCGAAGACGAAAAATACAATCACGGAACAGAATCACCTTCAAATAAACGGACGAAGTAAGGATAGGCACTAATTAGTAATAATAATAATAATATAACTGCAGTAAAAAAGGCTTTCGCCTCTGTTAGAAATACAAAAAATAGTAGAAATACAAAAAGAGTCTGGCGATCAAGCGTGGCCCGAAAGAGTGGGTAAATTTGAGAGGCACGTCTTTGAAGGGCATCGGCAAATGCAGCGCATAGTCAATGCTCGCAAGGGACTGCCGCAGCGTTCAGGCGGTTGGATTCAAGAAAGATCACACAGTTTGCATCGTCTGATCTGCGCCTAAGATTTCGAATTTCTGGTGATGGTGACCTTCTCCAATTTTTAACACTTTTAAAGTGAACATCTTAACCGAAAAGTAAAAGAAATACTTTTGACCAAACCATATATATTCATGATCCTAGAGGGCCCAGAATCATCCTTGCCTCGAGAGTTTTGATTTGAGATGAATTTATACCGCCCTTGAAGTACGCATCATCACAGCCAAGTGCAAAAATAAAAATAATTTTTACCAAACGATACATTCTCGTGATCTCCAAGCTTCCATGATCATTCTTATCTCAAGTGTCTTGATTACAAATGATCACTACAACCCGACGAATTGGAAAATTCCTATTTTCATCCTCTTACCCAGTCTTTTAAGTGTCATATGAGCTTCTAGCTCTTGTTTAAATTCGTACACTTTCTCGCATGTGATGTTGAGTTTCTTGGCTACTTTCTAACTGGTATGACTCTTGAGCCTTGCCGGACATCTGCCAGTCGTACATTTGAGGTAGTCACCTCCCACGCCCAATCCCTTCGAACCACACCTGAGCCTGGCCTGGACATCACCTGAGCATGGAGCGACTTACACGCTTGCAAAGTATCACGAGTTTTCTGAATATATATGGGACGAAAAGCTGAAACGGGCGGCAGGGCGCCAACAGGTGTCCTTCCAACCTCTCTCAAATGTTGGCTAGCGACTCCCTGGTTTACGGTACCCCTTCGGAAAGGATTAAGACTCACTGGCACATTCTGGTCCTTCACCTTGCGATGGTTGTTACGCCCTTATATGCGTTAATTTATACGTTTCGCCTTATACTTTTCACTTTCCGTTTGACTAGCACCAATCAAAACCTTCGCAACAGCTTTTGCAGATTGAATAACTTTGCATCTATTATTCTTTAGTGACTTTACCTGCCGTATCTGATTTTAAACTCCTAACGATTCTGAACCAATTTTACTCTCAGAAATATGTGCAGATGTCGGTTTCTTTTTATTAATCCCCTGGGTTTATTCCCTCTGCTTAGTTGCTTTCGGTGACCCAGTCGGCTTCGAACTAATAGGTGGGTATGAATCTTTGGACGTAGTGACGGATTTTGTGGGCGAACTGACGTTTATATCAACTGAAGGTTATGTCAACTGACGTTTATGTCAACTCACGTTTATGTCAACTGACGTTTATGTCCACTGAAGTTTATGTCAACTGACGGTAGGCGAATTAACGAGTTGAACTAAGTTGTCGGCGAACTGACGGATCTCTATATGTCAACTGACGTTTCTTTCAACTGATGGTAGGCGAACTGACGTGTCGAAGAACTGTCGGATTTTTTGTTTATGCGAACTGACGCTTATGCGAACTGACGCTTATGCGAACTGGCGTGTTTTTATCTATCCAGGATTCAGGATTCAAGGCGAACTAACGAGTTGAACTAAGTTGTCGGCGAACTGACGGATCTCTATATGTCAACTGACGTTTCTGTCAACTGATGGTAGACGAACTGACGTGTAGTAGAACTGTCGGATTTTTTGTTTATGCGAACTGACGCTTATGCGAACTGGCGTGTTGTTATCTATTCAGGATTCAGGATTCAATAACTTAACTAAAAAAAAATCATTCCGGCTTGACGACCGGTTACACACAAAGCACATACGTGCTTAAAAAACGCAACCAGTACACATTTACAATCATATTCTAATCAAACCTTCCCCTACAATAAACTAAAAATTAATTAAGTAATTTGTTAATTTGTCCTCTCTAGTCTTCCAAACCCTCCACTCACCAACTACCCTCAAGGAGATGTTTCTTGAACCGATTTTTAAATTGCGGTACACTTTCGGCGTCTCGAATTGAGTCTGGAAAAGTATTCCAGACCACAGTATCTGAATGCCCTGCCACATGGCTAGAACGAACCGTACTTTTGGCTCACTTACCAGGTCTCCAGCATGCCTCGTAGCATGTCCGTGATAAAATGAGTTAAAACGAAAAAAATTACTAAAAACACCAGGCGCGAAACCATTCAGACTCTGAAACACAAAAATACCAATTTTGAAATCTTTAATTTGACCTACCTTCAAAATCTTAAGTTTCCTAAAAATTGGCTCAGTACTTAAAACTCCCGTATCATACTTACCAATTAATCTCACTGCTTTATTTTGCTGAATCTGCACTCGTTTGAAATTGCACGTAAAATTTGTAAATTAAACAAGACTTACCTGTAAGGTGAAGTTTGATTATAATTAGCGTCGCATATTATAGTAGATACAGATTAATTGAGATGGCGCTAGGACTCTCCGTGCCGGCGACTTCTCTGAGCTTCAGGTTTCAAATTGACTGTCACAGAAGAAAAAAGTACTTCGAGAAAAAGACCATTATACACTGGACACAAAATGGGGTTAAACGTGGAGGGCGGGCAATTAATCTGTATCTACTATAATATGCGACGCTAATTATAATCAAACTTCACCTTACAGGTAAGTCTTGTTTAATTTACAAATTAGCGTCGCATATAGTAGATACAGCTGAATTGAGATTTCAAAGGAAAACAATTTTTCGACGAAGTACCAACACACAGGTTTTAATCATCCGACTACATATGACGTGATATAACAAAATCTAATATTTACGATGTCTAAACAGCTAAGACATTCTGGACTACAAAAAACCGGTTCAACTGTTTTGTTGTAATATTTTGCGAAAACACAACGCGAGGACCATCCTGCCCTTTTTAAAATGGTGTCTACAGGTATTCTCAAGCGGAATGCCGCAGATGCTGATGCTGACCTAACTGAATGTGATTTAAAAACTTCAGTATTAATACCTGCCTTCGACATACAGTTTACGATCCATCGCGATATCGTGCTTTTAGAAGAGGCTTTATGCGGTTTATTACAAGTTATAAACAAAGAGTTTGACTCTCTGATATCCTTCGTAAAAGCCAAATATCTTCTAATTGCTACAACCGGACACAGTAATGGGTCCACGTGAAAAGCATCAAAAATAACTGTACTATAACTGTTCCCAGGACGGGACTGCTTCTGCTTATTTCCCACGAAAAAGACAATTTTATCGGATTGATCTGACATACTATCTATACACAGTAGAGACAGGACTTGAATTCTGCAGGCTATAGTAAAAGACAAGAAAAAATGGTACACTCTGAAAGTTTCATCAGACCCAATTTGTCACTTTCACTGAAAGAGTTTCGCAGATATTTAAACACCGGTTCGACGTCCCAAGTTGAATCATAACGAGGTCGCGTAGGGACAATCTTGAAAATACCTCGCATAAAACAACGAACCAAATAATGGGATCCAACAGGACTTCCATTTTTGTCGAAAATGAATGACGACAAAGCACTTCTGGCGGTATTAATCGCACTATATCCTAAACCGCTTTTATACAACAATGATAAAAAACTGAGGCAACTATTTACAGAGTATACCATGGGATCGAAATTCCTTTCACTACAGAAAACTTCCCACTTCGTCCAGTATGCAGAGTACTGGGATACTGTAGATTTTGTCCAGGACTGGACAATGATGTCGGCAGCGACTGTCGAAACTTGCTCGCTTGCGAGATGTTCCCTGACAAACGACATACTATTATATTTAGGCGCTGCCACATTGGATGGGTCTTCCCGGAGACTGGACAAAATATGTGGCCCCGTGCTACCGGTAGACGGCATGGTACCTCTACTAACATCTCCGAAAGTTGGGAAAACCACGCTTGTGTCTGCCACATTGGTGCTACAAGAACTAGATTCGATCCCTCGTCCCGAAGTTTCGCCAGAATCTTTCCGATCAACCTAAAAGGCGTAAACGCGTACGCATTAAATTTCCACTCGCAAGAAAAAGCATCAACTTTCCAGGCTTCTGGATCCGGCTGGAAAGATACGTATTTCTTTACCTTGTAATTTAGGCGTGAGGCGAATAGGTCAACTTCAAACTTTCCAAATTTCTTTTCTATCTGGTTAAAAATGGTACCATCCAATGACCACTCAAGATTCTCATTGAATTCTCGGGACATTTGGTCAGCTCCCACATTCAAAAACTCCTGGTACATGGAAAACAGAAATACAATTTCTGTGTTTTTCCGCCCAGCTCCAAATTCGTTTAGCAACTTGGTGGCAAGAATTCGAATGAGTTCCTCCCATGTTGTTCACATAGGCCTTGGCCGTTGTGGAGTCTGTCATGACTCGTATGTGACAATCTGTAACATCACGACAAAAGGAGAGAATTCCATATTCAATAGCCAAGAGCTCTAACACGTTTATATGCTGTTGACCTTCAACCAGCCCCCATTGCCCCCCAGCTTTAAAGTTTCCTGAAGTAACACCCCAGCCTAACAGACTTGCATCAGTATTTAAGGTTAAATGAGGGGTTGGTTGCCGAATTGGGGACTTCACATCTTCAAAATGATGGTACCACCAAAGAAGATCTTCCTTTATTTTTTCAGTAATCTTGAGAAATGCATCCCAGTCTTGTTTGTTATTTTTTAAAGCTCTGATTTTTGCAAGCTCTAACTCCCTGGTATGAACTCTGCCGTACAAAACAGCTGGAAAAGCGGCGACGTAAGTACCAATCAATTTTGAAAGAGTACGTACAAAACATGAAACCGAGTTCAATAAACCGAAAGGTTTCCTGATTAATTTTTCCCGACTTATCAGCTGGTAAACTTACAGTCATGCTCTTGGAGTTAATAATAAAGCCCAGCATTCGAACCGTCTTCGAAGGTACAAGCACACTTTTTTCTACATTTATGAGGAAACCACAATCTTGCAAGACCGACGCAGTGTAATTAACGACACTGCAGCAATCTTCGAAATTTTTATCAATGAGGAAAAAATCGTCCAAATAATTCATTGCTTTCATTCCATGAGTTCTTAAATGACTGACAATAGGCTTCAAAAACTTGATAAAAGCACAGGGTGCTGAAGAAAGCCCGTTAGGCAAACAAGTAAATTCATAAATAACACCCATGAAACAGAAGCGCAGATACTTCCGAGATGAAGATTTAGCCGTGAACGAATAATACGCATCGACTAAATCAATAGATGCCATATATGCGTCTTTTTCCACCATGTTCAAGACCGTTTCTAACGTATCCATCTTAAAATGAACTTTTTCCAGAAATTCATTTAAACCCTTCAGATTCAGTATCAACCTAACTGACCCATCACGCTTCGGCACTGTAAATACCGTACTAATGAACTGTTCAGGTGACAAATCTTGTACAACACAAATTATTCCTTTTTCTTTTAATTTCACTAATTCTGAACTAATCAATTTTTCTTCCGCAGACGAGTAAGTTCTGAGCGGCACACGTAACTGAAGTGGGTTTGTAGCAAATGGAATTGCATAACCTGATACTGAAGCTAACAAACCTGGATCAGTCGCATACTTTTTCCAATTCTGAGAAAACAAGCTAGTTCTTCCAGCAAAAAAATTTGCAGGACGGAACAATTCTTACCCCACTTATTTCTTCAGTTTCGGTAACTCTCCACTCCGTTGACTTTCTGAAGATTCTGGCCGGGATTTTGTGCCGGGATGAAACGGTCTTCTGCCGCGAAACTGGCCTCGCCAGGGACGGCGTCCTAAAAAAAGCGCCTCCTGCGCCTCCACGAAAACCTGAGCCGTTATTTCCTGAACCATAACTATATCCACCCCGGCTATAACGAAGAAGGGGTTTAAGGGATTTCTTTAGTTTGGCTTTGAGCTTGGGAGCTTCCTCCGCCTTCGTCATTTTCTCTTTCCAGTGTTCCACCAAGAACTCCCCACACTGCGCTTGGGCAGTCAACATGGTCTGGAAATTTTTCGTCCATTTCAGGCCGGATAAATTCCTTTCTTCGATTATTTATCTCAAAATTAGCCGGGGACAAAAGCTGCAATGACAGCCCACATTGCTTACTAATATTGTCACATAATTCCGAATTCGCCCCTCCTGATTTTAGACCACTCACTTGCTGCATGGCCAAAACCGTACTTGTGGCCGAATGAACGCTTTCTTGTATTGGCCATAGCCTTCTTTTATTGGTCATTCACACGTGAATAACCTTATATAATAATGCATACAAAAAACACAACGTGTTTCTGGATGCCTCTCCCTCGTGCAGAGGGAGTTGTCGTACGCCTTTTACACCCCTTATAGTTCCACCCAGCGGGTAGGAATAAGACGGAGTAAACATGGCATCACTTATATTCACACTATCATCATTTTTCTGAGACAGATCCTCATTATCAAGGTTCAATTCTTCACAATCATCATCATAGTCTCCAGATAAAATTAGTTTCAACATTCCATGAAGCATTTCTTTACGGTCTTTCCTGACATTCTCGGTGACCTCTCGGGTCAAATCTTCCATTTCTTTTGATCTCTTTTTTGACATCTTGGAGATTAATCTATAATACGCATCATTATATTGTACTACTGGTCCTACAGACACAGTACGGTACCATGTTACATAGTTAATCTTAACTGCATTTACGTAAGAATATGTGCTCATTTGGCTTTAGTACGACTTTCAGGAAGGCTTTAATAATCAAACATCCAGTGACTCGCACATGGACCTTCTTATAAATGGTCATTCACACGTGAATAACCTTATATAAGCTTTCTTGTATTGGCCATAGCCTTCTTTTATTGGTCATTCACACGTGAATAACCTTATATAATAATGCATACAAAAAACACAACGTGTTTCTGGATGCCTCTCCCTCGTGCAGAGGGATTTGTCATACGCCTTTTACACCCCTTAAGCATTGTCCTAATTGGTGTAATAAGGTGAATAGCGCTATACGCGATGTCTAGGTCTTAACACACACGCCTGTTCAAATACAACCCAAGAGGTTCTTATCAATGCGGCTTCTGGTGTTGCCAAGGTAATACAATTTTTCGAGCTCTAAAAATATCCGAAAAGGTTCTTGGTACTACTTGAAGTACACGAGTACAATATAACGCAAATTATACTGTAAAAAAGCTATTATAATAACGGATGGACAGCATTGGTCCTCGAACTGACGAAAAGCCGTCGTAATAGAACAAAAACGTGTTTTTGTTAAGAAAAGTGGTTTCTTTAGCTTCCAACAAAGTAGAACTGTTGTGCTTTCCTTGGCAACCCTGACGACGCTGCGCCTCTCCTCGGCACGCTGGCGAACCAACCAAGCGATCTGATTGGCCCTGCATAAGCCAGAATAGAACGCTAGTCTATTTTCCTTATTCACCTTATTACAGCGCGCTCCGAGGAAAAGAGGAATCTGTAATAAGTCTTATACGCGGTAATACGCCTTATTACACCGATTAGGACAATGCTTTATAGTTCCACCCAGCGGGTAGGAATAAGACGGAGTAAACATGGCGGTGCGTTCGCTGGCTCGCAGCGAACAATGACAAATTTTTGTTTAAATGTAAAATTTTTTATCAACGCACAACCGACTCGGTTATGATGGTTTTATTTGATTATCAATAACACATTTAATATGGCTGGACATGACCAAATTTGGCAAGAGATAAGACGAAATTTGACTTACCCAAGGTGTTTAATATCGTTAAATTAAACAATTCGACCGGCTCGGTTGGAATCCATTACACACTGAAGCTCAGAGAAGTCGCCGGCACGGAGAGTCCTAGCGCCATCTCAATTCAGCTGTATCTACTATATGCGACGCTAATAACTAGCCCAAATCATGCATCCATAATTTATATACGGCGCAATCAAATAATAATATAAAAGAATTAAAACATGATAAGGTAAAAAATATTCAATATTCAATTCAAGTCTTGTTTGTTTTTCTTGGCTTTTGCCTTCCGGCCAAGTGCCGTATACAGATCACTTTTCCGTCGGTCTGTCTGTCGATCGTTCGGTCAGTCCGGTGATCGCGAGTTAGGGTACTTCCAGATGTACTAGGACGACAAAACTTGGCAGGCATATTAAGGACCCGACTGAACTAAATTGGAAACAGTCACTTCTCCGATCTGACCACCCTGGGGAGTGGGGGGAGGGGAAATCCGAAATATTGACGTATTTGTAACTTTTGAACGGGGAATCAGATCTTAATGAAACTTGTTATTTGGAAAGACCTCATGTCTCAGATACCACACTTCAGGTCCGGTCCGGAAGTTGGAGGTTGGAACCGGAAATCGTGTGACATATTCAGAGTGGACGGATCGGGATGAAACTTGGTGGGAAGAACAAAGACAAGCCCTAGATACTGAATTGACAAGACCGAACCGGATCCGGGCACTGTGGGCGGAGTTGGAGGAAGTGTTCCGAAGTTCCAGCAACCCCGAGCTAAGATGCTTCCACATGTCCTAGGACGATGAAACTTGGCAGGTATATCAGGGACTCAACCATTTTATCTAAAGACAGTCATTTTTCCGATTTGGATATCGTGGGAGGATTGGAGAGAGGGGGAATCCGGAATCTTGAAATATGTCCAAGTTTGAACGGGTGATCCGATCTTATCGAAACTTGCTATTCGGAATGAACTCAAGTCTCATATGTTGCGGACAGGATCCTATCAAAGTGGGGGGAGTTGGGGGGGGGGGGGTGAAACACTTAGAGAGTAGCGATTGGGGTGTCACGTGGTGGGAAGAACAAGCATAAGCCTTAGACACATCAGTGACAGAACCGGACCGAACACGGGCACTCTGGGGGGAGTTTGAGGGTTCAAGTCCGGTGATCGCGATTTAAGGTACTTCCAGATGTGCTAGAACTATGAAACTTGGCTAGAGACTTAACAAGATTAGCTTAGAAATTGTCACTTCCCAGATCGGACCATCCCTTAAAGTACTTATCTTACCGCAATGTACTAACCAAACTTTTAAGCTTCTATATTTTCATGATCCCCATGAGGCCATGGTAATTTTTGCCTCAATGGTTTCGCTTAGAAAGGAATTTCTAGCACCCTTAAAGTGCGCATCTTATCCGAAAAATAAAGAAAAGTACTTTTGACCAACCATGTATATTCATGGTCGTAAAGGGCCCAGGATCATTTTTGACTCAAGGGTTTTGATTCCAGATGCATTTTTAGCCCTTGAAGTGCGCATAACAGCCAGGTGCAAACAAAATATACTTTTAACCAAACGATAAATTCTCGTGATTTCCAAGGGTCCATGATCATTATTGTCTCAGGGATTTTGCTCACGAATGATCACAACAAACCCACGAGTTCGAAAAGCTCCTACTTTCAGTCTTTTACCCAGCCTTGCAAGTTCCATATGAGCTTCTAGCTCTTGTATATATTACTTCGGCTTTTCGCGGTAGACAAAAATTGAAAATGGTTCGCAAAATTGTTTTCCATAGATTTGCATATCGTCTTATAGATCGTCTTACAAATTCCATAGATTTGCATATCGCCTCATAGATCGTCTTACAAATTCACTAAAGCCTCCTTTGCTGACGTGTCGTCATTACTGCTGCACCAATAGTTTTGCATTTGGCTGGTTATACAGTTAATTAAAATAAGTATTTTTTTTTCAGCTCATCGAAGGATGCGAACCGTGACAAATATGTTTATTGTCAACTTGAGTCTTACGGACCTGATGATGTCGCTTTTCAACTGCATCTTCAATTTCATTTATGCCATGAACGATAAGTATGTGATCTTTCTAGCATGTCACTAGTGGCTAATAATTTCGTTGACCTGATTGCGATTTCTTTTGGCTGATTTTACATATGGAACACAGTTACTGTATTTATGATATTTTTTTTATTTGTGTTTTATTTATTTTCTTTCCCTTATTACGCTTTTTGGGATCCCACAACGTACGTGGACGGGTATTTTTAGGTCAAGGGTAAGGTCAAGTTCGTAGATGGGCTCTTTAGCCCTGTATTTATGAAAGGGGGTTCAAATTATGGGGCAAACAAAATATTTTTAAACAGCTAATGTGATAGTCGATCATGGAGTAAGAATACATGTTGAACACTTTGGTGAAAACTATGTACTCGCCTGACAAGTAGTTCATCAGGAATCCGGCAAAAACCGGAAAGTTGGTTAAAAGTAAAGATTTCATTTGAAGTTGATTGAATGTTCGATTTAGGGGTAAGAAGACATGCTGCACACTTCTGTGAAAACATTTTCTGCCTGGACTACTAGTTCGCCCGGAATCTGGACAAAACCGGAAAATTTGTTAAAAGCAAGTTTTATTTGAAGTTGATTAGATGACAGAGATTTAGGGTTAAGGAGAGACGCTGAGTCTGTATATGACAATCTTTTTTACCCGGACATATAATTCGTCCGGAATCCGGTTGTAACTGGAATTTTTTTTGTAAGTTAAAGTTTTATTTGAAGTTGATTATATGTTCTTTTGGCCTATAGAGATAAGGATATACGCTGAATTTGTTTCTGAACTTTCTTTCTTTGCTGAACAATTATTTCGCTCAGAATCGGAAATATGGCAGAAGTAAAGCAGGAAGATTCGGTCAGTATCGTCAAAATAAATATGGCTTATACAGGTACATCTGAACTTGGTTTCTCTGATGATTAGCCTGGCAAAGACAAGAACCAATTGTCTGGATCAAAATATTAGATTTTTGGGATCCTAACCTTTGGTCTTGTTAAAAATGGCGGGCTGCAAATAAGTGCGTCTTTAATCGGCAAGAATTTGTCTCGTCGATACTGGTGACAGTGTTCAGGGGTGCCCCGACACCTTCCTGATAAAGGGGGGGGGACTTCAGAACTCTACCGGAATTTTTCGAAGTTTACCGGAGTTTTTCGAGGTTTTATCGGAAATTCTCCAAGGTGACCATCTCTTCAGAAACTCTAGAACAGCTGTTGTGTTATGACTTGGATTAAGTGTTAAAAACAACAAAACAAATAGGCTCGATAAAGTTTAACTGGAAAGAAAGCTCATTTATAATCTGATATTTAAATCCAATGAAAAATTTGTACACATCTGGGGGATATCCGGGCTCTGGTAATAACGTTCAGAGTGTGCACTGCTTGCACGACAAAGAAAATTCATCCAGACGCGGAGGATTTGAATATAAAAAGAAATCCTACATTTTCAGGGCAAAGATGCGACATCCGAAAAGTTACTCCTGTAGGAAAATGATTTTAGAATATGTCTTGCAATGAATATGATATTTTTATTTTAATATTCGGCAAAAGCTTTTTTGAAGCGTAGACGGACAAGCACATAGAGGTACCACAAATCCGAAAGAATAAATTCATTTTATGAAATCGATTATCCCTGGATAACGGAGAAACGAAGTAAGTAACTTTTATCGGGTTTTTAGGAATATTCAAGTAAATAAGTAATTTGTTACTAGACTGTTGGATCTAAGCCCTATTCGGATAAGCTTTAAAGCACAATTCTTACTAGAAATGATCTTTTCCCTATGAAATGAATCAGAAAAAATATTTTTGGAAATACCATTACTTTCCACCTAGAACTAGCGATTCTCTTGTTAGCGCTTGTCGACTACATCCAGCCTTCCTGCTCTCCGACGCGGCGGCTGGGCGCAAAATATTTGAAAACTGGACGTGCCTTGGTAAAAAAAAAATGGGAAAACTAAGCAAACTAAAGGAGTAATGAACAGAAGATTATCACTTCTTATATGTGAAAGAGTTGTCAGCGGAAGTTGAAGATTCCGGCAAACTTTTCGTTGGGTAACGGGAAACTCGGAAAGGCCGAAAAAGCGCTAAAAATTCGTAGTTACGAAACAAAACAATGGAGAAAGGTGGGGATTTTAGAAGCTTATAATTCCATATGGGAGCTAAGTATAGTATAAAAGACAGAGTAGGCAAGAGGGGTCCTTTAAGATTGTCAGATAAAACTATAAAATCTTCGACTTTCAACCCACCTACATATTTATTCTTCGCGTTTTAAGCGTTCTCAATTTGTTCACAACACATCCAATTTTACATTCGTCAAGTACACCGGTTTCACATGCTATTAGCAACAGACACTGGTCAGCCATTGTCGACCTTAAGGTGGTCTTAACCAGCTTAAAGTTGCTAAAAAGTCTTTCCCCTTTTGGTGAGGTAACAGGGATTGTCTTAAAAACATCTTCAACTTTTTTGTCTGTTTCGAGTCTCTCCTGGCGACTGTCGAGATCATGTCGGAAAAAGGCTAACTCTTTTGAACTCTTCTCGACTTATCTCCGGAAAGGGGTCGAGAGAGCTGTAGAAACTGGAGTAGACGGGACCGTGATATTATTCCTGGAACAGTGTTTGTAGTTGGGAATGATGGAAACATCAGTAGGTGTCTAATTCTATAAAGCTCGGAAACCTAGGAGATTACCGGAATCACCCGATGAATGTTCCAGTAGGCTGTATTGTCTGTCTGCAAGAATCACTCTGGTAGGCTAAGTTGTGGGCTGGGGTTATCCTGACAAGCTGCGAGTCTATACTTATCCGGTAAGCATCAACATTCCGGTAGATTCCCTAAACCGAATTCTGGTAGATGCCGTGGAGCAAAGTCCGGTAAGTTACTGGTCCAGCCTCCCTGAGACAAGTTCCGATAAATTCCTTGAGCAAGATTTCGGTAGATTCCAGAATTCTAGTAGATTCTGTTGGGCAAAGTCCAGTGGATCCCCTGATCCAGCCTCCATTAAATTCCCTGAGACAAGTTCCGGGTAGATTCTTTGAGCAAGATTCCAGTCGATTCTTGAGCAAAATTCTGGTAGGTTCCCTGAGCAATGATCCGGTATATTCCTAAAAATCATCCGAATCTGATAAATTTTAACTTTAATTTTAATCGGATTTTTTTTTACAAACCTTCTAGGGAAGGGGTGTAGCACCCCCACCCCCACCCCGGGACGCCCCTGACAGTATTTGTTAACAAGTTGAAGCCATCGTCGACAAATATTGGCTTCGCCGCTACTAATTTCTTGACGTAAATCTAAAGAAGTAATCCATATTCAGGAATTATCTCAAAATCTACAATCTTTTCCAAAACTACCAGATTTTCTGAACAGTTCCCCCATGCCAACCAGGTCTCAACAATACTACCACTCAAAACTACCACTCATTGGCAACGCTGCTGGTAACGATCGGTGCGGGTTGGAACTCCGTCGTGCAGAGTTCCCATATCCACAAAATTCAAAGAGTGACTTTTGGACACAAACAGGGAGTGATTTTGGAAGAAAATTTTATTTTCATGAAAAAATGTGAAATGGCCACTTTTGGTTGGAATTACTACTGAAAAATGACACATCTAGACATTTTCAGAAATAGAGTTAATTTAATGTCCTATGTAGGACAATAGTGACAAAACGAAAATAGAGTGACAATTCACCTTATCGTGGGACATGTGGCAAGCCTGTGTTCGCGTACTTCCAGCTCACAAGCGAAAGTCAGCTATGCGCAATTGTTGGTTATTTTCACAGCGTATTCTCATTTACGTCGGGGAGTTATTTGTCGAGTCGCAGTCTCTACTTCCGCCTGTCAGCTCCCCCTCCCCCTCAAATATCAGACAGATCACGCACTAGTCAATTTAGTAGTGACCAATTTGAGTGGGCGAACTAACGAATGGAAGTCTTGTCGAACAAGATCGAAGGTTTCGATGGGATTTGGGCATGGTGCCCCAACGTATGGGCATGGTACACATACCTAAATAAGGTCTTCTTCCTGTTCTACATCAAAAGATACCTGATTTACTTTCATCCAACCTCATTTTCCATTTTACAAAATGTTAGAGCACTTCCAAGATACATGAGTTTTTTGGAGGCCACTTATCTTCTAGTGGGTTTATCCTATCTTTTTCAGAAAATTGCTGCTAGGTAGCATGGATGAGGCAAGCTTTTCAATTTGTTCACTGGAGCAAATATTTCCTTTAGATTGTTTACCTTTTATTGTAGTATTTGTTTTGAATGATTTTTTTTTAACTTTTGTTTTACTCTGACTTTTGACTTTTCGACAACACGGAAAAGAATTGAGTAACCTAGTGGTAGCTTCCTGGAAAAGGATAGAGTAAACCCACTGGGAAAGAAGTGGGCTCCACAAAACTCTGTGTATCTTGGAAGTGCTCTAACATTTGGAAAATTGGAAAATGCGGTTGGATAGAAAGTGAAATCAGGTATCTGGTCAGGAAGAAGACCCAATTTAGGTATGTAGCCAGTGTCAGTTTAATCAAACTTCATAGGGGCACCATGTCCATGATCCAGGGCATGGTACCCTAACGTATGGGCACCATGCCCATACGTCCAGGCATGCCCAGAAGTTGAGGCACCATACCAAAAAAATTAGGATTTGTGTGTGACTGAACCTTTCAGTCCAAATTCCCGGGTTTTGGCAAATTTTGCCACTTTATATGTCAAGGAAATAAAGTTCAAACTTCCAATTTAGCACGTCTCCTTACCCCGATACCAAATCTCTAATCGGCTTCAGAAACAACTTTGAGCTTCAACGAATTTCCAGTTTCCCCCGAATTCCAGGTGAATCTTTTGTCCTTCAAGAAGACTAAGTTCAAATATGAATTCAGCTGGCCTCCTTCCCGTATGAAAATAATTCAAGTCATTGTATTATGGGACATTTTTCCAGTCTCAAACAGTCAAAAATAATTGGAAACGATAGTAAACAACTGTGTTTTTACGATTGGAAACAGTTGTTTCCAATCATTTGCGATTGTAATCTTGTATTTTTACGATTGAAACCGATTGTTTCCAATCTTAATTTTACGATTGAAAACAACTGTTTCCAATCTTAAAAATATAATCGATAACGACTGTTTAAATCGCAAACAATTGGAAACAACTGATTCCAATCGTAAACAAATGTTTCCAATCGTAAACAACTGTTTCCAATCGAGACAACTATTTCCAAAAGTAAGCAACTATTTCCAATCGTTAAAAACAATTGTTTACGATCGTTTCCGATTGTTTTCCATTGTTTAGGATTGAAAATTTTTCCATAATACAAAGACTTGAATTATTTCCATATGGATTACCCCTTACACGACTATCTCATTACCTTATAACGCATGCCTTTTTTACCCTTCATTCGAATGAAGAATAAAGGGTAATTACCCTCTGCCTCTAAAAAATCAAGGACCCATCTACAACTGGCCTGTACTTCGCCAGTGAATCCTCATAACATATCTCAACAGACAACACCTTCGCCCCCCCCCCCCCCCCGACACGACAGACACAGACTTCCATCATTCCATGAATAAACCCAAAAAACAGAGCAAAATATCCCATTCCCTTCGAGACTTATCCTGCTGGCAGACGGGCGGACGGACAGACGGACAACTTTTACGGAGTCATAGGTATCCCTTCACTCACGTTTTGGGATCCTAAAAGTAGGTGTGGTTACGGAGTTTTGTTAGCGATCTGGGGGGGGGGGGGGGGGCCCTGACGAGTGGCGAACTGTTTGAGAAAATGGGCCTACTGACGGATTTGGTTTGTGGACTGACGAATGGGTGTAGTCACGGGTGTCCAGTTTCATAAAGAACTGTTTCGAATCGTAAAAAACAATTGTTTACGATCGTTTCCGATTGTTTTCAATTGTTTAGGACTGACAAAATTTCCCATAATACAAAGACTTGAACCAAAGACCAAAAGAACACAAGCAAGAAATATGACGTGTCCGATGCTAGAGCTTTCGCCTGTTTGAATAAAAGGGTAGGGTACGGACTGTTCGGTTGGGACTTTGAGGATAACTGAACTGATCGCATACACTTTTTGTTCATCTTTAGTATGTTCGTAAGTTGCAACAGCATATTCCTCACCCTATATCGATTATATCAACGGGTTTTACAATTTCATGCTAAACTTCCAGATTCCGGGCGAAATACTTGGCTGACAAAAAAAATATTTTCATATTCGGATTCAGCATGTCCTCTTACCCCGAAATCGAACATCTAATCAACTTCAGATTCAACTTTTACATTTTACAAATTTTCTGGTTTTTCCTTACCCATAACTCGACTATCTAATTAGCTGTTATAAAATATTAAGTTTTGCCCCTTAATTTGAAACCCCTCTCCCACCCCTAAATATAAGTTTTTGGGGCACATTTACGAACTTGAACTGTTCCTTGACCCAAAGAATCCTCACACCAAGTTTCTTAAAAATATCTCATTCACTTAGAGACTTATCGTGCTGACAGGCGGACGGACAACTTTGTGATGTCATAGGTACATATGTTTTATGTACATATGATCCCAAAACATATGTTTTGGGATCCCAAAATGTAGGTGTAGTGACTGAGTTTTGCTAGCGATCTGAGGGGAGGACAAGCTGACGGGTGGAGAACTGTTTGAAAAAATGGGCTTACTGACGGATTTGGTTTGTGGACTGACGAATGGGTGTCCAGTTCCATAAAGAACCTGTAGACTTATGGTGGGTTTGCACACTGCGCAAAATCCGAGTGTATTTTGAAATCCGAGCGTATTTTACGCACGTTTTGAGCTTGAAAACATTTCTAGCAACACGGGCGTATTTGAGAAATCGGTCCGTTTTGTGTCCAAATACGTCCGTATTGCTAGAAATCTTTTCAAGCTCAAAACGTGCGTAAAATACGCTCGGATTTCAAAATACGCTCGAATCACTTTTTCATCATGTAGCTCCTCCCACAGGGCGTGGATTAGCTACAAACTGCCACGTGTCATCCATTAACTCCTCCCCATTCAGGAGCCAGCAGCCAATCAGCGGCCTCCTTAGACGCAGTGTGTTAATGGACCATTAGATAGTTTCATCGTCGTTATCCATCTTTGGCTGGTTTTATTGTTGTCATGATCTTTTCAGTCATTGGCCATTCGGACTTCTTTGCTGCAAGCTGAACAACTTCGTTGCCAATGTAACGGTCTTCACTAGCGTTTTTTCATTAGTGGCATTGACGATTGATCGGTAAGTTTCTCTCCCCCCCCCCCTCTCCTTGATCGAACAGTCCAATTCTAGCTTTAGAATTGTTCTGCAGTGCGGCATCAACTTCGGACTTATTTTTACAGCTTGCTATGATTCACCAGAAATTCGAACTAGATTTTCCTTACTGTTTCAAGGAAAGAAGCAAAGAAAATTGACCTAACTGTTTCTTTTATTAAAGATTAACTTCAGAGATCTAGGTTGATATCGGAAAATAACACTGAGACGGCCATTGAAAATAACCTATCCGGGCCGACGGCGAGGTTGATATTTTTAAATGGCCGTCGAGGTTGTTATTCCGAGATGAACCGAGATGGAGGTATGTTAACTACTATAACTTTTTCGAACACAATTTTTTATGAGTAAGACTTATTCTTCTTTCGTTGTACTTTTTTGCTACCGGGATAGGGAATTTCAATTTAGTGAAGTAGCAACCAAGCATACTGTAGACCTCTTAAAATGACTACTGTTTTCACTCGAGCGCTTCAGTTTCCGCCAATACACAGAGGTGTCCTGAAGCACAAAGGGGGATGAGACCCCTCATTTCAGCAACTTCTGGGTCGCAATATACGACTCGCACGTACAGACAAAATGACTGTTACCACTTCGCGGCAACGGCGGACATTCCCCACCAACAAATAATAAAACTAGTTTTAAACCTAACTGCAATGCATCAGCTGACATTATTCTTCTAATCAGAATTTATTTATATATAAAGTCACAACCTCAGCTTTTCATTTCAGCTTTTGCTAACGAGGAAAGCTTCGCCAGAGGATTAAAGTAGGAATTTGCCAATTCGTGGGTTTGTTGTAATCATTTGCAAGCAAAACCCTTGAGATGAGATAAGAGTGATGACTGGCCCTTGGAAATCATGAAAAAAATCTTTTTTCTAAAAGCTTTTACCAACTGTTTTTGCAGGAAAACGACTGTTCCCCCTATACTGCATTGTTCAAATAGGTGTTATAAGGTGTAATACGGCGTACAAGGTTTATTACAGATTCCCCTTTTCCTCGGAGCGTGCTGTAACAAGGTGAATAAAGAAGAATAGACTCGCGTTCTATTCTCGCAATGCAGGGCCAATTAGATCGCTTGGTTGGTTCCACCAGCGGGCCGAGGAAAGGAGCAGCATCGTCAGTGTTGCCATGGGAAGGGCTAAAGTTCTACTTTGTTGGAAGCTGAAGAAACAACTTTTCTCAAAAGAATTTTTGTCTGTCACAACTGCTTATTGTTCGTTCGAGGAAGAATGCTGTCCATCCGTAGATTTAATAGCTTTTTATAATATATTGGGCGTCAAATTGTACTCGTGTACTTCAAGTAGTACTAAGAACGCTTTTTCTGATCTTTAGAAACTCGAAAAATTGTATCAGCGTGGCCACACCGAACGCTGCATCAGAACCTCCTCGGTTCCAATTTGAACAGGCGTGTGTATTAAGACGTAAAGGTTGCGTATAGCGTTATTCAGGTTATTACCCCTGGTTCACACTGCTGCGATTTCGCGCAAAATTGTGTGTCATGCGACATACGACACTAATCGTGCGACAAGCAACACAGAACTTTGCCTTTTGTCGCAGTGTCGGATGCGTTGAAATATTTCAACTGATCCGACACAACGCATGCGATTCTCGAGGGAAAGAAAAAAAAAACAAAGACTAGTTAATTTTCAAGACTAAAAGTTGCTCTACCTTGGTCTGACCGTAGTCCTAGGATGGCTGAATGCAACTTTTGAATACACTTGTATTAACCTGTTTTGAACAAGATGACATATGGGGTTTGACCAGGGACCCATAAATTTCCTGTAATGACTCGCCATTCAGGGGGCTTGTCATTTCCTATGCTTCTATGTTCCTATGTTGCCCGAGCCTCACCTAGTTTCCGAAAATTCCGCTTGGGTCGAATTGGCGTTCTTGCTCCGATAGACAAAATCTGTTGGCACAAGTCAGGACTATTGAGCATGCCACCAGATACCTAAGCTAGGACAAAAGATCCAGGATATTGTTCCATTGCAGAGAAAAAATCCTAGTTCAGCATAACAGCTGCGAAAAATTTTGTCTATCTGGATAGTCGGGTATTTTATCCCCGTGGGTACTTCTCGAACTATCTGACGCTCGGTCAAGAGCGCATCACAAATCTCTTATTGACATCAGAAATCTCGTTTGACTGAAATTTCCTAATGATGGGTGGTATTCAGATGGGTAATCTCCCAGCATCTTCAGACTCTCTTTCCCCAAGGGTTTCTTTGTCCATTTGCAGAATAATCTCGTCAAAAAATTTCGTTTTCCATTGCCTCTGCGTGGTAGTGGGAACATCCATGCGATTCTGTTTCACGTCGGAACATCAAAAAAAAAATAGTGTCGCACACAAAGCAGAAGCGTGAACCAAGGGTTACACGTATTTGAAAATGCTCACGTGACGCCCCTGCCTCGGACCGGGAACCGGTCGAGCATCAACTGGGCTCAATCGGTCGTGGCCGGCAGGACGCTGTAGAGAATAATTACAGCTTCTTAGACAAAAACTATCTTTTTATCTCAATAATTTCTTGTTTAAATACTAGAATAGTAGTGGCACTTATGACGAATTATTTTTGTACTTGTCATTTTAATTCGCGTTCGTATTTTGATGAATTTTTTTTTTAAACCGTGGTATAATAGTAGTGATACTTATGACGAATTATTTTTGTACTTGTCATTTTAATTCGCGTTCGTATTTTTAATTAATTGTATTTTCGACCGTGAATTTTACATATAAATCATAGGTTACCGTTGTAAATATCCCTTGGTTGATCTTATAATTTGCAATGGTATATCCAGCACTATTTTTTGTTTGTAAAAGATGTTTATGGATAAATATTCTTTGAGCCCAAGCTGACTTTGAAACATTTATTTAAACAATGTTTACAACGGTTATGTCAGCTACGATTCTTCATCAGCGATATTCGGCCCTTCTTGGTAAGGGTCCTCGTCAGGCCGTCAATCCTCTGGTTCAACTTCGGGGAAGGAAACAAACCTGTAATAAATAACTCAAGTTATTTATTGAGTTATTTATTACAGGTTTGTTTCCTTCCCCGAAGTTAAACCAGAGGTTTGACAGCCCGACGAGGACCCTTGCCAAGAAGGGCCGAAATATCGCTGATGAAGAATCGTAGCTGAGGTATCCGTTGTAAACATTGTTTGAATAAACATTTATGGATAAATCGAATTGTAAAAAAAAAAAAAAATTCCACAAATTTTGTAACTGCAGAGGCTGGGAATAAACGACTGAAACTGAATGCATACATTTTATTCACGCGGTGTGGGGCAAATAGCAAGGTATCCTGCACCGTAACGGCTGGTCTAACAAATTTTGCTTGGGTGTGTGAATCAAACCCTGCTCTCCCGCGTGACAAGCAGGGATACTTCCGGTTCCCCTCAAACTCCCCCACAGAGGCCATATCTGGCCGGGACACCCAAATGGATCATTTAGAGCAACCCAGGGCAAATTAAAGCAAGCATCGAAGGCGAATTTGTTTTAATCTGCCTTTGTCCAACGAGATTTAACCACTTATCATACAGATTCTAGCCTTTAATGTGTTTCAAGTTTCAGAAATTCCAGACCTATTCACCAAATAAATGACATACCATTCTTGTAAATAGAGAATACTACGAAATGCGCCACAAGCAAAATTTTGTGGAACGCCGAGGAACTGAGCGTCTTTTTGCGATCCCAGTGAAAAGTAAGGAATAGCTATGAAATAACAACATCTGCCCGTCAGAGAAATTGACAGAATAGTGGCCATCGGAAATAAAGTAGACACAAAGTAGATTTGTTCCGAATCTATAGCAAAAAAAAAAAAAATTTTAAGTTAAAGACACGCTTACTCAGAAACAAAACGAGGAAAACAGTTTTGCCAGTGCCTTAAAAAAAAAAAAAAAAAAAATCTGGATTTACGGACTTAACAAACTTTTGGTCTCTGAACGACAGAAGTTTACAGATTCGGACTTGACTTTTGATGTTTAAAAAGTCGCAGGCTCGCCGACAAAACTTAAGTTGCGTTTATTTTTCTGGTGCAGTTTCACTGTAGTTTTGACGTACTGTTGTTTTATTCTGAAAGTACGATGTACCGTCTTATTGAGCCATTCGAGACACTGCACTTTCGTAACTAGAACTAAGGTACGTCAAACTAAAATGAGACTACAACCGAAAAACTGCAACTTCAAAGTGGTTTCCAGAATTTGATTCCTTCTGTGTAAAATCAAAATGGATTCATTGGCGAAACAAACTTTTGGCTTTCACCCGATAGAAACACTATATATTTCCCCCATGCAGCATCTCAAAGCACATCTGAAAGGTTTCCATCTGCCTCAGTCTTCATCTGTGACCTTCGACCCATCAAATTCGGTCCGAGTCTCAATACGCGACAGAAGATGCTAGACGAACAGCAACTGAAGAACAAGAACTTCGCTTTCAGAATAACTTGACATAAAAAGACCAAGGGTTTCGATGGGATCCCAGAATATTTAATATTTGATCCAGACAAATGTTCTTGGAAATATCCGGTCTTTGCCAGACTCCTTGAACATAGTTACTATTGATATTTAGAAACAGAATAAGTCCATTGACTAATCATCTGAGAAAACAAAGTTCAGATATGGATTCACGATGTGTTTTACCCTGATACGCCATATCTACTTCGACGAAATTCATCAAAACTTCCCTGCCTGATACTTATGCCACATTTTCGGTCCACCCCTGCTGCAATAATGTCTTTTACTTCTTTTTTTTTTGGGGGGGGGGGAGGGGATTCAGATGCCATCTAGCGGTCGTGAAAACCTACAGTAGATCTACTAAAGACTACTCTATGGGTCGTGGAAGTAAAACCTCCACAAAAGTAATTGTCATAACATAACTTCCTGTGGGACAGAGGACATATGCATTGCATACCTGTTCGAGAAAAGTTATTAGAGGTTAACTTCCGAGACATTTATTCAAACAATGTTTACAACGGATTCGTCAGCTATGATTTTTCATCAGCGATATTTCGGCCCTTCTTGGCAAGGGTCCTCGTCAGGCTGTCAATCTTCTGGTTCAACTTCGGAGAAGGAAACAAACCTGTAATAAATCAATTTATTACTGACGAGGACCCTTGCCAAGAAGGGGCGAAATATCGCTGATGAAAAATCATAGCTGACGAATCCGTTGTAAACATTGTTTGAATAAATGTTCCAAAGTCAGCTTGGGCTCAAAGAATATTTGTTAACTTCCGAGGTTGATTTCGGCAAACAACACCGAGACGGTCGTTGAAAATAACCTATCCGAGCCGAAGGCGAGTCGGGATTTGAAAAATATCTGTGAAGCCGAAGGCGAGGTTGATATTTTAAAATGGCTTTCGAGGTTCATATCATATCATATCATCCTCCTGGGGGCTGAGATGACTTCATATCATCGGCTCATATCTACCGCTAACTTCCCGTGTGAAGGTTATCGTAAGATAACTGTCCTGGGTCATAGGCAGATATGCGTTACATACTTGTTCGACTAAAGTTATATAATGTGTACAGATATATCTTATTTTGGAAATGGAAACAATTCCATTTCCAAAATGGAATGCCGAGCCACCTCTATACGGTGGCTCGGCATAACATTCAAATCTTCAATGTCAAAATTTTGCTCTTCGGTTGTCCAAGAAGTTTATAAGTCGACCCGTAGCGCCTATGGGCGCATCGTCACCAACCGGGGGCGCTATAATCGTTATAAGCTTTGGGAAATTTGTACAGCACCTTCTGCGCTATACTATTTCGTTCTGGCGTCACTCATGTTTTGCGAAAGAAGGAGATTAAAAAGATGAGATCATGTTATTTTAAATATGCAAAGCACCTGCTCCACTTGTCGAAATTGTGTCAAAACCATACATTGATGGAGAAATTCAAAATTCAAGATGCAAGTGTTACCCTTTTGGATGTTTTGTCATCACTTTCAAAACTCATGGACAAAAAGGCCCAACCAGCACGCGATTTTGTCCACTGCTTCCTGACCGAAGATTACAAATTAAGTGTATTTTTCTGTGTGTATATGTGTGTATATATGTGCTTTGTTTATTTTCTATTTTCGTCATTTACTCCGCCTTTTCAAAATGGCGGGTCATAAATAAATTACTTACTTAATTAGCATTTATAGCTTAGTAGTTGTATAAGGCTTACCGACGAAACGTCAATATGACAAAAAGTCCCCGGCGAAAAGTCCCCGTGACAAAATGTCCTCGTGATAAAAGGTCCCCTTGACGAAACGTCCCCATGGCAAAACGTCCCCACGGCGAAACGTCCCCAAGCATAGATTTTCATAAAACAACTTCAGAGTGTGCATTACAGATGCGGGAACATTCCTGATAACTGGGACCCAGAATTTTCCTGTAATGACTCGCCATTCAGGGGGCTTGTTAATAAGAGATTTCTGATGCGCTCTTGACAGAGCGTCAGATAGTTCGAGAAATATCCACGGGGATAAAAATACCCGACTATCCAGATAGGCAAAATTTTTAGCAGCTGTTGTGCTGAACTAGGAATATTTCTCTGTATTGGAAGAGTATCCTGGATCTTTTGTCCTATCTTAGGTACCTGGTGGCATGCTGGCAATTTTGTCTATCTGAGCAAGAACGCCGATTCGACCCAAGCGGGATTTTCGGAAACTAGGTGAGGCTCGGGCAACATAGCAACATAACAGCATAGGAAATGACAAGCCCCCTGAATGGCGAGCCATTGCAGGAAATGTATGGGTCCCTGCTGATAAGCAGGAAAGATCGGACATGGGACTGGTTGCTTCATAAATGCAATGATTCCTATTAAAATATATAGTGTATATGCATTGCAATAGACTCGTAACTGACCAGTTCTAGGTCGTTTGAAGCAACGTGCACAATCTGAGGAACACCAATATGCTCCTTAGAGATAGGTGAAGCCCGCTGTGGCTCAAAGAGAGTCAAAAAGGAGAATGGACAAATTTGCGTAGTGCCATTATGGATGAAACGATTAGTTAGGCAGAGAGACACAGTAAATCTAGGTAGATGGATTTGATCCTCTAATCAAATGCTTTAATAATAAATATCACCAAATTAAAATCGAACAAAAGCGAAATCAATGAGTTATATCGCACCGTAAACTAACACAGAAATAAACCACTTAAAATAAAGGATAAAACGAAAACTGACAAACTACTAAATCTTTGCGCTTTCTTTAAGAAATGGCTATAACCGGGAGCAGCACTTTAGTTTGTTTCTTGACTATCGATTAAATGATGAATTAGCCAAACCTTCGTGGTTTTCAAAATGTTATATTCCAAGAAAATTATTTTGTCTGGACTGATGACGCAATCATAGGCCTAGCTGTCCCTCAGCTCCAGGGGACTTATCCACTGGGGACGTTTCGCCACGGAGGCGTTTTGTCGTGAAGACATTTCGCCATGGGAACATTTTGTCATGGGGAAGTTTTGTCATTGTGACGTTTGTCACGGGGACGTTTCGCCAGGGGATGTTTCGAATGGGGGCGTTTCGCCGACAACCCGTTGTATAAGCAGAGCAATCATGACAAGTTTGACAAGTTGATCATGACAAGGAATACGATTTGGACGCTCGGAAGTTGTCGCTAACCGTGGGCGCTATAGTAAACGAGCTCGTACTCAACTTTATACGATCATTATAATTTCTATATCTCTGGACAATTTATCATAATCAGAGACTACAGCCCAAGAGGAGTGTTCATACTGACGTTAAGTAATAACAAAAAGTCCACGGCAGTGCAGCTGTAGAAATTTCTTTTATGATAGGCTTTTCCAGGACATTACTTATCAATCAACTTTCATGGTACTTTTCATCTCTTCTGAAGGTATATGGCCATTGTACGACCACTGAATCCGAGAATGTCCAAAACTGCTGCGAGGTTCATATTGGCTACCGTATGGCTCTCCTCTTTTCTTCTTTCATCTCCCACATGGATTTACGCGGCGACGTTAACGGTCGAGTAAGTCTTAAAGCTTCTTTTCATTTGATTTATTTTCTCAATTTTTCTTCATAGTTGGAAAAATTGTTGACTGGAACTATTTTTTTGTTATACAATAGTGCATTTTTGTTTCAGAAAATATCGGGACAAATATCCTAATGGTCGAAAATGTGTATTACTCGACTGATGGAATAAAGTAAATAAAATAGTCAGTAAAGTAAGAGAAACATATAACTGATAATACTAAAACCACTTGCAAGTAACGATTTCAACGTTAAAGGACACCTGAACAATGAAACCAGACTTGAACACATCATGGAGAATGCATTTACAGACATGGCCACGTAGAGCATTCTTCTCCATAGAGTGACGATTTCAAAATAGGGATGTTCCTTTCTGGAGGTTTGCACATGCAGACTCCAAGACAAAAAGCGCAATTCATTCAAATCTTGGACAGCGCTGGCCGGATCGTGTTGGAATTTCTTCTAGATAACTGGTTAAAAAATATTCCTGAAGAAGGGTTGATTGGAGACATGTGTTCATTTCTAAAATTGTTCGGTACTGAAATAAGGGCAGATGCAGAATGGAGCAACAATCATAGCTTGGAAACACTATTTCGTATTTGGAGTGGGTTTTCTGCAGGCAATGTTAACGGAAGTCGTACAGATAGGGATGATACTTGGTACTTTTCATTCAGGTGTCCTTTAAGAGAAATTAAGAAATTTAAAATTCAGAAGATGATGTTAAGAATTAAGGTAGCTTCAGTTTTGCATTACAAGTCTGAGGGGTGGGGACATGAGAAAGGGGAAAAAATAGAGACAATTCAGTGAGGTTATTTTAAGAGATGGTTAGGACTAAGTAAGTATACGAATAGTTTAGTAGTGCGAGGGGAATTAGGTTTATTTTCTTTAAGAAGTACTAGGCTAGAGAATATGATAAGATTTTGGGAGAAAGTGATACAAATGCCAAGAATAAGACTAATGAAATCAGCGTACCTGGAGGCTCCGAAAGATGATGCACCAAAAGCGTGGCCGCGGATGATCAGACAAATTCTGCAGGATTGTGGTATGGATGAATACTGGAATGGGGGTCTAGAGACAGACATAGAGGTTGGAGAATTGGGAATAATGATGGTTACCAGGTCAAAAAGACCAAGAGATCCAAGCTTGGCAATTCCAGGAGGGCATTCCAGTGTCCTTGCGTTTTTCTGAAGCGGCCAAAGAGACTTGGGGTGAAGGAATTATGTTTAAAGTATATTAAGTATAGTATTGAGACGAGGGCTGATAGTTTACCACTTCGGCAAGGAGAAAATATATTGGTCAAGCAAATGAGAGAATTGGTCCTTACTTCTAACCCATGTGTGGTAATGAGGACGAAAGCGTAGTTCCTTTGATGTGTGATTGTGTGGAATTGAATGAATGGAGAAAGGAGGTATTTGGTGAGAGAGTGTATAATGAAGAATGGATGGCAAGGATGATGAAGGATGAATGTTTCGTTACAGTGAAAAGCTTGGACGTTACTTGAGGTCTGCGATTGAGCATAGAACAAGATTTTTAGAATATGAGCAAGTGTGAGTTCTGTGAATTTCTCATACAGTTTTTGTTGCCATGGCCCACGGACTTTTTTCGGTAATTACATTATATTCTATTCTATAAGAAAAGGAACCAATTCATCGCCTCGTGAAGTGCAAGAATTATTGCTTGACCTGTTAGAAATACAATTGGCTTGAAGCAAATTTGCGGGTACTTCCAGGTACCACAACGGAGCTGTACGAACAATTTGCTACCTGGAATGGCCGGACGGAGCATCGATTCACTCAACTCAAGATTTCGTGTAAGTAGACTACACTATAAGCTGGGGGAAACTATTCGGTAGAGTTATTTGACTTAAAGTTTAAACGAGTAGGAGTGAGATCCGACAGCCTAGTTACAATTCACCTATTTACTTAAAGCGGACCACAAAAAGATTTGTGGAAAAATTTCTACCACACACACAATGATAACTATCCCTACTGCCACTATGAATGTTCAAAACCACAGAAAAACGTCAGACAATTAGCAAATTAAAAAAACACCAAATTTCCTAGGTTTCAAATAAATCGGTTTGGACTAAATCTCAGCCGATTATCCCGAAGAGCCGTTATGGCATGTAGAGAGTCAAGGACCAAAATAATGATTTCCATCTAATACTCCAACTGTTGATTACAAATACAAATAAATTAAAAACCAAGAGCGTGGTACTCCTGGAGACATAAACAAATAATCAATTAAGTCTTATAATTCTTTGCTAAGCAAACGTGGTAAATTTTGTCATCCAGGGTATTGCGACCCGCGTAAATTTCATAGGTGTGATCTGATTTGAGTTAAGCTTGGTGACCGGTGACCAAAATGCTTCAAGATGTGTCCGAGCCACATCTGACCCTGGTGGGGAAAGGCGGGGAGTTTGACCGGAAACCGGAAATGTTTTGAACTTGCTCTAATTCGAATTAAACTTGGTGGTTGGAAAGAGCAAATGCCTGAGATGAGATATTTTCACGGGGGTACCGGACATTTCCAGGAATCTTGTAGCATACATGACTCTCGAACAAGCGATCCGATCCATGGAAATTGGCAAGAGAACGCAGTAGATGTTTCTTCATCTGAATGTCTCGGACTACCGTATGCGACCCGTGGATGTCACCTATCCTATCAGCTCTTGTCTTTTCTGAAAATAATGCAGTAGTTCGGTGCATTACTTATGAAGTGAGCTCGTTTATTGAGCTATTTATTACTTTAGATTAAGTTGTTTAAAGAAAATGTAGTTACATAAAGCATTTCAGAAATTTAAATGAGAGAAGGAATTTCCAAATAATAGGGGGGAAGAATAGTAAATAAAATATGGGTTTATTTTAAGTTAGATGACGTGAATAGCAACAAGACCAAAGGTTTCGATGGGATCCCAAATATTCAATATCTGATCCAGACAACTGGGTCTTGTCTTAGCCAGATCCAGTCTTCGCCAGACTCCTTGAACATTTTTACAATTAAAATTCAGAAACAGATTATGGCCAAATAGCTAATCACCTGAGAAAACCAAGTTCAGATTCGGATTCAGCATGTGTGTTTACCCCTATAAGTCATATCTGTTTTGACGAAAACTTCCTGCCACTTCTGCCAATTTCCCGGTTCCGGCCGAACTCCAGAACTACTTGTCCGGCGAAAAAAGAAAGCTCAAAGACGAAATCAGGGTATCTTCTTTCCCCAGTAATGAACATCTAATCAACTTCAAATAGAAATTTAGCTTATAACAAGTTTTCCGATTCCAGCCGGATTCCGGTCGAACTATATGTCCGGGTAAAATATGATTGTCATACAGGGACTCAGCATCTCTTCTTACCCCTAAATCGCTTATCTAATCAACTAAAAATAAAACTTTGACTTCCAACAGATTTCCGGTTTTGGCCGGATTCCGGACGAACTAAATGTCCGGGTAGAAAATTGTTTTCACATAAGTGTTCAGCATGTCTTCTTGCCCTAAATCGAACATCTAATCAACTCCAAATAAAACTTTTAATTTTGAAAAGCTTTCTGGTTTGGGCCGGATTCCGGTCGAAATACTTGTCCGTCGAGAAAATAGTTTTCACCATCGTCTTCAGCATGTCTTCCTACCTCTAAATAACATCTAATCAACTTCAAATAAAACTTTTACTTTCAACAAACTTTCTGGTTTGGGCCGGATTCCGGGCGAAATACTTGTCCGTCGAGAAAATAGTTTTCACCATCGTCTTCAGCGTGTATTCCTACCCGTAATTCGAACATCTAATCAATTTCAAATAAAACTTTTACTTTCAACAAACTTTCCGGTTTGGGTCGGATTCCGGGCGAAATACCTGTACGATGACAAAATAGTTTTCACCATCGTGTTCAGCATGTCTTCTTACCCCATAATCGACTATCACATTAGCTATTTCAAAATATTTTGTTTGTCCCTTAATTTGAATCCCCTCCCCCACCCCTAAATGTAGAGCTACAAAGCCCATCTACGAACTTGACTGGTCCGACGACCCAACGAACCCTCACACCAAGTTTCATCGAAATATCTCATTCCCTTCGAGAGTTATCGTGCTTACAGACGGACGGACAGACGGACGGACGGACGGACGGACAGACGGACAACTTTTGTGATGTCATAGGTATCCCTCCACTTACGTTTTGTGATCCCAAAAAGTGGGCAAAAATAGATTTAAATTAACGACATTGAGGGATAGAGGAGTAGCCACGAAAAGTACGAAACATAATTATTTAGTTTTTTCAACGACATAAAAATAATTTAAAAAAAAGATGCTACGGAAAAAAGAATAAGAAAAAAAATGGAGTGATCTAGGGCCACCGGGTTGTCGACAAAACGTCCCCATTCGAAACGTCCCCTGGCGAAACGTCCCCATGGCAAAACCTCCCCGGCTATAGATTTGTTTTTCATCGCTGAGGGATAGCTAGGCCTATTGTTACGACGACTGTATTTGTATGTGAAGAAGCACTCTCATCCTGATGTTATGGCGAGGGGTGTAGTAGGCCGGACATAGCCTAGATGATAAATGTCCTTAGATACAGTCATCGGAGTCAGGACAGCCTAGGGCGTCTGGTGGCCTACTACACGTGCAGACTTCACGGGTTCATTGTGGATTCCCCCGATCAATTCACACTAAGATGTACGTACCGAAACACAATAGGCTATTAAACCACCCATCATACACTAGCCTAGGCCTTACAGGCCAGCCCACTCTAAGGAGCTTTAAACAAGACTCATAATAACGACCGATGAGTGTCCGTAAAATAAACAAAAGGCTTTATTCTTTGGTACTTACAATATAAAAACAACCTTTAGCCTATGTAAAAAGGCTTGTTGCCCGGTCGAGCCACGGAAAAGCAGTATGAGAAGAAGATGACTCATGCTCCGGCGATGAGTCATGAACATGAGTTAACAAATAATGCAAGAGCAGCGACAGTATAAAAGATTAAACACACCGAATGGAAAGGCAGTAACGCTGCGTAACGGCGGCAAGTTAGCAGTACGGGGTGCAGATGGCACCACCGTAACACTATGAGACTACTGATTGCGTCATCAGTTCAGGCGAAAAATGTTTTGGAATTTAAACTTTTGAAAACCACAATGGGTTGACTTAAGCATCTAACCGATACTCAAGAAACAAACCAAATTATTGGTCTCGGCTATAGCCATTTCTTAAAGAAAGCGCAAAGATTTTGTAGTTTGTCAGTTTTCGTTTTATCTTTTATTTAATCGGTTTGTTTTGTATGTTAGTTTACGCTGCGATATAACTCATTGATCTCGCTTTTGTTCGATATTTAATTTGGTGATATTTACTATTAAAAGATTTTATTAAAGGATCACCGTCTAACCTAGATTTACTTGTCTCTCTACCTAATTAATAGATAACTAATCGTTCATCCGCTTTTGTTTCCTCGCTTCCCATGTCATTTTTATCCAGCATAACGGCAATACGCATATTTTTGCATTTTCCTTGTTTGACTCTCTTTGAGCCACATCGGGCTTCCCCTTTCTCTGAGGAGCCTATTTGTGCTACTCACATTGTGCATGTTGCTTCAAACGACTAAGAACTGATCAGTTACGAGTCAATTGCAAGGTATTTGCAAACAAAAATTGCACTACATATTTTAACTGAAAACAATATATTTATGAAGCAACCGGTTCTATTTCCGCTCTTTCCTGATAATAAGGAATGTAATGCACACTCTGAAGTTGTTTTACCTCGATCATGGACCTAAAGATAGGACGTTTTGTCACGGGGACCTTTTGTCACGGTGACGTTTCGCCGGGGACGTTTCCCCAGGGGTCGTTTCGTCATGGGAACGTTTCGTCGGTAAGCGGCGCCACCGAGTTAAACAAGAGAAGTGACACAGTTATCAACATTGTACCCAAAATAAGATGAAATCTTATTTGTCGTCTCTTTTGTTAACTCCTTTCTTATATGAAGGTATAATATTGCGTTTCTCGTCAGTGGATACCTCCTTCCAGTGTCCTGCATGGCTGTCTGCTACTCCCGTATGAGCTTTGCCCTTTGGGGAAAAAGCGTCGGCGAAATTAACGAAAGACAAATTGAAGCTACAAGGTCAAAAAGAAAGGTGAGTATTTGAATTTTGAAAACACTTCTTTCAGAGCTTTTTTGTGGATGCATAATATCTTTATCTGGTGAAATTTTGGATCATCTGAAGGAATTATATAAGAATCAAATTAGGACTCCCAGCATTATCGGGGGTTCACTTCCAATACACCGTCAGAAGTTTCATAACAGATTACGCATAACACTACACTGTCAGAAGTTACATAACGACAACAGAAGGATGCGCGGTTTCAACAGATAACACTTTGGGATGTTATCTGTTATGTTTCCGTTAGTATTTTTACGAATTGAAGGTGTTTTTGGAGATCTAGGCACGAAATAGTGTAAACTTAATTGGTCATAATACTTTATTTCAAAGCGAAAAGGTGTTATTCTTGAAAGTGTTATACGCTATCTGTTATGAAACTTCTGACAGTGTAGTGTATCCTGGGGAGCGGGTCTTCGAGAAGGCATCATCTACACTAGGGTTGCTAAAGGACCCATTCTAGCAGTTATGCCTATCCATTTAATTTGATCTAATCTCATATCCCAGTCACTAGATTATCATTTTCACAGACTCTGGCTTCTATCTCAAGTAATAGAATAAGGTGACAAATAAAGTAACAAGGTATCTGGGACCAAAGACCGTATAACTGAACTTTTTTTGCCCTCTGACCCTTGTTCAAAGTTATCTTCAACTGCCCAGGACCTTCACGTTTCTGCACTTAGTCATTTCTCCGCATTCCATCTAGGAAGAAGATTTTAGACTCGATTATTCCATTATCTTTACTTTTACTGTTTCTTTTTTATCTTTTACATTTACGACATTATTGGAAGCTCAGTGTATTTTTTCTTTTCTTTGTCTGTACCGCGTTGTTTCCCTCTTCTTAAGTGCGTAAATAAAATTTCATGATCATCATCATCATCAAGTGTTACATAGAATCAAAATTCATGGGTGACGCCTACTATTTCAGAAAAGGATTTACAAATTCTTATGAACAAAAATTTACATCAAATATAAAGCCAATTACTTGAATTTCTTGGCTGGCTAAATAGTTGTACTTCTTTGAGAGGCGGGATATCCTCCGACTATCACTGGTTATGAGTGTGTGAGTGGTCGATGACATCTGTTTGGTCAGTATTTCAGCTATATTTATTAAAGTGTCTCGCGTTTCGAGCTCTGAGTGCTCTGTCTTGAAACAACTGAAACTGTCACCTTTCTGTTGCAAAGGGCACGAGCCTCTTGATTTGAGCCTCGTCGGGAGAGCTGCTGTTCTTTTCTTCTCACCAGGACAAAGGGGTCTTTTGGTACGCGAAAGACCGATAGGTCATACCAGTGGCACTGAGAGCAAGCCTTCCAGCCCAGCAGGGTAGGCTACTGCGAAAAGGATACTGGCTGGAACCAAGAACAAATAAGCAGAAGAACCTCTTTCCCGATCTGTGTAATACGACCATGCGGAGTCGAATACATTCCCAATGAAAACAAGCCGTAGTTAGGAGCTAAACAGAACATCACCACACTGTCAGAAGTTTCATAACAGATAGCGTACAACACTTTCAAGGATAAGACCTTTCCACTTAGAAATAAAGTGTTATGAAGAATTAAGTTTACACTATTTCGTGCCTAGATCTCCAACAACACCACCTTCAATTGGTAAAAATAATAACGGGAACGAAAGAAACATAACAGATAACATCCCTAAGTGTTATCTGTTGAAACCGCGCATCCTTCTGTTGTCGTTATGTAACTTCTGACAGTGTAGTATTTTTACCTATTGAAGGTGTTGTTGGAAATCTAGGTACGAAATAGTATAAACTTAATTGGTCATAACACTTTTATTTCTAAGTGAAAAGGTCTTATTCTTCAAAGTTTTGAAAAGTGAAGAGTTGGCGATTATTGGTTGTTTAAAATTGTGACGTCACTGTTCTCCGGTCTTTTCTTTCCATGCTAAGAATGAAGTAGGGTCAAGGCTGCGACATGTCGCAAGATATTGTGAATTGTCACTCTATTTTGTTTCTGTCACTCTTGTTCTACGTAGGACATACAAACTGCTCTATTTAAAAAAAATGACCAAACGTGTCATTTTTGCAGCAGGGATTCGGACAGAGCTGATTATTTCGAGTTTCGTTTTATGAAAGTAAAATTAAGATGTGTAATTTTTACAGAGGCGATTCCGACCAAAAGTGAACATTTCATGAAAATAAACTTCACTTCCAATTCACTCTCTGTTTAGCGCCAAAAGTCACTCTGTAAATGTGTTTGATGTGGCAACCCTGAGTAGAGTCGGTGCATGTTACCAAAGAAGAAGTTTCTATTGGCTTATTTATTCTTTCTGAGATCCACTACGTCAGTGTCCGTAGAACTGCCGAAAAGCCAAACCCTAACGACTTCCTAGGCACGATAATGAACTGATAGATCTTTTGTGCTCGAGGGGTGAGACTTTGTCTGCGGTTAATAAGCTTATCCAGCTTAATTGAACCCCTAAAGCTCGTTAGGCAGGGGCTACTTCAACCACGCGACGGGGACTTCCTCGGAAGTCGAGGAGAACCAAGCAAATAGAGAGTTGGTCAGAGGCGTCATTTCGCAAAAATCTAGAAGGTGGTGACGGCGTCGTGCCGGGTCCCCTTTGCATTCTTTAACGCAAATCTTACAGAGGTGAGACCGAAAGTACTTAAAGCACAATGAACACTTCTAATGCTTTACTTTGTGTTAAACGCTTCACAAATTAACATTTCCGACCTCCTTTAGAAGCCGCTACGAAAATCCGCCGTTTTCTTGTTATCCCTTGTCTTTACCTCTCTGGCATTTCGGCGATCCAAATCTTAGGAGCTGGGATATTGTGGCAGGAAATTCAAAAACTCCCAGCAATACTTGATATAAAAGGATAATGTATGAGATGTCACCAAAGTCAAGCCGAAGATGCAATTTACCTGATTGTTCTAGTGTTTCACCAGAAGTTCCATGGCTTAAAGTGCCTACTAAAAGTTTTTCTTTGTGGAAATAGTGTTGTGAAGCTTGATTAGCTTGCTTTATAAAGTGTACCAGAATATGCAATAAGCTTATACAAAATAAAATAGCTACAAAAATCATTCATAAACAAATAACCTATTCGAATCTGAATTATACAAGCTGATTTATGCATACAGTAAAGATCTACTAAGTATTATAAGAAACATCACTTTTATCTTTGTCCAAGCTAGTAAATTGAGCATGTACTGGCCCAAAAAACTACGCTTTGAAATATCACAGAGAGGAAACTGTTGAAAAAGCTGCTCATCTAGGGGGTAAGCATTGTTCCTAGGTTGTTACAGAGTGGGATTGGGGTAGTTTGATGTGCCCATTGAACTTTAAGTGATTAACAACATGAAAGCGAAAACACCTATACTCACGATAACTTTTGTAAGAATATATATCTTATATAAGAATTTTTTTTTCATGGACAGCTTGGAAAGCAAGGAAGGGCACACTGCCAAAGTTTCATAATAGATAACACGAGGATGCTTTCAGCGGATAATGCGTAACAGATAACACTTCGGATATCATCTGTTGTGGTTCAGAATGTTATGCATAATGAGCGTTACCATCAGGAAGAACCGAAAAACCGCCAAAAAGTATCTGCTGAGTTTTCCGACATCATTACGATAAGGAATAAAGTTGGTAGATGCTTTTTTGGCTCTTCCGAACAAAGCTTGTTATGCATAACATTTTATGCATAACATTTTTGCATAACGTTTCAAACACAATAGATAACATCCGAAGTGTTATCTGTTATGCATTATCTATTGAAACCGCGCATCCTCGTGTTATCTGTTATGAAACTTCTGACAGTGCAACTATCCCCCTAAATGACGTCAATTGGGTCAGTTCGTGGGGAACCGCAGGCCGAATGAATACAAATAATAAGCATACTACACTGCCAGAAGTTTGATAACAGATGACACATGTTTCTGCAAACTTGTGTTAAACGTTATGAGAGTAAATTTGTTATGACCGTTTTAAATTGTATCTTCGTGCTAAACATTAAAGGTCGTAACATTAGCGCTAAAAACGGTCACACAATCGTACAGCGTTTGCCCCAATGATGCGCAAACCTCTGTTATCTGTAATTATTTGTGCTTTCTTATTTTAGGTCCCGAAGGGACTCCGTGGGTCCAAAGTACCCTTCAAGCAGCATGATTTTTTATCTCTTAGTTTGCCATTTTTCTAACATAAGTAACCATGTTTTTTTTTGTACTTGTCTATTCTACCTACATGTGCCTGCTTTTAGTTGATTCCCATGAATCATTTTAATATCCTTTTTTTTTATTTTTACTGATCATTCTTCGTGTTAGTCTTCCCTTGTTTAATCTTCAGTATCCCGCCACGTCTTTAAGACGTTTGGGCATCAATATCAGTAATGTTCTATCGTGCCTACGGCAATAAAGTGTTTCTAACTTACAGTAAAATATGATGCAGTATTTTTGTTCGCCCAGAAGTATTGCTAAGCGTGGGCGGGGCGAAAGACGAACTTGTGTTCTTCTTTAATTGGCTTTCTGTGACCATTATATTTTCTACGTTACTACGTACCTGGACTTTATCCTTTTCTTTAAAAAAACTTATCTTTCTTCGTAAAACTTGGTATCGTTGGTGTAAATATCTTTTTTACTCCCCCATGGGAACAGAACAATTGTTAGGAAGTTCTCTGTTCCGGATATTTCTAAGATGTTACTGTGACTGCTCAGCAAGCTGTCGACATCAGTGTGTCTCCGTCTTTTGCCAAACCACCCCCCATACTCCAATGTTCGTATGTTTATTTATTTGTGTACTAGTATTATTCTTTGCTTACACTGTAAAAAGTTTCTCCAGGTTAGGATAAAAGTTAACTGAAGCATTAGTAAGTAAATAAGTAATTTATTTATGACCCGCCATTTTGGAAAATTTTAGTAAATGAAGAAAAGAAACAAAATACATTAACACACAAGAAAAAGACACTTAATTTTCAATCTTCGGCCAGGAAGCAGTATTGGCTACTGGGATTAATCTTATCTCTACTGGGATAAGATTAATCCGAATTAGAGATAACCTTATCTCAGTAGAGACAAGATTGATCCCAGCAGCAAATACTTCAAGATTTTCTGTTACAGTTTTTTTTTGTATAGACTACAGTCCACTGTTTTCATTATGGATCCGAAATAAATTATTATCATTATTGTTATTACATACCATGATCACCATCCGCCGAAAGTCAGCCTTGGACGAACAATAGATGGTGTCCCTAACAAAACGGATGCGAGTCGAAATTGAAATTGAAGGAAGCCAGGCTTGTATTCGAAACTGAAAAAAAAACGACGAAAAGGATCCGAGGCAGTGTAAAAGTTTGAAACCTCCAGGACCCTTTTTATGATTATATATTTTTTCCAACACCCGATTAAACAATGAAAAATGGATTTGGGAAGTGTTTCCAATACCTTGTTTCCATCAGTTTCAGAATGAATAGCGAATGTCGATACTTCAAAATCAAATTCGAAGATCCTTCCAGCTCACATAAACACAGCTTAGATTCGAAACTGAAAAAAACGACGAAAAGGATCCGAGACAGTGTACAATTTTGAAACCTTCAGGACCCTTTTTTGTGATTGATATTTTTTTCCAACACTCAATTATACAATGAAAAATGGGTATGGGAAGTGTTTTCAATACCTTGTTTCCATCAGTTCCAGAATGAATACCAAATGTCGATAGTTCAAAATCAAATTCGAAGATCCTTCCAGCTCACATAAATACATTGTTAAATTCTTTGTTATTCTCGTTGTTTAAGGATGGTCCAAGCGTATCTGTAATTCCCTTTTCGTTGAGTAAGGTCTAGTTATATCTCTATTATAGGAGTATTGTGAGCGTGCCTGAGAAATGGTGAAAGTTCATCTATATCCATGATTTACTCCAAGTTTCCACGTTCCCTCCAATCTCGATTCCTAGATTATCACACATTTTGTCCAACCCAACTGTAGGCTACTCCGTTTTTTCCGTCTGCCATGTCTTGCTATTTTCGAATCTGATCGGGACCTCACTAATTGCTTCCGTGACCTCATTGGTCAGAAAGGCCGTTTATACAATTTTCTCTGTTCTTGTGAAAGCTAAGGAGGCCGCGCGCGGGATCGACTAAAAAGAGGCATGCCACGGCACAAATGGCGCAGAGGCTCGGGTAATAAAAAGAGATTAGCAATTACTAGAAGTAGACAAGTAATTGAGAGTTCGTAACTCCAGAACCTATTCAATTCAATTCGATCCATTTTATTCAAAAAAAATGCGAGGGACAGAGCCGATTATTAGTTTTTGTTGTCATAAAATAAACATGTATGTCAGTCAACGAGCCAAAAATTAACATACACAAAAGTACAATATATAGAATTAATAACTATTTTGCAGACTAAAAATTCAACCCGGCATTAACGAAGGCACAAAACTAAGCTCATATCGAGCATGTGAAGCAGCCAAAGGTTGAAGTTTCGGTACAGGCGCTGCAATGGACCTGCTTGGCCTTACCCGAGCCGGTTCATGTTGGGGCGGGAGGATATTTCGATGAATTGGGCTCGACAGGATTTTATTTCCAAAAGATAGGGAGAGTTTTAAACGACGGAAGTGAAGGGTTTGAAGTTGAAACTGACTGAGGAGGGATATGTATGGTACTTTCGGGGATTTTGAAATTACTAGGAGGGAAGGTATTGCAGCCTATCAATCCGATAAGATTGTCCCTTCGTCAGCCCAAAATGCCGTACAGGGCAGCAGTACTCAAGTGTGGAACGAATAAAAGAGAAATAAATGCGGTGCAGGGATTCCATGGTGATGCAGCAACTTCAGAGACCTGATGGCAACTTCATAGACCTGATGCCTAAAAGAAGGCATGTTGCAAGATTGTTCCTGTCCCTCAGTCTGTGGCCTGAAAGTGCCCTTTTAGTTTTCGTGCCTCTTTCTAGTAATCGTGCCTCCTACACTGTACCGTGCCGTGCCTTTTTAGTCAATCCCGCCGCGCTCGACTGAAACAGCCTGAAGGGTTTTTGTAAATATTTAAAAAAAAACGGAATTTTAAAATGGACTGAAATGGAGCACACTGAGTACGTCAGGGGCGTCGCGACTGCGGGGGAGGGGGGACGCCCTCCCCCCAAAGTTGTCGGCCAGTCGGTAAAAAATAACCGAGTCGGCGCGAAGCGCTACGATTTGTCATCAAAACAGTTGATTTTTTTCATGAAAATAGTCTTTTTTTTTCTGAAAATTCGTCGATTTTTCGTCAAAATTGTCGTTTTTTTCTGAAAAGAAGTCGATTTTTAAAAAAATGTCATTTTTGTTGTTGAAACAGTCGTTTTTCTGAAGAAAAAGTCGGTAAAAATTACCAGCCACTCGGTAAATCCCTCATCCCCCCCCCAAACATTTTGGCTAGTAACGCCTCTGGAGTACGTTGTGACCTTATTTTAAGGTGGGCTCTTTCATGTAACTGTGGACAACGATCCGCTACAGTCTTTCAGTCCTTGTGAATCTTTAGCAGCCTAGGCAACTAAGCTAGTTTGGTCGCCTACTTGCCACAACAACCAGAATTGAAGAGAGGAAACATCAAAACATCCGATTTTGTTTGTGAAAGGTTTTCCAGTTCCAGTTGGCCTTCAGCGCGCCAAGGGGATTAGTCTAGGTTCACAGAGAGCAAATCGTGGCGACGAAAGAGATTTTTCAATCGCAGCGAGAGAAGATTTGTATCGCCTGGATGTTCACACTGAGTTTTCGTCGGCAACAAAATTTAACACGAAAAATTTGAAAAAAAAATCCCTTCTCTCGCTTTTCATACTTTGGGGTAGAACTGAATAGCAATAATTAAATTTTGTAAGGGTGAATCATCAAAAAGGTCGTCCATGTTGCTGGTGCGTGCATAAAATCGTACTGTCGCCCGATTAAAGTTGAATTTTCCCAACATTGAAAATTGATACGTCAGCTATGATTCTTCATCAGCGATATTTCGGCCCTTCTCCATTCATAGCTGACGTATCCGTTGTAAACATTGTTTGAATAAATGTTTCAAAGTCAGCTTGGGCTCAAAGAATATTTATTGAAAATTGCCTGACGAAACAACAGAAATCGCCAATTTTGGTGACGAAATCGCCTCAGTGTGAACGTCTGTGTGAACCTAGGGTTAGTCTCTGTGTGTCCAGCAGCATAAGTCGGTGACAGGCAAAGTACAACAGATCGAGAAGTCAATGAAAAGAAAATAGTGGCTTTCACATCTTAAATTGAATGGTAGTGCAAACTCGTATCATTAGGGAGGTTCGCACTTTTTTCTGCTGAAGGAGAAAAAATCAAACTCATATTTTTTTTTTTATACTTGTTTTATTGATAAACGCAATTTAACTCTTTACTATTTACATCTACTGCACTAATGGAAAAACCTAAGTTTTTGCTGGCGTGCAATAGTAGACCTTACCCATTTTCAAAATACACCAACAAACAACATAAATAACTAATCAAAAAAAGAAAAAAAAAGAAAAGAATAGACCACAAAAAAAAACAGACCACACTCCTTCAGATTATCACCTCCAAATAAACATATACCTCACAACAACCCTACTCCCTCCCAACAACCCCGACCACCCATCCACCGATTTTTCCCTACCACCCCAACCAACCGTTCCTCCTTACCGACCAGACCTCCGTGCCAGCCCCTACCCCCTAACAAATAAATACATTTCTCAACCATCTTTTATTAAATATTCTTCTAATTTTTCTTAAACTCTAAAAGATGCTCAACCGCCCTGATGTTGTGCAAATTTAAAGACATATCCTAGCAGAGTCTTAGTTAAACGTTGATGATGGTGATGATCCTTGCGGAAACTAACTCACGCGGTGGTGCTAAACTGGGATATGAAGAATAGGGGGTTCTTTCTGAATGGAACAATATTTTAACCTGGTATAAAATAGGATTTCTTGAAGCAAAATCCGGGGCAAATTCTCCCTGACTAGCCCTTCCTGTATAATGGCCCTATACCCCCACCTTCAGATCTAGGGAAGAAAATGAACGAAGTACAAAATAAGCTATTCAAATGCGTGTTTCCTGGGCATGTTTGTGTTCCAAAAATTTCTCAACGTTTGTCCCGGGCTCAGAAGTGTACGCCATACTCACTCAACCCACAAGTTGAAAATCGCTGAACGCCGTTATTTCTGTCTTTTCGCGGTAGTGTGGTTTCCAAAATTACCACGATCTAATCATCCACTCTCAGAATGCCCACGCTCAAAACGCCCATGGAGCAAAATGCCTACGTTCAAAATGTCAACAGCTCAAAATGCGCGCGCTTCGAATGCCCACGACTCAAAATGCCCACAATTGCGATCAAAGACCACGAAATCTAAATCACTCAAAATGCCGACGGCTCAAAATACAGTTTGAAATTCCCAGAGGGGAGGCCAACATCATTCTGGGACAAGGAAAGAAGAAACAAATCCAAAGTGTTGCTGTCGCGTCACCTAAATCGGCGAAGCCGAACAAAAGTTGCTGCAACACTTCACGTTGCCCAGACAACGTAGATGTAGTTAAAAATGAGCGAGTAAGCATCTTACAAAATTTCAAGATCAGAATTCACGCTGCATTTTGGGACCCCGAAACGTTGCTGACAGGGTAAATATGAATTTGTAAAGTCTGCCCATCCGTCTGTCTATTAGGAAGATAATACTCGTATAGGTTTGCATATTTTGATCAGTCTTGATGTGTAAAGGCTTTGGTCGCAGTAGTTTACAGGCTAGTACGGACTGAACACCTGGAATAATTCAATCGTGGGCATTCTGAACAGTGAGCATTTTGAGTCGTAGGCATTTTCAGTTGAGGGCATTTTGAGCCGTAGGCATTTTGAACGGGCATTATGAGTCGTGGGCATTTTGACCATGGGCCAAGGCCTTATCCAGTTGGGGTTAGGGGGATGACCCTCCCCCCCCCCCGAAACGTACAAAAATAATCATGTTTATAGACTTTTACCTCTGATGTATGTCATTTTTGAACTTTCTTGTCCGACCCGCAGGCAACCCCCCCCCCCCCCCGAAATGAATTCCTGGACCTGCCGTGGGCATATGGGTGTTAGCCTTTCAAACGCCTGGACAATAAGAAATCAGATAAATCGCAGTAGATCAAGCTGGCGCGCATACCTTTCTGTAAGAAAAGAATATTTAGTTTGTATGTATACCTGCTTGGCAAAGTAACTCATTTTTTTTATTTGGCCTTTCATTTTCCGCTAAACTTGAATTTTTAAGCCAAATTTCGAACAGTCAAAAATCATTGTCAACCCCTCAAAGACATAATTCAAAGACAAACCTCCAAGTTGAGTTTAGTGCCCAAAGAAAAGAGCCATTTGTAGACTTCGGCGTATCATTCAAGCATTTACACGAAAGTCGATGCGGACAAGATTGCAGGGATATAATATTTTCTGTAATTCATGGAATTCTCCCGTATAAAGATCGTTTAAAGAGAATGATAAGGTGAGAAAGCCTCTTGTGCCATTTGTGTGGAGAAACGGTTAGTGACGGTATGACGCATGAATTAATCGAATGTCGTGAGAACGGAGAGATTTTTTTGAGGATTTTCGAGATACTTGAGCGAGAGGATCTGAATGCAGCGAGTGTCGGGGATAAAAAGAAAATTGAGAAGTTGTGTTTTGAAGTGGAAGATAAACTTAAAGAACGAGCTATGTGTTTTTTGGTTATTTGCGCATGTGTGTATTTGTTGAAAAGACGGAGAAAAGGACGGCGAGCGAAAGTTAGCCAGTTTGAGGCGTGGTTTAAAGGGCTGGTAAAAGTGAATTCGCAGTATGCGAAGTGGTCGAGAACGGTTGACTGCGAGTGGCTGGAGAGTTTAAATTTGAAAAGTCAAATTTTAATTCAATTATATTTGAAAATAATTGTAAATATGTTAATATAATTTTAATGAGAAAGTAGTAACAATTTGGTTTTAAATTTTGATTTTTGTTTTGTTTTTTAACGAAAAGTATTCGAAATTGCATTTTGGGGATTTTTCTTAGAAAAATGAAATGGTATTTAAAATGTGTGTGTGGGATGATTTCAGGGTGTTCGGTTACCACGGTTTTGTTTTTGTAATAATAGAGCACATTGAAATAATTTTGTTTGCTTATGGGAAAATTTAAATAGAATTTTTGGTTTAGTGTAAAGTTTCAAAGTCGTGAGGTTGGTGTGTTTGTTTTTTATTGTAAAAGAATTCGAGTCCTGTTTTGTTTTTGATGTAGTTGTTTTTGCCACCACAGTAGACGTGACCTATGGCGGAAGGGCACCTCTCGGCGTGGGTTGTGTTTTTTTTTTTTTTTGGTTTAGTTTGTGTTTGACTCGTTTTCATGTTACAATAATCGTTTGAATGCTTTTCATTGATTTTGATTTTTAGTAGTTTGTTGTAAAAAGTAAAGGTGAAAATATTAAGGTAAATTTTAAGTTATAGATAGAATTGTAAAGATAATATAATTTTAAAGTAAAAATAGAAAGAGTAAGTGCCACACTTGTGCCACTGAGTGGAGGAGGAGGAAAAAAAAGACTTAATTCTAAGTTACAGTGATAGACCATGGAGACTAATTTTCTTACCCTCATATTATAGAGATCAAATAAAATGTACACCAATTTGCTTCTAGCCCCTAATGAACCCTTTCTAGCAACCGATTCCTACTTACAGTCCATCTCCCCGTGATAGACATAGTTTATTAAATTGTTTTCGGTTCAAGGACACTAGAAACAAATAATAGGATACTTACTTACTCCAAGCTCAACAAATAGCTCTAGCTCTTCTCAGTTTTGTCGGGGTATCCAGAGTCAGTGCATGGGACCAACGACCGAGGTTCCCTTTGCGTTCTAAAACCTATACTGTCGTTCCATCCTGTCTGATGGCTATCCTTTCCGAGTTTCTTAAAGTGTTCGTTTCTACGGTGAACTCTTGTAATGTGCTGGATCTGCTACCACGCCTATTACATCGGGATCAACTAAAACCAGGAAGGGAAGGGAAGACGGGAAAAGCAGGAAGGCATACTAAAACCAGGAAGGGTATACTAAAACGAGGAAGGCTGTCGCCAGAATTTGCCACCCCTTTCCCTTCCTCTATTTAGTATTCTTTGAGGGGTCGTCAACTTTTCAAATTCAAAGTTCGCCATCCATTCCTCGTTTTAGTATCCTGACATGGGTAGGCATTACCCCTCAGTAGTAGGCATTACCCCTCACTGATCTTAATGCCTACCTCTGTTTGGATATTAAAACGAGGAAGGGATGGAGAACTTTGGGTTTTGAAAAGTTGCCGATCCCCTGAAAAATACTAAACGAAGGAAGGGAACGGTGCAGCTTTCGAGTTTTTCGCTGCCGTGAATTCTGGTGACGTATGCCCTTCCTGGTTTTAGTATGCCTTCCTGCTTTTCTCGCGTTCCCTTCCCTTCCTGGATTTAGTCGATCCCTATTACATCTACCACAATGCGACGGTCGCTATAAGGTGAAATAATCTATTGTCCCCGGTTTCCAGGTTGTCAAAATGTTCATTGCTATGGTGACCTTATTCGCCATCTGCTGGCTTCCTTATCACGCGTATTTCATCTACCATTATTACGATCGGGAATTCTCGGCGATGGCATATGTTCATCATATTTACTTAGCCGTGTATTGGCTTGCAATGGCCAACGCTATGATCAATCCAATGCTCTATTATTGGATGAATGCAAGGTGAGCCCATTTTATCTCGTATACTTTGGAATGTCCGTAATATTGGTGCTACCACAATCCTAATATGACTCAAAGACAGACGATTCCCAGTTCGTATTTTTATCTCTAAGGATTTTCGCATATTCCACGGAAACACGAAAGGAATCCAGGTTAGACCGATGGGAAATTAAATCTTCAAGTCGTCTGTATTCGAAAGGAAATTTCAGAGCGAGTAGTTTTTATGGGACTAGGTCAGGTCACGGCATTTGACCTTACAGTCCGTATAAGAAAATGAACTTACATCCACGCCTTTAACTAAGCTACTGGATTCCGAGAATCCCTTAAAGCACAACTGTTACTATCTTTTCGCGATAAAATAGTCCAGAAATATCTTTTTCCGAAAATGAACGTTACTTACACTGTGAAATTTGCGATTTTCTTGTTGGCCCTTGTAGACTATATCCGGACCCCCCAAAGCGGAACTAGCACGGATTCGAAATCGGTACCGACTTCCGGGCTACTTCAGTCCAATGCCTTAACAACTCATATGGAAAAAAAAAAAGGCTAAACACGTCGAAAATATACTCGAGAATCCCTGAAATGTATTCGAGAATCCCGCACAGGCCCTCGAGGAATCGGTGTTTGTATACGAGAAGTGATGAAAAGTCTTCGAGGTTTTGTTTTAAGACTTCGAGAAACTACAAAAAGTATCCGAGAAAAGTTAAAAAGTATTCGGTAATCTTTGGAAATTATTTTACGTTTAAATGGAAATTAGGTACTCGAGAATGACAAAAATGTATTCGAATTTTGCTCTCGTCTCGGACACGTAATACATACTAAAGCATGCTAAAAGTGCTAAAAAGTACAGTTTTGAGTAGAAATTATATGAAGTCGCAAATTCATTAAATTTGTTCAATTTTGCTCTTCATTGTATAGTGTCTGGGTAGGACTCACGGTCCTAAGCAATACTTTGTGTTTCTAATCGTGGAGCCCAAGACTTAAAGGGCCACTTTTGCTTCTGGCTCCAATATGGAATTATAAGCTTTTGAAATCCCCATCTTTATCGATTGTTTCGTTTTGTACCTACGAATTTTTAGTACCTTTTCGGCCGTGCCGAGTGTTGCGCGTTACACAACGCAAAGTTTGCCAGAATCTTCAACGTCCGCTGATAACTCATGATAACTCTCTTACACACAAGGATATGATAATCTTCTGTTTCTGACTAATTGTATTTGCTTAGTTTTCCTACTTTTTATCCACGGCGCCTTCTGTTTTCAAATGTTTTGCGCCCAGCCGCCGCGTCGGAGAGCAGGAAGGCTTTGCAGAGTCGTCAAGCGCTAACCGGAAAATCGCTAAATTCAGATGGAAAGTAATGGTATTTCGAGAAAGTTTTCTTCTGATCCATTTCATAGTGAAAATATCATTCTAGTAGGAGTTGCGCTTTAAAACTAAACCGAATAGGGCTGAAATACAGGAGCATATAGCTACCATCCTTCTTCACTTAAACAGCCTTGAAGACCTGACGAAAATGCGTTACTTCGTTCCTCCGGTACTCATGTAATCGATTATCAACGAATGAAATTTTTATTGCAGATTTGTGGCACACCTCTGTGCGTGCAACTCTCTATTCTTGAAGATATTTAGCAGCTACAACAGTAAAACAGTAAACGTTTAATTTAAAAAAAAAGGTTTTGGTATCGGAGACGGAAGTGAAAAAGATTTTAAGAAATACCACTGCAAAAGGGATTCCCTATGATGGAAGGCAAGGCCGTATCCAGGGGGGGGGGCGTATCCAGGGGTTGCCTTTCGGGGGGGGGGGGGGGGGGTTGCCTGCGGGTCGGAAAAAAAATACAAAAAAGACATAGATCAGAGGGAAAAGCCTACAAAATGACTATTTTTGTGTGTTTCGGGGGGGGGGGGGGGGGGGGGGGGGGGTCAACCCCCTAGCCTCCCCCCCCCCATGGATACGGCATTGGATACACACCTGATTTGTAACAACGGTAATAGGGAAGTTTATTTTTCTTTAGTTTTACACAATGAAAATAGTTCAAGTAACGATTGGAAACAGTTGTTTCCGATCGTAATTTTACAATCGTTTTTTATGGCACTTGCCCTTCGGCCAAGTGCCATATAGCGATCGCAATTTCTGTCCGTCCGTCGGTCTGTCGGTCTGTCCAGGTTTTGCTAGTTCGGGCACTTCCACATAAGCTAGGACGATAAAACTTGGCAGGCATATCAGGGACCCCAAATGATTAAGTTGGAAATAGTCACTTCCCCGATCCGAGCACCGTGGGGGGAGTGGAGGGAGGGGGAATCCGGAATCTTGAGGTATTTTTAACTTTTGAACGGGTGATCGGATCTCGATGAAACTTGATATTTGGAACGACGTCATGCCTTAGACGACCCACTTAAAATCCGGACCGGATCCGGTGACTTTTGGGGGGAGTTGGAGGGGGCAACCGGAAATCTTGGGAAACGCTATGAGTGGAGGGATCGAGATGAAACTTGGTGGGAAGACACCTAGCACACACTAGATACATCATTGACATAACCAAGACGATTCGGGCACTGTGGGGGGGAGTGGAGGGAGGGGAATCCGGAATCTTGAGGTACTTATAACTTTTGAACGGGTGATCGGATCTGGATGGAACTTGATATTTGGAACGGGCTCATGCCTCAGACGACCCACTTAAAATCCGGACCGGATCCGGTGACTTTTGGGGGGAGCTGGAGGGGGCAACCGGAAATCTTGGGAAACGCTATGAGTGGAGGGATCGAGATGAAAATTGGTGGGAAGACACCTAGCAAACACTAGATACATCATTGACATAACCGTGCCGATTCGGGTACTGTGGGGGGAGTAGAGGGAGGGGGAATCCGAAATCTTGAGGTATTGTTAACTTTTGAATGGGTGATCGGAACTCGATGGAACTTGATACTTGGAAAGACCTCATACCTCAGACGACCCACTTAAAATCTGGACCGGATCCGGTGACTTTTGGGGGGAGCTGGATGGGGCAACCGGAAATCTTGGGAAACGCTATGAGTGGAGGGATCGAGATGAAACTTGGTGGGAAGACACCTAGCAAACACTAGATACATCATTGACATGACCGAGCCGATTCGGGCACTGTCGGGGGAGTGGAGGGAGGGGGAATCCGGAATCTTGAGGTATTTATAACTTTTGAACGGGTGACCGGATCTCGATGAAACTTGATATTTGGAACGGCCTCATGCCTCAGACGACCCACTTAAAATACGGACCGGATCCGGTGACTTTTGGGGGGAGCTGGAGGGGGCAACTGGAAATTTTGGGAAACGCTATGAGTGGAGGGATCGAGATGAAACTTGGTGTGAAGACACCTAGCAAACACTAGATACATCATTGACCGAGCCAATTCGGGCACTGTGGGGGAGTGGAGGGAGGGGGAATCCGGAATCTTGAGGTATTTATAACTTTTGAACGGGTGATCGGATCTCGATGGAACTTGATATTTGGAAAGGCCTCGTGCCTCAGACGACCCACTTAAAATCTGGACCGGATCCGGTGACTTTTGGGGGAGCTGGATGGGGCAACCAGAAATCTTGGGAAACGCTATGAGTGGAGGGATCGAGATGAAACTTAGTGGGAAGACACCTAGCAAACACTAGATACATCATTGACATGACCGAGCCAATTCGGGCACTGTGGGGGGAGTGGAGGGAGGGGGAATCCGGAATCTTGAGGTATTTATAACTTTTGAACGGGTGACCGGAACTCGATGAAACTTGATATTTGGAAAGACCTCATGCCTCAGACGACCCACTTAAAATCCGGACCGGATCCGGTGACTTTTGGGGGGGGGGAGCTGGAGGGGAGAACCTGAAATATTGGAAAACGCTATGAGTGGAGGGATCGAGATGAAACTTGGTGGAAAGATACCTAGCAAACACTGGATATATCATTGACATAACCGAGCCGTGCCTACTCGTAACAAGTGCCATATGAGCTCGTAGCTCTTGTTTTTTGTACTGATTCAAAACGATCGATTTCAATTGTTTCCCGTTTTCAACTGTTTTCGATAGAAAAAACTCTGTTTTGTTTTCAAAGCAGAAAATGCAGACCTGATTTTTAACAACGGTAATAGGGAAGTTTTTTTTTTTTTTAGTTTTACACAATGAAACAGTTCAATTGAAACTATGAATCTGAGATCACAATCGTAAACGATTGGAAACAGTTGTTTCCGATTTTTTTTCGTACCGATTCAAAACGATCGTTTTCAATTGTTTCCAATCGTTTTTAGTTGTTTCCAATCGTTTTCAGTTTCAAATTATGATATACAGACCTAATTTTTAACAACAGTAATATGGAAGTTTTTTTTTTTTTTTTTTACACAACGAAAATAGTTTAAGTGAAACCATGAACCTGAAATCCCAATCGTAAACGACTGGAAACAGTTATTTCCGATCGTGATTTTACGATCGTTTTTTTTCGTACCGATTGAAAACGATCGTTTTCAATTGTTACCACTCTTTCTCAGTTGTTTAGATCGGAAACACTTGGTTTTGTTTTCAAATCATGAAGTATAGACCTGGTTTTTAACAACGGTAATAGGAATTTTTTTTTGTTTTAGTTTTACAGAATGAAAATAGTTGAAGTGAAACGGTGAATCTGAAATCCAAATCATAAAACGATTGGAAACAACTGTTTCCAATCGTAATTTAACAACTGTTTACGATCGTTTTCAGTTGTTTTCGATGGGAAACAGTTGGTTCGGTTCGAAGTCCTGAAACAAAACCTGACTTTTAACAACGGTAGTAGGCAGGTGAATGTTTTTAGTTGTAATCGATCAAATTAATTTAACTGAAACTGTGAATCTCAATCCCAATCGCAAACGTTTGGAAACAACTGTTGATTTTTAGCAGTTGTATTTTTTTTTTAGTTGAAAACGATCAACATATTTTAGCTCTCGTACGGAAATAATTAAGTCGTAAACAACTGTTAACAATTGTTAACGATTGGAAACAATTGTTGTTGGATCGGATTGGAAACAGTTGTTTCCGATCGTAATTTTACGATCGTTTTTTTCGTACCGATTCAAAACGATGGTTTTCAACTGTTTCCAATCGTTTTCAATTGTTTCCAATCGTTTTCAATTGTTTCCAATCGAGAAGTAGAAGACCTTCCAGTTACCGACAATCTACAGTTTAGGGCATAGGGGTGAAGGTGGAGGGTGTTTTGAAAAGAATCTGCAGTCGGAAATCCCGATCGTAAAAATACGATCCGGAACATTTGTTTTCAATCGTAAAATTACAATTGGAAACAGTTGTGATCGTACAATAACGATTGGAAAAAATCGGTTGCAGTCTTAAAACCACGTTCGTAAACATCTGTTTTCGATCATAAAAATATAATTGGAAATAGATGTTTTTAATCGTAAAATAACGATCGGAAGCAATCGGTTTCGATCGTAAACAACTGTTTCCGATAGTAAAACACGATTGGAAACTACTGGTTTCTATCGTTAAAATACGATCGTTTTCAACTGTTTACAATCGCAAACGATTGGAAACAACCGTTTCCAATCGCAAAGGATTTGAAATTGTTTCCAATCGTAAAAAAAACAATTGTTCACGATCGTTTCCAATGGTTTACAATTGTTTACGATATGAAAAAAACCATAATACAACTGAAAAAAAAAACGATCGTAAACGACAACGGTAAAAAACGATAAACGATAAACGTAACGGATCTGGTCCGGTTATGTCAATCACGTAATTAGGGCTTGTGCTTGTTCTTTCCACCAAGTTTCGTCTCGAGCTCTCCACCGTAAGCGTTTCCCAAGATTTCCGGTTCCCCCTCCAGCTCCCCCCAATTTCACGGGAACCGGTCCGGATTTAAACTGGGATGTCTGAGACACAAAGTCTTTCTATATATCAAGTTTCATCGAGACCCGATCACCTGTTCGTAAGTTAAGAATATGTAATTTTTCCGGATTCACCTTCCCTCTAGACCCCCCCCCCCCCCGAATAGTCGGATAGGAGAAATGACTATTCTCAAGTCAATATGTTCAGGTCCAGATCGTTTACGACTTGAATTATTTCCATACGAGAGAATTCTGGAATATTATCAGGTTTCAGTTATGCTTTTAGTCATGGACCTTCGCTTAAAGCCACCTCGCATTATTTACTGTTTAATGTCCCATTATTCAATTGAATAGCATTTCTTTTGACTAATTATCCACGGCTTTGGCAGTTTTAAGCCTTTTCCCAGGTCCAGCGACTCCTAGCCATTTCCCGATGAAAAATTATCTCAGAATAGTAGTATGAAGTTGTACGAAAAAGTAGCATGGAGTACTAACTGATGCTACTACATGCTTCTACTTCAAGGCTATCGTGTTACTGCTTGCTACTATTAGCAAGACTGGATGCTAATAGAGCAAGACATGATGCTATTGGATACTACTACTTAAGATTGGCCCAGTCTGAGCCACATTAAATGAGTACTCTTTCCTATTACCAAGAATAAATAAGGGAAGAATTGAGAAGACTTGAATCATCCGACGTGTCTTTCCGCCCGATTCTCAAGTATCGCGGGTGGAGCCTACTCGGCGTCTGTCCCGACCACAGAGTAATTATTGGCGCTGATTCTTCTGATCGCCGTTCTCCGTGTCAAGAAAGTGCGCCGAATTCAAATTATCCAGAATAAGGCCGACATTTTGCCGTATGCTCTACAATTAAATCGGTGCTACCACTAGTTTAAAAGACGAGATAAGGGGCTAAAGTACAGTGAGATGATAGACGTGATGTTCAATCAGGCAGAAAAGGACCGATTTGGATTGAATACTACAAGTTTAAAGAAGGAAGGGACATGCTTCGAAATGTTTTTACTCTATGCTTAGAAAGTCAGGTAGAATATCCGTCTCTGGAGAAGTGGGATGTAAGATTTACTTCTTCTTTTTTTTTACACAAAAATATTCACGTAATCTCCATGGCTGGCAGGTTCATGGTGATGAAAGAAAAGAGTTTGAATAGGATAGATAATGAAACATTTAGCCAACTACCCGAGATAATGATATACATTTGGACCAACAATAATAAGTTGTAAAACCCAACCCAACTGTTTTACCAACTGTTAACTATCCGAGAAATGCTATGAACTAAATTGTGTGTACAGTGTACAACTTAAAACAAAACATAACAACTCTTTGGGTATAGTTAGTCAGCTATGCCCAAAATTCGAGTTTGAATGATGGAAAAACATGATAATGTAAAAAAAAAAAGATGATGAAAAGCGGTCTGTTATTAGCATAGACAACAACAAATTTAGCCGGATGTAAAGTGCAACTATCCGAGATAATGAAACACATTTTTGACCAAGAATAATAAGTCCTTTCCACAAATTGAGACGTCTTAAAAGATATCTTAAAATCAGCAATCGTTAATTTAAAATTAGGAAATAGTTTACAGCTTACTTTGTTTCGCAACTACACGAGAAAGTTATATGAACTAAATTTTGTGCAGACAGTAGCCTACAACGTAAAAACAAAACATAATAACTCATTGAGTACATTTCGACAACTAAATACCTTAAATTGTCCAAGTTTAATACCTGTTCTAGATGCGATTCTTTACAGTCCTGAGAAGACCAAAATAAAATTACAATGATCACAGCGATCCTATTGAATCTGAACTAAATGCATGCCTGTTAGGTCTATGCTTCAGCGTTCAAGTTGCTTAATTGCTCCCCCTGAGTCATCAAACGCCGCATTCCCTTGGGCTTCACCGTCTTTGTGAAGGGTCGTGATAACATAAGCTTCATATTGCAAATCTGACCCGAGATTGAAAAGTCGTTTCCATTTGCATTATCCTCAGAATCACCACTGTTTGAATTTCCCGCCTTTTCTGACTGCCTCATCACTTTTCCTTGGAGGTAATACTTAATACTGCAAGAGGCAACACGCGAAGCTCCACCCAGGCTCCACCCCCGGTAAATAATATCGGACCGAAAGATACTCAGGATGCTGACATCAAGGTTATGTGAGTTCTCAATTCTTCCCTTATTTATTCTTGCTATTACATATCACTAGATGTAACTTTTTCGTACAACTATCATACAACTATGCAGGCTACAAGTTTTCATCGGGAAAAACTCGGCAAAATTCAGAGTATTCGGTTTTACCAATCAATATTTCTTGATACGCGAAAACTCGTCTGAAGCGTAATGCAAAAGTTAGTGAGGTATCGTTCGCGGGCTTAGAATGTAACCGATGAAATTTCGGTCTCCGGGCTTAAGGACTAATTAATACAGTTACGGAAGTGGGTTGCATTAGCATTATAGCAACGACGGGTCGTTTAACAATTCTGTTTGAAAAAAGTACTTCATGCTTTAAATGTGGCGAGATGTCACATTGTGGTAAGGTGTCTGTTTGTCAGTTTGTCGCTGTTTTGTGACGAGGTGTTCTGACACGTAGAAAAAACACTACGTGGTGTCCTTTAATATCGAGAATTGTATAATGCCACAGCCTCGTTTTTTGTTGCACGCTGCACGGCCGCTTCTCAGCCGCTTCCGGGCTTATTCTTTCTACTATCGTTTTTGCTCTGTAGTACTTCCAACGAAGACGGCAGCGCTTCTCCAGGATCCCCGGCATTCAGTCTCTGCTTCCCTGCAAGGTGCTGCTTCAAATAGGAAGAAATCTTGCAGGCAGTGAACGCAAAAACGTATCTTGTGCAGAAGCAAAAAAGTGCTGCAGCAGCGACGCGGTAGCACTATTGCAACAAAAACGAGGCTCAGTTGAAGTAGTTCAGGTCCTTTGACGGGAAGAATTAAAACGAGATCATGAAGTCCTTTTTTTTCAGATTTCGTCATTACTTCAAGGACATTATTTGTAGCCGAATGCAGCACAGTAGAGCTAGTATCCGGATATTATTTTCAAAAGTAAACCGTGATCAGAGGCGGAGCAGCCCAGTTCCTTTGCGAATGGGTAAGTGACGTCAGATATACACCGCTGACATGCGACGTTATACTGTGGTGTGAGTCCGCGGTAAAACTCTACCATATCTTTTGGAATAACTAGCATTCCCCCCCCCCCCCCCTGGACTGCACTTTATGCCCCAGTGTTGGGTTTGTTTGAACTGTATAGTAAAGATGTGGAATAGTAGGGTATTGATGTTGGAAGGGCGGTGATAAATTGTTGGAAGGGGTGAGCTTCCTTCTTATAAACAAAGATGGCAAATAGGCAAAGATGGGCGAATCCGATAATGAAAGGATTGTTGCATACTAAGACTGTATGCTGTGAGTTCCAAATCCTACGCCTGAATGGAATCGAGAACTGAGCTACTACACTATTCATTTACATTACTAGACTATAATAGAAACGCTTGTATACACTCAACTTAAATATCTCCGTATGACCTTTTTCACTGAAACTTCACACAGAACTGTCTTGAAACTAGTTAAATCAGTTCACGAAAACCCAAGCCAAACCCATCGGATATTCCCAGAATAACTGAACCACCGTGAAACTAAAGAGTGAAAGTTGAATCTACTTAACCTAAACTAAACCCCAGCGTACAACAGGATTTGAATCCGAATCTGAGTCCAGGGTTAGACACGAATCCGATTCCGAATCTACCTTTCCATGCTGAGGATTCGAATCCGGAATCCAATCCGGATTCGATTCCGACCTTAACAAAAATCAAATCATATTTGGTTATGCCTTAAAATCAAAGGTTATGCCTTAAAAAATCAAAGGTTATGCCTTAAAAATCAGAAGTGATAAAAAAAAAGTGCTGATGCCTTATTCAAATGAGACGGTTAAAAGGGCGATGTAAACCGTATTTCAAGGTTTCTGTCTGGTTGTTATAGTAGGCTATGAGTTTCCTCTTCGCAACCTGGAATGAATTTGGGGCTCCTGAAGCACAGGGCCTAAATCGCAGTGTGCACAAATTGGTCCAGGGTTAGATACTAATCCGATTCCGAATCTACCTTTCCATGCTGAGGATTCGAACCCGAATCCAATCCGGATTCGATTCCGACCTTAACAAAAATCAAATCGTGTTTGGTTATGCCTTAAAATCAAAGGTTATGCCTTAAAAAATCAAAGGTTATGACTTAAAAATCAGAAGTGATAAAAAAAAGTGCTGATGCCTTAGGCAAATGAGACAGTTAAAAGGGCGATGTAAACCGTATTTCAAGGTTTCTGTCTGGTTGTTATAGTAGGCTATGAGTTTCCTCTTCGCAACCTGGAATGAATTTGGGGCTCCTGAAGCAGTGTCGCAAAGCAGCAATCGCAGTGTGCAAAAATTGGGAAAAGATTAAGAACTGGAGCGGATTCGTAAGATTCAGGGTTTGGAATCTGAGTCCGAATCCAAATCCATCCTGAAAAGCAGAGGATTCGAATCCGGATCCAAATCTGGCCAAAAGGACGAATCCTGGATTCGAATCGGAATCCGGATTCGGATTCGCTCATCTTTTATCTTGGGTTGGAATATATTAGTCCTCTGTCGTTAAGTTTGAAAGTTCCTCCTAAGCATTGTCCAAACCCGATAAAAAATGTGTACCCTGCGTAGGGTACCCTGCGTAGTAGTACGGTAGTAGGACGAAAACATTGCATCTAATAATGTAATAGCAAAGAATACTATCATTTAATGTGCCTCAGACTGGTCCAATCTTATATAGTAGTATCCAGTAGCATCCTGTCTTGCCATAGTAGCATCTAGTCTTGCTAATAGTAGCACATGGTAGTATGCAGTAACACGGTAGCCTTGAAGCAGAAGCATTTAGTAGCATCGTTAGTACTGCATGCTACTTTTCGTACTACTTCATAGTACTGTTTTGATATAAATTTTTCATCGGGAATAGATGTAATACGATGAATAACGCTATACGGGATGTTTACAACTTAATACACACGCCTGTTCATATAGGAACCCGAGAGGTTCTTATGAATGCAGCGTTCGATGTTACCACGCTGTTACAGGTTTTTCGAATTTCTAAAGATCAGATAAAGTGTTCTTAGTAGTACTTGAAGTACACGAGCACAATTTGACGCCCAATATATTGTAAAATGCTCTTAAATTTACTGATGGACAGCATTGTTCCTCTGCAGTAACCAGTCGTAACAGAACAAAGCGTGTTCTTTTGAAGAAAAGCTGTTTCCTTAGCTTCCAACAAAGCAGAACTTTACTGCTTCCCGTGGCAACACTGACGGCGCTGCTCCTTGCCTCGGCCTGCTGGCTGACCCAACCAAGCAATCTTGGCTCTGAATAAAGAAGAATAGAGCCGAGCTCCATTTTCCTTATAAGTCTGATTACAACGCGCCCCGAGGAAAAGAGGAATCTGTAATAAGCCTTATACGCCGTAGTACACCGTACAACACCTATTTGCACAATGCTCTAGAGACGGTGGCAGCGATGGCATATGTATTTATTTATTTATTTATTTCAAAATATAGCCAACTGGGGCTGCTACATAACAACTCATTTATATACACTAAGAAAACTAAAAAAACAAATATCCTGAAGGCACGAAGCCTCCAACAAACAAAGTACTCAATCAGGATGGGTCAACCCAATCGAATCAGGATGGGTCAAACCCACAGTAAAGCAAGTTCTCATGGCCTCCATAGAAATTACGTCATTCTGTGATAATGCTGTTGAATAACAGAGGACTTGTTTATTTTTCCAGGCCAAGAATTCTTCCATCAGTACCACGAGAATAACCAAGGCCGAGTGCGACTACAAATGCAGAACTTTAACATCTGCAAAAACCACACACCTAGTCAAGAAAGTTCAAGTCACGAGGGTCATCAGCGATGTCAGCTTTTCGTGCGAGGAAAATCAAGTAGTTCGTCCCACGAAAACGACAAAGTCGTCAGAAACAGCACAGTACCTTACAAGGTCGTATTTGGGGTCACTGGGGACGTAAGAGAACCGAACCCGATGGCTGCCAGCGATGCCCTGTGACCTATATTAACTCTCTCACCTGTATTAAGTACCTGATGGTGAACCATGGTGAGTTTCTTAAGTCTGATTTGACACGATTTCATCTTCGATGACATTTTGAGAGGAATTTTCTTCGGTGGAATGTTCTTTCGATACTTGTTCTTTTGAATGTGGCCTAGGCTCGAACGGCGGTGAAAATATGATGAAGTTCAGTTCTAACTGATATTTGTGCACAATATTACTGAGTGAAAAAATTGTTTGAGTAAAATAAATCCAAATTTAAGCAATTTAGGTGACTTTTTTAATTCTTTTCCTCAGCTGGTTTTGCACCATCAAATGTCGTTCGTTATATTTCTAATTTTTATTCATCCGCTTTTCCAAAAGGCATATTCGTCTGTTTTGTTTCACATTTCCCCACTCGTGAGAATTGCTGCGAAGGCTGAGGCACTTTGACCCTCCCGAGTTTCAAAGCGAAGGGGATAAGACCTTCTTTCTGTCAGTAGACTGGACCAGTTTTGTTGGTTTTGGTGACAGGATGCGCTTCCTTCCCCTTTTCGCTTCTCTCAATTCTTACCTGTATGCTGTCTCGTTCGCTCACTCTTTTTCTTATCTTGTCTCGTTCATCTCAGTTGTTTCGATCGTTTTATATAATTCGCTACATTTGCTCCTCCTAAACTTTTAATCAATCTGGATTTTATCTATCGAGTTCGGTTCAAAAGTAGATAACCAGAGTATTCCACAAATCAGTGTGATTGACTAACACCGTCAAAGCTGGATTGATTTCGGTACCGTTCCAGCGACGCGACATATCATTAGTGACGATCGTTACTATTCTTGTTATTATTGACGTTCCAGAGCCCGCCGTAATAAGTAAATTGGCTCCTTCCGCTTATTATTTTCGTTCCACGACTGTTATGATCGTTACTATTTACTTATGATGGTCGCGAGCATCATAAGTGATAACAACTATCGGTTCTGCAGGAACTCCCGTAAGAGTGATGACGTATGTTCGCGTAGTTATTATTTTCGTTCCAGAGAGCGTGATAACTACCACAATACGGCGATCGCCCCTCCTCTTACTACTAACTTGTAATAACTTCACTGAAACGCTACTTTCATTTGGGGTCTTAACTGGTTTACCGACGAAACGTCCCCATAGCAATACGTCCCCTGCGAAACGTCTCCAGCGAAAGTCCTCGTGGCGAAACGTCCCGTGGCAAAACATCCTCAAGCTTGGGTCATGAAGTTCAGCTTGTTCCTCGGGCACATGATACAAGATAACTAACACCGTTAGTTAGGACGGAACGCTTTTTTAAAGTGAGGACGGAACGCTTTTATAAGGAAATTGGCCGCTGGACTTTCGGCAACCGAGTGGTCCAGCACTGGAACAACTTACCAGAGAGAGTAATCGGCTCCTCAAACCTACTGACAGTCAAGAAGGAAGTTGATGAGTATTATTCAAGTGACATTTTCTCCTTGTGCAAATTTAGAAGAAATGCAAATTAAGAATTTTGTCGAGGCTTAACGGCCTGCCATTCAATTTGCAAATATATTATTATTATTATTAAGATGATAATTTCGTAAGTAGTTCATTGCGCAGAAAAGAGCTGATGGGGAAAATTTTCTCAAGATGTGTATCGTTTCCCCAAAATTATACAGTAGCACGTGTCTTGTGAACGTGGTAGGCTATAACTCTAGGTCAAAAAGCACCAGCCGTACAAGATACAGTTTCTTTTTAAACCCTCATTGACTTCTCAGCTCTTCTCAAAGATTAACATAACCAAAGGTTTCGATGGGATCCCGAATACTGAATATTTATCGGACTACTTGATCCAGACAAACGAATCTTGTAGATTCCCGGTCTTCGCCAAACCCCTTTAAATTTTGCTATGTGGGACGCTATCTCATGCAGCCCTTTCTCTCTTGCTAAACTATCCCTAGCAATTATGAGCTCTTCGCTCGTCATCTTCTTCCCCAAAGTCAAGGATCATGAGAATACTCATTTCATAAATGAGTTAGTTAAAGTTCAATGAGCACATCAAACTACCCCAATCCCATTCTGTAACAAACTAGGAACAATGCTTACCCCCTAGATCAGCAGCTTTTTCAGCAGTTTCCTCTCTGTGATATTTCAAAGCGTAATTTTCTGGGCCAGTACATTCTCAATTTAATAGCTTGGACAAAGATAAAAGTGATGTTTCTTATAATACTTAGTAGATCCATATTGTATGCATAAATCAGCTGGTATAATTTGGATTTGAGGAGGTTATTTGTTTTTGAATGATTTTCGTAGCTATATTATTTTGTATAAGCTTATTGCATATTCTGGTACATTTCTTAAAGCAAGCTAATCAAGCTTCACAGCCGTTCCACAAAGAAAAACTTTTAATAGGCACTCTAAGCCATGGAACTTCTGATGAAACACTAGAACAATCAGGTAAACTGCATCTGCGGCTTGACTTTGGTGACACCTCAAATATAGCCTTTTCTATCAAGCATTGCTGGGAGTTTTTGAATTTCCTGCCACGACATCCCAGCTCCTAAGATTTGGATCGCCAAAATGCCAGAGAGGTAAAGACAAGGGATAACAAGAAAACGGCCGATTTTCGTAGCGCCTTCTAAAGGAAGTCGGAAATGTTTATTTGTGAAGCATTTAATACAAAGTAAGGTATTAGAAGTGTCCATTGTGCTTTAACTACACAAGGACGGGTGACCTTCGCAGCAGAGTGAACTTGGAAGGAAAGAAGAACACACCTATCTTACCTCTGCTGGCTTGATTATCAATTGCTGACTTCGAGGAAAGCTACTGGGCGGAGAGCGAGTTCAGATTATTACAACACTAAGTTTCATAACAGATTGCGCATAACACTTTCAAGAATAACACCTTTTCACTTAGAAATAAAGTTTTATGACCAACTAAGTTTATACTATTTCGTGCCTAGATCTCCAAAAACACCTTCAATAGGTAAAAATACTACACTGTCAGAAGTTACATAGCGACAACAGAAGGATATAAGGTTTGAAGCCAAGCTGACCATTCATTTTAAATAAAATAGAAAAAACAAGATTTTCGGGGTTTTTTTTTTTTATTAAGAAAAAAACTTGCTGATCAAGAAAAAAAATTCGAAAATCTCTTTTTCTCTATTTTATTTGACAACAGAAGGATGCGCGGTTTCAACAGATAACACTTTGGGATGTTATCTGTTATGTTTCTTTCATTCCCGTTAGAACATTTTACCAGTTGAAGGTGTTGTTGGAGATCTAGGCACGAAATAGTGTAAACTTAATTGGTCATAACACTTTATTTCTAAGTGAAAACTTGTTATTCTTGAAATTGTTATATGCTATCATTATGAAACTTCTGACAGTGTACCTTTGTTTGGCTGGTCGGAAGTATTTCTGTGAGAATACTATATTTGTTTCTTTGAAACTATGCAAAAGGTTACGAAAGCGATAATGCGCAAAATCCAACAAGCCTGTAACCAAGTTCAGAGGTGGATTCAGCATGCACGTTTATTGCAACATCTCATCTCTGATCGACTTCAGACCTACTTGACCACTTGACCAAGTTCCTCATTTTAGCTGTGGGCTACTCTCGATAAACTGCATGCGGAGCAAAAGAGCTGGTAATATTGAGAGGTGACCTTTCGATAACAATTTTCGGTTTGTGGCAATTTTTGTCAGCTTGTCCGTCAAGGAAATAAAGTTCAAAATTGGATTCAGGACGTCTCCTTACGAGACCGAATCTCTCATCGATCTTTAGTATATTCAAAAGCTGCAACCGCGTGTCTCCTCACCTTATTTCGACTCAATAGTTGCGTTTTGTTCGACATTTCACTCGCCTTTTTACTTTTTTTTGTGTTTTCGTAAAATGGTCCGAAGCACTGTTTTTGTCAAAAAGGCTAACGCCGACTTTCGCCTTTTCCCTCGGCTTTTTGCAAAAAGGCAAACTTGGTAGGTCAGCAAATTACGTTCTCCTTTTGGCCTCGCTACTTTAGCCAGTTTATCCCAAAATCCAATAAAAGAGGAATTTGATTCAAAGTGAAAATCAGTATTTCGAGACTGTCTCGGATTTTAAAGATGAAAAATTTGAAGTGCAAGTAAAATACAAATAAAATGGCATTTATCAAAATAGTGTTTTCATCCGAGAAAAGGGAAAAGTCGCGAGAATATTAAAAAAGGCCTGAAAACGATAACAAGCCAAAGTTGAAAAGGGAAAGCCAATTTCCGAACAAAAACGCAACTAATCATTGGGTTTTAAAACTTCATGCTAAATTTCCGGTTGTGGCCTGATTCCGGGTTAACTACTAGTCTGGTAAAAAAAATAGTCCTCATATTCGGATTCGGCACGTCTCCTTATCTCTGAATCAAACCTCTAATCAACTTCTGATTATTAATTAACTTTTCTAGAATTTTCCGATTTTGCTGTCTTCCCGGTGAACCACTTGTACTGCAAGAAAATTACTAACTCTAACTCTCCTAAACTCTACATCGAACCTCTAATCAACTTCAGATCAAATTCTTTTTGTCAAAACTTTTCACAAATTTTCCGGGTTTCTTCCGGATTCCCGGTGAACTACTTGTGCGGCGAGAAAATAATTTTCATATTCGCCCCTTAATTTGAAATCCCACCCCTACAGAGCTCATCTTCGAACTTGACCTGCACTTTGACCCAAAGACTCCTCATGCCAAGTTTCAATAAAATATCTCAACATCTTCGAGAGTTATCGTGCGAAGAGACGAACAACTTCTACGAAATTATACGTATCCGTCACTTAAGTTTTGGGATCTCAAAATGCGACCCGCGCTGCTTCGCCATGGTTTGGTACTTGTTTGAAACAACATAGAACTTGAATAACCAATACTTCTGAAAAGTGAATAAATAAGGTGGTAAATAAATAAGCTCTTCGGGTCAACAAGAGAGAGTCTGGCTTCACTTTAAAAGAGTCATCTAGGATCCATCCAATATAACACCTTGCCCTCTGCCATTTCTGTGATGATGATGATGAAATATTATTTATGCACTTAAAAGAAGAAAATAGTGCAGTGACAGAGAAAGAAAAGGAAAAAATACAATGAGCTTTCAATAATGTTGCACAAGATACAAAATTAAAACATTAACATTAAAAAAAGAAGAGGGACTAATCAGGTCTAAGAAATCTTCATCCTAGATGGAATGCGAAGTAATGGCCAAGGGCCATTGCAGATAACTTTGCACAAGGGTCAGGTCGAGGAAGGTACAAGAGAAATTTAAAATATTTGAAATAATAAGTCGTGATACTTTTTAAATCTTTTTGTCTCAGAATACCAAAAATTCCGGAAAAGTTGCAGACAGAGGGAGAACAAAAACTATTATATAAACTACCAAGGGCTTTTCTTTTATACCCTCCTCTATTTGAAACTATTTTTCCATATCCTACACGAATGGAATCGTGAACAGCCGAAACAGTGTTATCGCAGATTTTTCTTAGGGACTGTGTTATGACCATGCCAAGTCATTTTACGGTAGGGGAATTGTGGGGTTTTTCATTAAAAAAAAAAAATACTGGAATCTTTGGGCTGTTGAATTTAACATACTGACATTTAGAAATGTTTACAGAAAGGTTTTTATCGGAACGCACCTAGTTAGATTTTTCATTGGCAATTGATTCCTTCTGCTTGCCATATCTGTAACCTGAAAACGTTACAAAATGTTCGTCAATTTCGTTTCCAGAAAGCGATATAAGTGACCAGCCTATACATGCCTTTCAAATTTAGTATTTTGAACCTTATTGTGCGAAGCATCCTATCTCAGCGCCCTCTTTATATTCTTACTCTGATGCAGTTATCTACTTCCCTAAATGTCTTATTCCCATGCAAAGGTTTTAAATTAATCCGCTTAGAAAGAATGGCGGGTTTGATGTAAATCTTGAATACGAAAACAAACTTCATTTTTTTAATTGGTGATTTTAGCAGGGGACGTTTTGCATGCAGTCCTTTTGATTGGGAAGGTTTAGCCACGGGGACATTTTGTTAAGTGAAAATTTTGTCACGAGGACGTTTTGTCACGGTCACGGTTTGCTGGGGACGTTTTCGCCGCCAACCTATTAGACTAGCTGGCATTCGAAACAAATACCAGTCTTAATTGCGAACGGCAGAAAACCCCTGTTAAATGGATCAGAAAAAAATTCTCGAAAGTAGCATTACTTTCCATTGGAATCTAGCGATTTTCTAGTTAGTGCTTGACCAATCTGCACACCCTTCCTGCTCTCCGACGCGGCGGCGGGGCGCAAAACCCTTGAAAACTAAACGCGCCGATGACAAAAAGTACAAAAATTAAGCAAATAAAATTAGTCAAAACCAGAAAATTCTCATATCCTATGCCCACAGGCATATTAAGAACCCGACTAAACTAACTTGGAAATACTCACTTGCTCTATCCGACGATCGTGGGGGGAGGGAGGGATGACGGAGGGGAGACGGAATGCAGACTTTAGTGACATGCTTAACTTTCGAACGGGTTATCGGATCTTAATGAAACTTGATGTTTGGAAATACTTTATGTCTCAGATGTCCCGTTTGAAGTCCGGACAGAATCCGATGAATGTGAGGGAGAGTCGGAGGGGGGGGGCCGGAAATTATGTAACAGGCATACAGTGCAGTGATCGGGATGAAACTTGGTGGGAGGAACAACCGCAAGCCCTAGGTACATCATTGACAGAACCGAACCGGATTCGTGCACTGAGGGGGGAGTTGGAGGGGGGTTCAGGAATTCCATTGATACGGAGTTAATTTACTTCCAGGTGGGCTAGGACAATGGAACTTGGCTGGCAGATCAGGGATCCGACCAGATTAACCTGGAAATAGTCAACTTCCTGATCCGACCACCGTGGAGGCAGTGGAGGTAGGGGGAATCCGGAATCTTGAGGAATGTATAACATTGGAACGGGTGATCGGATCTTAACGAAACTTGATATTTGGAAAGACCTCGTATCTGTTATGACCCATTTAAAGTTCGGACCGCATCCGATGAATGGGGGGGGGGCGAAACCTTGTGACACGCTTAGAGTGGAGCGACTGCTGCATGAAACTTGGTGGGAAGAACAAGCACAATAACTAGATATGTCAGTAATAGAACCGGATCGGATTTGGGCACTGTGGGGGGAGTTAAAGGGGGGAGTCCGGAATTCCGGCTATCGCGAGTTAAGGTATCTCCAGATATGCTAGGACGATGAAACTTGGCTTGAACATTAGAGACTTCACTTGATTGGCTTAGAAATAGTCAGTTATCCGACCGGACCATCGTGGGGGAGTGGAGGGAGGGGGAATCTGGAATCTTGAGGTATGTATAACTTCTGAGCGAGTTGTCGGATCTTAACAAAATCTGATATTTCGAAAGACTTCGTGTCTTAGATGTTCCTTTTTAAGTCCGGAGCGGATCCGATGAACTGGGGGGACCGAAAAACTTGGTGGGAAGAACAAGACACTAGTGGCAAAACCGGACCGGGTTCGGACACTGTGAGGGGAGTTGGTGTGGGGGGGGGTCCGGAGTTTCGGTGATCGCGAATTAAGGTACTTCCAGATGTGCTAGAGTGAAGAAACTTGGCTTGAACATTGCTAGATGTTCCGTTTTAAGTCTGGAGCGGATCCGATGAATTTGGGGGGACCGAAAAACTTGGTGGGAAGAACAAGAAACCAGTGGCAAAACCGGACCGGGTTCGGACACTGTGAGGGAGTTGGTGTGAGGGGGGGGGAGGGTCCGGAATTTCGGTGATCGCGAATTAAGGTACTTCCAGGTGTGCTAGAGTGAAGAAAATGAGTCTCCATGGTCTATCACTGTAACTTAGAATTAAGTCTTTGAGGGGTTGACAACTTTAATGGTACGGTAAACACTCAAACAAAGAATAGGCGGAACCCAACTGTGAGACAAGTCAGGGACTTGTAACTAACAGTCTGCGATTACACCATAATCATATTCCGGGCTTCCCACTTTTCCTAGTATCATATTTGACGGTGCAAAACGGATAAGTCAAACGGAGTTTGATTTATAGTTTGAGCGGCCTGAGCCTGAAGAGGACCCTTGCCAAGAAAGGCCAAAATATAGCTCTAATAAAATGTAGCTGTCTTATCCGTTTTGCACCGTCAAATATGATTCGGAGTCAGCTTGGGCTGAAGGACTATTTTCCTAGTATAGTGTGTACCTATTTTGTTTCCGGTGTTTTTATGGAACTTGCCTTCCGGCCAAGTGCCATATACCGATCACTTTTCCGTCGGTCTGTCGGTCGGTAGGTTAGTCCGGTGTTTGCGAGTTAGGGTACTTCCAGATATGCTAGGACGATGAAACTTGGCAGGCATATTAGGGACCCGACCAAACTAAGTTGAAAATAGTCACTTGCCCGATCCGACCATCGTGGGGGGAGGGAGGGGAGCCGGAATCCAGAATTTTAGTGGCATGCATAACTTTGGAACGGGTTATCGGATCTTAATGAAAGTTGATATTTGGTGAGAGGTCATGTCTCAGATGTTCCATTTCAAGTCCGGACCGAATCCGATGAATATGGGGGGGGGGCGCAGGGGGGGACCGGAAATCATATGACAAGCTTAAAGTGGAGGGATCGGGATGAAACTTGGTGAGAGGAACAAGCACAAGCCCTAGGTACATCATTGGCAGACGTGGACGAGATTGGTGCACTGTGGTGGGAGTTGGAGGGGGGGGGGGGGCGGAATTCCGGTCATACGGAGTTAAGTTACTTTTAGGTGGGCTGGGACAGTGAAACTTGGCAAGCGGACCAGGGACCCGACCAAACTAACTTGGAAATAGTCACTTCCCCGATCTGACCACCGTGGGGGGAGTGGAGGGAAGGGGAATCCAGAATCTAGAGGTACGTATAACTTTGGAACGGGTGATCAGATCTTAATGAAACTTGATATTTGGAAAGACCTCGTGTCTCGGATGTCCCATGTGAATTCCGAACCGGATCCGATGATTGTGGGGGGAGTCAGGGGGAAGCCGTAAATCTTGTGACACGCTAAGAGTGGAGCGATTGGGATGAAACTTGGTGGGAAGAACAAGCACAAGCCCTAGATTCATCAGTGACAGAACTGGATCGGGTTCGAGCACTGTGGGGGAGGAAGGGGGGTCTGGAATTCCGGTGATCACCAGTTAAAGTACTTCCAGATGTGCTAGGACCACGAAACTTGAACATTAGAGACTTGACATGATTAGAATATTTTTGCCTCATGGGTTTTGCTTAGAACTGAATTTCTTAAAGTACAAATGATACTTTTGATTAAAATATACATTTCATTCTCCCGATGAGCTCATCATCATTTTTGCTTCAAGAGTTTTGATTACAGATGAATTTCTAGCGCCCCTAAAGTGCGCATCATCACAACCAAATGTCTTACCAAACGATACGTTCTCGTGATTTCCAAGGACCCATTATCTCAAGGGTTTTGCTTACAAATAATCACAACAAACCCACGAACTGAAGAATTCCTACTTTCATCCTCTGACCCAGCCTTGTAAGTGCCGTATGAGCTTGCAGCTCTTGTTGATGATAAGAAAAGTTTGGATCATATCGTAGTTCAAGAATCGGTTGCTAAGCATTGCCATTTTTATGAGATGCTAGAATGGCCTGTTGTAATGGCCTTTCACTGTAACCTAGGATTAAGTGTTAACGCAACGGATACAAATGATACTGTAAAACAACGATATATGTTACGCAATAATTAGTAAAGGTATTTTGTTATTCTGAACTAAAAAGCTATGGATAGCTTTATGATGCCAACTAGGTTATATAAGATAATGTTCCAAGTTTCCACAAGTCACGATGTCTACGATTGAAAAGGATAACGTCAAACTGGTTGCAAAGTCAATTTAGTCCCTACTTCCGATATTCTGTTTTTTTTTTTTTCAACGCTGAGGGATAATCATGTGATTACATATTGCGACATCAGTTCAGAAAAATATTCTTCATGTATTAGAACATACCATTTTCAAAACCTTGATGGGCTGACAATGCAACATTTAACCGTTAGCGAAGAAACAAAACCAAAGTGTTGCTCTAGCAACACTTTAGTCGGCGAAGCCGAACAAAGCTCGCTGCAACACTTCACGTTACCCAGGCAACGTAGGTCTAGTTGTATAACCACAAAGTACAACAAATACTTTCAAGCAAAGTATACATTTTAACTCAAGGGTGTTGCTCAAAAACTAATTTTTAGCACTATTAAAGTGCGTTTCTTAACCGAAAAGTAAAGAAAAATACTTTAACCAAACTATATATATATTCATGATTCCCAAGGGCCCATGATCATTTTTGCCTCAGGGGTTTTGCTTGTACAACCGAATTTCTTAAAGTACAAACAACAATTTTTGAGCAAAATGTACATTTTCATGATTCCAATGAGCTTATATCATCGTTTGTGCTTTAAGAGTGTTCATTATAGCCGAATGTCTAGTGCCCTTAATGTGCGCATCATCACGGCCAAATGCACAAATAAATAGTTTTTACGAACCATACGTTCCCGTGATTTCCAAGGACTCATGACCATTCTTATCTCAAGGGTTTTGCTTACAAATCATCATAACAAACCCACGAATTGACGAATTGCTACTTGAATCCTCTGGCCCAGCCTTGCAAGTGCCATATGAGCTTCCATCTCTTGTTACTAAGTCTACTTAAGCGTTTATTATGAATTAATGGGGACTAATACGCTCCTCATAAAGTTCCTCTCTGATTAGTTGTTTTTTGGCCGCTAGGTGTGCCATCGTGAGTAATACAATGACACGTTACTTCTTTGTGTATGTTTATCCAGATTTGTATGGCTATTTTCAATTCCTCTTAGGCCTAGCCATGTTTAAAACTGTTTGAAATGCCTCCGCCTCTATTTTTGCTTTACCCAACTCTGTTCTGTCAAGCGTGGTCAAGTTTGTCATTTCTGACTTCAGTGATTAGTGCTAGGCTGACTTTTCCACGTGGCTCGATGAAGCGAAAGCCTAATCGCTTATTTACCCTTCAGATAACTTATACCAAGATCTCACGTGTGATTGTTATTGTCCCTCTAGTGCTTCCGGCGACAATGCGTCATCGGATTTTATGAAGGACGCATAGAAACTAGTCCACTTGGAGTGCTGAGCTGGAATAAGGTGAACTGACTGCTCTTCAAGCTATCCATCATAAAGGGAACGTTTGCTTTGAGTTTCCTAGAGGAGGAGTTTTCCTGTGAGATAATCTTTCGCTACGGGAAGGATTTTCTCACTGCGGAGAAATTTCCTGGAGATTTACTAGCCTATAAATAAGGTCATTTTCAAGAAGCTCTTAAACAGTTGCTTCACCACTTGACTCGTGTCTCCGTCCTTAGTTCCTAACTTCAGTTCGAAACTTTTCGAAACGTTTTTTGACGTTGTCTGATCGCCCACCCGTTTCTAGGAACCTTATGATTCCCAGAATGGAAAAGAATTAACAAGTTTCGGATTACGTAACTTTGGTGATCCGTAGAGCCTGGTTTTTAGTGTAATTGACCGGGTTTTGTGACTTGTTTAACGTTGGCATGGTTCGCCGAATTATTAAACTCCTATGGAGGGTTTTCGCATCATTGCGGGCCGCCAAACTCCGCCGAAAGATTAGTCTAGGGCCCCCCTAATTGAAAGTCTTCTCCCTCTATAAGTGAGCCAATCAGAAACAAACAAATGTAAACCAACTTTGAAACATTTTAAAAGCAGTGTTGCCGTCGGTCGCAGATACCTGCGGTTAACCACAGCTTTTCAGGGTTGACTAAAAACAGGAGTAGAACAGAACGACACGGTGCGGAGGAACGCGTACTAAAAACGCGAACGCGTACTAAAAACGGGATCAAGGTACTAGAATCTGGAACATTGCACCAGGAGAAACACTACTAAAAGAGGGAATGCTGCACCGTCTTTCCATTTTATTGTAGTTTGCTTGGGTACGAGTTCCAAATCATTCTCGTGCACATTCGCCCGAGGGGCAACACGATCCCTGTTCTAGTGGTCGTGTTTCTTCACTTAGCAGCGTTTTAAGCAGTACCCTTGTTTTTTGGTACTTGCAGTACTCCAGGAGAAACAAGTACTAAAAACGGTAACGACAGGACCCCTGTTCTTTAGCTTTAGCGTTGACTCCTGTCGGTGGGCAACCACAATCTCCGTCCAGTGAGGGGTCGAAGTATTTTCTCAGGGGTAGGCAATTAACATTGTTAGAGTACTAAAACGAGGAAAGACACTTGGGGGGGGGGGGCGTTTCTCGATTGAAGTAGATCATCCTTTATTTATGGGTTCTTTGAGGGGTTGGGAACTTAACAATTTAAAGATCAAATATAAAGATTGTTTTCCTCGTTTTAGTAACGTAGGGTATGCAATTGAAGTCGGTAGAGTATTAAAGTGAGGAGAGAAATGGTGAACATTGCTTAGTATTCTCGGGGTGTCTTCATATTACAAATTTTAAGTTCTCCATTTCTTTCCTCATTTACTAACATGAAAAAGTTGCCAAAGAAAAGGGTCCTGCATTCCCGTTTTTAGTAATTGGTTACTAAAGTATTCTCTAAGGAACTGCAGTGATAAGGAACAGGGGTCCTGTCGTTCTCAATTTTAGTATTTGTTCCACCTGCAGCCTCCTGTTCCTCCAATTACTAAAAAACAAGGGTGCTGCTTTAACGCAGCTAAGCGAAGAAACACGACTACTAGAACAGGGATCGTGAAACGGAATGAAAGAACTGGAGCCCTGTCCTCCGGTGCAACTGTGCACAGTAATGATCTGGAACCCGCACCCAAGCAAACTACAGAAAAAGGAAGGGTGGTGCAGCGTGTCCCCTTTTAGTGGTGTTCCTCCTGGTGCAGCGTTCCATATTTTAGTGCTTTTGTTCCTGTTTTTAGTCAACGTTCCTCCTGCACCGTGTCGTTCCGTTCCATTCCCGATTTCAGTCGATCCCATATTTTCACTTCTTCGACAGAGCGAGCCAAAATTGTACGACCGATTTCTTGCAAGTAGATCCAAAAGATAAGCAAAAAAGAATATTTACGGCCGAAAGTCACAAGTTCTAGACAGGGGCAACAGTGTTCACAAACCCAAGAATTTCAAAAAAGCTAAGCCTACATCACGGACAATAAAATGGCAGCTGCACTCCCGAGGTAGCTATCGTCGGCCATTTGGATAAAGACTTTACAATGGAGGAACTGTCTGAAGCCACCAGGTCAACCTCAGACACGGCCCCGGGGGAAGACCTTATCTACAATAAAATGCTACAGAATCTTCCTGAAAATGAAAAAGTCTTACTGTTGGAACTGTCAAACCTTGCTGATCTTCAGGTTTTGTCCCTGAGGCATGGAAAAGTGCAACCGTGAGCGCGTTCCACACAACTTACCGTGGTTACTACGCATGACGTCACGAATTCTGGCTTTTTGACGTCAACCCCTGAACAATTTTTCTGTTTTCTAGCAGAACATCATGCCACGGGACAATCCTACCAGTCAAATCAGAGAGATGATAAGTTACCACGCTTACTACGCTCTCGAGCATGGATTAGTTACTATATCGAGAAGGCTGGAACGGTCAGCGTAGTAGCTTTTCGTGAGGTTGGAACGGAAGTAGTAACTAATAGTTACTATTGTTAGAAGGGTGGAACACGCTCAATATGTCCCATTTTAAAGGAAAAAAATAGGAATCAAACAGCTTCTTGCCGACCTATTTCTTAATTATCGTGCCGTGGTAAGCTCATGTAAAAAAAAACTCATCAAATACGGTCTGCAGAGGAAATTGAAAGAAATTGATTCCAGAATAATCCGGCTTCAGGCGAACTTGTTGAGACTTGAGTCAGCGTCTCGGAGAGCATTTGCCCGTGAGAGAATCCTAGGAAAAGTGTTATCTTATGTGGAAAGGGCTTATGATAGTGTTGACCCGGCGGAAGTTCTAAAAAAGATATGTGAGTTCGGACTAAGAAAAATGATGGGTTTTGGTGTCGTGCGGTTCTGTTCGAAAGATCTTTCAAAGTAAGAACTGGGAATACTTGTTCGCAGTCTAGTGTTTGTTTCAGAACAGTAGTTTCAAAACACAGAAAACCAGACTGATCATTTTTACTACTAAAATTTAGAAACAGATTAAGGCCAAATAGCTAAGCATCTGAGAATCTCAGATTTGGATTCAGCATGTGTGTTTACCCCTGTATGATATATCTGTTTTGACAAAACTGATGGAAACTTCCTGCCCGACTTCTGCCAAATTTCCGGTTTCTGGCCAAATTCCGGGAGAACTGCTTGTCCAACAAAAAAAGAAAGCTTAAAAAAGGAACTCAGCGTATCTCCTTGCCTCTATATCGAACTTCTAATCAATTTCAAATAAAATATCAACTAATGACAAATTTTCCGGCTTAGCCGGATTCCAGGTGAAGTATATGTTGGGGTAAAAAATCACTGTCATATACGGATTCAGCATCTCTTCTTACTCCTAAACCGGACATCTAATCAACTTTAAAAGAAAAGTTTTTGCTTTAAAAATTTTTTCCGCTTTTGGCTGGATTCCGGGCGAATTACTTGTCCGGGTATAAAATGATGTTCACATAGCGTTCAAAATGTCTTCTTAAACCTAAACTGAACATCTAATCAGCTTCAAATAAAACTTTTACTTTTAACAAACTTTTCGGATTTGGTCGGATTCCGGGCGAACTACTTGTCCGGCGAAAAAAATTTCCGATCGCCGTAAAGGCCAACCAAGCAGGCTCACTTCTTCATGGTAACCACTTACGTCACTTCTAACAAAGATGGAACATAACAGGCACGGGATTGTCATTTCGCAGAATCGTTCAAAAGCAAATCACAACCAACAGTCCATGAGAGTCGTTACCCTCCTCCGTATTGCTGTCACTATCAGAAAGCATCTCCGCTTGTGAATGATTCGTCAACACTGTCCTCTAGCAGTTCGTCAACGTACCTGCCAAGTTCAAAAGCCTTCTCTGTTTTCTTGCCACCCTCCTTAGTTTCAGTTTCTGCCGCACCGTTTCCGTCCAGATATAGATGGTTTGGGTAAGAACGATCACTAGGAGACGGGCAGGGATAATTGCAGTTTACGACGAATGAAACGGACTCCGGAATGTTTCGTCGGGCGTTATTGCCTAGGAAGGCCAAATCAGCTAAAGAGCTCGCGTTCCTCTGCTGCGGATGTCGTTCAGTCGGTGATAGATCTCGGACCAAGTCGGATTTCACCATTTGACTCCTGCTATCTAAAGAAGAAAATCGATTTATTCGCCCGAGCCATTTTAAAGCAATCAGGAATGGGTAATTGACACTCCAAAGAAAGTTTAAATTTCCAAAGCAAAGCCGTAATTCGAGGACACTCAGCGGGGCATGAAAGTCTTATCACTTATCGTGATTTTCTTCTCGACAAAGTTGTAACAAGAGCGGAGAGCTTGTGGCTGCAAAATTAAAATTTAAACAGATTGAGCAAGCTGACCAAACTTTAGGATAGCCTAGAAACTAAGGATATCCCAAGAAATTGCGGGTGACAACGTAAGACAATTAAACAGATAGATGTATTGACATCCAGAGCGACATGTAGAAAGCACTGTTTAGCCCAAAGAAAAATAAATGTGAAGACCCATCCTTCCCCTGCATCAAATATTGGCCTCCGTCGCAGCGCCGTCCAGCTGGATTTGCGAGAGAAGCTTCAACAAACTGTTCATGTGTACAGTGGCGGACGTAGGAAATAGAAAGCCAGCGCTCGTTAACGACTGGTTGAGTTTCAGTCAGAGATGTAGTCTTGAACCTTGGTCTCTCAAGACCAGTCTCAAGACCGATGCCGACAATCTTGGTCTTGGTCTTACGACCATTGGCAAATTCTTGGTCTTGGTGTTGTTCTTGCGCTCTCGGTCGTCAAGACCTATCATGGTCTTCAAGACCCTAATTACAGCAGGATTAATTTCGGAACTTTTCAAAACGTCGCAAAGAAGGAAAACGTTAACTAAACGGATTGCACCATCAGGACAGATTTTGAAGGTCAAGAGTCTAGCGGATCAAAATTATTATTTGTAGAGGCTAATCATCGCGATCATTAATAAGTGAAAGCTTGACATGAGTAACTTCAGTTACAACATAATGGCTACCAAGGAACCTTCTGCAGTGAAGTATGCATTTACCAACTTTCAGCTTTGTGAAACGATTCTCTTGTCCGCTGTTTCTAAGTTCTGTAGTGAAAAGAGCACTAACAGTAAAGGGGTTATTTTACTTTTGTAAGGTAAGCAAGCAGTATGTGCAGCTATTGTTAAAATGTTTGATCACTGGAAGCATCTTAGTAGGAGTGACGGAAGAAATTGCAGAATAATAAAAATAGCCAACTGCCAATCAGACTTTCTATTCAAATGCTCAGATTCGAGTGAAACTTGATAGATGGTAAGCGAAAATGCTTTAGATAATCCATTTAGGAGTACGAACCAGACTCGGCCGCGGTAGGGGGAGGGGGGGGGGTGGAAGGTACAAAACTAGATATCCTATTTCTAGCTTCGGACCGCATTTCTGGATGGCGAGGTATTTTGTTACGGTGAAAAAAAAGTCGGTTGACCAACCCCTTGTTGAAATTATTGGCAGCATTTGTTTATCTAAAATGCAACAGAGATGTTGGCATATAATTCTGTAAATTTTATGTGCGTACTGATTGACAGGAATATAATGAGCTCACTTTTCATTAACGTCCCGTAGTTAAGCTGGAAACGTAATTCCTCACTCAATCTATTAATATAGACTTTCTTGATCTTGGTCTTAAGACCAGAGCTAAATTCTTGGTCTTGGTCTCAATACCAGTGCAAAAATCTTGGTCTTGGCCTTGGTCTTGACGTTTTGGTTCTTGTCGATATCACTGATTTCAGTAGGGATGTTCATGTCCTCTAGCGGAACTAGTGTCGCTACGATTTGACTGTAATCAATATTTGACTCTCTAGAGTTATTTTGCTTTGGTAAAACCGCCACTAACTATGTCGGGTTCATAACCGTCGTGCGCCACATACCGAATGAGTTGTGTGCTGTGACTAAACCTTCTTATACTGCAGTTTTTACGGCACTTGCCCTCGCATCTCAGACATCCCAGTTTCAATCCAGACCAGATCCGGTAACATTGGGGGGAGTTGGAGGGAGGAACCGGAAATCTTGGGAAACACTTGGAGTGAAAAGATCGGGATTAAACTTGGTTGAAAGAACAAGCACAAGCCCTAGATACGTGATTGACATAACCGGACCGGATCCGTTTACTGTGGGAGAGTGGGGGGGGGGGGGGGGTCCGAATTTCTAGTGATCCCGCGATTCGGTACTTCCTGGTGTGCTAGGACGACGAAACTTGGCAGGCGTGTAAGGTTCCCGGACAGGTTGACTTGAGAATAGTTGTTTCCCCGATACGACCATCGTGGGGGAGTCCAGGGATGGGGAATCCGGAATCTAGTGGCGAGCTCAGCGATTGAACTGGTTATCGAAATTAAATGAAACTTGATATTTAGAAAGACCTCGTGGCTCAAAGCTCCCATTTTAAGTCCGGGGGGAGTCGGGGGGGGGGGGGGGACCGGAAATCTTGGGAAACGGTTAGAGTGGAGGGTTCGGGAAGTACGGAATTCGGGTACTATGGGGGAGTGGGGATGCTTCTGATTTCTAGTGATCGTACGAGTTCGGTGCTTCCTGATGTGTTATGACGATGAAACTTGGAAAACGTTTCCTCGATCCAACCATCGTGGGAGGAGTGGAGGGATTGGGAATCCGCGATCTAGTGGCACGGACGGTTTTTGAATGGGACATTGGATTTTAATGAAACTTGGCAAGTGGAAAGAGCTACCGTCTCAGATGTTCCATGTTAGGTCCGGGGAGGAGTGGAGGAGAGGGGAATCCGGAATATTGAGGTATATATAACGTTCCAACGGGTGATCGGCTCTTAATGATTTAGAAAGACACCGAGTCTCAGACGATCCAGTTCAAATCCGGATCGGATTCGGTGACTTTAGCAGGAGCCAGTGGGGGGAACCGGAAATATTGGGAAACACTTAGAGTGGAGGGATCGGGATGAAACTTGATGGGAAGAACAAGCGCAAGTCCTAAATACTTTGTTGACATAACAGGACCAGATTCGGACACTGTGGGGGAGTTTGGTGGGAGGGGCTTAATTCTGGCGATCCCGCAAGTTCGGAAGTTCCTGATGTTCTAAGAAGATAAAACTTTGAAGACATATCGGGGACCCGAACAAACTGTCTTGAGAATAGTCGTTTCCCCGATCCGACCATCATGGGGGTTTCGAAAAGGTTTGACATGCACAAAAACCAAACGGATAGACAAAAGAACATGCAAATTGGACACTGCCGAGCTTATGCGACCTTGATTTTTTATTTGGCGTCCTGACAGGATCCGGCCAAGGGGGGGGGGGAGCGGAATTTGCAGATAGGCTCTGCTTCGATTCCAGTCAAACTTTATGGACGTGACCAGGACAAGTCAGAGATGCGACATTTGTGTTTATGAGTGGTATTCAGCCACGGTGGGCGGAGCTGGAAGGGGAGTCCCGGAAATTTTGTGGCTCGCATAAAGGTCAAACAAGTGGAGTGATTTGAATGAAACTTGAAAGGTACAGACGTTATATGCCTTAGATGACATATTTTAAGGTTCGAACAGGATCCAACCACGGTGGGGGGGATATTTACCGGAAGTTCCAAAGAAAATGCTCAGATTCGAGTGAACGATAGGTGGTAAGAGAAAATGCTTCAAATGATCCACCCCGACCAGATTCGGTCGCGTTGTATGGGATGTTGTAAGGGGTTACCGGAGATCTTGGGCACGTCTATAGGGACATAGCGAGTGGATTTCTTGGGTTGAAACTTGGAAGGTTGGCGATGGCATGGAGGCAATGTCGAAAATTTTCAGACTTGAGTGAAACTAGATATCCTAATTCTGTGTCCGAACTGCATTTTTGAATGGCGTTTTTTTTTTGTAAAGTTCTCTTCTACTTTCTAGTACCACCTATTCTTAAGAAGTGCCATATGAGCTCGTAGCTCTTGTTCTGTACTATGATCATAAAATTCTTTCGATTTTTTGTTTTTACCGCTGGGTGCGCTAGTGCAAACAAAGATAGGCGTTTCCGTTTGTTTTAGTTTTATTAAAACAAAAAAAGGAAATGAGATAAGGTTATTAGCGTTACCCATTTCTAGTCGTTATTCGAAACCAGAAGAAATGTATTACAGCTTTGAACTAAGATAATTATTCTTTCTTGTCATGTTTTGCCTTTTTAACTTGAAACCTGATGGGATTGATTCAGCTGCTTTGCATTGTAGATGCTTCTACGCGGTTATCAACCATTTCTTAAAGCTTACTTTTTTTCCTAGCCGAAAATTGAAAATTAGTGTATTTTTCTGGAACGAGTCTTTCTTTCTTTTGTGTGTGTATTTACAGTGGAACGACTCGTTTACATCATCTACATATAATCAGGTTTTAAAATGGGGATGAGCTAACGAGCTCGTATTCCTGCAGGCCCCAGTGATCAAAACATATTGTCACGAAGTATTTTGAAAATAAAAGAACCTGAGCCCTCTTCTGTTCCTTTTCTTTCATTTACTTCGCTTATTCGAGATGGCGGGTTACAAATAAATTACTTACTTCCTTGCGGAAAAGCCAATTTATGTTTGTATCATTTAACTGAATGCACTGAATTATGCGGATTGTACTAAGGGATTTTCTGATTTTCCACTGTCTGTTCTAGGAGTGACGTTTAGATTATCTGCGGCCGTCCCACAGTGCTGTTCTGCCATGATGCGGAAGATTCTGATCGCAACACAAACACGGCTTTTCAGTGGCCAGTGGTGAGCTTCTTGAAGAAACATAAGATATTCGTAGATCTTTTTCGTCAAGCATGCAACACAGGTACAAGCATATAGAGGTACCACAAATCCGACAGAAAAAGTCCACAATTCGAAAATCGATTATTCGTGAATAGCGTGATGGGTGTGTAAGTGATGGGTAATTAGATTGTCTTATGTAATGTAATGTAATGTTTATTTTTGACCCATCGTACAGAAAGGAGAAAATGATGGAGTATAAAAAAGAAAGAAAGTAGAAAAAAACGAAAAAAAAGTTTTCGGTTAAACTTTAAGAAAAGGACCTGTCTGACCTATAATACCAACGCAACCTACTTCCATAATCACTCCATATTTCTAAACCCGGAGACCCCAATTTCGCACGGTACATTTTACCCCTCTAACAAAACCACGCCGATTCTCTCACTTGTCGTGTTTTGCGATCTTCAATGTGTGATCTGCGAGAAATTTTTCCATCAGAAAAACCGATGGATAAATTTTTCCCTATTTTGGCTGTGACTCAACGAGTCTCGAAACAGGCTTAAAACAGCCAACATCGTCGGTTATTTGTTCAAAGCACAGCCTAGTTTTAAAGTATATGCTCGACATACTTGAGATATCTGAGATTTCTTCTCTACCTACCCCGGCGCACACGGAACGGCTACCTGATCCGCCGTTTGTTAATTTCCGACCCATTGTTGACGCTTGAAGCCCTCTCCTCTAATTTGTGTTCTTCGATTGGAAAATTACCTGTCCACGAGCCGATCAACGCGATTCTGAATTAGTGAACCTTTATGGAAAATATTTGTTGAGTGTTTTGCGATTATTTTATATTTCTTTATCCTTTTTTACTGCACTTATGCCCTTGGGCAGTGCGTCATAAATTCAAATTCAAAAAAAGTATTCAAATAAATATTCTTTGAGCCCAAGCTGACTTTGAAACATTTATTCCAGCAATGTTTTCTACGGATACGTCAGCTAAGATTCTTCATAAGCGATATTTCGGCCCTTCTTGGCAAGGGTCCTCGTCAGGCTTCCAATCCTCTTGTTCAACTTCGGGGAAAGAGATTGGAAGCCTGACGAGGACCCTTGCCAAGAAGGGCCGAAATGTCGCTTATGAAGAATCTTAGCTGACGTATCCGTAGAAAACATTGCTGGAATAAAAGTATTCAAATATTTTAAAATACTGTAAGTTGAATAGTAAATAGTGCGAGGGGTCCTTTAAGAAAGCTTCGGGCGAGGCTTGGGGTCCTTCCATAGCGTAACTGTGTACTCGGAAGTCAGCCCAAGCAGCGGAATATCTTCTGTTTCCTGGTCCTCGGCTTCTGGATCCACCTCGTAAAAGCCGAATGTCTCGTCAGTTGTGCGTCTTTTTCCGTGAAATTGCGGCTCGAAATGTTTTGAATGTTGAAACTCTCTCTGTCTGGTTTTATGTTAAACTCGCTATGGTAATTGCATATGACTTGTCCGGCTCGTAAATCCCCAGCGACTTTCGTACAGTAAAGAACTTCTACGAACATCGAAAGACTTTCAAGCCAATTGAGTTTTGTGAGGGGAGAGTTTATATCAGAGAATCCAGAGAAGCAGAACCCATATGAATGAGATATAAGCAACAGAAAGGATTCGGTAATCCTCTGAGACGAAGCGGGAAACATCAGCCATTTGCCATAGAATGCATTAAGGAACTGTGTATAATATATTACAACTCTTTCCAATGGATACAACTATGGAACTGAATTGCTTTGGGAATGTGTCTAGGGAAACTGACCCCGGATTTCATGCAACATCGAGAAGACCCACAAGAGCAGTGGTAGAAGCTGTACCTCAATACAGCCTATCCAGGTGTCTCGAAAAAGTTATTTAAAAATCTTTGTTCCCTCGTATGTTAAGTTTTTTAATGCCAGAGGTAAGAGCAGCCACAGCTTTAGTTTTTAGATTTGTATTAGACTGAATCTGTATATTTGTTTTCGTAACGTTATTTGACTAAACTGGCCAGTCGTTGTGTAACTGAGGTTGACTCTCTCTGTTAACAGTAGGAAGGAGCAAAACTTGTCAGTGATCTCAGAAATTTTACCATGTAGTTCCCAGGATTTAGCATTTAAAATGCCAAATTTTAGCATTTAATTCGAAATTTTTGCATTTCCTTACCAAATTCTAGAATTTAATCCCAGACTTTAGCACTTACTTCCCAGATTTTAGCATTTAATCTCATACTTTTGCATCTACTTCCCAGATTTTAGCATTTATTTCCCAGCTTTTTACTTATTATATTTACTTCCTAGCTGCCAGATTTTTGCATTTAGTTCAAGGAAAATTTTTGCACTTAGTAATCCTAAAATTTGTCACTTTTGAAATCTAAAATCTGGTCCGGTTCTGGCAGCACACCACAAAGGAGTGGAAATTGTCAGTGATATGATTGGTCGGTTTGATGACGCTCTTAGCACGCGAGACTGTGAAGTAAGGGTCAAGGAAAATGTTTGGAAAACAAGACCAAAGGTTTCTATGGGATCCCACAAATATAATATTTGGTCCTGACAATTGGGTTCTGTAATTGTCCGGTCTTCGCCAGACTGCGTGAACATTTTTAATATTAAAATATAGAAACAGGTTAAGGCCTATGGCTAATCATCTGAGAAAACTAAATATGAATTTGCGAGCGAGTATAGTAGATGTATGTCAATGTGAACAGTTACTTTAATGTGAACAGTGAAGTTTTTTAGAATGAAGATCTGCGTTTAATTACCTAATTTGGCTAACTGCTAGTTAGCTCTAGACACAGCAAGTGCATGAAAATGTCAACCATGTCAATGTCAATGTCCAATGCCGTGCACATAGTACCGTCGGTGTCAAGGCAAAACCACGTATCTCGACCTTTTTACGATTTTCAGGTTTTAACACAGTTTTGTTTTCCGAAAAATTCTGCTTCGAATGGTCCATAACTCGTATTTTTCTGAAGCATATTGACGGAGTTGCAGCTAGCGGAATAAGCACGTATCTCTCTCTCCCATGTTAGAGTTTCAAGGCAAAACCACGTATTTCGCGACTATGTAGTATTGCTAATGTTGTAAAATGGATTAAAAAAGAAAAACTGTATAGCCACGAGGACATAATAAAACGCGGTATATATAGATGCGCGTGTACAGTGTCGCTGTGTTTATAAATACGCGTGTAATAATTGCACTTAAAATCCGTGTGCTATAATTTCACAGTTTAAGAAACACGAACCCGCAAGCGATTTTGGAGTTGCAACTTCTATGAGCAACTGGATAAAAAAAAAGTTGATAGTAGGTGGGCATAGACAACCGAGTAGACAACTATATAAGGTAGTTCAGCTACTGTGGGGAATGAAACCGGAATCGTCGGATCAAAGTATAGGCTCGATAGATGCAAAAATATGGTCTCATTTGAAATTACCAATCTCTGTAACTTCTAATTTTGATCGGACATCCGTATGTGGCCGTCAATTCACTGCATTCAGCAGTGGAACGGAAGACAAAAGAAATCAGAGTTTTTGCTCAGTCAGTGGTATGTAATCTTCCGATCAGCCAGACGTGATCCTTTCCCTTTTGAGGTTGTTGTCCTTTGTTACTGTTCCAGTTCCAGGACTTAGTTATCATTTTGTTTAAACTGTGCGTCACAGGGTGCAGCAGAAAACCTGATTTCCTGCACTTTCATCCTCAAGTTGAAAAAATCTCAATTTTTCCGTATGGAGGTGATGATGGTGGCCAAAATCCGGGCAGGAATTCATCCAGGCACCCATCTATACGGTGTCAAGTTCCATCCGAGCTATGCTAATCCAGAGGCAAAAGGGGCCTGTTTCTCTAAGAAGAAGCGAGGGGGAATCACTGGATGCTTATAGGTCCTATAATGCAAGTACACCAGGAGGCACGGAGGCACAGAACTCTGTACACCTTGCGACGCCAGTAATTCCCCCTCGCGGGAAGAAGCCAGTGATTAAAAATACAATTCTAAAATCAATGCTTCCGAAGAAAAATTGAAGGAGCTGATGGCCGAATATGATAATCTCAAAACTAAAAAGAACAGTTCTGAAGCCTTATTTGAACCCGACGAAGACGAAGACATTGACACAGAATCACTCAAATGCTGAATTTTGAATCACATTGTCGAAAGTTACAGAATGTGCCGTCAGTTACTCTCACTTTTGCACTTCGGTTGTCATTTTAATTCAATGTAGTTTCTGAGATACGTGGTTCTTCCTTCTCACTTTTTCTAATAGGCTTATGGCGGACCAACAAGGCAAAACCACGTTTGTCAATTTTCGAGAAAAGTAAAAGGAATAGACAAAAATTGTTATTTTCTCGTGATCCGCGGCAAAAAATAGCCTATCTAATATGGAAGTTTCAAGGTCGTAAGTATTATACCATGGATATTATACAGTTTTTTTCGTCTCATGAAAATTTTAGAAAAACCCTGATACGTGGTTTTGCCTTGACACCGACTATTACATAACTATTAAGGTAAGGTAAGGTAAGGTACAATTTTAACGGCAAATATAAATAAACCTGGTGTTTCTTAAAAGCATCAGACATGCCAGTGGCATAAAAAACGACGCTTCACTAATTCTGATGGGTTTGAAAAAATTATTAATACATTTCTAGCCTAAACCATTGTAAAGAAAAAACAAATGAACAACTATAACACATCAACACTAAAATTTAAGGACAACACGAGGATTACATAAGCATACCTCTATTGTACTGTAACGTTAGATCCAAAGCAAATGTTTCAAACCATACCTGGCTTGAGTTTAGAGCAAAACATGTGCCAGTCATTTTAGGGAAGGAATGGGCACCATATTTTAAAGGAAGCATAACGGCTGGAAAACAAGACCAAAGGTTTCGATGGGATCCCAAAATTTTAATGTTTGATCGAGAGAATTGGGTCTTGTAGTTATCCGGTCTTCGACAACTGCTTGAACATTTTAATATTAAAATTTAGAAGCAGATCAAGACCAATGGCTAATTATTTGAGAAAACCAAGTTCCGATATGGATTAAGCATGTGTATTCGCCCTTTATGTTATATCGACATTGACCGGAACTTCCTGCCTTAGGCTACGACTGTAAATTTCCGGTTTCAGCCGGATTCGTAGTACTACTGTCATGCACGGACTCAGCTTGTCTGCCTACCCCTAAATCGACTATCTTATTATCGTTTTAAAAATACTTTGTTGGCCCCTTAATTTGAACCCCTACCTCACGCCTAAATATAGAGGTACGGAGCTCATCTACGAACCGGACCTGTCCTTTGACTCAAAGAATCTTTACACCAAGCTTGAACAAAATATATTATACCATCCGAAAGTTTTCGTGCTTACATCTGACGGAAAGCGGACAACTTTGCGAAGTTCCTGTCCGAATTCCTTCCAAGCCCCTCAGCAAACCCGACTTCGTCCCTCGGACTTGGAATGTCTTGAAGTTGACCAATCACATCATTGCGAATACAGGATATCTATACAAGACCCAACTGAATGGATCAAATATTAAATTTTTGGGATCCCATCGAAACCTCTTATTTTCCAACCATTTGTTTTGGCTCTTACGTCAGAGCCTCGCTTGCAAAGCGCGTCATCAGATCTCGACCAATCACATCCTTGACAAGTTTTACTCCTTTGTGCAGGGATTTTAGCATCATACAGCGTTGCCAGAACCGGACGAGATTTTAGGTATCTTATTACCAAATTTTCTTATTACCAATTGTGGTGAATTTTAGGATTACTAAGTGCCAAAATTTTGCTTGAACTAAATGCTAAAATATGGCAGCTTGAATGTTGTAATCTGGGAATTAAATGCTAAAATCTTGGAAGGAGATGCTAAAGTCTGAGATTAAATGCACAAATCTGGGAAGTAAATGGTAAAATCTGAGATTAAATGCTAAAATCTGGTAAAGGAATGCAAAATTTTCAGACTAAATGCCAAAATCTGGCATTTTTAGTGCTAAAATCTGGGAGCTAAATGCTAAATTTCGGAGACTACTGACAAGTTTTGCTCCTTCACAGAAAAATATTAAACGATTACTTTTCTTACATTATTTCACAAGTGCTAACTATAAATTGTATTCCTTCCCGCTTCCCGTTTTAGAAATACATTGAATTGAAAATTGAATTGAATTCGGCGTTTTTTCTTGTATTTCCTTTCAGTCACGGATTCTCGCCACGAGCAATCCTCTGCCTACTGGTCAAAGCAAAATAACTCTAGAGAGTAATGAGGGATTTTGAATAAGTGACACACAGTGAAATCGCAGCGACACTGACTCCGCTTACGGACATGAACATCCCGAGCGATCAAGATTTTCCCCTAAAAATATTATTACTAAATATTGGAACAAATATGAATCTTGTTTTAACCAGAGTCTGTCGCTCATAACAATAAAAGCTAAAATTAAAGCTGTACTTATTAATGAATATTAGTTTGTGAGTAGCTCCCGGCTTTTCAGCTATCGGATAAATAATAATATAATTATAAAAATACAAATTTTGGTATATATTTTTTTTTTTTTTTTTTTGGTGTGAGATAGAGTGAGAAGTGTGATGGCATCCGTTTCTTCTGGGTTTGTTTGTTTATCCCGTTTGTCGCCCGGCTTTCGAGCCAGTCTCCCTGCTGGGGACGTTATGTGAATATTGTTAAATATGTATGTTTAAATAATAAAAGAACTTGAACTACCGAAACTCGACCAGTCGTTAACGAGCGCTGGCTTTGATCCAGAGCAAAAGAAGTCTACTTCGCCACTACACACACAAAGAGGTTGCTGAAGTATGTCTCGCGAAGCGAGCTGAGTGGCGCTGCGACGGAGGCCCATTTTTTATGCATGGGAAGGATAGGTCTTCGCATAACTCCCTAGAGTTATTTTGCTCTGCTATTGGTGGCCCTCTGTTCATGTTTCTATATTGCCTGTGTGGCGAGCTTGGGAGGTAAAATAGTATTGTGGGTTCGGACCATCTTGATGGGGCTTCGGTCCGTAAGGCTTTGAAAGAGAAGTAGCCGCCCATTCCTCTTGAAATGATAATGATCGGATATATTTAAAAGCGGATTTCACGGAAATTTACTAGACTATGCGTAGTATGGATGAGAATTTGAAACAGTTGTTGTATGAATGCGAAAATTTGAATGAGGTTAGGTAGAAATTTTAGAAGTAAATGAGAGTGAGGTATATGAAGAATGGATGTGTAGCACCATGTGAAATAGTCGTTTTATGAGTATCAAACAGGTGGCGAGGTTCCTCAGGGTAGCCTTAGCCCATACGGATATGTGCCTATAGAAGGTATTATTTATGTTTGTTTGAGTTTATTTTTATGTATTTGCCATGGCCTTGGGCTATTAGTGTAAATAAATCTTACTTTATCTTATCTTATGTTATCGTCATCTGTTTACAATAATTTATCATCGCCTTCGTCATCAATTCAATTCAATTCAATTTATTTTCAAAAATTCGCTCACGGACGAAGCCGAACATTGAATTTATTAAAGAGGTGGGGACAGATTGAATTGATGTTCGGAGGGTATGATTTGGTTTATGTTATTTGGAAGCTGTTTGGTTGGTGTTAGTGTTTCTTAGAAAGAAAAAGGTAAAATGGCATTCTCAATAGTCATTCATAATAATAATAGATTTATTGCACATCATAATGCACAACCGTACAAAAAGACGGAGTAATTAAATAAAGAAGAAGAATATTGCCTGGTACTAGTTTCTCCATATTCTGCCAAATCAATCCTCTTTTCTACTCTAAGTTCAACTTCTTAATCCGAATGGCGGTTGTCAGACAAAGTGCTGAATGTCTTGCCCGTGGATACAGCTACTTATTACAGAAACAAACTTGTTAGAAGGTCGAAGGTTCGGAAAGCTGAAATACAAATTGAGTTTCCGTCAGCTGGGTTTTTGCACGATATCTCTCTCCCTCTCCTTAGAATTCTCTTCTTGGTACCATTTATTAGTAAATTGAGTCATTGTGAGGGGTTGATCATTAGGGATCGACTAAAAAGAGGCACGGCATAGCATGGCGCAGAAGGCATGAGTAATAAAAAGATATTAGCTCAAGTAGTAGAAGTAGACAAAGTAAGTGAGAATTCGTAACTACAGAGCCTAAAAGAAGGCATATTAGCCCTTTCACCACCAAGACCGTCATTTGACGGGAGCTACAAAAATGCTGACTAACTGCCATCTGCTGGTCGCAGTTAAAAATTGAGCGTCAGCAGTTGATTCTCGACGATACTAGGAGTCGGGCAATATGCTACATGTGTGTGTTGTGTCAATATATAGGTGGCAGGGTGAGCTTGACTTTACTACCCAGACCCGTCATTTGACAGACCTCTGTTTTTCGAAGAAGGAGTAATCGAATCAACTGGGATAAGTTTCAGACATTTCTTGGTCATAATCGTCGTGAAAAATATAACAATCATAATTTTATCACGAAGGAAAAAAATACAGGTTTGAAAGGGTTAGAACATTGTCCCTCCCCCTCACTCTGAAGCCTGAAAGGGACCTCTTAGTGCTCGTGCCTCTTTTTAGTACTCATGCCTCCTACACTATGTCGTGCCGTGTTGTGCTTCTTTTTAGTCGATCCCTGATCATTCGACTTCTCAGCATTGCCCCAACGGCGTGGTTTAGGTTTCGGTGACGGATAGATTTTCGGTCTCCGACCTAGAGCAAGACTCGTGGAACTGTAGAGAAAGTCGTCTGGCTTAATCGAAAAGGGTTGGGTTAGGATAACCTAGTTAGTTACCCATCACTTATTCACTTAAATTGGCTTGAAGACCCGCTGAAAATGCGTTACTTTGTTGTTCCGCTATTCACGAATAATCGATTTTCAAATAGTGGAGTTTCCTTGGAATTTGTGGTACGAGCTCGGGAGCGACTAAAAGCAGGAAAGGAAAGGCAAGAGAAAAGCAGGCAAAGATACTAAAACCAGGAAGGGCAAACTAAAAGGGTGAAAGAATTACCAGAAATCGGGGATTCAAAAAGTGACAAGCCTTTCCTCTGTTTAGTATCTCATGAGGGGTTGTCAACTTACATTTGTAGAAGTTCACCTTTTCCTCCTTTTAGTATTCGAAAAAAGTGGCAAGCTGCACCGTGCTTTTCCTCTGTTTAATATCCCGGGAGGGGTCGGCAACTTACACTTTTTAAAATTTAACTTTTCCTCCTGTTAGTACCCTGTCGGTAGGCAACTAAAATCATCCGAGTCCAGCGAGGGGTCGGCAACTAATATATTTCAAGTCCACCTTTCCTTTCCTGGCTTTAGTGACTTGTCCCGGATTTTACTTTAGAGTACTGAAATAGTTAATAGTTCATAGTTCACCGTTCCCTTCCTCGTTTTATTAGCTTTGGGGGGTCGGGAACTAAAATTCTCAGTCAAGCGAGTGGTCGGCAACTAACTGTATCGTGTTGTGATGGGTAAATAAATTAGAAACTCTTCTTCTTTGAGCGATTCCACGTCTTTCCGAGCGAGTGTTCGCAACTAAGATATTTCAAGTCCACCATTTCTTTCCTGGTCTTAGTAACTTGTCACGGATAGTACCTCCGAGTACTAAAACGAGCGAAGAAATGTTGGACTTGAAATAGCTTAGTTGCCGACCCCTTAAAGGTACTAAAACGAGGAAGGAAATGGTGAACCATGAATTTGATAGTTGATTTAGTCGCCTACCAACAGGGTACTAAAGGTGAATTTTTACAAATGTACGTTGACGGCCCCTCACGGGATACTAAACAGAGGAAACGCACGGTGCAGCTTGCCAGTTTTATGACGCAGGGAAATGTGAACTTTTACACATGTAAGTTTCTGACCTCTCACGGGATACTAAACAGATGAAAGACTTACCAGTTTTTCGAATCCTCAATTTCTGGTAATTCTTTCCCCGTTTTAGTTTGCGCTTCGGCTTTTAGTCGATGCCACCTCTATGCGCTTGTATTTTTGTTGTATGTATGGCATGCATTCTAGGTCAAATTTGGCAGAAATGCTGCCGAGAATGTTGCGTTTGTCGCCGAGATTTTTTGCGTGCATCCGTTGCAATGTTTGTTGCCGAGAATAACAATTGTGTAGCCAAAATGGCCACTGAAAGCGTTGTCGGCGAGAAATACAGATATGTGTTCGAAACCAAAAATCTAGTTCCCGAGACGGAAGAAAGTGTAGCCGAGATCTCTAGAAATGTCGCCGACATTCCACGTAATGTCGCCGAGAATGCATGATATTTAGCCACGCTTTTCAGTGGCAATCTCGGCTGTAAAGTTGTCATTCTCGGCAACAAACGTTGCAGTCTCGGATACACACAGAAAATCTCGGCGACAAAAACAGCATTCTCGGCTACATTTCATGCATTCTCGGCAACATTTCATATATTCTCGGCAACATTTTTACCAATTTTTGACCCAAAATGCATGCCATATGTATGTCTTACGAGAAAGATTTATGATTTTTGTTTAGCTCAGGAACTAAACGATCTTCACCAATATCACCACTGCCCACTCAAAAGCCGCGTTCGTGTTGAGATTAAAATTCATGCGTTATAGTTCAATTTACGTTGTGGGGACGGCCGCAGGTAATCTGAACGTCATAGCTAGAGCAGATAGTGGAAAATTAAAAAATTCCCTATGCAGAATGCAAAGAATTCAGTGCATTTAATTACATGAAAAAAAAATAAGTTGGGTTTTTAGTTAGCCTGTATTTTAACTGAAAACCCAATCAATTTGTTTGAACGTTAAACCGAATATAATTTGTTTAAAATTATCAGTTCATCAGGTCTTTACTCAGGTCACTGTTTGTAAATAAACAGTCCCTCAGTCAGGTTATAACAGCATTTGCAGCAGGGAGTATAGGATTGAGACGATTTGTACGACGGGAGCAGAGTAAGAGTCGACGGAAATGCAAACTTTCGGAACATTCGAATTTCAAGTCTGATTTGAGCAATCTTTAATCAGTCGGCTTTCCGATATATTTGAACTTTACCTCTTTGCACCTGGGAATTCTGCATTGCTGACCCAGCATGTCCGTCATCGACTGCTTTGCCAAGAAAACTGTCAAACTGGAACTGAGATTCGTTTCTTTCGTTGTTTGCTCTCTAAAAAGGAATAACCTCATGTATTGTGTTTCTTCTGTTGGAAATTCCTCAGTCGGCCGATAGTTTCGAGATCAACTAAAAAGAGGCGCGGCATGGTACAGGAATCTCGAGCAATAAAAAGAAGTAGACAAGTAAGTGAGAGTTAGTAACTCCAGAGCCTAATAGAAGACACGTCAAATCATCGTTCCTGCCTCTCACTCTGAAGTCTGAAAGGGCCCTTTCAGATTTTGTGGCTCTTTTTAGTACTCATGCCTCCTATGATATGTCGTGTCGTGTTGTGCCTCTTTTTAGTCGATCCCAATAGTTTTCGGCCGATTTTTCTTAATTAATCACAGACTAAACGCTTTCTCAGAAAAAAATGGGTATAATAATAACCTGTTGGAATCGCTAGCAATTCCTACGGAAACTTAGTTAAAACTTTTTTCTTCCACAAATGACGAAGAACTATTTTGACCGTTCCATCCGTTCTCATTTTCGAGATTTCAAAATTCCTCTGCCATTTTTTCTCCACTCCCAATGACAATACAGTGATTTTTCCGTTCTCCCTGCGTTTTCTCCTTTTCATCTCAGATATTCCATTCAGTTCTGGACCGGACCCCATACTTTTTTTTTGGGGGGGGGAGTTGGAAAGGGGCACCGGAAATCTCGTTAAATGCTTAGAGTCTAGGGATCGGGATGGAATTTGGTGGAGAGAACAAGCATAAGCCCTAGATACGTTCTTGACAGAACCGTATCGTATTCGATCTGTTTGGGAAGGGGGGGGGGCAGCTGGAGGGGGTTTCTCCGGAATTCCGATGATGGTGAGTTAGGATATTTCCAGATGTGCCAAGGACAATGAAACATGGCAGGCATATTAATGGCCCGACCAAAAATGGGCTTAACCACCCGACAGAATGCCCTTTCTGACATGCGGAAAACAAAAAGAATAGACGTATATATAATAGGATACAATTTGGACAGTACCGAGCTTATGCGGCCTAGAATTTTTCTTTGGCGTCCGAACTGGATCCAGTCACGGTAAGAGGAGGAGGAAGCGGGAACTGGAAATTTGCAAATATGCTCCGATTCGCGTCAAGCCTGATGAATGGGACGAGGAGATGTCAGAGATATGACGTTTATGTTTCCAAGTCGTATTCGGCCACAGTGGGAGAAGTTGGAGGAGGAGTCCCGGAAATTGTGTGGCTCGCATTGAGGTCAAATGAATAGAGCGACTTAAATGAAACTTGGAAATTAGATAGGTCATATGACGTAGATGACATATTTTAGAGTCCTGAGTGGATCCGAGCACGGCGGGGGAGGGGGGGGGGGCGGAAGCTTCGGATGATCCATCTATGTGTCCGAAGCAGATTCGGCCGTTGGAGGGGGAGTTGGAGGGGGTTACGGGAAATAGTGTGGCACGTCTAGGGATCAAACGAGTCGATCTAAACTTGGAAGGTAGAAAATTCATTTGCAGTGGATGGTCCGAGGCGATGCCAGAAATACTCAGACTCGAGGGAAACTAGATATCATATTTCTATCCGAACATAGGGGATTTGAAGAGAGTATTTTGTGATGTTCTCATCTACTTTATGGCATCACCTACTCGTAAGAAGTGCCATATGATCTCGTAGCGATTGTTTAATGTGTGAGGAAACTCGGAAGAGTTAGCGAGGTTTTCAGTTGAAAAATTAACCTGCTACAATTTGTACTAAATGACTTAGAATTGTCAGCAATAACCGAGGACAAGACAGGTGCAATGTCTGCGTTAAGCTCATATGGGTCAACACAGCTGGTCCCATATCCGCTCTTTTCTACCATAATATGACCTTGCATCTGCAATGAAATACTTCGAAGCTGTTCTACCTCGATCATGCGCCTGAAGACCTTGGGAAACTCCTAAATATATGCTTGGGAATGTTTCGCCACGGGGTCGTTTCTTTGGAGATTATCTTTGAGAAACCCTGAAGAGTCAACCACAGTGTCAGTATAAACTGAATCTGCGGCGACTTGTGATAAATGACCTGGAAGTGTCAGTTATAACCTACGACAAGACAGGTGGCACTGTATATGGTAAGCTCGCTCAAACAGGTCAAAATAGTTGGTCCCCACATCAGCTCTTTCTGAGCGAAGACTGCCCTTACATCTGCAATGAAATACTTCGAAGCTGTTCTACCTCGATCATGTGCCTGAAGACTAAGGCGACTCCTAAATACATGCTTGGGGATTTCGCAATGGAGCTGTTTCACTTTAGAAATGTCTTCACGGGGCGTTCCACAACAAAGCCAATCTAAGAGTTCTTCCAGTCATCACTGCTACCGATTCACACGCTGGTAATATATTTCTGTTGGCAGGAATGTACCCTGCAACTGAATGTATTTTTTTTCTCCTGACCTTTACACAACAGTCTCTTTCCGACGAAATCCAGAAAGTCATGCAGCGTCAGGGAAAAGCTCGTGACAAGGACAGCAAACCTTGTCTACTGCACTTGTGCCCTTGGGCTTTGCTCTATAAATCTTTCATTCATTCGAACTTGTCCTGTGTACTTGAGACTCTAAAAGTTTTAACCATAGCGAAACAAGCTTTCAACAAAGTAGAACTTTAATGCTTCCTGTGGGAACCCTGAGGACGCTGCTCCTCTTGGTTCTGCAGAGAAAATAGAACCTGACTCTGTTCTGCTTATTCGCCTTATTTCAGCGCGCCTCGAGGAAAAGAGGAATCCGTAATAAGCCTCATCCTTCAGCCCAAGCCAGAGCCTCGTTTTTGTTGCATGCTGCAGGTCCACTTCTCGGCCGATTCCGGACTGATTCTGTCCACATCCGTTTTTGCACTGCAGCGCTTCCGAGGAAAACGGCAGCGCTTCTCGAGAATCGCGGACTGGCTTACCGACCAAGTCCGTGCTTCCCTGCAAGATGCTACAGCGCTGCCGCTTCAAGCAGGAAGAAAGTGAATCCAAAAACGCATATTGTGCAAAAGCAAAGAAGTGCTGCAGCAGCGATGCGGCAGCGTTATTGCAACAAAAACGAGGTTCAGAGCAAAAGAACTCTAGAGAGTATTGCGCGATTGAAAAAGTGACACACAGTCAAATCGCAGCAACACTAGCTCCACTAGCGGATACGAACATCCCTACCGAAACTCAACCAATCGCAGAGCCGAATTATTTTGCTCTGACCAATCGCTAAAGGACACCTGAACAATGAAACCATACTTGAACACACCATGGAGAATACATTTACAGCCATGGACACGGAGAGCATTCTTCTCCTGAGCGTGACGTTTTCAAAATAGGGATGATTGTTTCCGGAGGTTTGCACATGCAGAGCGTGTTCCATCCTACTTACCGTAGTTACTACGCCTGACGTCACGAATTCTGGCTTTTCGCCGTCAAGGCTGGAACGATTTTTCTATTTTCCAGCAGGATCTCACGCCAGGGGCGAATCCGACCAATCACGTTACAGAGATGCATAGTTACTACGCTTACTACGGTCCCGAGCATGGTAAGCAAATAGTAACTATTAGTTACTATTCCGACAAGGTTGGAACGGTCAGCGTAGTAACTTTTCATGAGGATGGAACGGAAATAGTAACTATTAGTAACTATTGTTAGAAGGGTGGAACACGCTCGCAGACTCCAAGACAAAAAGCGCAATTCATTCAAATCTTGTACAGCGCTGTACAAGATTTGGGCTTATCTGGTTAAAAAATATTCCTGAAGAAGGTTTGATTGCAGACATTTGTTCATTTCTAAAATTGCTCGGTACTGAAACAAGGACAGATGCAAAATGGAGCAAAAATCATAGCTTGGAAACGGTATTTCGTATTTGGATTGGGTTTTCTGCAGGCAATGTTAACGGACGTCAAACAGATAGGGATGATACTTGGTACTCTTCATTCAGGTGTCCTTTAACGAGCGCTGGCTAGAATCTACGTCCACCACTGCATGCGAACAGAGCGACGGAGGCCCATTTCCGATGCATGGGAAGGATAGGTCTTCGTGGAACTCTCTAGAGTTATTTCGCTCTGGCCCAAGCTGACTGCGAATCATATTTGACGGTGCAAAACGGATAAGTCAGCTACATTTTATTAGAGAAGAAGAAGAAGAGACAGGTGAAAGAATGAAATCATAGCATCAGTTTTAACTCCAACCAATTTTCGGAGAAGAAGTTCAAAAATCAGATATTTAAGGAAGACCCTTTGAATGTTTTTCCACAAGCTCATTTTCCAGCTCAAGCCTGAAGAGGACCCTTGCCAAGAAGGGCCGAAACATAGCTCTGAGAAAATGTAGCTGACTTATCCGTTTTGCACCATCAAATATGATTCGCAGTCAGCTTGGGCTGAAGGACTATTTATCACCAAAGTACGGAACTTCAAATCGGCCATACATGCCTCCACCCAATTTTCGGAGAAGAAGTTCAAAAATCCAATATTTAAGGAATAACCTTTGATTGTTCTTCCACAAGTTCATTTTCCAGCTCGAGCCGGAAGAGGAGCCTTGCCAAGAATGGCCGAAATATAGCTCTAATAAAATCTAGCTGACTTTTCCGTTTATCACCGTCAAATTTAAGCCTTATCCGCCGTAATACACCTTACAACACCTATTTGGACACCGCTTTACACCACAGCCGTTTTCGTCAAAAGGCGTGGCCTAGTAATTGGTTTCAGTATAGTGCATACAAAAAACGGTTTTCCTTACTTTGCCGGTTAGCAATTGCTGTTGTTCCGGAAAGGATGTTGCCGTTTTTGTATCGCCGTCGATTTCCACACTTGAGTTGCCAGACATTAGATTGGGATCTTGCACAAGCTGGTACGAATAAGGAGCAGGGCGCTCGTTCTTTCTCCATTTGGCCCTTCTGTTCTGAAACCACACCTGCAAAGAGTGGACCTGAAGACATATGGAGCGTGTTCCACTCTTCTAACAATAGTTATTATTTCCGTTCCATCCTCACGACTACGCTGACCGTTCCAACCTTGTCGGAATAGTAACTAATAGTTACTATTTGCTTACCGTGCTCGGGAGCGTAATAAGCGTAGTAACTGCGCATCTCTGTAACGTGATTGGTCGGATTCGCCCGTGGCGTGAGATCCTGCTGGAAAATAGACAAATCGTTCCAGCCTTGACGGCAAAAAGCCAGAGTTCGTGACGTCATGCGTAGTAACTACGGTAAGTAGGATGGAACACGCTCATGATCAAACCAAAGATCTCAAGCAAAAGGAGGGTTTTGCTAGCGTGAAAGCAAAGTCGGAATCTAACATTGTTTGTATATAAGCTATTATAAACATTTTACTTTCACACTACACGTCTGAGCGCTTGCGCACTTGTTCATATTTCCTTAAAACCAATTCTCCCATTTGTATCGTGTCTTAAAAATTAACTCGTTTTCTTGTACCGTCAAACATTGGGAGGGGGGACATGACATAGTGTAGGAGGTACAAGTACTAAAAAGAGGCACGCAAGCTAAAAGGGCCTTTTCAGGATTCAGAGTGAGGGGGAGGAACAATGTTCTAACGTACATTTATTAAGGCGCTGGAATTACGGACTCTCACTTACTTATTTACTTCCACTACTTGCTAATTTCTTTTTATTACTCGTGCTTCCTGCACCATCTTTTTGCCGTGCCTCTTTTTAGTCGATCCCTCAAACATTTCAGTCCGTGCAATAAAATTAAACAATTGCAGCAGCAGGAAAGAAATGTGAGAAGTCCACATCCGCACTTGATCGTCTTAGTCCCACCCAAGTCTTGAGCTTTTGCTTTATTTAAACTCACCATTTGTTTTCGCAACCATCAAGACGAGACATAATTGTCACGTCAGATATTCACATCCTACATTGCGGCAGACCTAGATCCGCCAAGAAAGAACATAAAAATGAAAGAAGGCATTCGAAATCTTGTTGAGTTTTTTCTAGACACCCAAGTCGTAAGTTTATGGGATAGCCTTACGTATGACTCCGTAATGTTACCCGTTACCTCTTTACCCGGAAACTGAGAGCGACCTTGGTCATAACATGGTCCTAAAAATGGCATTGGTCCTCTCTCATACCACTCACGTGACGTAGAGATGGCGTTAATTCTTTCTCAACTGGTCGTGGTGGTGGGTTGGTCTGTCCAAATGCAATGCTCTACAGAGCTGAGCTAAGCCATGATGCCACCTCTTCTGTTTTTCTGGAGCGGGCGGACCGTGTGAGAAGAGAACTAATAAAAAGTACATACTTGGACTCTCGCTTCCGTTAGTTCTATTCGGGTAGCAAGCTCTTCTCTCAAGAAAACATCGGGGTAATGCGTCAGCTGAAAAGCTCGCTCGAGCTCGTCCAGTTGGAAATTGCTGAACGTTGTCCTGTAATCAGTTTATTTGTTAGAATACTTGGCTGGTTTTGTATTGATTTGTCACAGGGACCATTCTAAGAGCTGGAACAGCTTTAACTGAGTAACAATATGTTTTTATTGATTTAGCGCATTTTACGGAACGTGTCTCCAAAATTGGTGTAAGAAAACTCTCTGGCGTAACAGAAGCCGCTTATTCGCACAACAAAAGGCAAGCTGAATGAAGAAATAGAGTAATTCGTATTGGTTTCCCCAACCTCTCAGGCTCAATTTTTTTTTCTTCTTAACATCGGAATAGCAGCCTACACAAAACATTCTTTACACAATACTCTGCACTTTGAGCAGGAGAAGCACTATATCGAATGGTTCAAGTATTATGGGATATTAATTTCCGCACAGCGACTAGACCCTGCCAAGCGCTTAGTTCATTATGGCACTTGAGCATACTCAAGTGCCATATAGCGATGGTAATTTCTGTCGGTCTGTCGGTCTGTCTGTCTGTCGTTCTGTCGTTCTGTCGTTCTGTCGGTCTGTCCAGGTTTTGCTAGTTTGGGCACTTCCACACAAGCTAGGACGATGAAACTTCACAGGCATATCAGGGACCCGACCAGATCAACTTACAAATAATCATTTCCCCAATCCAACTTTCCCCGGATCCGGGAGTCCGGAAACTATAAAGTAAAAAGGGAGCAAAAAGTAAAATGGGAGCAAAACAAAACGCTGGCCGACGGCGGGATCGAACCAGGAACCTTTGGGTTAACAGTCCAGTGTTCTACCACTGAGCTATGCGACTATGTATCTGAAAGTGAATGCGAGAATAATTGTGGTTTAAAGATGGTCAGTCCAAGTCAAACATATCTAGTGAAACGTTTGGCAGGAATATCAGCGAACCGACCAGATTAACTTGGATATAATCATATTCCGGATCCGAAACTTGACATATGTCAAGAACAATTGCCGATAACTGGGGGGGGGGGGGCTGGAGGGGGGCACCCAGAACCACGTGAAACGCTTCCACATAAGCTAGAACGATGAGAGATTAACTTGGAAATAATCACTTCCCCGATCCGGCCATCTTGGGGGCAGTGGAGGGATGGGAAATTCGGAAAGTAGTAGCATGCCTAACTTTTGAACGGGTAATCAGATATGCCTGAAACTTGACATATGTCAAGAACAAGTGCTTCAGAAGCTCAATTTCAAATCCGGACCAGATCCGATAACTGGGGGGGGGGGGGGGGGCTGGAGGGGACACCGGAAATCTCATGAAACGCTTCCACATAAGCTAGGACAATGAAATTTGGCAGGCATATAAGGGAACCGACCAGAAGAACTTGGAAATAATCACTTTCCCCATCCGGCCATCTTGGGGGCAGTGGAGGGATGGGAAATCCGGAAAATAGTAGCATGCCTAACTTTTGAACGGGTAATCAGATATGCCTGAAACTTGACATATGTCAAGAACAAGTGCTTCAGATGCTCAGTTTCAAATCCGGACTAGATCCGATCACTGGGGGGGGGGAGCTGGAGGGGCAACCGGAAATCTGGTGAAACGCTTCCAAATAAGCTAGCACAATACAACTTGACAGGCATGTGAGGAAACCAACCAGATTAACATGGAAATAATCGCTTCCCCGATCCTGCTATCGCGGGGGGTGGTGGAGGGAAGGGGAATCCGGAAACTAGAAACATGCATAACTCTGGAATGGATAATCGGACATGCATAAAACTTGACAATTGTGAAGAACAAGTGTCTCAGATATTCAGTTTCAAATCTGGACCAAATCCGAAGAGAGGGGGATTAGAGGGGGGAACCGGAAATGTCGTGAAATGCTTAGGGTCGATGGATCGGGATGTCACAGTAGAGGGGTTGGAAGGGGTTTTCCCGGATTTCCGATGATCACGAGTTAGGGTACTTCCACATGTACTTGGACCATGAAACTTGGCAGATATATTAGGTACTCTTCCAGGTCAACTTGAATATACTTCTTTTCCCGATCCGACGATCATGGGGGAGATTCTATTGACATGCATAACTTTGGAACAGGGGATCAGACGTGCATGAAACTTGTCAAGTGTCAAGAACAAGTGACTCAGATGATCAATTTCAAGTCTGGAACGGATCTGATAACATCGGGAGGAGCTGGAGGCGGGGGGGGGGGGGGGGGAATCTCTTGAAACGCTTAGAGTCGAGAGATCCGGATGGGACTTGGAGGGAAGAACAAGCATAAGCCATAGATACATTGTAGAGGCTTAACGGCCTGCCATTCAATTTGCAAATATATTTTTATTATTATTAGTGACAAAACAGGACCGATCGTGTCACAGTGGGGGGAGTTGGAGGGGGTTTTCCCTAATTCCGATGATCACGAGTTAGGGTACTTCCAGATGTGCTATGACCGTGAAACTTTGCAGGCATGTTAGGGACTCTATTAGATTGGCTTGAAAATATAGTCCCTCCCCCGATCCGATCATCGTTGGAGGAAGATACAGTTGTCAATGAGTGGTATAACCATTTCAGATCTACTAGATCAAGCCCATTTTCTGATGAAATGAATATCTGGAGAGAGATCCAGCCTTGAAAACTGCAAACCGTATCTGACAAACATGCTAACTGTTCTTACAAGTGCCATATGAGCTTTCAGCTCTTGTTTTATTTTTGGGATCTAGTCATAATGAAGTGCACTTGATGAGCTCGCGCGCTATCTAGCGGATTTGGGCTGTGCTTATAGTACCAGTATGGCATGCATTTTGGGTCAAAATTGGTAAAAATGTTGCCGAGAATACTTGAAATGTCGCCGAGAATCCATGAAATGTAGCCGAGAATGCTGTTTTTGTCGCCGAGATTTTGTGTGTGTATCCGAGACTGCAATGTTTGTTGCCGAGAATGACAACTTTGTAGCCGAGATTTTCACTGAAAAGCGTGTCGCCGAGAAATACAGATATGCGTTCGAAACCAAAAATCTAGTTCCCGAGATGGAACAAAGTGTCCCCGAGATTGCTAGAAATGTCGCCGAGATTTCGCGTATTGTCGCCGAGAATGCATGAAATGTCGCCGAAATTTTTTTGAAAATAACATACAAGTGAAAAAAGTGTCGCCGAGAATTAAAAAAAAAATACAGCTTAGAACAAAAAATCTGATTTTTTAGATGTGAACAAATGTAGCCGACAGGGTGGTTGGTGAGGTCCTCCTTATTGTTCTATTTGTTAGTCCGGATCAAGTGTGATTCTTTGCTGCAGTACACACTCACTACCATTGTTAAGTGCTATATTTGCTATCGCTGTCTTGTTGGTATTAGTCTACTCAATAAACAATGTGAATGTGAACAACAGTTGCTCAAAAGTAAGATCCACAGGAAGTTTCAAAGGAAAGGATATGGCTAAGAGGCAGGGGCGTTGCGAAAGGGGTGGAGGGGGGTGCAAAATTCAGTAACTTATTCGGTTTTATTGCTAGGATTCGGTAGTTACCAAGAACATGAAGAGGTCGAATAAAAAACTGGTCACAGACAAAAGGACTGATCTATGATTTCATCGATAGTCCTTACTTTTATTTGTATCCTAAAAACAAGCTCTTATCAGAAATGTCTCAAAAATTCTGCCTGCGGCGCTTTTCATAATATTCACTATTTTCCGGAAAGGCGCGTCATTTAGCTAGGTTTTAAACCAGTTTTAGGGATCGGGATTTTTCGAAACCCTAAAAGCTAGAACCTTCATGGAAATAGCTGAATTTCACAGGAAAAAAAGAACTTAAAAAAATCTCGCCTGCGGCGCTCACTTTATGTGATCATGACTAGTCATACAGTAGCAGCTGCTGCCGGGATGTCGCTCCATCCGGTTTCTGGAAATTCTTAGGATCCTGTTGTTTTGGCTCTTCCCAAACAACAAAAATTCACTTGCGACCCCCTGCTCACAGGTGCTAAGAAAGCTAGAATAAGTATAGTCGTTGAAAGAAATATATAACTGAAACGCATTTATTTTACGGATATATATCATCAAAAAATGTGTTACCACCTTAAAATTTTTAAAATAATGACTTTAGCACAAAAACCTGGTTCTGGGGAGCTTGACTTTGACATGGAAGACTGATTTTCTCTTCCGTTTAAGTCATCCACCAATAGCCTTGTATACTGGTTAGGGCTAAGGTTCAAGCATAGCAAGTATGATAGTTTCGTTCTTGCAATAGCCTTGTCACATGGTTATGGTTAAGGTTTAAGTCTCCAAAAACCGTTTGTATGGTAGTTTTGGTTAATCTTAAAAGGAAATGTCAGGTAAGCAGCACTTCATAGCATCTCCATGACTGAAAGTGCAAGCCCATCTCAGAACCATGCTTATTCATGGTTTCACATTCAAATCCAAAATCAGAGCTACACGTCAGCAGGGCCAGGAACTGGCTCAAGCACACTACTTCCGAAATGTAGTTTCAATGACTTATTTGGATTTAGGACTCTGATTGTTCAACTGAACTTCAGAGACAAGAAGTGGTTTATCTGATAGGTGGAAATAACCAGGAAATTTCAGTCCAGTGATGCAGCTTTTCCACCTCAAAAGTCCGGCTTCCTCACTACTATAGATCCCCTGAAGCTGAGGAAAAAATATCCTTTGCATACACGCTCCATGTACTGATTGTCAATTAATATACTTTTTCTAAGTTTTGGCTTTCACCCCTTGACTTCATATTTCACGAAGTGCTCAATACTGTTCAAAACTGGAGCTTGAGTACTAGTCAGCTGTTCCTGTTGGCTTTGGGCATGAATGATCACTGCATGGGCTTTGACTATTCCTTCTTGCGGACCTTTAATAGCCGATTTCCCACACTGACTTCGATTATCGACAACTGCATCTAACACTTCGGAATCCATCTTCGAATTTCCGATCATAATGGCCGAGGCAGTTATGTTTCTTGATCAATGACTGTGACCTGGAAAGGATATCAAGTTGGGCACAACAGAAGAAACAATGGTATTCTCAAGTGTTAGGATAATTGTGAATGAATAGATTGTTCCTTAAATATCTGATTTTGTGAATTTCTTCTCTGAAAATCAGATATTTAAGGAAGAATCTTTAATTCTTTTTCCACAAATTCATTTGCCAGCTTGAGAGGCTTGAGCCTGAAAAAGACCCTTGCAAAGAAGGGCCGAAGTATCACTCTTATGAAACTGTAGCTGACTTATCGGTTTGCAACGTCCAAGATGATTTGCAGTCAGCTTGGGCTGGAGGACTATCTCCAACCACACTTGATGACTATCTCTCCATGCTGATTCAGAATCTCCGGGTACCTGTGGAAGAAATGAAGAAATGGTGCTAAAGCTGCACTGACTCAGGATTTGAGTCGCTGAGTTTGAGTTGTTACAGACATGTTTACTCCTTCTTCCTGAGAGTCACTGGCGTTTTCTGAACTTAGTCATATAGAGTATATCCCACAACTAAAAGTTCTCCTGCTTTGGAAAGTGAACTGTTTGCTAATTCAGTCTCAGGCAAGGAGTCTTTAGCAAACTCTTTGCTTCAAAGATAATCTAGATCTAGAAAAGATAATCGGTCATGGAAGAAAAGCAAAAACGGCTCCATAGCCTGGTGCCAGAGAGCCAATGTCTGCAGATACTTACATACAATTCTCAGAAAAAGAGCCATTGACAGTCAAAGCTATTTCAGTCAATTCCGACTCATACTATACTAAGACATGAGCTACTTGAACCACTGAAAGAACTTTAGAGAGGCTGCAATGGCCTTGAACTTCTGACTTTTCTTTGGTATATGATGTCCTCCTTCGGGAAACGTAAATACCTCACTAATCCAGTGGGCTGATCCCCCCCCCCCCAAATGATGCCTCTGATTCTAGGATTCTGAATCTCTGATTCAAGCAACTCTGGGCCTGAGTCTAACGATCCCCTGAGCCTAATCAACTTTGTAGCAGGTACACTGAAAAACGGACAGTAGGTGGTCAAGGGAACATAGGTTACCTACCCTGCATTGTAAATGACATCTCGTTTTATCCATGAAATTCAATTCAATCCTTTGGAAGACTCTGAGACCCCTCAGTGTGCACACCTTTCATGGATTTTGAATCTTGGGCCCTGGCAATACCTGAAACCTAGAGGTACTGAAATCCCTAACGTTGTAACAACAAAGGCTAGCAAAATTCAAGAGAAATCTCAAAAGAAGTCAGAAAAAAATTAAGACATTTTCTTTCTTTATCTCTTCCAAATCTTGACACTAAAAGCGTAATCTTCAATGTAAAAGATTATTTTTCTTTTCATTCCAACAATGTTTTCAACGGATACGTCAGCTACAGATTCTTCATCAGCGATATTTCGGCCCTTCTTGGCAAGGCAAACAGCCTGACGAGGACCCTTGCCAAGAAGGGTCGAAATATCGCTGATGAAGAATCGTAGCTGACGTGTCCGTTGAAAACATTGTTGGAATAAATGTTTCAAAGTCAGCTTGGGCTAAAAGAATATTTATTTTTCTTTTCATTTTCGGTGGTCTAATTAACTCAATAGGATGAACACAGTCACCCCACAGTCGCCCCAGCCACCCCCCTCCACCGCCACCGGCGGTACGAAAAAACCTCGGGTACCGAACCACCCCGACCAAACCCTCCCCCCAATTTATTTCTATGAAAAGTATTTCATAGATAGGAAAGGCCACCATCACGTGTTTACATTAACTCACGTGTCTGTATAGAGTTTACATTAACTCGCTGTCAGAATATATTTAGTTTCCTATATATTTGCATTCAGGGAGGGCGGACGGATTTTTGTTGCCAGGGGGGATAAGGATTTTCGGCTAGACCCCAGGGTGGACCCGGACCCCACCAGTCCCACTACCGAATTTAAATATGAACTTTAAAGTTTCTTTCAAAAGACAAGCGAATTTATATTGGAATCGTCTGCTGGGACTTGTGACTGTGTTCATCCTATTGACAATATAATTAGGATGAAAAGAAAAATAATCTTTTACATTGAAGGTTATGCTTTTAGTGTCAAGATTAAGAAGAGATAAAGAAAGAAAACGTTATTAATTTTTTTTTGACTTCTTTTGAGATTTCTCTTGAATTTTGCTAGCCTTTGTTCTCACATCGTTAGGGATTTCAGTACCTCCAGGTTTCAGGTATTGCCGAGATTCAAAATCCAGGAAAGGTGTGCACACTGAGGGGTCGCAGAGTCTTCCAAAGGCTTGCATTGCATTTCATGGATTAAACGAAATGTCATTTACAATGCAGGATAGGTAACCTATGTTCTCTTGACCCGATCAAGCTTTACAATTTCTCTTTGAAATTCTATTCTAAGAGTGCCTACTTTATTTGTTGGTGTCCGAACCTATGTTGTTGTTTTTCAGTGTGTTTGCTACAGTACAGTTTATGAGGCTGAGAGATTAGGCTCAGGGGATTGTTAGACTCAGGCCCAGAGTTGCTTGAATCAGGGATTCAGAATCCTAGAATCAGAGGGATCATTTGGGTGGGGGGAATCAGCTCACTAGCTTTCGTGGGGTTCTGGAGCACCCCAGGAAAAACAGAATAACATTCAGAAAATTTAGCCTAAATTTGCAGCGGGCGAAAATTTTCAAACTGTTAATTGTCATCAGTTCAGTTTATCACAAATCCCTGATTTTTGGATACCTTATGCCAAACGCTGGGTATATCTAGCATTTAGCCTAGCCTATGCCTAACGCTGGATACCCTATGCCAAACGCTGGATACCTGTTGGTAACCTAACCCTGACCTACCTCAATAGAAAGGAGTTCTGATTGGTTGATTTTTTAGCTTCACTCAAATCATCAATATTTTACTGGGTTACAGTATCCACCACCTGGCATAGTGTATCCAGCATTAGGCATAGGGTATGCCAAACGCTAGACATATCAGGCGTTTGGCATAGGGTATCCAAAAATCAGGGGTTTGTGGTTGACTGCATCAGTTATAACAAACTACTGTGGGGGCTTCACTCGTAGCAAATTTCTATTATTATGGATGACCTATAAACCTTCGCCTTAAACTTGTAACAATTGTTGTTACTTTATCTTGCAATTCACACAGTTTTGCGCATTTGTTTGGCCCTCTTGTTTCTTGTCTAATGTTTCTAACCAGTATAATCCTCCAGGCTAGCAAAATATCTGTCAGTCTTATATTTGAGATACTTTTTGGGATCCCAAAACGTAAGTGGAGGGATACCTATGACATCGCAAAAGTTGTCCGTCTGTAAGCATGATAACACTCGAAGGGAATGAGATATTTTGATGAAACTTGGTGTGAGGATTCGTTGGGTCGTCGGACCAGTCGAGTTCGTAGATGGGCTTTGTAGCCCTTCATTTAGGGGTGGGGGTTCAAATTAAGGGGCAAACAAAATATTTTAAAACAGCTAATGTGATAGTCGATTATGGGGTAAGAAGTCATGCTGAACACTATGGTGAAAACCATTTTGTCATCGGACAAGTAGTTCGCCCGGAATCCGGCCAAAACCAGAAAGTTTGTTAAAAGTAAAAGTTTTATTTGAAGTTGATTAGATGTCCGATTTATGGGTAGGAAGACATGCTGAAGACGATGGTGAAAACCATTTTCTCGACGGACAAGTAGTTCGCCGGGAACTCCCCGGCTCTTTTTCTGAGAATTGTATGTAGGAGTATCTGCAGACATTGGCTCTCTGGCACCAGGCTATTGAGCCGTTTTTGCTTTTCTTCCATGACAGATCTAGATTATCTTTGAAGCAAAGAGTTTGCTAAAAACTCCTTGCCTGAGACTGAATTAACAAACAGTTCACTTTCCAAAGCAGGAGAACTTTTAGTTGTGGGATAATACTCTATATGACTAAGTTCAGAACACGCCAGTGATTCTCAGGAAGAAGGAGTAAACGTGTCCGTAACAACTCAAACTCAGCGACTCAGATCCTGAGTCAGCGCAGCTTTGGCACCATTTCTTCATTTCTTCCGCAGGTACCTGGAGATTCTGAATCAGCATGGAGAGATAGTCATCAAGTGTATAAAGAAGATTGGAGATAGTCCTCCAGCCCAAGCTGACTGCAAATCATCTTGGACGGTGCAAACCGATAAGTCAGCTACAGTTTCATAAGAGTGATACTTCGGCCCTTCTTTGCAAGGGTCTTTTTCAGGTTCAAGCCTCTCAAGCTGGCAAATGAATTTGTGGAAAAAGAATGAAAGATTCTTCCTTAAAGTTTAACTGAAAAGCAAACTTATTTTTGTATCATTCATCTGGACACACCACATTATTTGTATTGTGTGAAGGGATTTTTTTATTTTTCACTACTCGCTCTGGTATGACGTTCAGAATATCTATGGCTGTCTTCACAACGCAAAATTCTACTATGACGCGGGAAATTTAAATCTCAATAAAAACGCGGCTTTTCACTGAACTGTCATGAGCTAGGTTACCACTGCTCACTGCGTGAACACTTATTTTTCGTAAATAGCTTTCGTCAAGCACAAACACGGGTACAAACGCATAGAGGTACCGCAAATCTGACATGGAAATTCCACTATTTGAAAACTGATTATACGTGAATAGCGGAGCAACGAAGTAACGCATTTTCATCGGATCTTCAAACCTCTTTAAGTGAATAAGTGATGGGTAACTAGATTGTCCTATCTCAGCCCTTTTCAGTTAAACTTTAAATATCTGATTTTCAGAGAAGAAATTCACAACATCAGATATTAAGGAACAATCTTTAATTGTTTTACTACACATTCATTCACAATTATCCTAACACTTGAGAATACCGTTGTTTCTTCTGATGTGCCCAACTTGATCTCCTTTCCAGGTCACAGTCATTGATCAAGAAACATAACTGCCTCGGCCATTATGATCGGAAATTCGAAGATGGATTCCGAAGTGTTAGATGCAGTTGTCGATAACCGAAGTCAGTGTGGGAAATCGCTATTAAAGGTCCGCAAGAAGGAGTAGGCAAATCCCATGCAGTGATCATTCATGCCCAAAGCCAACAGGAACAGCTGACTAGTACTCAAGCTCCAGTTTTGAATAGTATTGAGCACTTCCTGAAATATGAAGTCAAGGGGTGAAAGCCAAAACTTAGAAAAAGTATATTATTGGACAATCAGTACATGGAGCGTGTATGCAAAGGATATATTCCTCAGCTTCTGGGGATCTGTAGTAGTGAGGAAGCCGGACTTTTGAGGTGGAAAAGCTGCATCACCGGACTGAAATTTCCCGTTTATTTCCACCTATCAGATAAACCACTTCTTGTCTCTGAAGTTCAGTTGAACAATCAGAGTCCTAAATCCAAATAAGTCATTGAAACTACAGTTCGGAAGTAGTGTGCTTGATCCAGTTTCTGGCCCTGCTGACGTGTAGCTCAGATCTTGGATTTGAATGTGAAACCATGAATAAGCATGGTTCTGAGATGGGCTTGCACTTCCAGTCATGGAGATGCTATGAAGTGCTGCTTACCTGACATTTCCTTTTAAGATGAACCAAAACTACCATACAAACGATGTTTGGAGACCCTTAACCATAACTATGTGACAAGGCTATTGCAAGAACGAAACTATCATACTTGCTATGCTTGAACCTTAGCCCTAACCAGTATACAAGGCTATTGGTGGATGACTTAAATGGAAGAGAAAATCAGTCGTCCATGTCAAAGTCAAGCTCCCCAGAACCAGGTTTTTGTGCTAAAGTCATTATTTCAAAAATTTTAAGGCGGTAACACATTTTTTGATGATATATCCGTAAAATAAATGTGTTTCAGTTATATATTTCTTTCAACGACTATACTTATTCTAGCTTTCTTAGCACCTGTGAGCAGGGGGTCGCAAGTGAATTTTTGTTGTTCGGTGAAGAGCCAAAACAACAGGATCCTAAGAATTTCCAGAAACCGGATGGAGCGACATCCCAGCAGCAGCAGCTACTGTATGACTAGTCATTACTAGTCATAATCACATAAAGTGAGCGCCGCAGGCGAGATTTTTTTAAGTTCTTTTTTTCCTGCCAAATTCAGCTATTTCCATGCAGGTTCTAGCTTTTAGGGTTTCGAAAAATCCCGATCCCTAAAACTGGTTTAAAACCTAGCTAAATGACGCGCCTTTCCGAAAAATAGTGAATATTATGAAAAGCGCCGCAGGCAGAATTTTCGAGACATTTCTGATAAGAGCTTGTTTTTAGGATACAAATAAAAGTAAGGACTATCGATGAAATCATAGATCAGTCCTTTTGTCTGCGACCAGTTTTTCATTCGACCTTGTTCGTGGTAACTACCGAATCCTAGCAATAAAACCGAATAAGTTACTGAATTTTGCACCCCCCCCCCCACACCCCTTTCGCAACGCCCCTGCCTCTGAGCCATATCCTTTCCTTTGAAACTTCCTGTGGATCTTACTTTTGAGCAACTGTTGTTAACATTCACATTGTTTATTGAGTAGACTAATACCAACAAGAGTGCGATAGAAAATATAGCACTTACAATGGTAGTGAGTGTGTACTGCAGCAAAGAATCATACTTGATCCGGACTAACAAATAGAACAATAAGGAGGACCTCACCAACCACCAAGTCGGCTACATTTGTTCACATCTAAAAAATCAGATTTTTCGTTCTAAGCTGTATTTTTTTTTCAGTTCTCGGCGACACTTTTTTCACTTGTACTTTATTTTCAAAAAAATCTCGGCGACATTTCATGCATTCTCGGCGACATTACGCGAAATCTCGGCGACATTTCTAGCAATCTCGGGGACACTTTGTTCCATCTCGGGAACTAGATTTTTGGTTTCGAACGCATATCTGTATTTCTCGGCGACACGCTTTTCAGTGAAAATCTCGGCTACAAAGTTGTCATTCTCGGCAACAAACATTGCAGTCTCGGATACACACACAAAATCTCGGCGACAAAAACAGCATTCTCGGCTACATTTCATGGATTCTCGGCGACATTTCAAGTATTCTCGGCAACATTTTTACCAATTTTGACCCAAAATGCATGCCATATACCAGCTCAGAGCAAAAGAACTCTAGAGAGTAATGCGCGAACTTTAAAAAAGAGACACACAGTCAAATCGCAGCGACACTAGCTCCGCTAGAGGTGGCGAACATCCCTACTGAGACTCAACCAGTCGTTAACGAGCGCTGGCTCTGATCTGATCCTCGATGTTTGCACCCCATTTTAGCCTTGATAGAATTGTTTACGTCCGCCACTGCACAAACGAATAGGGTGGCGCTGCGACAGAGGCCCATTGTTTTTTCCCTCTGTACTAGCTCTTATTTGTTCTTGGTACCAGTTACGGTGCGGACATACCATCAGGATTTCCTTGTCGGATTTGTATAGATTCATCACAAAACTAAAAACTAGTTTTGTCTGTCAACATTAATTGATTCGAAATCGTGAATTCAAATTTGTTATTATTAAAAAGCTATTTATTCTTTTCCTACTTGTTTTTAATTCCAATTAAAGAGGAAATCTGAATAGAGAGAGGATGCTCATCATAAACGAGACGAAAAAAAATCAACAAAACGTGCTTTGATGATGATTCTGCGGAGAGCGATGGGAAGAAAATGTCGACAGAGTGATTTTTTAATGAAAGAACATCCGCTAAACGGCGCTGATTGTTGTGACTCATGGGGCTTACGGGAGTTTCCGGTCTTTCCCACTTTTACTGTCTTTGGTCCGGCCCTGATCATTTGTCTGAACCCGATGAGGGTTGTTGCGCTAGTATACCTGTATCTCCTTTGCTTCCGTTTGGTTGCACGTGGTCTTCGACCTGTCTTGCATTCGTTTGCCAAAGCTTCTTCTGGCGAACACGCGCCGTAATCAGACTCAGAAAACGTGGGACTGTCGACTCTCGCTTCAGAGTCCCATCCCAGGCTTTTCTTTACGCTTGGTGAATCTTCAGCAGGATTTTCTGATGAGAAGAAATCTGGGGAGAAAGACATGGAGTGATAAATTCTCAGGAAAACTAAATTAGAAATAGTCACTTCCCCAATCCGGCTACCGTGGGGGTAGTGGAGGGATGGGGAATCTGGAATCCCTAGGCATGTATAACTTTGAATGGGGTGATAGGATCTTAATGAAACTTGACATTTGGAAAGACCTCGTGGCTCGCATGTCCCATACGGACCGGATCCGATGAATGTGGGGGGGGGGGGGTCGGAGGGGGTAACCGAAAATTTTGTGACACGCTTACAGTGGAGCGATTGGGATGAAACTTGGTGGTAAGAACAAGCACAAGCCCTAGATACATCAGAAAGAGAACCAGATTGGTTCTTGGAGGAGCCCCTTCGAGCACTTGGGGGAGTTGAACGGGAGGGGGTTTTGGAATACCGGATGGTACTGGATACTACTACATAAGATTGGACCGGTCTGAGGCACATTAAATAATAGTATTATTTGCTATTACATAGTATTACATACAACGTTATCGGACTACTACCATACTACTACGCACTGGAAACTATAACGGGGTTTCTTCTGATGTTATAAGCCGTTATCTTTGATCTAATAGGTAGCGTTCTTGAGGCTTATGATCGAACACACTGTTCTTTATTCCCAGAGAGATAGCGGGACACAGCTCTTTATTCGCAGAAGTATAACGTAACACTAAATACAAAATGTAAAACGATGGCCCAAGACCCCCATCCGGAAACCCTGATTTTCCAGCTGTAACCCCCAACTGTAAAGGCTCTGAGGAAACATAAATTGCTGGGCTGGAGACGGATTAATGTGACAGGGCAATTTGAGTCCAGCGTGAGAGCCGTCTGTTTCAACCCTACATCTTTTCCCCAGATACTTGTTATAAAACATACAACTGGAAATCTTGTGACACGCTTAGAGTGGAGCGATCGTGATGAACTTGTCTTGCATTCTTTTGCCAAAGCTTCTTCTGGTGAAAAAGCGCCATAATCAGGGTAATCAACGTGGGACTGTCGACTCTCGCTTCAGATTCCCATCCCAGGCTTTTCTTTACGCTTCATGAATCTTCAACAGGATTTTCTGATGAGAAGAAGTCTGGGAAGAAAGACATGGAGTAATAAATTCTCTCGGAAACGTGTCTTTTTTTGTACTTTTACTTACTGGGAATCATTATCGGATAATAGTAACTTCAAAGGATTCAGATAAGGATTTCCTTATTGAGCTGTAGTCACCCATTGCGGGTCGAAGTGCTTAGGTATGGGAGGGGGCGGCCTAAAAAAATATGACCGGCTAACACCCGGCAATTTTGTCGATTAGAAACAAAAGACAAAAAAGGCAGCACCACAGGCTCAAGAAATATTGACATACATTTGTACAAGATTTAATAGAAATTCAGCATGTCCTTTATTTCAACTTTCCCTATAGATAGATTCAAGCTTCGGTAGAGCAACTGAAATTAAACTGAGCGCCACAGGCAAAATTTCTGTAATCACATACAAGTTCTAGTTTTTAATGTAGCTTAGACCTCAAAATCTCAAATTTAAAACCCCAACTAACTGACACATCCTTTAGCTAAATAGATAACAGGGTAGGCCACTAAATATCAAACAAACAATTAAATCCGCTTTTTTTTTCTGGCAAAATTTTTCTGGCAAAATTCTGCTTTGAAGGTGACTCATCTACCAAGCAGCAGCTTCTAAGGTACTTACTCGAGGCAAAGTTTGTTTTTAAATCTACCTTTTACTGGCAAATTTTAACCATTTTCCGTCCGAGTTCTAGCTTTTAACGTTGCCCAGACCCTAAAATCTCAAGCTTCAAACCCCATTTAAACGACGCACGATCCAACTAAATAGAAAATTAGCTACTATTTCCAACACTACTTGTGTTGCGAGAGCAACACTTTCAATCAATCAATCAATAATTTTCTTAAAAATGGCACAGAACATACCCATACGGAGTATATGAAAAACAATAAAGGAAAGAAAAGAAAAAGATCAAACTAAACTAAACGAAATGACTATACAAACGCACTATAATACGGATGGCATCTGTCTCGAGAAGAGACAAACTCGGCACGACGTTGAGTCACAGCCACAAAGGGATCAATAATGCTGTTAAGCTGCGTAAGCTTAGCGGTTACGAGCCCATGGAGGAAGACCGAGTAGGTACTTAGCATGCTTATAGAGCAATTTGCGAATTTTCCTTAAATCAGTTATGCTAAATAACTTCCAAAAATGAGATAGGGCTAGAATGTGGGGGATTGTGTAAGCGTTGTAAAGTCTAGCCAAAATATGTCTACTATAACGGGTTTGAGCTCTAACTAATAGAACGTAGGCTGCTCTAACCTTCGCGCCGAAATGTCCGAGTAGTCCAGCACGGGTACTTTTCAGGACGGTACCAAGTGGTATGCCTACCAACCACGAGACAAGTTTTCAGGAAACAACTTTATCACGAGACAAACATTTCTAGACAAATTTTTGCGACACAAGTCAGTCATTTGGCAATTCTTCACAACACAGGAGACAAGTTATCACGAGGCAAACCTAGCTCGAGACAAATTTCCGTGAGACAAATCCGGCATAAAGGCTTGCAGTGACGAACTCATCGATGCACAAGTCATGGGCAGCGCTGCAGCAGCTTAGCTGGCGTTTGCGGAGACTTCTCGAAGGGCTTCTTTGTAGGCTTTTTGGTAGGAATACTGGTCGAACTGACGATTTTTCTCTTCGATAACTCTCGAACTTTGTCGTCGACATTCGCTGCGGGGTTACATATGTGGTTGTGGTCAGCCGTGGAAGTTAGAGTAAACTTGCCATTACATTTATACCTTGTACTGGACAGCCTTTGTCAGAGTATCTGTAGTAGCTGCTTTCTGAAGTTGTTGAAAACAGAACGAACTTGTAGCCACTAGTATGGACTGCAGTCTCTCCTCTTGCAGTTTTCAACATTTCGAACTGGATTTGGGTTGACGTTCTGTTTCCAAAATTAAAACTGACTACTATCCTAGCCCGGTTTGTGGGGAAGATGAGTATGGGCTTGGCCACATTCTCCTGCGGTGTCGTAGCCTCTCACATTTGAGGGGAAGTATCTTTGAAAAGGGGAATGATGGCTTTCTCCCTGGGATTTTGAAATCAACGTCGCCGAGGTATATTATCGCAGTAGGGAATTTTGTTGGAAGGGCTTTAGAGTTTAGTAAGATTGAGGAAAGAGATAGAGCAAGTGCGCCGTAGAAATTATTGTAGCGGTGATTGAATGCTGGTTGTATTTATGTATGTTGATTGTTACTGTATAAGGCCATACGGCTTTCAAATACAGATTATCTTATCTTATCTTATCCACCCTCTACTATATATGCGGTAGCTCACTCTAAGCTGATTGTCTCACTCCTACTTTTCTTAATCCGGGTTGTCTCGTGGAAGGGTTGCCTTATGAATAATTACCTAGAGACACTTGTCAAAAGCCGATTGTCTCGTGAAAATTTGTCTCGTAATATGCTCCCAGTGGTAGACCGAGATACGTTAGGGTTGATGAAAGCTGGATCCAGATATTCATCAGCTCTTAACCCGTGATGCTCTCAACTCGCTGTGGATAATTGGATTAAAACTGGTTTGGCAAGTTATGGGCTTGCGCGTGATTCAGAACGGAGTTCTGAACTTCATATCGTATGCATTTGACAGGGAAGAATTGACGGACGATATAGTTGCTATTGGATGTGACTTTTACCGAAAACAACAGACTGTTACGCGAGAAAAATGTTGAGCCGATTTCGGTGTTGCATTCAAACTGAGGGATGGAACCAAAGAAACTATTAACTGATCTAACTCAGGCCTTTGGGTCTTTTTTGAAAGATGATCATACCGAAAGTATCATCTTTTGCATATATGACATAAGTGAAGTACCAGAAACTACTTTCCAATCGCGCGCGGATTTTTTCCGTATTCCGTCTTTTTGGCCTCGGCCAGTTGATGGGTTATAAATAAATAATAATAATAATAACACTGGACTCACACAAAGAAACTGTGGCGTTATCTGAACCTAGTCGATTACGAGTAAACTTGATGCATTCTGTTACTCAGATTGAATTTCAAACCGATATCCTTATACTCCTCACTTAAACTGACAAAATTGGTTTTGCGTTGGTTGCTGCCAACTTTAGTTTTGTCCTGTTTTATTTTTCCTATGCCGCCGATTTCAGCGTATTGCTGGAAAGTGTGGACCTTAGGACGGATTGATGAATATGACCTTGCATGAAAGATTCGTGGAACTCTTGCCTGGGGCCAAAAAGGAAGGTTTTTGCTTGTCCTCGAGCCAGAGCCTACGCTTGTGCAATGTGAAGTGGAGTTGTATAGCCTACACTGTAAACAAAAATCTTTAAGTATTTGCTACTGGGATTAATCTTATACTTATTGAGATAAGATTACTCCTGATTCGCATTAATCTTAGCCCAATAGAGACAAGATTAATTCCAGTAGTGAAAACTTCATCCTTATTCGGAGAAAGTTTTATGCAGTGTATGTTAAAGAGGACTATCTGAATTTGTGCAGCCAAGCTTTCGATTCATGAAATCGTTTTCTTGCTTTGGAGTGGAGATCTCCATTCTAGCGGGTATGCAGGCAAAAACAAGTTTCAGATTGAAGATGGACTAAAACCTGTAAGAGCTAAATATGTGCTGCAGTTCCCCGGCCCCACATCCAGTATATCTTCTTTGAGTGATAAATAGAAAAATTTACAGAAACAAAAAAGTGTAAATTTCCCACGAGTCCAAAAGTGCTGCCATGTATTATTTCTGTCCATTTCTGTTCGTGATTTCCGCTGAGTTTATCATTCCATTTTTTGCACCAGGGATTGAGGAAGAGAAATGGTATCAGATATACCTTTTAAACTTAAAAAGTAATGCTAAAGAAATTAGAGCTTATCTTTTGCTCCTTTCTAAGTAATGATATTAAAAAGTATAGGACTACGGGAAAAGAGTCAGTTTTTGAACCATTAGATAGATTTTTATGGAACTTGCAGCTTCGCTTAAAGGACACCTGCACAATGAAACCATACTTGAACACACCATGGAGAATACATTTACAGACATGGCCACGGAGAGTTTTCTTCTCCTGAGCGTGACGTTTTCAAAATAGGGATGTTCGTTTCTGGAGGTTTGCACATGCAGACTCCAAGACAAAAAGCGCAATTCATTCAAATCTTGTACAGCGCTGGCCGAATCGTATTGGAATTTCTTCCTGATATACGTTTGGGTTTACCTGGTTAAAAAATATTCCAGAAGAAGGGTTGATTGGAGACATTTGTTCATTTCTAAAATTGTTCGGTACTGCAATAAGGACAGATGCAAAATGGAGCAAAAATCATAGCTTGGAAACACTATTTCGTATTTGGATTGGGTTTTCTGCAGGCAATGTTAAACGGAAGTCACACAGATAGGGATGATGCTTGGTACTCTTCATTCAGGTGTCCTTTAAGTGCCATAGACCAATAACTTTTCGGTCAGTCTGTCTGTCTGTCGATCCACTGTTCTCGAGTTAGGGAACTTCCAGAAAGTGCTAGTACGATGAAACTTGGCAATCCAATCACGGACCCGACCAAACTAACTTGGGAATAGTCACTTCCTCGGTCCGACCAACGTGGCAGGAGTGCTGGGATGGGGAATCCGGAATCTTGAGACACGTATAACTTTCGAACGGGTTGTCGGATCTTAAGGAAAATCTATATTTGGAAAGACCTCTTGTCTCAGATGTCCCATTTCAAGTCTGGACCGGATCCGATGAATGTGGGGGAGGGGGAGTCCCAGGGGTAACGGAAATCTTGAGACACGCTTAGAGTGGAGAGATTGGGATGAAACTGGGTGGGAAGAACAAGCATAAGCCCTAGATACATCGGTGACAGAATCGGATTGGATTCGTTTTGCTGTTAGCCTATTCAAACTGTACGTCCACAAGTGTGACATGCAGTCTTGCTGTACACCTAAGGACACCCTCTAGCACCCCCTTTGCAGTTCCAACCTTGCACAAGGTATGTTTTGAACAAAAGATGATGTGTGAAAGAGATCCTATTATCACATTTGTGACAGATAATCGGATTAGAAACATCCTCGTTATTTAATTAGCCTCGCACCATTCAATTGGATTATCGGAGCGGATAAAGAGCACTGAATCTGTTTCGACTTCTAAATTTCTAACTCGATTTGTTGGTAATTGAATTATTTAATTAGAACTCACCGCTTGGCCTCTTCTCTGTCGAATGGATCACTGGGGGTGGAGATGCAGAATCCCCCGGCTGTGCAGGATGAAGGCCGAGCACAGTGGCGTAGTCAAAAGCTTGAGTGTTGCAGACACCGCTAGTGTCATACTGTATAGTGAACTGGGGATCAGATACTACCACAGGGGTATAATAGTAGTGAAGACTCGGATCAAACGAGTTCAATCCAGATAAGTGATGTTCGGCACTGGTCTCACCCGGCAAATTCAAGAGATCACTAATTCGATAAGAAGCTCTTCCAGTGGCAGGCTGGGTAGCTTCGTTCTGCAGCTCCTGAAAACTTGGTACCTCGTTAGGGTCCATTGGGAACTTTTCGGGGACTAAGTATAGGGTTTCATAGGAACTGTCGAAATCAGTATGTTGGGGCGCAAGCGCTCATACGTTCGAAGCCTTTCAAGAGCAACGGAAGGGAATATCAATAAGTGTTTAAATCTTCAAGCACGATGGTTATTGATTTTGACTGTATCCGGCTTTCCATACTGTCAGATGTTTCATATCAGATAATACGAAGATGCGCGGTTTCAACGGATAAATGCATAACAGATAACACTTCTTGATGTTATCTATTGTGCTTGAAAATGATATGCATAACAAGCTTTGTTAGGTAGAGCAAAAAACATCTACTGAACGTCATGTTGTCGTAAAACTCAGCAGATACTTTTTGGCGGTTTTTTGTTCTTCGCGCGCATCCTTGCGTTATCTGTTTTGATATTCTGAGAGAACACACGCTAGTCAAGAGTACAGTCGGTATGTTACTGCGAATAGAATTTCTAATAGGCTCGTCGTTTTTTAGCTAAATGTGGGCGGGCGATTTTGTACTTACGATCTCATTCTATGATAAAACAAAAAAAAAGTGGTTCAAGAGTAATTCGCTCTAGACACAGTTTATGTTCCAACATTCCAACAAACGTTTGAATCTTTGCCGATGTTTCCGACAGTTTCCCGGCCATGTTTAGCCTCGTTAGATCTCCTTCGCTTTTAGGAGAAGCATGGAATACATTCCTAACTAGTATTGCCGGTATATCTGACCAATGAGCTCCTAGGAAGAAACCATTAGTGGTTGCCTGATCCGCCTCAAAAGTTGCCAAATATGCCTACGGAAAATCTAGCACTAATACCAGCTCCGCTAAGGTAGATTGATGAATAAGAAGTTCGGAAATGGGGATGGATAGACCGGCTAGGACGTAGAGAACGAAAATGGGTGGAACGGTGGGGTACGCAGAGCTAGTCACTAGTCAGTAATTTAGCTCTACCCCATGTGACGATGCCAGTTCAAAAGTGGAAAATAGCGAGTGTGTATCTCATTAAATGTGCGTTTGAAGTCAGGAATGAAGCTCTTAATGGTGATTATGAACGGCAACTTGCTGACCGGCTGTCAGAGACCAAACACTAATTTAATGCAGTTTACGTAAAAGAATCCGCGCTGCGCAACGTGATCAAACGGTTAAAAAGTGGGAAGTCGATGGGTCTGGATGGAGTTTGTGCTGACCTCCGACATGCGTCAGCATTTTGCGTGTCTCTGATTGCCCTTCTTTTCCAATGTGTATTAATCTTGGGCGAGTACCGCAGTCTTGTTGCATTGGTCGAGTAACTAGCATTTTGAAGAAAGGTAAAGATCCAAAAGTTTGTTCTTCGTACCGCCCAATTACGGTCACTTCGGTTCTCGGTAAAGTATTTGAAAAATTGTAGCTACACAAAATCGTAGACCTAGCTTTGGTGGGTGACAAGCAGTTGGGATTCCGTAAGGCCTTGGTTGTGCATTTGCACATAGTAAAGCGTTAAATAAAGCTCATACGCTAAAAAAAACGTTGTAAATATGCAGTGTTGACATTTCTGCCACATTTGATTCAATACTCCACCCACAAGCATTACTAGCTCTCCTCGATTCTGGTATTGATGCCCACATTATTCGTCTTCTAGCAAATTAGTATGCAAATTTGGTGATATTTTTTAAGGGTTTTCAAGGACAAATGTTCAAGGATGAGATTAAGATTAGAAAAGGAGTTAAGCAGGGATCTCCGCTTAGTCTGTTATTTTCAATACAGCTATTTATAGTGTGACTCGTCATATTAAAGGTTCATTCTCGATCGATACTGTGGCTCTGTCGTTTATTTCTTATGCTGACGATTTACTGCTTCTCAGCACTGACATTTCGTCTCTTGAGAGGAATGTTGCTATGCTAATTGAAGGTTACGGAAAGATTGGTCTAACAGTTAACCCATCAAAGACAGAGTTTGTTGTTTTTTCGTATATATCTGTGCCTGATACGAGTTTGTGGTGATCCCAGCTGCTAAGTTATTCCCATACATTGGAGTTCGGTACGGAACAGATTTTGTGTCAACTAGAGCTTATTTACGAGACGCCTGAGACGATAACATTGAAAAAATGCGCCGCGGGTACGGTAGACTCGTTGGTGATAAACGACTTTGAATCGGGCGGTACTTGCGAGTATTCAATGCTGTTGTTTCTCCGAATGTGTTGTATATTTCCCCTCTGTGGTCCGTTCTTAGTGTTACTGAGCGAAGACAAATCATAACTTCGTACTTCAAGTACTGCAAGTTTCTTCTCGAGATTGCCACTATTGGTCAGAAACACTTCAGTTTGTAATCGTAATCAGATTATTGACCCCGCCCTACGTCAGGAGAAAAATGAAAAAAGAGTTCGAAGACGAGCTGCCAGAAATCTGTGTGAGTACACATTAACCCGTATTGTCTATGGTGACTTCTTCACCATTTAGACAGCACGGGTAGATGCTATGTTTTATTTAGGTATGTGTGTAATGTTCAATTCTTTTTCTTCTTTTGTATGTACTCCGTGATTTTCGCTTTGGTGTTCACGGGCAAAAAAGGTAAATATTTTTTTTTTTTTTTTTTTATGTCAAACGAATACTTTAAATGCGGCTGGAAGTCGCGCAGAATCGAAAACCAGTTCGATCTCAAGGCCTCTAACTAAAGGAAGCACTTAAGCAGAGAACTTACCACCCACGGATCGTCCGGGCAGCGAGCTCGGAATGTAATTACAAATTATATTAGATCTTTTCCTCCTTTCTTAATCCTGAGCTTTTTCGAAAGTTTGGGAACATGAGGCTGTCTAAGCTTTTGATCCAATCCATGATGCGACAGCATTTCCTTTTACAGCCTGCCAGTTAATATCCAATTTTTCTGCTCTCCCACGCATTTCCCAAGGCGTAAATTGGTTACAGAGAAAATCTCACAGAGCTTCGAAAGTATACGTCCTTCATAAAATCCGATGACGAATTGCCGCCAGACGCGATAGAAGAATAATAACAATCACACGTGAGATCCGGGGACAAGTTATCTGATGGGTGAATAAGCGATTAGGCTTTCGCTTCATGTCGAGTCGCGCATTAGCCCCTTTGAAAAGTCAGCCAGCACTCAGCACTGAAGTTGGAAGCCAAAAATGACAAAATTGATGACGCTTGCAGAACAGAGTTGGGGAAAGCAAAAAGAGGGGAAGAGGCATTTTAAACAGTTTTAAACATGGTTAGGCCTAAGAGGAATTGAAAATAGCAAAACAAACTTGGATAAACGTACAGCAAGAAGTAACGTGTCATCGTTTTCTTTACGATAGCGCACCTAGCGGCCAAAAACGAATTAATCTGAGAGGAATTTATGAGGGGCGTATTGGACTACATTACCTCGTGTCAACGTACTAGAAGGGAACCAACTTCGTCTCTGCCCGTATTTGAAATTTTATTTCAGAAAATATGTAGATATTAACGTTCAAGGTGCGTAAGTGTAAACGTAAACGCGGTCGGCGGAGTATCCTGCTGCGATAATTTCCCTGTATCCGTCTCCGTCCAGATCAGCAATGGCCATCTTGCCTGTAAAAGGTAAGGCTGCAATGAGGGCTGAGAGAGAACTAGAAATTCAAAGTTGGACTGGAGGGGGGGGGGATGCATAAACTGATGCTGCATTCAGTATTTGCACAGGCCATAATCCTGGCATAAATCTGGCTTGAGTGACTAGGTTTATAAGTAAAAAACGCAAACAGACAAAAGCACTGTACACTTCCAAAAACTAATTAAAATAAGGCGAGGGGTGAAGATTCATCTCTTTAGCATAGTTCACACTGCAGCAATTTCGCGCAAAATTCTACGTCATACGACATGCGAAACATGTCGTATGACGCAGAATCGCTGCGTATGACGCAATCGTGCGACAAGCCATGCGGAAATTGGCGTTTTATCGCAGTGTCGGATGCGTTGAAAAATTCGACATAACACATGCGATTGAAACATAGGAACAAAGGAAAAAGCAAAAATTAGTTAATTTTAGACTAAAAGTTGCTCTACATTGTTCTGAATAAACTTATATTAACCTGTTCTGAACAAGATGACTTGTAGGCATTGACTGAATATTTCCTAATAGTGGTTGATAGTGGGTGGTATTCAGAAGGGTAATCTCCCCGCATCTTCAGAGGTCGTTTTCCCAAGGGCTCCTTTGTCCTTTTGCAAAACAATCTTGACGAAAAATTTCGTTTCCTTTTGCGTCTGCGTGGTGGTGGATTCTTGGGGGTGGGAAGTTTCATGCCATTCTGTCGCAAGTCGGAACATCAAAGAAAAGATCGTGTCGCATATGACTCAACAGTGTGGACCATCCGCAAGGGGCGGAAGCCCAGAAGTGCCAGCATAGCAAAGCTGGCTCTTATACACACTACTCAGTTTTTCGTCGGCAGTTTCTATCAGAAACATGGATAACAGCATCTGAATACATATACATAAGGCTTTGAGTATTCCGTGAGATAATCGTGAAATTGTTACTCCACGTATTGAAAAAGTAGAATGTCCTTTACACCAGTCTTTTAATCCAGGTTTCACCTTCTAAATTACCATGCGTCGGAAGATCTGGTTCAGTCAAGCCCCCTCTTCCATGTACCATAAAAAGATGAATATCTAATTTCGTTGTTGTTCCAAATTTTAAAAGATCTGCTGATCCCCTGCCTCCCAATCACTTGGCAGTCACATCTGTCAATCACTCTTCCAAATTCCGGAATTTAAGAGCGTGTTACACCATTCTAACAACAGTAACTCATTAGTTGAGATTTTCGTTCCAACCTCGTGAAAAGTTATTACGCTAATCGTTCCAACCTTCTCAAAATAGTAACTAATAGCAATTTGTTTACCACGCTCGGGTGGGTATAATTAGCGTGGTAAATACGCTCTCTATGATGTTATTGGCCAGAGCATAGCCCGCGGCCTAATATTTTGACAAAATTGAGAAATTTGTTCTTGACGCAAAGAAGCCAGGGCTCTTGACGTCATGCGTATTAACTACGGTAATTAGGGTGGACACGCTCTGGGTTATCCAACCCCCAGGACTTCTAGACATTTTGGGTCTGGTTTCACCTTCCGAACCTGCCTTGACAAAAACCAATATGTGGAACCCGGAGAAAAAATCTTAAAGGACCCCTCTTGCTTATTCTGCCTTTTATAATATACTTAACACCGGGCTATAAGCTTCTAAAATCCCCACCTTTCGCCATTGTTTCCTTTCATAACTACGAATTTTAGCGCTTTTCCAGCCTTTCCGAGTTTTCCCGTCACCCAACGAAAAGGTTGCCGGAATCTTCATTCTCCGCTGACAACTCTTTTAAACATAAGGATTTGATAATCTTCTGTTTATTACTTCTTTTCTTTACTTAGTTTTCCCACTTTTTAACCAAAGCACGTTCAGTTTTCAAATCTGTTGGGCCCAGCCGCGTTGGAGAGCAGGGAGGCTGGATACAATCGACAGGCGCTAACAAGAGAATCGCTAGCTTCAGGTGGAAAGTAATGGTATTTTCGAAAAGTTTTTTCTGAACCATTTTATAGGGAAAATATCATTTCTAGTAAGACATGTGCTTTAAAAGTGACTCCTGGATTTTTACTAGTTTTAAGATCGAGAAGTGGCAAAGAAATCTTACCTGAAGTGGTAGCACCAGTGTCTACAAGGACCGTTTTCTCGTAGCTCCAGTCGCTTGGCTCTTCTGAAAGCGGTCGAAGAATGTAGACTTTCCCATCGTCGTCACCAGAAACGGCAATCCACGGTTTCCGCTGGCTATAAGAAAATTTACATATTAAATAGAGTGTGTTCCATCCTACTTACCGTAGTTACTACGCATGACGTCACGAATTCTGGCTTTTTGCCGTCAAGGCTGGAACGACTTTTCTATCATCCAGCAGAATATCATGCCACGGGCTAATCCGACCAATCACGTTACAGAGATCCGGTTACTACGCTTACTACGCTCTCGAGCGTGGTGAGCAAATAGTTACTATTAGTTAAAAGCAAGTAGTTTCGAGAAGGTTGGAACGGTCAGCGTAGTAACTTTTGGTCAGGTTGGAACGGAAACAGTAATTAATAGTTACTATTTGTAGAAGGGTGGAACACGCTCATCGAGTTTTACAAAATTACATAGAGTATAACATTATGAGTAAGACTCTTGATGACTAACTCTCCTTGCCGATGCAAAATCGCTGTGTACCTAGCGGAAGAGCCAGAAGCGGCACCAAAGGTGTCCCCGACGATCGCCGTGATTGATTGACACAAGATTTGAGGTGTTCAGTTTGATTCGTTAGTGAGACGTTTTCTAGTTCTTCCTGAGGATCACAGGCGTGTTTTGGACTTAGTCATATAAGGCGTTTTTTCGTGCTCCCACAAATAGTTTGTGGGCCGACTGTGGCTCGAAAAGAGTGTTCGCGGTCTTTCTTGCGGCCCAAACATGTGTTTCGGTGACCAACAAGATTTTCGTGGCCCGCTTTGTGGCTCAGATTCGACAAAGGACTGGCGAGGTGATGGTAGATTTTGTGGCTCGATTCTGTCGTGAAACTCAAATTAATCAGCAAAATAGTGTCTAAACAATAAAGTTAACTACTTTTTCAAGTACATAGACTTAAAACTGAGGATACTTTTTGTACAGAATGGTAAGGCAATAAGCCTGGAATTTATTGAGATTTTACATAAATTTTATTTTTTATTTTAAGATATTTGAAATTACCGCCAAAAAAATAGACAAAACAACGTTGCCGCGAGTTTCAACTAGTGGCTCGACTGTTTGGCACACAATCATGTTTCCGCGACAAACACTGGAAGTGTGTGGCTCACGATTGTGTCGCGGAAAAAGACCTATAGATTATTGCAAATTTTTTAAGATCTTAGAAACCTAGAACTCCCCGGTTGGGAGTTCTGGAAAAAGCGTAAAAAACGAAAAATGGATTTCGTACTCTCTTCTGGGTACGAAAGTCAACAACAAGAATAAGTTTATTAAAGATCAAAAGAAAATTGAAGAAAGGTGTTTGAGAGTAGTCCCCCACGAGTTACTGCGAGTTTATATTTCGTTTATTCGACCAGTACTGGAGTACTATTGTCCCGTCTGTCATTTTGGGCTGACGCATAAGCAGTCCGGTTCGTTGGAGAGGATTCAATATCGGGCCATTTTAATTCCTTCTAAATCCCCAAAGGAGCTGCATTATTAATATGTTTATACTTCTTAATATGTTTCATTTAAAAACCCTTTCCCAACGCCGCGAAACCCTGTGATTTAATCTTGGAAAACAAATCCTACAAGACCCAAACCTACGCCTCATCCTGCCCCCTGGTTTTGCCGCAGTTAAGAGTCAGGCCTGGCAGAGCAGCTTCGCAGCCGATTCCGGTAATGCAGCCGGTCACATGCTCACAACTCATGCTCAGTATCAGCGTAGCTTCGTGCCGTCACTCGTGAGCTGGCTCAATTCTGAAGCAGTTTGATCAACTCCCAGTATATAAATGTATGTCTAAAATGTTCTTTTGATCTTTAAATTTTATTAACCTATAATAATTGATTAAAGCCAACAAAGGGCCATACAACAGTATTCATTATTGCACTTAACTAACAAAATTGAACTTCAAATTACATACAATAAAATCACATCTTTTTACCCTTCTATTATTGCTAAATTACCTCCCATCTAAACTTCCAGTATACACTTAAAATATTTACATACCGACCGAATTACCTGACGATTTGTCGACTTCATAATACCAGGAAATAGTATGGGCACAGCACCAAAAAAAACATCTCTAATTTCCTTCACCCCCGGACAATCTGTCAGCAGATGGCATAAAGTCTCTTCTACCTCACCACAAAATCGGCAAGCACACTCAGCCACTGGCAAAGACCTATTCTTTTGAAAAACCTTTTTCCTACTTCGTAATGGGAGACAGTTCGCCCGGAGTTGGAACCACATCTTTAATATTTCTGCGGGTAGACCTAGCTTAAAATAAAATTCTAATCCAAACAAATGCTGTCTGAATGTCTTGTTTTATTGTTGTTGTTGTATTTATTCACTTTACGTTTAACGTCATTTATATTGATACAGTTCTTTTTGTTGACAAAATTCGGCTAGTCCGTGAATGGTTTGAAAATAAACTGAATTGAATTGACGAACAAAAATTAATAGTACTCACCGGCCATCGGGTTGAACTTCGTTTTCATATGCGACAGTAGGATAGAACGGCTTCGGAGTTCCAGGAGACATGCTTTGACCACCGAAGATGTAGTTAGGGTCGAAGCCGTCAGCAATTGTGATTTTGTTCCAGCTGCCGCTCCTAGGAAGATGGATGTGTAAATATTTTCAGATTGCAATTTTATTCCAGCTTACACTCTTAGTGTAAAAATCCGTAAATATTGTAACGGCTTATACAGGTCAAGGAAGCCTTGGATACGCCGAAAAATCTGAAAAAAAAAGCAAAGCAACCTGGACATTGTGTAAAAAAAACTGTGTTACTTACAGGTCATTGGGAATCTCATAGACTGAGACAGCACCTAGTCCAAGTGACTTATTGTACGTCGTGGCGAGGAATTCAATCTTCCCATCGCGGTTGAAGTCGTCAACATAAACATCGAATACCTGCCCACAGGTGTCGTCGATAACCACAGACTGGATCTAGAAAATCAAACCCGAAAAATCAGTGAAAGGGACAGATTAGCTGTTAAGAACCTCATAATAATGGTGAATCTGAAATTGTGGTTTTCTGGTTAGTATTAAAATTGTGCAAGCTTAGTCTCTTCGGAAGCTGTTCGTACAGGAGTACTCTCTGATAAGGTTCTCAACTAGGAGACCTTCAAACTAAGGCATGTTATTTAGCTGCCACAGTTGACTGTGTACATGTTTATCCTTGTAGTTTACCAAATAAATAACAGTCACGTCGATGCAAACGAGATGGATAGGCTGGTTACTTACTGAACAACTAAAATACAGACTGAAAGCTATACAGAAAGGGCTGTTAAGTTTATGTTCGGTCCGGGCTATGTTTTTTTTTTTTTTTTTTGGGGGGGGGGCTATGCCTTGAGGTAGGCCTTGTCTAGTTTGGCTCAATATGCGGCAAAGACATGGAGGCACTGCTTCCGAGGGACTAGTAGGGCAACCCCCAAACTAGACTGATCGTTATATCTGTTGTACAATATTTCACCCAACATTTTAATTCTAGCTAAGTTAAACGTCTAATTTATATAGTTGCGTCATTTATTATTTGAGTGGATGAGGATTCAGTGCATACATGTAGTATACAAGCTATTTATTAAACAAAGTACAGTATTTATTTATTTACTACCGGTTTTCCGAAAGTAGTACAAATTGTCTCTTGTATACCTTGTTTGCTATGCAAAATGTCGAGAAACTGAAACTTCTCTTTCTTTTCTCTTGCGCCCTTTGGGATACCGGGAAAGTAAAAGGACAAGCACTTAAAGCAAACCTCCTTTTCCTGGGAAATCTTCTTCCTCTCTTTTTTCTTATCTCTCTCTCAATAATTATAGTGTTATGTTGGTTAATCTGTCAAAGGGGGTTTGTTAAACCTCTTAACAAGTTTAAACTTCTGGAGATTTTTTTAGTTCTTAGTATTTTTTTCCAATAAACCCCATAGATAATCTAACCTAATCTGCGATGGAAAGATATTCTGAATTCGGCCTATTTACACTCTTGTTCACACTGCTGCGTTCACGCAGATTTCTGTGTTCTGTGACCTTGGCACAATCCTGTGACAAAGGACGCAAAACGTAGCGGTTTTGTTGTAGGGTCAGATGCGTTTAAACATTTCATCTGGCCCGAAAAACGCCCCTGCGTTCGCACGCTTATGTTTTTATGGCACTAGCAACTTCGCTCAGGTCCCATATACATATCACTTTTCGGTAGGTCAGTCCAGGCCCAGCGTTGTCCTCGAGTTAGGGTACTTCCAGAAGTGCTGGGATGACGAAACTTGGCAGGCATTCGAGGACCCGACAAAACTAACTTTGAAATAGTCACTTCTCCAATCCGACTGCCGTGGGGGAGTGGAGCTAGGGGAAATCCGGAATCTTGAGGCATGTTTAACTTTCCAACAGGTAATGATCTTGATGAATTTTCATATTTGGAAAGATGTCGTTTCTCAGATGTTCCACTTCGAGTCCGGACTGGATCCGATGAATGTGGGTGGGGGGGGGGGGGCAGATATTTTGTTACACGCTTAGAGTGGAGCGATCGGGATGAAACTTGGTGTGAAAAATAATTTAAGCATAAGTCGTAGATACATCAGTGACTGAATCGGAGAGGATTAAGGTACTTGGGGGGGGGGGCGAGGGTCCAGAATTCCAGTGATCCCGTTTCGAGGTACTTCCCTATGTCTTAGGACGGTGTAAATTTGTTGGAACATTGGAGACTTGACAAGATTAGCTTAGAAGTAGTCAGGTCCCCAATCCAACCATTGCAGGGGGGGGGGGGAGTACAGGGATGGAGAATCCGGAATCTTGAGGTATGCATAACTTGCGAACGGGTGATCAGATAATAATAATTGATATTTCTTAAGACCTCGTATCTCAATTGTCCCAAATCAAGTCCTGACCGAGGATCCAATGAATGTAGGGGGGGGGAGGGGGTGAAGGGGAGAACCGGAAATTGTATGACATTGCTGAGAGTGGAGCGATCGGGATGAAACTTGGTGAGAAGAACAAACACAAGCCGTAGATACATCAGTGACAGAACCGGACCGGATCGTCACTTCCCAGATCCGATCATCCCTTAAAGTACTCACGTTAACCGTATATATTTTAATGATCCCCATGCACCCATGATCACTTTTGCCTCAAGGCTTGAGCTTAGAACTGATTTCTAGCTCTCTTAAGTGCACATCTTAACCGGAATCTCTGACCCAACCTTGTAAGTGCCATATCAGCTTAGCTTTTATTATGACACTTGCAGCTTCGCTCAAGTGCCATATACCGATCACTTTTCGGTCGGTCGGTCTGTTTGTCGGTCCACTGCTCTTGAGTTAGGGTACTTCCAGAAGTGCTATGACGATGAAACTTGGTGGGAGTTTACGGGGGGGGGGGTATTCCGGTGATCGCGAGTTAAGGTATTTCCAGGTGTGCCAGGGCGATGAACTTGGCTTGAACAATAAAGACTTGACAAGATTGGCTTAGAAATAGTCAGTTCCCCGACCCGACCATCGTTGGGGGAGTGGATGGAAGAGGAATCTTGAGGTATGTTTAACTTTCGAACGGGTGATCGAATCTTCATGAACTTGATATCTGGAAAGGCCTCTTGGCTCAAAGTGTACCATTTTAAGTCCGTACCGGATCCGGTGAAAGTGGAGGGGGGAGAATTTGAAATCTTGTGACACGCTTGGAGTGGAAAAATCGGGATGAAACTTGGTGGAAAGAACAAGCTAGATACTTTATGACAGAACCGGACCGGATTCAGGCACTGTGGGGGCAGCTGGAGGGGGGTCGGGAATTCCGGTAATCGTGAGCTGACTGCTAGGACGATGAAACTTGGCTTGACTTTAGGGAGTTGATAAGATTGGTTGAAGAAATTGTAAACTTCCCACATTCGACCATCCCTTAAAGCAGGCTACTCATCGTAAGCGCAAAGTACGAAAAATACTTTTAAGCTGAATATACATTTTCATTACTCTCATGAGTCGATGAGCCCATGCTCATTTTCGCCTCGACGGTTTTGCATAGAAATTAATTCTAGGTCCCTTAAAGTTCGCACTTAACCGCAAACAAACTTTTGACCAAATCATATACACGGTAACAAACGATGTTGTCTGAAGGCCCATGATCTTTGTGCCAGATTTCTAGGACCCTTAAAGTACACATCTTAACCGAAAAGTAAAACAAGTACTATATACCAAACGATGTATATTCATGATCCCCAAGGGCCCATGATATTCTGCCTCAAGGGTTTTTTCTTACAAATGAATCCCTTAAAGTACAAACAATACTTTGGAGCAAAATATACATTCTCGTGATCTCGATGATCCGATGCCTATCGGAACATCATTTTTGCTTCAAGAGTTTTGATTACAGAAGAATTTCTAGCGCCCTTGAATTGCGCTCATCGCAGCCAAGTGCAACATACACTGTAAAAAACAAATCTTGCAGGATTTGCTATAGAGATTAAAGTTGTCTCTTATGAGATAAGATTATCTCTAATTCGGAGAAATCTTATCCTAGTAGTGATAAGATTAATTCCAGTAGAAAATACTGCAGTTAACTTTAATCTTTACTCGGAGAAACTTTTTACAGTGTAGTTCCGCAACAGACGTCGCATCTGGTACATACCTTAAACGGCACATATAGGGCCCACATTACCTGTATACCTTTCAATGTCATCACTTTAATTTGGTAACTTAGCATGTTGAAAATGCCCCCCCCCCCCTCGCAACGTATCCAGATGTTGTTCGGATCATCATAATGTCTCAAGCGGGAAAATTTGTGTTACCTGCCTAAAACTCCGCCTGCCATAGTTGGATTGTCAAAATAAGATGTGTAGGACTTGTGGCCTTTGTTCTACCGTTTAAAGTATCATCCCTGCATCTGTTTGGTCCTAAAGCCATTCAGACAATTTCTGAAATCTTGAGAATCTTTTCCCGCTTGAGACAATTTCTGAATTTCTGAAATCCACCATCGTGTCGCTTACAACGTAGCCGTGAGATCCACATCGGCGCTGCTTTGTGAACCCCTAAGACTACACAGACTGTATCCATCGCATTGCATTTGCAATATCTTAAAGGACCTGTCATACCTACAATAATAACACAAACTACTTCCATGGTCACTCCATATATTTTTAAACCCGGAGACCCCAATTTTGTACGGTACATTCTAACCCATCTAACAGAACCACGCTGATTTTCTCACTTGCCGTGTTTCGCTACCTTTGATGCGTATCACGCTGTCGACAGTTGTCTGCGAGAGGTTTTTCCATCAGAAAAACCGGTTATGTAAATCGTTCCCTGTTTTTACATAAATCACCGGGTCTTAGAAATGGCTTAAAACAGGCAAAACCATATTTGTTGAAAGCACAGCCTAGTTTTACAGTACTCAAATACTTTAAAATCCTGCAAGTTGCAGAGTAAATAGTGCGAGGGGCCCTTACAGGCAAATGTAGCATTGTCGGGGGAAATCGCGTACCGCGTGAACTAGGTGTTTAAATTCTTTGTAGGAAGGATAATACTGAACTCACATTTGCTGGCTCATTCCAGCCGCCGGTAGCGCTAGCATCGATAAAGTACATCTTGACCTGTTCCTGCCAGAATTCACCTGCCAGGATGCAATCATATGTGACACCGTTTGACACAATTTGTGTGTTTCGGAAATGTACGTCAGGTCCCATGGTAACAAGAACGTTTTGGTTCCATCCTTCGACAGCACTCCCTGGATTTTCCATCCAGACAAGCTGTTGCTCCTGGTCGGCTAGGGAGAAAGAAATCCTCTTAGAACGCCTCACCTTCCGGATGCCAGAGCTACCTCGTGGTGAGGATTATCTATACTAGAGCCCGTATGGAATATTTCAAGTCATTGTATTATGGGATATTTTTCCAGTAGTAAACAATCGAAAACAATTGGAAACGACCATAAACAATTGTTTTTTTACGATTGGTAACAGTTGTTTGAGATTGTAAGCGGTTGTTAGAGACTGTATTTTTACGATTGAAAGCGATTGTTTGTTAAAGATTGGATTTTTACGACTGAAACCGATTGTTTCTATTCGTAAAAATACAATCGTTGACAACTGTTTACAATAGTAAACAAGTGTTTCCAATCGTAAACGTCTCTTCCCCACCAAAAAAAAACAACTGAAATCTTTCCAATTGTTTTCAGTTTTTTACGATTAGAAAAATTTCCCATAATACAAAAATCTTGAATTATTTCCATACGGGGGTGATGGTCTTCTTGGGTCCAGCGGATCCAGTAGATAATTCCCTACCACTAGCTTATTAATTTAGTTAGCCTACTCTCGAATTTCACAGTGGGATCAATCGCCACAAAAAATCGGCATAAATCTGAAGTTCATTACCGATGCATTTCATCAGAGGCTTCAATCGTTGCTACACGATAAAATCAAGCGAATAGTCAAATCGTTAGGAGTATGTTCAATATTCGAGCCTCGCGTCGTTACTAAACCACTTACTGCAAAATACCAAAATACTAAGGGGCGTTTTCAATGCCATGCTAACTGATAAGGTTACTCTGCATGCAGTCCAAGTATTTTTAAGTTCATTGCCACTGACAGGTGCTTCAAATATGAAAGAAATAGAAAACCGTGATTTTCGGGTTTTTTTTCTTGATCAGCTAATTATCACTCTAGGATGATGTGCGAGGGATAAATATAAATTCGAATATTTCGGTTGCACTTCCGGCAAACCGTCCTCAGCGAAAAACAAAACAAATCATAAAATCCACCACAATCAAACAGGAGAACGATGCGGAACCAACAGACAATAAGACGAGATGTAACTAAAAACCAGAAGAAAACGGTGCGGATGCAGATAAAAATAAAATAACGAAAGATAAAATGTGCGTGTTAAAAATGTATATGTACAAATCTGTGATTATTTACAATTCTGAGCTCTGTGTATATTTACAATTTACCATCCGTCTGAACCCCCCCCCCCCCCCCCCGAAAATCACGGTTTTCTATTTCTTTCGTAATGAATGGTCAGCTTGGCTTCAAACCTTATATGCTTAAAATATGGGGGGGGGGGCAGTTTCGGATTTCAATCCGTTAGGTGTGTAACGAGTAAATTTTCATTTCCTGCAACTGTAACTGCAATTGTCGCAAATCTGTACTTTCACTGTCAGATTATAAGCCGTCAGAAAACAACATTGTTCAAATTCAGGAAAGGACCCCGTCTTATCCTTTTCTGAAGCAAGGAAACTGTTAAAGACTTCTTTTCGCAATCCCAAGAGGCTGCGGAATAAGTTTAAGTTATGAATAGAATAGTAAAGCTAACAGAATGTTAAAGTAAAAATGGAAAGAGTAAGTGCAGTTTCCGTGATGACCGTATGGCCCACAAGTTTGTTTCGGCAACCATAAAGGGCTTTTGGGATCCCAATTAAGTGACGGGTCACAAAAAATCAACGAAGAAACCAACGAAAGTGGGGTTTGTAAAGGCCAACTAACATACTGAGAAAGAAGGCGAATATTTGAATGTCCTCCCGAAATATTCGCCTTGTATCTCAGTATATTCGTTGGTCTTTACAAACCCCATTTTTTGGTTTCTTCGTTTATTTTTTGTGATATGTTAGGCCAATGTGGTTTACGAAATTATCTAAGTGACGGGATATAATGTGACTTCTTAAAGTTGTCCGTCCTTCCGTCCGTCTGTCTGTTAGCACGATAACTCCCTGAGATATTTTGTTCAAACTTGGTGTGAGAATCTTTTGGGTCAAAGTACAGGTCGTGTTCGTCGATGGGCCCCATAGCTGTACAATCAGGGGTGGGGGAGGGGTTTCAAATTAAGAGATGAAAATCAGATAGTCGGTTTACGTGTAAGGAGACATACTGAATCCGTATATGAAATTTTTTTTCTCGCCGGACAAGTAGTTCACCCGGAATCCGGAAATTTAGCATGAAGTTTTAAAACCCAGCAACATAGTCCATATAGGGTAAGGAGACATGCTGTCGTAGCTTTCGAATACGCCAAAGATAAGCAAAATGTGTATGTGATCAGTTTTAGTTATTTCCAAAGTCCCAAGCTGCATTTACTGGGTCAAAAAGGCAGAACAAATCCGTCAACTGTCTATGAACAATTCAATACAGTTTCTCGACCAATTTTCGGAAAAACCATGTGACTATAACATTCCGTACCACCCCACCATATACAGGCAAAAGCTCTGCGCATCGGACGATATGCTTTGTTTAAACAATGCACGCCAGAGGGATAGGGACTCCGGTTGCGTGTACAAATGTGCAATGTTTATTGGGTTTAATCAAAGACTGTTTGCACCTAGCGTACGTATTCTTTGGGATCGGCCATGGAAGACTGTCTTGTCTGGATTCGAAGGGGTGAGGTATGTTGTTGAAACTTGGTATGAGGATTCACTGGCAAAGTACAGGCCAAGTTGTAGATGGGTCCTTTAGATATATAGAGGCACAAGATCGAGGGGGTTTGGAATTAAGGGTAAGTAAATATGTTTTATAAGCTAATGAGATAGTCGTTTCAGGGGTAAGGAGGCCCGCTGAATCCATATCTGAACTTAGTTTTCTTGCCGGACTAATGATTCACCTGGAATTCGGCCGAAACTGGAAATTTGTTTGAAGCTCAAAGTTGTTTCTGAAGTCGATCGAGATTCGGTATCTCAGTAAGGAGCCATGCTAAATCGAATTTTGAAATTTCTTTCCTTGGCGGATAAGCTGGCAAAGTTTGCCCAAACCGGAAATTTGGATCGGAAGGTTCGGCTCTCAATGTTACTAGTTCTTTTGTTCTGCATGCAGTTCGCCGGAAATGCTGCTAAAATCCTAGGAATTTGGTAAACAAAACTTTCTAAATGACTGAAGTTGATTAGAGATTAGATAATGGAGTAAACATGTTTGCTCAATCCATACCTGAACTTGGTTTTCTCACTTAATCAGATGTTTGGCCGTAAGTTGTCAAACAAGAGATGTAAGCTCATATAGCACTTGCATGGGTTGAGATGTGTTGCTAGATCAAAAGCAAGTTTCGACTTTGCGGTTAAGATGCGCACTCGAAGGGAGCTAGAACTTCATTTGTAAGCAAAACCCTTGACGCAAAAATGATGATGGGCTCATGGGGGTCATAATAATAATAATCATTAGAGTAGAAATCAATAATAATAATCAATAATAATAATCATTAGAGGCTTTCGCCTCTAAATAACCCTAAGAAATTTTGAGTAGTCCAACTGATCAGAGTTGAAAATCCCATCAACAATGCACTTGAAACTATTGATCGATTCAGCATTAACCGCATCTTCGGTAAGGCTATTCCAAGGATTAACAATTCTGTTTCCAAAACCCCATTTAAAACGTCCTTGTGGAATCTTGATTTTGTAAGCTTGTACGCGTGTCCCCGATGATGACGGTTAGCGCTGAATCTTACTAAATCAGTCACTTCAAAATTGTCGTAAACTTCCATTGATTAATTTGAATGTTTCAGTCAGGTCTCCTTTAAAAAATCTTATGCAATGGAGGGAAGGCACAACTTGGTTAATCTCACTTGGTAGGGAAGATCGCGAAGATCTGGTACGAACTTCGTAGCTCTTCGTTGAATTTATTCATAAGCCTCAATATCACAGTTGTAATATGGCCTCACTGTGGTGTGGCCATATTCAACGATCGAGCGAACCATCGGCTTAAAAGAAGTGAGAACTAACCATACTGCTTAAATGTAAAGTTTCTTCGAATCACACCAAGGATTCTATAAAAATTTGTCATGGTAATAAATGTTAAGAGAAACGCAGATCCCCGTCGACTGGGACCCATAGATCCCGTGGGGTCTTACATTCGGGTATCGTATGGCTGTTGAAAGCATAGAAAGTTTTAAAGTTCGAGGGTCCCAGGCGAAGATGGTGAATTTTTTCGACGTTGACTTCCATCAGCCAAACTTGCATCCAGAGTTCAATTTTGTGAAGATCATTTGGATGACCTATGAATCTTGGGAACTAGTGATGACCTTGCAGATCTTGGTGTCATCCGCATACAACGCAACATCGGAATCAATGTCGGACACTAAGTCATTAATGTAGATATTGAAAAGTAATGGTCCCAATACACTACCCTGAGTTTTCATCGTCCTAGCACATCTAAAGTACCTTAATTCCCGATCACCGGAATTCCGCCCCCCCCCCCCGCCCTTCTCTACAGCTTCCAAACCAGTCCCGAAGCCAATCCGGTTCTGTAAATGGTTTTGGTGTTATAACTTCCTGACATGGATTTGTCTAGTGTTCTTGTTCCCAGTACGAACATCTAATCGAATTAGTGGCCCAAATTTCCCGTTTGTCCGGATTCCGGATAAAGTTCTTGTGGGACGAGAAAATTAGTCTCAGATCTGGATTCAGCATGTCCTCACCCTATATCGACTATATTAATTGGTGTTATAACTTCCGTTCCGATTTCCGGTTTCGGCCGGATTCCGGGCGAACTACTTGCTCCGAAAGAAAATAAATTTCAAAATTGAACTAAGCATGATGTCTTGATTCAGCATGTTTCTTTACTCATCAACCGACTATCTCGAGAGCTTTTAAAAAATGCTTTTTTCGCCCTTGGTATGAACCCCCTCCTCCATTTACGGACTCAGCATGTCTTATTGCCCCCCTCCCCCCTCAAACACTTAGTCAACTTTAAATAAAACTTTTACTTTTAACTAATTTCCCGGTTTTGAACGGATTCCGGATGAATTAGATGTCCGGGTAGACAGTGATTGTCACATACGGATTCAGCATGTCACCTTACCCTTAAATTGAACATTTAATCAACTTCAAATAAAACTTTTAATTAAAAAAAAAAATCCGGTTTCGACCGGATTCCGGACGAATTAACCGTCCGGTGACAATATCAGTTTCAGATATGGATTCAGCATGTGCCCTTACCTCTAGATCTACTATCGCATTTGCTCTTAAAATAAAAATAAAATCGCTCCATAATTTGAAACCCCTCCCCCAACCCCAAGTGTAGGGCTACAAAGCCCATCTTAGAACTTGACCTGTACTTTGACCCGAACAGTCCTCAGTTTGAATAAAACATCAACCCTTTCGAGAGCTATCGTGCTAACAGACAGACAGACGGACAGACGGACGGACGGAGAACTTTTACGAAATCATAGGTATCCCGTCACTTACGTTTTAGGATCCCAAAACACATTAAGTTTGCTCCGAGTTCAGGCGAGACAATAAATGACACGTCACTAAATCTCTAGCTGATTCAGTGACTTGCGTTGCCTAACTGGAAAGCGTTGCGACCAGACAGCACGCACATTACGGTTAGAGCAATTAATGAACAAGGAATGAACTAAATAAAATACGAGAAAAGGCTTTTTGTGATGAATTTCAAGAGCTTGGAATCTAAAAAAGTAATTATAGTGTCTTAGGCTCCTCAGGTTACTAGTTCACTTTATGTAGAACACAAAATAGTTAGCAGGACCTTACCATTGTGGAATCTTGCAGTCAAAGCATCTAGATCCCCATCCCCGTCCATGTCTTTCCAAATAACTCGGTGATAGGAGAAATCACGAGGCTGGAAAATAAACGTAGACCTAATGAAAAACTGTCGAACACACAGTAGGCCTACATCCAATTCGTCTGGAAAGTTGGCGTTAAAAGAAAATGAAACTGAAAGACTTCTCTTCGGGATTCAAGATATCCGGTTTTTTCGAGCCGGACCTGATGAAAGATGAAGGGTTATACACCCCAGATTATGTAATCTGGAAGGGTGTCACAGATGCAACAAGACGGGATACAAAATAAATCTCCAAAAGGATCAAAAGGAAAGGACCAAAATAATAGAATGGTCTTTTATGTATGCCGAAATCGTGGAGGGGGTTCTCGTCAAACAACATGAACAAGCAAGTGTTACCCTTTTGGATGTTTCTTGGTCGCTATAAAAAAATCATTGACAACAGGACCCAACCAGCGCACAACCTTCTACACTGCTTCCTGGCCGACGATTGAATTTAAGTGTTTTTTTGTGTATGTTTATGTGTTTTATTTATTTTCTACATTTACTCCGCTTTCTGAAAATGGCGGGTCAAAAATAAATTACTTACTTACTTATTACTTACAGCAATAATAAAGCATGTCAACCAATCATCTTTCATCCCCAATCAGAAGGTACAGTAGCTAATTAACATCTTTATAACGAACTTGTGCATCTCAACACTTGGTTATTAAACTCTCCCGGTACCAGTTGGTTCTAGCTCACACTGGTTCAATTTTGGGTTTTTTTTAGACTTGCTCTCTTAAAACTGAGAATGATTCAGAGGCAAGGGTCCAAATAACCGTCTACAGGATTTTGAACAATAGCTAAATTAGCCATCATCATTTTCGTGATACCGGAAGAGTTTGTATAATTGTACGTTTGACCTAGAGCGCGTTCCACCCTTCTAACAATAGTTACTAATAGTTACTATTTCCGTTCCATCCTCACGAAAAGTTACTACGCTGACCGTTCCAACCTTCTCGAAATAGTACTAATAGTTTGCTTACCATGCTCGGGAGCGTGGTAAGCGTAGTAACTACGTATCTCTGCAACGTGATTGGTCGGATTCGCCCGTGGCAGTCGTTCCAGCCTTGACGGCAGAAAGACAGAATTCGTGACGTCATGCTTAGTAATTACGGTAAGTAGGATGGAACAGGCTCCTAGATACCTGGACGGTGAAGCCTGGCTTGAATATATTGTCCCTCCCTACACTTCCGAAAGATGGAGATAAAATCTCGCCTGTGTCAGGCTCGAGCAGTCTTTATTTCTCAGCGGTTCTGTGTTTTCCGGTTGCTTGCTGGTCAAGCTCATCTCGCCAAGGACTGAGGCTCAGTTTCAGCTGCGTGTGAATTTCGGTTTGCTCCAAGAAATGTTTGACCTCTCTTGCAATTACTGGGAAATGAAGTGATATCGCAAAGCAAAGAAGAGATCTAGATCGCTCTTTTTGTAACGGTGTAAACACGGACGAGGAAAAAACTGAAAAGGGTCGGTGTCCAATTGAGCAATGGCTAACATTGACAATTACCGACTGACAGACGAACTGCAACAAGCATTGGTGCGCCCCATTCTGGTGTACTTCGTCGAATTATTCCCTGCTGAAGCATGCGCTGTAGCTGCTTGTCTGCTTCCTGTCGCAAGGTTTGAAGACCAGCGGTCAAGCCTTCCGACGCATGATGGCCCTGTCACCACTGTCTTGTATTAAAATAATTAGTTGTAAATATTCAGTTTGTAAATAAGGTTGTCAGTATATTCAAGTTTAATGAGGGTTGTAAGTTGAAGCTCAGTAAGGGTCAATGTAAATATTAAGTAGTTTCGGGAATATGTTAAATGTGTAAAATGTAAATAAGTGCCCGTGCTTTAAGTGTAACGTGATTTCGATTTTAGATAGTATCCAGACTTTTTAGCAAAGAGTGAAAATAAAGTAGTGTTAGTCTGTCAAAGTTTGTATTCCAGAAATGCTTAATATTTACATTGACCAACCGTGCTTACGCAAGAAACTGGAATGATCAACCCCTAAGAGAACACAAAAGCCGCTTCCAGTGAGACTAATATGAAAGGAGAGAAGCCCCTTCGTCTATGGTGGTGACCATGTCTAGGATATTAAACTTCTTCGGCCGTTTAGTTGCTAGCCGACGAGAACCAAACCTCCTCGAGGATTAAAAACAGAAGAAAAGACTTACATCTGCACTGGCAATGTTGATTCCACCCGAGGTAGGGTCATTCAGCTTGTACAGTTGAAGTTTGCCCTCCGTTTTGGAAGGAACGAGGAATCCAGAAGTCCACACAACGCCCTCAAATCCAACAACGGAAGCTAGAAGAAGGAGGTGAGCTCATTTATAAGCAAGGGATGGACCAGACTGTACTTCGAGCATGTTCCACCCTTCTAACAATAGTAACTATTAGTTACTATCGTCGTTCCAACCTCGTAAAAAGTTACTATGCTGAACGTTCCAACCTTCTCGAAATAGTAACTAATAGTAACTGTTTGCTTACTATGCTCGGGAGCGTAGTAAGCGTAGTAACTACGCATCTGTGGAACGTGATTGGTCGGATTCGCTCGTGGCATGATATTCTGCTGGAAAATAGAAAAGTCGTTCCAGCCTTGATGGTAAATGCCAGAATTTGTGACGTCATGCGTAGTAACTACGGTAAGTAGGATGGAACACGCTCAGAGTGTTCCACCCTTCTAACAATAGTAACTATTAGTTTCTATCGTCGCTCCAACCTCGTAAAAAGTTACTATTCTGAACATTCCAACCTTCTCGAAATAGTAATCAATAGTAACTATTTGCTTACTATGCTTGGGAGCGTGGTAGCCGTGGTAACTCCGCATCTGAGTAACGTGATTGGTCGGATTCGCCCGTGGCATGATATTCTGCTGGAAAATAGAAAAATCGTTCCAGCCTTGGCGGAAAAAGCCAGAATTCGTGACGTCAAGCTTAGTAACTACGGAAAGTAGGTGGAACACGCTCTAATGAAGAGCCACTTTACTTCACTGCTGGTCAATGACACGGAAAAATTAACAACCCAGCAACTCCTAATGTGTTCATCACAGAGAGCCAACTTAACGACTGATTTGTACTTACATGGAAGAAGATCAGGATTGTTAGGCCAATAAGCTGTGTTGTCAAGCTGAGTGAATTGCCAGTTCGCAACGCTATCCAGCAAGCGTCCTGGAGCTCTTAAGTAATAGACTGGGTCCGTCTGGAAAAGGAATTTGAAAGCTAATTAGCTCAAATCAGATACTAGATTTTCTTTCCGTGATATGGACGAGTCCACGGCTCTTGGGAGCGATTATGACGGGACCTCCGGTCCCGTCTCATCCTGTCTGAGATTAAAACTTAGTTAATAGTGAACTTGACTGTTTGATGGTGCACTCCAGAAGCAAGTCTATATTCATAGTGACGGTCCTGAAATGGACCCTTGCCAGAAAGGGCCGACAGATCATTGAAATAAAACTCTGCTGACTATCTTTAATGCGTAAATACATGATTCGATGTTAGCTTGACCTCAGAAAACCCTTAGGACTTGAGGAGCATCGATCTAGGTTGAGATAGATAATGTATACTTAAAACAGGACTTACTGCAAAAAATGCTCCAGGGTTAAATGTAGAAACGTACAAAGTCAGTCTATCCGCTAACTCTCCAGACTTGTCCTCATCTTCATAGATTTCCATAAAAGCCGGAAACTTGAACTCGAAATCACCAAGCAGACGCGGCAACGTCGGAACTTCTTGAAATTGGCCGCATGCCAAGAAACAACAAAAAATTAACGAAAAACGCAACATTTCTGCTTAGCAGTCCTTGTTTGACTGCTCCTTTTCAGATCAAGATACCACGACTATTTCTATGTTGGATAATCGTTTGTTGGAAGAACGAACACACTTTTCCACATCAAAAGACTTTTACTTACATAATATTTGATCTACGATTTGCAAGATAAGAATAAATCCGTAGCGATTGCGCGGTGGTCGCCAAGCGGCCGTTGGGCTAAGTCTAGCCACGATAGCTTCCACAGGCTAGACACCATACAAAGGAGAATCTTTTAATTTACATGAGAGAACGAAAAAATATTGAAAACAGTAGTTAGACACACTGTCAGAAGTTACATAACAGATAGCGGATAACACTTTCAAGAATCACACCTTTTCACTTAGAAATAAAGTGTTATGACCAATTAAGTCTCCACTATTTCGTGCCTAGATCTCCAACAACACCTTCAATTGGTAAAAATACTAGCGGGAACGAAAGAAACATAACAGATAACATCCCGAAATGTTATCTGTTGAAACCACGCATCCTTCTGTTGTCGTTATGTAACTTCTGACAGTGTAGTATTTTTACCTATTGAAGGTGTTGTTGGAGACCTAGGAACGAAATAGTATAAACTTATTGGTCATAACACTTTATTTCTAAGTGAAAAGGTGCAATCTGTTATGAAACTTCTGACAGTGAGGAAGTCTCCAAATTGTATATACTTATAGATCCCAAAACTGTATATACTTGTAGATTGTTATGTTATGACGTAATAATTTGACGCAAAACAACCTATTGGTTTGTCCGTTATCTGTTTTTTAGATTATTTTTTGAATGAATTGAATTGTTGAAGTTTCTATTCTCGCGTCTGGCTTCAAAGAACTCCGTTAGTACCTTTCCAAGATATACCAAACCACTAATTGAAATTCCCTACTGTCCTTTCCATAGGCCGCAGTAGGCCTATTGCTAAGAGGCAGGGGCGTCACGACCGGGTGGGAGGCCCCCACCAATGCTGTCGGCCAGTCGGTAAATAATAACCGACTCGGCGGTTCGCGCCGCGATTTTTCGTCAAAACGGTTGATTTTTTTTTTCTTCTGAAATATCAGTCAATTTTTTCAAAAATGTCATTTTTGTTGTTGAAAACAGTAGTTTTTTCTGCAGAAAAAGTTGGTAAAAATTACCAGCCAGTCGGTAAATGCCTCGTCCCCCCCAAAACATTTTGGTTAGTAACGCCTCTGCTTAGAGGTAGTAAGTAAGAAAGTCGACAATGACCATCATTCATCTGTCACATACTTATATTTCAAAAAGACAAAAGGCTTCGATGGGATCCGAAAGGGGAATATGGGACTTCTAAACACAGGTATAACAGATTTCCAGAACCCGCAAACTAGTAATGTCATTCTCACAGACCATCTAAAAGAATATCAGATAATTAGGTTCATTCCGGCTTTGACCGGATACTGACTAGATTGTCCATCCGGGGCGAAAGAAAACGTTATTTCCCTACCCACTCTGCCTTTTAGTAGACCTGTACACCAAGTACACCTGTTTTCCACCCAGTTTTACTGGATAAATTTGTCTGTCCCTGTATTTAAGCCCCTACTTAGTCAGCGATCAGACATAAGTTGTCTACATACCACTCACAAAATCCAATAAAAAAAATCATCACACCACCAGCGACTCTACCGCATTGGCACTTCGCCGCTGGACAATGATTTAAAGTTTAACTGAACAGGCAACTTATTTTTACATCTTAGATTCAAATACATAGAATTATTACAACACCTATTGGGGATTTTCATTCTGTCCACAGTAGTCTTCAGTAGGGACGTTGGGAATGTGGACGCTTTCCCATGGTGAATCCGTCCACAATTCGCCCGCGAAAATCACTAAACTATCACTATCACTAGCTAGCACTAGTTTTTGGCACTGGAGACTGCAGACACTTCTTTGTTTATTTGATACACAATTTATTTACTCGTTTGCTGCTGGTATTGTTGCCAAATGTTCCAGGCACCATAGAGATATCACAAAAACGGGAAGAGCGGCAAGCACAATGGGATAATCGATTATTTGGAAATATCAGAAAAACAAACTAACGCTTTTTCATCGGGTTTTCAAGATTATTTAAGCGAACAAGTGATGGGTAACTAGACTGTCGTATCCTAGCCCTTTTCGGTTAAACTTTAAAGGGATTCAAGGTACTTCTTCCCGATTACGCCAAAACGGCTTAATAATAATATGCTCTGAGAAAGCCCTAGCCGTCTTTAGAATTTTTTTTGCTGGATTCCGTACACTTTATTTGTCAGACGGAAAAAAAATTCAGCTAGTATTTTCATCTGTAGGCTATTTCGAACTTAACCTTTTTACTTCTACCGAGTTTCTGACTTTGGCCGGATTTTGCACTAACTCCTTGTCCGGCAAAGGGATAAAGTTAACAAATGTACTCAGAAATCGTTTACCAGCGAACCGATTTACCGGACCTCTAAAAACCTTTATTTCTACCGAATTTTTGGTTCTCATAGGAATCTGGGAGCACTACTTGTTCAGTTCAGAGTGTTCTTCATCGTCTTTTCGTCACTATATCAGGTCTCAAGTAGAGAAAAAGAAATGATAAGGTTAAGACGAGAAATGTGTGTCATAGTTTGTAATAGGTGATTAAAAGTTGTGCACTCCCGCACGGGACACGGTTGTGCCCTTCTTGCGAGCGTTCTGTTTATTGTTTTGTTTCAGGAATGTTGAAACTAAATTGAATTGAATTGAATTGGTCGACTTAAGGACAACTTTTTCTTTTCCCGGATTTCCGGTTTTGACTGGATTACGGGTGAACATTGTCAGGTAAGAATGAAATTGAGAAACTGATTCAGCATAGGCTACCTCCTTCCACCTATGTCGAATACCTAATTAGTTTGAAAAGAAACATTTTCACCTCTTAATTTGAAACCTCCTACCCCACTCCTACATATAAGGCTACGAGGCCCATCTGTACGAACTTGACCTGTGCTTTGACTCTAAGAACACTCATACAAAGTTCGAACAATCAACCCCTTTGAGAGTTATCGTGGTTACGTTACAGAAAAAACTGACAAAACGGACGGACGGACAAACTTTACGAAGGTATCCCATCACTTACATTTTGGAATCTGACTCAACGGACAAGCATCAAAAATAAAACGCAGTCGAGAAATCTACCAGGGACAGGACCGAAACTTGGACAGGACTGAGACAGGACCGAGACAAGAGTAAATCGAATACGGCTTTACTCTTACTGTTCAAACGCGCGATGGCATTAGAGTAGTCTCCGTAGCCGCGCCGAAAGTCGGCAGCGAGTCACCAAAATAAACCATCGGTGGTGGCGGCCCACCGATATAAATATGCCGCCGAATCTATTTAGATGAAATGTTTCAAGTTATTTTTCTATTTAGCTTTATCTTCCAAAGGCTCCAGGTTGTTGTTCTTTTTTTGCCATCAGCAAGTAAGCAGAAAGAGTTATCTGTTGTGGCGGCAGTGCAGGACTATCAATTATTACCAAAAACTGTATGTTAGCTCCACACCGCGTAACAAAGTGAACAATAGCGACAGTACTTCCTTCCGGTCCGTCCCTCTGTCCAAAGTTTGCTAGTTCAGACACTTCCGGACAAGATAGTGCGGTGAAACTTGCCGTTCCTTGCGGACACTAGTGCCCATTAACTGAACATCGGAAAACGTATTAATTCTCTTGAAATTCCCTCAATTGCTGGACATTCGAAATTCCCAGCAATCCCCTGAATACTGAAGATTCCTCATTTCACAAATTTTATTTACAGAGCGTGTTCCACCCTAGTTACCGTAATTACTACGCATGGCTTTTTGCCGTCAAGGCTGGAACGATTTTTCTATTTTCCAGCAGAATGATTTTCCAGCAGAATCTCACGCCAGGAGCGAATCCGACCAATCACGTTGCAGAGATAGGTAGTTACTACGCTCCCGACCATGGTAAGCAAATAGCAACTATTAGTTACTATTCCGACAAGGTTGGAACGGTCAGCATAGTAACTTTTCGTGAGGATGGAACGGAAATAGTAACTATTGTTACAAGGGTGGAACACGCTCTATGTCTCTCCGTCGGTTCGTATGTCCCTTTGTCTCACTTTGCTAGTTTCGGTACTTCCATACAAGCTAGGACCATGAAATTTGGCACGCATAGAAAGGACCCTACCGATAATTAACGAATCCTTCTTTCCCGGATCCGACCATCCGTGTGGGGGGTGAGCAATCCTTGACGTTCACCCGCGTATTTCGCGAACGGTGCAAGGCCATGGGTCCTAGGTGTGTCATTCTGGGCCATGACGGAATCTGGATTTGGCGGGGGAATTTGAAGGGGTTCCTGAATGTCTTCTCCTTTGTCCAAATCTCGAACTCGTGATCTGATCAGGGGAACTTGCCAGCTGGTGAAAGCAAATGAGCAAAACGTTCTATTTGTATGGCCGTACCGTTTACGACCCTGAGCTAAAATACATGCCACCTACCCTTGCAATTACTATATTATCTTTAAGCTCTTCCGGTACCCCTCGTCAAAATCCTCCACTGGGTTTCTATCCGATAAAGACACGTAAATTCCACATCCGCTTCCATTTGCTTCTAAAACCCATCAAGTTTCATGAAAACTTCCGAAAAATTTCAACCAACTTTCATCTATCCCAAAGAGGTAGTATCCGTTTGTAAGTAGTCAACTGAAATACAAAAGTGCTCTTCAGCCTGGCTTTGGACCCAGAACCTCCGACTTTCAAGGCCACTATACTCTGGCACTGAGGTACTAGCGGGGCTTTTAAACACAGCTCGCAAATCACTATAACCCATGGTTCACACTGCTGCGATTTTGGGCAAAATTCTGCGTCATGCGACATACGACACAAATTGTGCGACAAGCAACGCAGAACTTTGCGTTTTGTCGCAGTGTCGGATACGTTAAAATATTTCAAATGATCCGACATAACGTATGCGATTCTTGAGGGAAAGATCAGAAAAAACAAAGACTAGTTAATTTTCAAGACTAAGGTTGCGTTCCCCCAACTTAACAACTGTTAACAATCGTTAACTTTACTTCGGGGCGGAGCTAACTGCAGTTTTAACGATCGTTAACTTTTCCCAGTTCTACAATTTTTAACTATTTTGTAAAGATGCTCACCTACCATCATTACAAAATAGTTACCAATTGTTAAGCTCTGGAACGGAAATTGTAGGTGGGCGGAGCTTAAATGTCGAAATCAGAAACTTGGAACGCAAAAAGTTAACGATTGTTAACAATCGTTAAGTGGCGGAACACAACCTAAGAATTGCTCTACCTTGGTCTGACTGTAATCCTAGGATGAATACAAAATGTCTTCTGAATAAACTTGTATTAACCTGTTTTGGACAAGATGACGTATGGGGTTTAACTGAAAATTTCCTAATGATGGGTGGTATTCAGATGGGTAATCTCCCAGCATCTTCAGACTGTTTCCCCGAGGATTTCTTTGTCCTTTTGCAGAATAATTTCGTCGGGGTGGTTCCCAAAATCACCACTATCTTTTTGCGCACTCTCACAATGCCCACGATTAAAATGCCCACTGTTCAAAATGCCCACTATCAAAATACCCAGATTAAAATGCCCACGACTCAAAATGTCCACGACTCAAAATGCCCACGACTCAAAATGCCCACGACCACGAAATGCCGGCGGCCTAAAATGCCGACAGAAAGTTTTGAGCAAAACCCTTGAGTTAAAATGTATACTTTGTTTAATTTTTGTTTGTACTTTGTGGTTAGGATTAGTACTTTAAGTACCTTAGTACTTCGGATCTGAGAAGTGACAATTTGTAAGCATATCTTGTATCTTATGTTCAAGCAAAGTTTCATTGCCCGAGCACATCTGGAAGTACCTTAATACGCTATCACAGGAATTCCCCCACCCCACCAACTCCCCTCACAGTGCCCGAACCCGGCCCGGTTTTGTCACTGATGTATATAGTTCTTGTCCGTGTTCTTCCCAACAAGTTTTTCCCAATCACTCCACTCTAAGTGTGTCACAAGATCCCCCCCCCACATTGATCGGATTCGGTCCGGACTTAAAATGGGACATCCGAGACACGAGGTAATTCCAAATATCAAGTTTTGTTAAGATCCGACCACTCGTTCGAAAGTTATACATACCTCAAGATTCTATAATCCCCTCTTCCTCCACTCCCCCACGATGATTGAGTCGAGAAACTGACTATTTCTAAGCCAATCGTGTCAAGTCTCTAATGTCCAAGCTAAGTTTCATCGTCCTAGCACATCTGGAAATACCTTAATTCGCGATAACCGGAATTCCAGACTCGTCCCATAGTGCCAAATCCAATCCAGTTCTATCACTGACGTATCTAGGTCTTCTGCTTGTCCTTCCCACCAAGTTTCATCCCAATCGCTCCACTCTAAGCGTGTCACAAGATCTCTGGTTACCCCCTCCGACTCCGACTAACCACGACGCAATCTGCTACTATTGTTTCTTGTAAACAATAATAAACCAGTGTTATATTTATAATTGAGATAATACAAGTTCATCAAACGATTATCGTCATTCTGATACTCGGTCTACTCCTCCCGTCACTCAATCACGCCTAATTACGGGCTGAAAACCTCAAATTTATCCAATCGTGGGCATTTTGAGCCTTGGGCATTTTGAGTCGTGAGCATTTTGAGCCGTGGGCATTTTGAGTTGTTTGCATTTTTAGTGGGCATTTTGAGTCGTGGGCATTCTGATCGTGGGCATTTTGAGTGTTAGCCTCTCGTTGAAACATTTCTTTTCCATTTGCGTCTGCGTGGTAGTAGGAACATCCACAGTGGGAACGTCTGTCGCACGTCGCAACATCAAATAAAAAATCGTGTCGCACACGAAGCAGCAGTGTGAACCAAGGGTAATAGTCACGAAGAAAACGGGTGGAGGAACAGTGATCCTGCCGAAGACAAATCTAAACACTTCACATCCCCCTGTCGCAGGACTAGATACGTATTACGTAGATGGAATTTATAAAAGGGACTAGTACCGTGACAAATAAATCAGCTGATTTGTCACGGTTAAGTCACTTGAATTGTATTTCATTTCTATCTATCATACTTATTATTTAGTCGTATCCGGCCCAGACCTCAAATGGCACATCCGGTCCATGACTTTTATATCGTCCAAGTTTCATCACTTTCTCCTTTTGGTCCCCAGGGGCGGTTCGAGGGGGGGTCGTGGGGGGAGAAGGGGGTGTGACTCAGCCCCCAATGATCCAGAGAATCTAATCTCAGTCGTATATTTTGATCTTGTCTGCATGACCGTCGTATGCTTGAGCTTTTCAGAATGATATACAAGCAGTTACCAAACGTGAATTCACCCACAAATCACATTTTTTAGTAGTAGGGCTACAAAGAAATTTCTATTCGTATGTTTTCAGATTTACAGTTGTGTTTTCTGAGTTTTCCGGAATGAAAGTCGTATGTTTGAGCTTGCCAGAATGACATCAACCGCAAATTTCGCCTGAAAAGACCCGTTTCTTGCCTTACTTTACGAAGGGATTTTCTGGTCGTAAATTAGAGACAGTCGTAAATTTTTACCTTGCCAGATAAAGGCAGACAAAGCAGTTAGCTAATCGTGAACTTCGCCTTCAAATGACCTGCTTCTGGTCGTATTGTTCCATAGAGATTTTAGTAGTCTGTTACTTGTCAGATTCACAGTTTTTTATTCTCAGTTTTTCAGAATCACAGCCGTATGGAACTTGCCGCGAATCAACCGCGAATTTTCCCTGAAAATGACCCGTTTCTTGTCTTATTTTACGAAGAGATTTTCTAATTGTATTTTAGAGACAGTCGTAAGTTTTCAGCTTGACATATGATATGATATGATATGATATGATATTTATTTGTCTTCAGAGCCCAAAGGCCATAACAAACACACATAAATAACAACATGTAAATACAAAATAAACGGTCACACTACTACACTAAACCCCACTCAAACACTTTTCCCTGTGCCGACTGGCCACTCTGAGGAACCTCGCCAGGTTTCTTATACTAAGAAAATCCCTACTCCGCATAATATTTACCAACCACTTCCTCCCATGAATCCCTCCCTTAAAAATTTCCTCCCTCAGATCCTCAATTTCATCACAACCAGACATAAAATGAATTAGATCCTCATCTCCCTCACCGCACATTGGACAAAAGTAAGGACCAGATTTCTCCCTTACACTTCCCAAATACTTTCTTCTTTCACCAAGTGGCAAGCTATCTGCCCTCATATTTAAGATTAGTTTCATTTCCTCTTTTTTTAGACCCGCTTTAAAATAAATTTCTTCCCCCCAAATCTCTTTGGCCTCTGCATACAAACTCAAGGATCCACTATCTCTTATCCTAGCTAACCAAACCTGGATTTCTTGGTCAATTAACCTACTACTAACTTCTTTTGAAACAAATCCTAACTCTCTCCCCGGACCCTCCCCTCTATTCCACATATAACCAAGCCCGCAACTATCTAATATTGAACGAATCTGGAAAGCCCAGGAATCGTGTGTTTCGTCCTTCAACGACTCAAGATACGCATCTTTCAATAGTCTTTCCCCCGGCAATATTAATATCTTTTCCCAATACTTAATCATTTTTACTAATCTAATACTCTTCAACGACCTTAAGCCTAGATCCCCCCTAACCACCAATCCATTAATTTTATTACTTAGGCCTAGTGCCCTTTTAAAATAACTTAACTGTAACTGTTCTAACTTTTCCCCCTGACAAAAACCCCATATTTCGGCCGCATAATGGACTGCCGGCAACACTTTCATATTAAAAATATCCTTAAATACCTTTAAATTACAACTCCTTCTTATATCACTTCTAAGTATCATGTTGACACACCTTTTACCTCTAGCTACACTAAATTCTACATGCGTTCCCATTTTCCCCTTTGCGCTAAACTTGCATCCAAGATACACCCATTCCTCCTTCACCTTCAAGTTTCTCCCACCATAATTAAATACCACACTGTCTTTAATTTTTCCTCCTTTCCTGAATACAACCACCACCGTTTTATCCGTATTCAATTCTAATTTTTTAACACTTAAATAATCTTCTAATAAATCAATCAACTTTTGAAGTTTCTCCGGGCTTTCGGCGACCAGGACCATATCGTCAGCAAACAGAAGGACACATAATTTTACAAGGTTTAGGGTTACCATTGGAGCTCCTCGTCCCTCCAAATACTCTTCAATATCATTCAAAAACAGGGCGAAAAGCTTCGGCGATAGGGTGCAACCCTGTTTAACTCCAATATACGATCTTGCGCTCCTTGAAAATTTTCCCATCACTCTTACCACACAAGCCACCACCTTATACATTTCAACTACAATCAAAACAAATGCTACCGGTAGACCAATCCTTACTAAATACTCTACAAGCAACGCTCTACTAACGTTGTCAAAAGCCCCCTTTAAATCCACAAAGGCTATGTATAATTTTCCACCTCTATTTTTCAAATGTTTTTTCACCAACACCTTTAAAACGAAGATCTGATCTAAGGTACTAAACCCCTGCCGAAATCCTGCCTGGATACTACTTAATATATTTTTCTTACCCAACCACTCACTTAACCTCTTATCAATAATCCTGCAATAAATCTTACTAATACTGTTTCCTAGATGAATCCCTCTATAATTACTGTGATTCTCCTTATCCCCCTTCTTGAAAAGAGGAATCATTATAGACGTCTCCCATTGGCTAGGCCATGATGCTTTTTCCACCAAGCAAGAAAAAACAATTGCCAAAATATGTAGCAGGTATGCTTTGCCCCATCTCCATAACGTAGAGGGAACACCGTCAATACCTGGCGCTGATCCTCCCTTCATTCCCTTTAAAGATTGCCAAACTTCATCACTTGTAACACTCTCAATTAATTCCGAATCAATATCATCTAAAGGGAAAAACGTCTGGCTCCTATACAACTTACTCAAATTATCCAACTCTTTTTGCTGATTCCTTAATTTTATATCCTTTGCTTCCAACACATCAGGCCATGACTCAGCAGGTGGTGTTCGGATATCATCTGGCGTATGTATTGACTGTTTTACCAACTTCCAAAATTCCTTACTATCCTTCTTCCTACACTTATCTTCCAATTCTTTCACTCTACCTACCTCTGACGCTATTTTTTTCCTAGCTAACATTCTCTTATATACTCTCCTAACACCACGATATTCTTCTAACTTAACTTTTTCATCTTCTAAATTACAACTACCTTTAACTTTTCTTAAAGCCGCCACCACTTCTTCACGCTTCCTCCTACATTCCTCATCAAAATACTCCTTCCCTTTTTTTCTCTCTGCCTTCTTATGTCTTGGTACTAGATCCGCCACCTGGTGAACAACATTTACTAACTGATCTATCGCTTCCTCCACCTTTCTCTCTCTTACCATATCAATGCATGCATTTAATTTACTCTCTACTTCTATAGCACCTAGCCTATCTACAAAAATCTTTTCCTCAGCCCCTTCTAACTTAATAGGTCGCTTTACTATCTCCTTTCCTCTATCATAACCACCAATTTCTCTTCGAGCTAACATAGGCCTAGGACTCCTACTCAACTCAATGTCTAGCCTAATGGGTATATGAGGCAGTTAGGTGAATTTAGACAGCAAATGACCTATTTCTGGTCGTATGGTTGTATAAATTTTCTACAAGTCATTACGTTACAGAATTTCGTGTTTTTTGAGCTTGTTAGAATGACAGTCGTATGTTTCGAACTTGTCAGAGTGACATAAATGCCATTCCCTGTGGTGCTGAAACAGGCTGATTTTCGAAAATGTCGCCTGCGGCGCCACGTTTCAAACATCCTATCTGGTTTTGTGGAAAAATCTCCTTCTCTTAAAAAGATACAGGTTTATTTTTTATTTTTTTAAATGGCTTGCGGAGTAAGGTTTGCACATGAATAGGCTGTGTAAGCACTGTGACGGGCCTGATGATTGCACTATCTTTCTGCAGTCTAAATTCAAAGTGGAAGCACTAACACGTACTAACTTCCGGGAAAATATCCCACTCCGTTTGCGAGTTATCGGGGCACAGACAGATATAATAATAATAACAACGTTTATTTCCTGAATAGCTCATATAATTACTCGCTAGCGTCGGATCGTCACACAATTCTTAACACGGCTAAAACTTTATAATTACTTTTCAATAATTACCTTAAAATATTTCTATGTATATACAATTAATAACGAATATATCATGGTTCAGAATTAAAATAATTTACGAAATATGGTACAAATGACGAAAGATACCGGTCAGTAGAGTGTATATCGGGGCGAACAAGTCTGGTACAATTACGGGTTGCAGCGCGAAGCCTTGTTTCAGGTCGAGTTTGGTTCGGGGCCTCGTAATCCGGTAGGAGAGATCTATGAAGCTCAGAGGACAAGCATTTACGTCCAAAATCCATTGTCAACTTGTGGCGTCTTTCAGACAGAGTAGTGATACCAAGCCTATCTAGACCCGCTTCATACGAAGTGTTGGTGGGTCCTAGCATGATCTTCACTGCTCTCTTCTGAATCCCTTCAAGTTTGTCCCTCTGACCATCATTAAGTCCCGGATGCCACACTGCACAAGAATATTCTACGCACGGGCAGCATATCGTAGGCAGCCTTTACCTGCGCCGTCTTTCATAGTAGCCTACTCGCTATCTGGTTGAATGGCCCGTAATTTAGGTGAGGTGTTAGGCCTAGGATTTCAGCCACCTTAAAAGCTAGAAAAATCGCCTGCGGCGCTGAGTTTCAATTTGTCTTTGGCACATACGGTAAAAGCTGCTGCTGGGGGTCTGAGCCACGTCAAAAGCAAGAATTTGTGTGGGAAGTTTCGAATACTGACAAATAAAGGCCGATTTAACAAATTTTGCCTGCGGCCCTTTCGTAGTCCTATCCTATTTCTATCTAGTTGAGGTGTGCATCATTTATGTGCTGTTTTAAGTTTGAGATTTGGGGGCTAAGCTACTATAAAGGTAGAACTTGTAAAGGAGTAGGTGAATTTTGCTCGGATTGAAAAAATTTCGCCTGCGGCGCTCACTTTACTTTCTCTTGAGTCGATATGTCAGAAGCTGGTACCGAGGCTTATCTTCTCTCCAGCAAAATCTGATATGAACGGCATCGTCTAATTCCTGTTAATTATTTGTTTATTATTTTATTACTACAATGTCATTTTCCGGAACGTTTTAGAACTTTTGATTGACATGGAACTTTCGATTGACATTCGATTGACAATGACGTTAATATTTCTTGAGCCTGCTGGTGCTGTAGCCAGTCGTATATTTTGAAGTCCTCACCCACCCCCCATGCCCAAGCCCTTCGAACCGCCCCTGTTGGTCCTTATGCGGACCAACAAATTTCCGGAACCCCTCCACCGTGTCCACATGCGATTCGGACACACCAATTCAAATTTAGGGCATTTGCTCCTATCAATCACCGAGAATTTCCGGATCTGGGAGACATGATAAAGTTTCATCACATCCGTTTGGTCCCTATGTAGGATACCCAGCTTCCCCCTCTATCTTACATCGGACGCGATTCTGACCCGCAAATTTTGCGTCTACGTCACTTACTACCAAACAAGTTTCCCTTCAATAGGAAAATATCCGGAAAATTTTGGAGGCCTACCGAAGCCGGATCCGGTCTGATTCTCAAAATATGACCTTTTTACGATACAATTGCTACCTGCGCATGTGCAACGATTTCCGGGCCTCCCCCTCCACCCGGATAGTCTTGGAAAAACTAAATGTCTCATCTAGGTCCTTTCTTTATATAAGACACCTTTTCTTCTTCAAAACTTCAAAATTGGCTTTGGGTCTGGCTTGGTGCCAATCCCTTTCCACCTTTCTATTTTTCTTCTCCTCTTATCACTGTTGAACGTCGTGCGATAGAACGATTTTGATCATCTGGTGGTATATCGTCGCTTCTTTTCGTATCGGGAGTGGGGGGGCTTCGGCGATTTGTTGCAAGTTGCAAGGTAGTTTTAACTTTCGGCAGATTGCTGAAAGTCTTTGGTTTTCCACGGCGTTTGACGAGCAGTCGAAGAGGATGTGCTGGGCTGTTTCTTCTTTTTGGTGGCATCGCCTGCAGTTGGGGGTGTGGGTTAATCCCCACTCAAACAGTGTTTTGTTTAGCAGGATGGTTGAAGCCTTTAGGCGGTAGTACAGGGATGACTCTTCGCGTGTTTTAAATGGCGACTTTAGAAGTTTCATCTTGTTTGGCGGGGCTCTTTGCCTGAGGACATCTCGAAACGTTTTGAGGGCTAAGGGTGTTGACGTCTGGGAACTGGCGACTGAGCCAGCCAGCTTGTCTGCTACCTCGTTTCCCTTTATTCCTTTATGGCTAAGCTCGGCACTGACGAATTTAAATTTGGCGCGGCTTCGTGGACTACATTGGAGGGCGTGATCTTTCTAGCTAACATTCCCAACGCCATCTAGTCATTGTTGATTCTCAGTTTACGAAGGAAACTCGTAAACAAATGCACATGTTTTAGTTTCTGGGCCTTCTTAAAATTTAGGGGTACTGATCTGTTCTATTTTTGTCATCTGCCTGCAAGCTGGTAAGTTAAATCCTACTGTACATCCAACAAGTTGCAGTAGCTGAGACAGGTACAATAATTATTGGCATCAGGAGGCTTTACCCAACTGATGATCAGATGCAGAGCAAAATAACTCTAGGGAGTATGGACAAGTTGTATGCTTCCCAGGTATTGAAAACGGGTCATAGTCACAGCTCCTCCCATTATGCTCAAGGCATTCGAGGCGTTAAAACTTCAGCGAGCTGTCTTTTCATGCAGGGGCGGGTTGAGAAAATTGTAGCACAGCATATATGATGCAGTGTGGACAACAAGGAGACAGGGAAGGTTTTTCTTTTGTGTTGTGACAATGAAAGTTATTCAGTAAGTGTGATAACGATAAGTGCATTTTATGCAGCTTTCTATTTAAGCTAAAGAACAACAAAAAAATATTATTGGAAACCTATATATAATACAGGAGTGTTGCATGAAGCTGCCCTTGCTATGGCACCGCCCACCCCCCAATTGGCCATGGTACATGATCCTGCCACCTTGGATCATGAAGCTGCCACCCCCAGAAAAATCATGCAAATTCCAAGAAAACGGCAAATTTTGTTATTTGCAAAAGGTCAAGGAACCTCTCTGACCAAACAGCTGGCCTCTAACTTCACCATGTAGCCAAATACTATTTTTAGCAAAGTGGGCGACTTCATGATCACTTGGGTGCCTATATTCTTTCGTGTTCTCCAGCTTAGCCTTGAACAATTACAAGTAAACTATGGTACCAGCAGAAAGTGAAGGTTCTAAGCTTCCTTTCAGGATACTCCACTGGATTTTATCTCAACCTTTACTCTTTTTCCCTAAGTCATTTCCCAAAAATAGGAGTTTAGGGTGGCGGCTTCACGCAGTACTCCTGTACTTTGTGTTAGCTATAAGAGCGTTAGGAACAAATTTAACCACCTCCATCTCCACCAACCGAGGCAGCATCCGACTGGTACAGCAAATTTGATCATCTAGAGCATATGACCTTTGTAACTTCTAAATTTCATAAATATTCTTTGAGCCCAAGCTGACTTTGAACCATTTATTCAAACAATGTTTGCAACGGATACGTCAGCTATGATTTTTTATCAGCGATATTTCGGCCCTTCTTGGCAAGGGTCCTCGTCAGGCTGTCAATCTCTGGTTCAACTTCTGGGAAGGAAACAAACCTGTAATAAATAACTGAAGCTTCTACTGACTATAAATATCTTATTAAAGTAAATTATCTTCAAATACCACTATAATGAAAAAACTAGTCCTCAGATTTAATTTTTGACAACTATGACAGGAAAGGGTTTTTTCTGCATTTTGATCAACTTCGGTTTTTTCATTAATAAGGGGCTGAAAACTTAAATATTATTTTATTAATGACCTCGTTCTACGTTTCTATTATGATTACTTGCCTGAATCTATTACTTTGAATAATCACTGCACGGAAAAACTAGTGCTGAGATTTAATTTTTGACACGGCTGCTGTTTTTGCTGCACGATTGGGGCGACGGCAGGAAATATTTTTTTCTGCATTTTGATCGACTTCGGTTTTGTTGTTAATAAGGGACTGAGGCTTAAATTTTCTTCCCTTAATAACCCCATTCCATGTTTCCGGTAAAGAGTACTCGCCTGTATCTCGGTTAATGCCTGTTCGGTTTTTCTTTATCTCAACGGCTTCTCAAATGGTTTGATGGAGTCCGGTGCATGTTGCAAGAATTTGGGCTTTCTCAAAAATACTGAATGGGATGGGTTTTCGAAAATATGTTCTGCAAGTGCAGATTTGAAAGTATAGTTATGACGGTGTCCGTTGGAGAGGGCGTGGTCAATTTCTTGCTCATGCTCTGCAAGTCGTTTTCCGAAAGTTCTCTCTGTCCTTCCTACGTAACGCTTTCCGCAATCACAAGGTATTGAATAAATGCCTCTTTGGTACTGATTTGGGACTTTATCTTTTCCGGAGTTTAGGTAGGACAGCAAAGTATTTTGGGTTCTGTGAAAGACTTGGATGTTGTATTTTTTCAAACTTTTGGACAATTTTTCGGTTACTCCGCGGACGTACGGAAGGTAAACGCGGGCATTTTTTTCTTCTGCCTCACCATTACTAGTTCCAAATAACTTTACTCTTTTCATCCCTTGGGCTGCCGCAAGGTGCTGTGTGCCCCCTCCAACTCGCACGGTTGACGAATTCGGACACATAAATGGTCCTTTAGGGCATCTTTTCTTACCACCCATTAAGTTTAATCGGTTGACCCGTTCGGAACCTATGCATGGCATAAGGTTCCTGATTTCCGCTCCCTCCACCCCCATGGGTGATTGAATCCGAAAAAACAAAGGTTTCGTACATTTTTTGTATGGCTTATTGAATATTATTATTGTCAATACTTACATTACAGAATAAATAACAGAACCATCCCAATAAAATAGAAATCTTGTATGTCAAAAGGTCAGATGTGTACCATGATAAGTGTCATACAAGCCACTACAAGCTGTCAAAATTGTGTCATAGGCTACTATCTGACTCTCCCATTTTTTATTCAATCTGTATTTCCTCTCAGATTGCATGCTTGCCCAGCAGTTTCTCAACTGCTCATGATACTTAAATACCTTACCCAGGTCCCTGCAAGAGATGGTTATTCTGTGTCATAACACCTTATCCACATGGGAGTCTGTAGTTAGACAAACAAATTTACTTTGAGGGTCATAAATTATAGTTTTTAGCCCAAGTTCCGACTGAGATTTTTTTTTTTTAAACTCATTTTCTCCTTTGTATAGTATATATCTCTTAACTGCTGTGAGCAGAGACGAATTAAAACAATAGAAAAAGTTCTGAGAGTGTGTCATGCTACCCACTCTGTTTGGCAGATGTTAACTTATTCAAAAATCAGAGCTTTGTGGTTGACTGTTGTAACTTTCTCTCAAATAACATTTCAGAGTCTTGAATTAGGCTAAAGAAGTCTGAGCTAGGTCTGAATTGAACATCATATTCTTTTAGCCCAAGCTGACTGTATCATAGTTGACAGTCCATAATGGATACAGCAGCTGAATTTTTGTATGGCTTATTGAATATTATTATTGTCAATACTTACATTACAGAATAAATAACAGAACCATCCCAATAAAATAGAAATCTTGTATGTCAAAAGGTCAGATGTGTACCATGATAAGTGTCATACAAGCCACTACAAGCTGTCAAAATTGTGTCATAGGCTACTATCTGACTCTCCCATTTTTTATTCAATCTGTATTTCCTCCCAGATTGTGTGCTTGCCCAGCAGTTTCTCAACTGCTCATGATACTTAAATACCTTACCCAGGTCCCTGCAAGAGATGGTTATTCTGTGTCGTAACACCTTATCCACATGGGAGTCTGTAGTTAGACAAACAAATTTACTTTGAGGGTCATAAATTATAGTTTTTAGCCCAAGTTCCGACTGAGATTTTTTTTTTTTTAAACTCATTTTCTCCTTTGTATAGTATATATCTCTTAACTGCTGTGAGCAGAGACGAATTAAAACAATAGAAAAAGTTCTGAGAGTGTGTCATGCTACCCACTCTGTTTGGCAGATGTTAACTTATTCAAAAATCAGAGCTTTGTGGTTGACTGTTGTAACTTTCTCTCAAATAACATTTCAGAGTCTTGAATTAGGCTAAAGAAGTCTGAGCTAGGTCTGAATTGAACATCATATTCTTTTAGCCCAAGCTGACTGTATCATAGTTGACAGTCCATAATGGATACAGCAGCTGAATTTTTACTACAGCTACATTTTGCCCTTCTTGGCAAGGGTCCTAAGTCTCTCAAGCTGGAAAATTTCCTAGAAAATGAAGTTCACTTTCCAGTTCGAGCCTGGAGAGTATTCTTGCAAAGAAGGGCCGAAAGATAGCTCTAATAAATTTAAATGGTGTCTCTCATGTTCTGCGAAAGAAGGAGATTAAAAAGATGAGATCATTTTATTTTAAATATGCAAAGCACCTGCTCCACTTGTCGAAATTATGTTATAACCATACATTGAGGGAGAAGTTACAAATTTAAGATGCAAGTGTTACCCTTGTGGAATTTTCATCATTGCTTTAAAAAATCATGGACAACCGGGACCAACCAGCGCACTACGTTTTCCACTGCTTCCTGACCGAAGATTGGAAATTAAGTGTCTTTTTCTGTGTGTTTGTGTTTTGTTTATTTTCTTCATTTACTGTACTCCGCCTTTTCAAAATGGGGGGTCATAAATAAATTACTTATTTAATTACTTACATCCGGATATCTGTGATATCTAATGCTATGTCCCCTATTAAAGATAATACTACATTGTAGCTTTGCACCCTTCTTGTATGCCTAGTCTTTAGGCTCAGTCTAGTCTCTCATAAACCCCTGACTTTTTGGTTCCATATGCCTGTAGGCATCTACATGCCTGTAGATGCCTGTAGGTTTCTTAGCCCTGACCTACTGCAACATAAAGGTATACTGATTAGTTAAGGCTAGATAATACTAGACCTACCAAGCACTTGGCATAAGGCGTACTCTCGCCGTTCCCTGCGGACTCCACTTGAGGAGTCCCCGCATTTTTGTTTGTCCCGGGGACTCACTCCCTGTATTCTCGCGAGTCCCCACGGACGGTGAATGCTCTGATTATCATCACCATCATCAGAAAGGACTCCCTTTCAGATTCGAAGGGGAATCAATTTTTGCTGGTGTTGGTGCAATGTAAAATTAATTACAAATAATCAGAATAAACAAAACCAAAAATGAAGTGGCTCCAGACTAATTTCGACAACTGCATATCTATTTTTCGAACAAAATCCATGCTGGAAGCATTCCCCTTGTTCTCGCTGTTTCTGTCCGAGGAGTCCGCGTGGAGTGACTCCCTCTATTCTCGCCGTTCCCTTTGATTCCCCGAGGAGTCCTTGGGGAACGGCGAGAATACGCCTATAGTGTATCCGGCTAAGCTTGGGCAGGGCCTATGCTAGGCAGATTTGAGGCAGACAGCTGTTGCAACATCTTTTGTTTTAACAATCTTGTGTAGGTTGTTGCTAGCCTTACTGGAGACTCATGGAGTTGTATCTTGATAGTTTTAGTTTTTAGTTTAATACTCTTTTTTATACAAACCAACTTTTCCATACTAAACTACATGAACACACGTGTTATAACCCTCTTACAATCCTTAACAAATGTGGTCATCCACCTCTGACTGCAGCAGGAAAGCCTGAATGGGCCTGTTGGGGCACTCAATAGTTGACCGTGTCTTTATGTGGTGTACATCTCTGACTGCAGGAATGCCCGAATGGGCCTGTTGTGGCACTCAATAGTTGACCATGTCTTTATGTGGTCTTACAAAGGTATAATGGCAAGGACCGTTTCCAAGAGGGGCAAAAATATAGCTGTCAAACATCGTAGCTGAATTTCTGTTTGTTTTTAGCAATTGTTTTAATATGTTTCCAAATCAGCTTGGGCTCAAGGAGCATTTATATTGATGACTATGCTGCTGATGATAAATTAATACCTAATGTATTGAAACATTGAAGGAAATAGTGCAGTAAGGAAAAATACACCTAAAAAAAAAAATACGCAGAAGTTTGCTTTGCACAAATCTGCAGTTTGCTTCATATGGAGCTAACTGGACTCGGGACTGTTTTCAAAGAATATTAAATTATATCAGATAAATACAGGGGTCGTACGAATGAAGCTGTTGCAGTCTAGTACACAAAGCCCTTTTGATGATAACCATGCTCAAATGCTGGGGTCAAATGCAGTCTAAATTGGGTTTTGTTGTCTTGTGTGGTTTTGTTTTTAAAAAGGAACAAATTGTGATAGTTCGAACGTCCTGCGTTACGTAAGTGTGTTTTGTGATGGAAATTATTATGAGTATATGTTGTAAAAGCAGAACTTTCTAACTTTTTAATTTTATTTAATTTTTGGTAGGGAGGGGGGTTGTTTGGTAGTAAAAAAAATAGGGTTTTTTGTTGGTTTAAAGAGTTGTAATAGTGGCTGCGATGGAAGGGGTGCCCTATGCCGAAAAGGCACACTGAGATATAGATGTGCCTTTATTCTTTTTTTTTAGTTTTTAGTTTTTTTGTGGTTTTACCTATTTTTCGTTATTATAGACTATAGTTTGACTGCTCAAAAGATAAATTAAATTAAAGTTAAATTTAAGTAAAGGAAAAAGAAAGTAAAGAATTTCATTGAGAAGAGTGGAGGTGAGTTTAACACTAGTAGATTTGAATTATAAGTATTTTTTTTTAAATTTGAAAATTAAGTTTTAGTTTTAAAAGAAAAAATTTAAAGGAAGGGATTTATTAAGGTTGTAGTGTAGTGTAACGATTAGAAAGAGTGGAAGGAAAAATAATAAAAATAAGAAATTAAGAAAATAAACGTAGAGATAGAGGAAAGTGTAGGTGACGCTAAATAGATAGGCCGTTCACGCGTGATAACGATTTAAAAAATGAAGATTCCTAAGACCGTTGGCGTCACCGAGGGTAAGTGGAAGCGTAGTCACCTGGCCAATTCATACTGGACTTGAAGAACAAAAAAGATGCTACGCGGCATTTATAAAAAAAAAAAAAAAAATGCTGGGGCATGCTGGCAGAGGTGAGCATGGTACTTGTATGTTTGTGTACCCATTTTTCCCCAGAGGGGTAGCCTAACAGTATACAGCACTTAACTATACAAACCAGGATTTAATTTTGGCACTGAAATTGTGGTAAAGCTATAGTCTTTGTATGATGGTACACCCAGAGGCGTTAATAGCCAAAATGTTCTTTTTGGGGGGACGAGGGATTTACTGACTGGCTGGTAATTTTTACCGACTTTTTCTGCAGACAAAACTAATGTTTTCAAAAGCAAAAATTACATTTTTGAAAAAAATCTCCTATTTTCAGAAAAACCGACTATTTTGACGAAAAATCGACCAATTCTCAGAAAAACCGACGGTTTTCATGAAAAAAAATCAACTGTTTGACGAAAAATCGCTTCGCTTCGCGCCGAATCGGTTATTTTTTACCGACTGGCCGACAGCATTGGGTGGGGGGCGCCCCCCCCCTCCAGTCATGACGCCCCTGGGTACACCTACCTACTACCTAGGTTGGGCCTTTAAACAAGAGCTACGAGCTCATATGGCACTTGTACGAGTAGGCTGTACAAGAAAGTAGATGAGAACGTCACAAAATAAACCCGCCATCCAAAAATGCGGTTCGGAAATAGAAATAGGATATTTAGTTTCACTCATTTCTGAGCAGTTCCGGCATCGTCTCGATTGTCTGTAGCAAATGCACATGACTGTTCAAACTTTCATCCCAATAAATCCATTTCTTTGATCCCTAGACGTGCTACACGATTTCCGGTACTCACTCTATTTCCACCTACCGTGGCCGAATCTGGTTCGGAATAAAAAAAAAATCGACCACCTAAAGCATCTTTGTTTATACCATCTATCAAGTTTCACTCGAATCTGAGCATTTTTGGAAAGTTCCGGTACCCCCCCCCCCCCCTCCCACCAACGTTGTCGGAGCCGGTTCGGGCCCAATCTCTTAATTTCCTGTTCCTGTCCATCAAGTTTGACTGAAATTGGAGCATAGCCTATCTGCAAGTTTGCAGTACCCCCCCCCCCCCCTACCTTGGCCGAATCCGGCCCGGAGGCCAAATAACAAATCTATGCCGCATAAACTCGGCACTGTCGAATTGCATCTCATTCGGTCCATCCGTTTGGTTTTTGTGCATGTCAAAAGTCCCCCCACCCCCAATTCCCCTAATCGTGGTCGTATATGGTTCGAACGCATGTTTTACATGTCGAGGCCATCGATTCGTATCACCCATGAAGTTTCACTCGAATCAGACCACTCGTTCGCAATTTATAGAAGTCAATTTCCATATTTCTCTTCTCTTGCTCCCCAAAAAATGCTCGGATCTAGGAACGGAAGTTTCCGGGGGTATGTTAAGTCAGGTTCTTAAGTCAAGATAATTCGGGTCGCTAATATGCCTGCAAAGTTTCGTTGTCGTTTTACATCTGGAACTATTCTAACTCAAGACTACCAGAATTCCAGGAAACCCCCTCCAACTCCCCCCACAGAGCCCCGAAACCATCTGGCTCCGTCAATTTCATCTAGGCCTAATGCTTGTTCCATCCATTAAGTTTCGTCCCAATCCCTCTGCTTTTAGACTTTCTTGAGTTTTCCACACCCCACACCCCTCCATCTCCACAGGTATCGGACCCGACCCGGACGTGACACTGAACGTCCGAAGCGATAACTCACCAGACAAGTTTCATTCAAATCCGATCACCCGTTCAAAAGTTATGCACGCCACTAGATTCCGGACTCCCCATCCACCCACTCCCCCAACGATGGTCGGGTCGGGGAAACGGCTGTTCTCAAGTCAATCTGTTCGGATCCTTGACATACCTGCCAAGTTTCATCGCCCTAGGACATCAGGAAGTATGCCGAACTCGCGGGATCGCTAGAAATCCGGACCCCCACCCCAACTCCCCCACAGTGCCCAAATCCGGTCCTGTTATGTCAATGACGTGTCTAGGGCCTGTGCTTGTTTTTCCCACCAAGTTTCATCCCGATCCCTCCACTTTAAGCGTTTCTCAAAATTTCCGGTTCCCTCCTCCAACTCCCCCCAGTGTCATCGGATCCGGCCCGGATTTAAAGTGAGATGTCTGAGACACGAGGTCATCCTAAATATCAATTTTCATCAAGATCCGATCACCCGTTCGCAAGCTAAAAATACCTCAAATTTTGGCTTCACCCTCCCTCCACTCCCCCCCCCCCCCCCCCCCGATGGTCGAATCGGGGAATTGACGATTTCCTATTTAATCTGGTCGGGTCCCAGACATGCCTGTCAATTTCCATCGTCCCAGCACATCAGGAAGCACGGAACTCGCGGGATCACTACAAATTCGGACTTCTCCCCCCCCCCCAACTCCCCCAAAGTGAGCGGATCCGTTCCGGTTATATCAGTCACGCATCTAGGACTTTTGCTTGTACTTTCCACCAAGTTTCATCCGGATCCCCCCACTCTAAGTGTTTTCCAAGATTTCCGGTTTCCCCCTCCAGCTCCCCCCAGTGTCACCGGATCCGGTCTGGATTTAAAATGGAGGGTCTGAGACACGAAGTCCTTCCATATATCAAGTTTCATTAAGATCCGATCACCCGTTCGTAAGCTAAAAATTTCTCATCTTTCCTATTTTTTCTGGATTCCCCCTCCCTCCACTCCCCTCCAGATGGTCGGATCGAGGAAGCGACAATTTCTAATTTAATCTGGTCCAGCTCCTGATATGCCTGCCAAGTTTCATCGTCCTAGCTTATCTGGAAGTGCCCGAACTAGCAAAACCGGGACCGACAGACCGACAGACCGACTGACGGACAGAAATTACAATCGCTATATGGCACTTGAGTAAGCTCAAGTGCCATAAAAATGAAAAGATGTCAGCTACATATCTAGTCAGTACTGAAGGCCATGACTAGACACCATACCACATGATGGCTTTTTCTTTTGCAGGTTTTTATTTAGAATGGGACAGATTCTCTCAGAGCCAGTCACATTGAAAGATTCATCATCATGTTGCTCAAAACGTTTGAAGGTTGGCTCCAGTTCCATGCAAGGATGGAGAAACACTATGGAAGATGCTCACACTCAACTTTTGTCTCTCCCTGACGATGATGATGCTGCCTTCTTTGGAGTTTTTGATGGGCATGGAGGTATTTACCTTTTGAGTTTAGCCGGTCTTTAGTAGATCGTGCACACGTATTAAGGAGGCTTGTGGTGAAGAACTAGCTCTTCCGGTGGGACTAGTTTTCTAACCAGTATTCTTTGAAGCTTCGTTTCTGTTGATTGCGATTTTTGTTTTGACTCTTTTTTTTATTTTGTTTTGACTCTTTTTTTATTTTCTTTTTTAACCGATACCTCATATTTGTACGGTACATGAAAATTATTATTTTTGTACTTTTAGAAGCTTGAGTTTATAGCCTTGAATCAGATCTTGGTTCTTCATACGCTTCCTCGAGCGCTTAGAGCTTCCGACAGTCGTCCTTAAAGTTTAACTGAAAAGCCAGCTTAGTCTTTAACTGGATCCACTGCATTTTTTTATTGTGTTAAGGGATTTTTTTTAGTTATCACTATTTGCTCTAGAATGACGTTCAGAATATCTATGATCGTCATCACAACGCAAATTTCTACCATGAGGCAGACAAATTGAATCTCAATACATACGCGGTGTTTCAGTGGCCAGTGATCAGGTTACGGAAGGTAGCTGTGTGTTATTTTTCGTAAATCGTTTTAGTCGAGCATACAACACAGACACAAGCGCGTAGAGCATACAAATCAGACGAAGAAATTCCACTATTTGAAAATCGATTATTCGTGAATAGCGGAGCAATGAAGTAGCGTATTTTCGCCGGGTTTTCAAGCTTCTTCAAGGGAACAAATGATGGCAAAAATAGATAATCAGAAAGAACCTCTGTCTTTGGTACCATGCAGAGACTATGAATACCCCGACAAAACTGAGCGGACCTAGAGGTATATACTGTAGCTTTTTACCCGTCTACTCTACTTTCGTCTTCGCCGTTGCTCATCGCAGAGAAACAAAATGCAGGAAGCGTACACGGCGCGCTCACCAGCCCTTGAGTTCATCCAAAGAACCAATCAGACTTGTCTTCTACTTTTCCTCAAAGTGGTTTCACAACGATATAGCTAATTGTAGAGGCAAGGAAAAGTTACGTGGCGCCAAGCTACTAACCTCCGCTCGTTCACAGCGGAAAAGGTACAGGGAAATACTTGACTCCGCATAGTCATAGTACAGAGATAGGGAGACGGAGGTTCTATCTGATTATTTGTTCTTGGTGATGGTTAACTAGATTGTCCGATCTTAAGTCCGTTTCAGTTCCCAGATCCATCGTATTACGTTTAAGTCCGAAAATTCTCGGTTGGGAAACTAAGCCCTTATCCAAATTGTTCGGAGAACTGTCGTATTACTGATTCAGTCTATCCCCTAATCTTTCTATCCACCATTGCATTTCGAACTTCAGATGTCGCTTTATCCACGCCAACGGCACTACACACATTTGTTCACATGCCATGTCTGGCTATTATTGAAGCGGATAGGAGCGCTCAACGTGAAACTGAAAATCTGTAGCCCAGGGGCGTCACGACTGGGGGGGAGGGGGGACGCCTCCCCCCAATGTTGTCGACCAGTCTGTAAAAAACAACCGAGTCGGCGCGAAAAGTGCGATTTTTCGTCAAAACAGTTGATTTTTATGGCACTTGCCCTTCGGCCAAGTGCCATATAGCGATCGCAATTTCTGTCCGTCCGTCGGTCTGTCGGTCTGTCCAGGTTTTGCTAGTTCGGGCACTTCCACATAAGCTAGGACGATAAAACTTGGCAGGCGTATCAGGGACCCCAAGTGATTAAGTTGGAAATAGTCACTTCCCCGATCCGAGCACCGTGGGGGGAGTGGAGGGAGGGGGAATCCGGAATCTTGAGGTATTTTTAACTTTTGAACGGGTGATCGGATCTCGATGAAACTTGATATTTGGAACGACCTCATGCCTCAGACGACCCACTTAAAATCCGGACCGGATCCGGTGACTTTTGGGGGGAGCTGGAGGGGGCAACCGGAAATCTTGGGAAACGCTTTGAGTGGAGGGATCGAGATGAAACTTGGTGGGAAGACACCTAGAACACACTAGATACATCATTGATATAACCGAGCCGATTCGGGCACTGTGGGGGGAGTGGAGGGAGGGGGAATCCGGAATCTTGAGGTATTTATAACTTTTGAACGGGTGATCGGATCTCGATGGAACTTGATATTTGGAAAGACCTCATGCCTCAGACGACCCACTTAAAATCCGGACCGGATCCGGTGACTTTTGGGGGGAGCTGGAGGGGGGCAACCGGAAATCTTGGGAACCACTATGAGTGGAGGGATCGAGATGAAACTTGGTGGGAAGAGACCTAGCAAACATTAGATACATCATTGACATAACCGAGCCGATTCGGGTACTGTGGGGGGAGTGGAGGGAGGGGGAATCCGGAATCTTGAGGTATTTATAACTTTTGAACGGGTGATCGGATCTCGATGGAACTTGATATTTGGAAACACCTCGTACCTCAGACGACCCACTTAAAATCTGGACCGGATCCGGTGACTTTTGGGGGGAGCTGCATGGGGCAACCGGAAATCTTGGGAAACGCTATGAGTGGAGGGATCGAGATGAAACTTGGTGGGAAGACACCTAGCAAACACTAGATACATAATTGACATGACCGAGCCGATTCGGGCACTGTCGGGGGAGTGGAGGGAGGGGAAATCCGGAATCTTGAGGTATTTATAACTTTTGAACGGGTGACCGGATCTCGATGAAACTTGATATTTGGAACGACCTCATGCCTCAGACGACCCACTTAAAATCCGGACCGGATTCGGTGACTTTTGGGGGGAGTTGGAGGGGGCAACCGGAAATCTTGGGAAACGCTGCGAGTGGAGGGATCGAGATTAAACTTGGTGGGAAGACACCTAGCAAACACTAGATACATCATTGACATAACCGAGCCAATTCGGGCACTGTGGGGGGAGTGGAGGGAGGGGGAATCCGGAATCTTGAGGTATTTATAACTTTTGAACGGGTGATCGGATCTCGATGGAACTTGATATTTGGAAAGGCCTCATGCCTCAGACGACCCACTTAAAACCCGGACCGGATCCGGTGTCTTTTGGGGGGAGCTGGAGGGGGCAACCGGAAATCTTGGGAAACGCTATGAGTGGAGGGATCGAGATGAAACTTGGTGGGAAGACACCTAGCAAACACTAGATACATCTTTGACATGACCGAGCCGATCGGGCACTGTCGGGGGAGTGGAGGGAGGGGGAATCCGGAATCTTGAGGTATTTATAACTTTTGAACGGGTGACCGGATCTCGATGAAACTTGATATTTGGAAAGACCTTATGCCTCAGACGACCCACTTAAAATCCGGACCGGATCCGGTGACTTTTGGGGGGAGCTGGAGGGGAGAACCGGAAATATTGAAAAACGCTATGAGTGGAGGGATCGAAATGAAGCTTGGTGGGAAGACACCTAGCAAACACTAGATATATCATTGACATATCCGAGCCATGCCTACTCGTAACAAGTGCCATATGAGCTCGTAGCTCTTGTTTTCCAATAAAACAATCGTTTTTTCTGAGAATCAGTCGATTTTTTGCCAAAATAGTCGGTTTTCCTGAAAATCAGTCGATTTATTTACAAATTGTCGTTCTTTTTCTTGAAAACAGTCGGTAAAAATTACCAGCCAGTCGGTAAATGCCTTGCCCCCCCCCCCCCCCCCAAACATTTTGGCTAGTTACGCCTCTGCCGCAGCCTGCCAAGAGCCGAACGAGTATTTCCTCTTGAGGACGAAATAATGCTCTAACGCGATTTTTCGAGTTCAAGGAGGATTTCTTGGTGAAGCAGTTTATTCGCCGTTTTGTTTGTGCTTTAGTATTTTTGTTTTGCAGGATCTAAATTTGCTGAATATGCAGCGATCCACTTACATAAAATCCTGCTAAACACTGAGGAATACAAAAGTGGAAATTATGAAGAAGCTCTGAAAAAGGTACTATTCAAACTAATTCCATTACCATTGCCCTGGAAAAAGTGGTTTAACACAGTTAGGAGGATTAGACCAACGAATCGCTAAAGAATTCATGTTTCAGTATTAGACGTTGCATATGATGTTGAGTGCGTCAGATTTCGACGTCGTCCACTGTTTCCTGACGTTTCCTGACCGAAGATTAAAAATTAAGTGTCTTTTTCTGTGTTTGTATGTTACTTTCTTCATTTACTCCGCCTTTCCGAAATGGCGGGTCATAAATAAATTACTTACTTACTTACTTATTTCCGAGGGTCCGGCGTTCGTAATGTGACGCGGCTTTTTTGGTCAGTATCGACCTTGCTTGTGCGTGATTAGGCTATGTTGAAGAAGCTAATTATTTTTAGTTTATGCCCTTACTATTTGAGGTTAGATAACCATGTGATCACCTTTGTGTAATTCGAAAATGGCTAAACGTGAAGTCCATTGAGGTTCTCGACGGGAGATACTACTGATTTGGCTTCTGGACTCGGCTGCAGAACATTGGACCTTAGCCTGTCCTGACGCCTGATCAGGGAAGTGGCAGGACACTTTTAAATGCAAGTGCGATTAATCCGAAAGAATCAGTGGATTGTAAATCTCAAAAGCAAGCAAGCGTGGATTCGGCGGTTGTAATGTTTCTATGGTGCTGAGAATATAAATATGGATATTTTATTTTAGCCTACTTGTTTTGACAAGAAGATAGAAAGAGAAGAGTGACTTCAGCAGTCGAAAGTGCTGGTACACTGTCATTAGTTTTCAGAGATAGTAGGCTACGAGAACTGCTGACGGTAGTTGAAATAGTATTGAACAAGTTAATAGTAAACCAAGATCTTCCGTTCCACATATTTATGTTTAACCTAAGTCAGGCTGTTCGATTTGCCTAGAAGCAGGGTTCGAAACTATGTCTAAAAATATTTTACAATGCAAAACGGATAGCCTACGTCAGCTGAATTTTAGCTGACTTTTTTTTTCCACAACTTCGTTTTTCCAACCTTGGGCTGAAGGAATATTTGCGTCTAAAATATCAAAATTCGGGAATTGTGTACTATCCTGTGAAAGAACTAGCCTCGTTTTGACATCTGCTTTTCTTTGATAGTCACATTCTGCAATGTCGACAGACAGGATTTAGGGTCCTCTTTAAAAATTGGGTTCAACGTAGTTTCACACGAACCCTAAGTGAACGAATTTACTGTTTCCTGTTTGACAAATTGGTGTCGTGGTCCATGTTCTCGGGTAAGTCTAGCCTGCAGTATTAATTTCTCTCCTGTTTGACAGACATTCTTGGAATGCGATGCCGATATGCGCGCTGTCTTCGAGCCAACTTTTGAATCTGGTGGAACCACAGCCGTCACCGTTCTCCTTAAAAACAACAAGCTGTACTGTGTAAGTACCTTAATACTTAGAGCGTGTTCCACCCTTTTAACAGTAGTAGCCTAACTATTAGTAACTATTTTCATTCCAACCTCTTGAAAAGTTATTACGTTGACCGTTCCAACCTTTTCGAAATAGTTACTATTTGGTAACTTTGATCACTGTGACGTGATTGGCGCGATTAGCCCGTGGCACTATCTTTGCCGAAAGTAGACAAATTAGTATCCTTGATGCCAAAAAGCCAGAACCCGTGAGGTCATGCTTAGTAACTACGGTAAGTAGATTGGAAAACACTTAGCTAATGTACTTGTTTTTTTTTGTATCAACTGTTACTGTTCTATCGTCTCACTTTTCCCGAAACCAATGCCTGACAACCGGTATCAATCGCAGGGATAAACTTGAGATGACCAGAGACTAATCCGCTTAGAGCGCTGTACTAGTAGAAGGCAATTTACCTTACATGCACTTTCAGGCAATAAGGATTTAGAATCCCAAAGAGTGACTCGCGGTGAAAAAAAACACGTCCTCGTGACTAGTCAGTAAAGCCGTTTTCGTGACTAAAGGTTTGCACATACATAGTCGAATGCGAATCAGATATTCCGTCAGCCGAAGCTGACCGTAAGTAAGTAAGTAACGAATTAATTGGGTCTTGTCTTCGCCAGATCCAGTCTTCGCCAGGCTAATCATCAAAGAAAACCGAGTTCAGATATTCCATCTATCTATCAATCTATACCCTCTATAGGGCATATCTATTTTGACGATACTGACCGAAACTTCCTGCTTTACTTCTGCCAAATTTGCGGTTTCGCCCGAATTCCGAGCGAACTCCAGCAAAAAAGAGAAAATCCAGAAACTAATCCAGCGTATCTCCTTATCCCTATAAGAACATCTAATCAACATTAAATAGAACTTTGACTTAAAAAAATGCGGGTACAACCGTATTCCGAACTAATTATATGTCCGGGTAAATAATGATTGTCATATACAGACTCAGCGTATCTTCTTACCCCTAAATCTAACATCTAATCAACTTCGGATAAAACTTTTGCTTTTGACATATTTTCCGTTTTGACCGGATTCCAGGCGCACTGGTTGTCCGGGGAGAAAATGGTTTCCACTATCGTGCTCAGCATGTCTTCTTACCTCTAAATCTAACATTTAATCAACTTCAAATGAAACTTTTACTACTAACCAACTTTCCGGCTTTTGCCGGTTTCCGGCCGAACTGCTTGTCCAGCGAAAAAATGGTTTCCACCATCGTGTTCAGCATGTCTTCTTACCCCTAAATCAAACATTTAATCAACTTCAGATGAAACTTTTACTTTTAACAAACTTTCCGGTTTTTACCGGATTCCGGACGAACTACTTGTCCGGCGAAAAAATGATTCTCACCATCGTGCTCAGCATGTCTTCTTACCCCTTAATCAAACATTTAATCAACTTCAAATGAAACTTTTACTTTTAACACACTTTCGTGTTTTATCGGATTCCGGACGAACTACTTGTCCGGCGAGAAAATGGTTTTCACCATCGTGCTCAGCATGTCTTCTTACCCCATAATCGACTATCACATTAGCTGTTTAAAAATATTTTGTTTGTCCCTTAATTTGAACCCCCACCCTCAAATATAGGGCTACAGAGTCCATCTACGAACTCGACCTTACCCTTGACCCAAACAATCTTCACACCAAGTTTCATCAAAACATCTCGTTCCCTTCGAGAGTTATCGTGCTTACAGACGGACGGACAACTTTGGCGATGTCATAGGTATCCCTCCACTTACGTTTTGGGATCCCAAAAATTACTCAAAACGGAAGCTGCGTTATTTCGGCCCTTCTTGGCTAGGCCCTATATGCGTTCACGACCCTCGCCAAGTACAACGAGCCAAAGCTAGCTTTTCTAATTCTGCCGTTGCGGTTATTGTTATCAAAGAATAACCTTTACAAGTATTTAGTGCTTATCATCCTAAGAGCCGTGGTCAGTTATTTCAGGACCAATGTCACACAGAACGTTAGCCTAGGATTTGACTTCATATCAATCTCCAGAGAGATTGATATAAAGTCAAATCCGCTTTCATTTTTCTGTGTGACGATTGTCGTAATATATGCATGGTTAGTAGTTTAACTGAAAAGCCATCATATTTTTGTATCATTTGAACACAATGAATTATTTGGATTGTGTGAAGTGGTTTTTGTCTTTGGGATCCCAAAACGTAAGTGGAGGGATACCTATGACACCGCAAAAGTTGTCCGTCTGTGCTTCCGTCCGTCTGTGAGCACGATAACTCTCGAAGGGAATGAGATGTTTTGATGAAACTTGGTGTGAGGATTCTTTAAGTCAAGGGTAAGATCAAGTTAGCAGATGACCCTGTAGCAAATTAAGGGGCAAACAAAATATTTCGAAATAGCTAATATGATAGTCGTTTATGGGGTAAGAAGACATGCTGAACACGATGATGAAAACCATTTTCTCGCCGGACATGTAATTCGTTCGGAATCCGGCAAAACCAGAAAGTTTGTTAAAAGTAAAAGCGGCATTGTCAATGGCCTGTTGTAAGGTTGGTGAACACTGTGGCTCAAACATATATGGAAGAATGCCAAGCACTTCATCATCACTTTCGCCTGTCTCCAAATCAATTTCATTTGCCATTTTATTTCTGTCAAGCATACACCACAGGTACAACCCCATAGAGGTACCACAAATCTGACAGTGAAAGTCCACTTATGCGTGAATAGCGGTTGCAACGAAGTAACAAATTTTCATCGGGTCTTCAAGCCTATTTAAGTTAAAAAGCGGGTAACTACATTGTCCTACCGCATCCCTTTTCAGTTAAACTTTAATTTTTCTGTTAACATACATACATCCATCTCGTTCGATATCGGCATCACAAGCTCAGCGGAAATACAAAAAAATATCAACCTCAATCCGCTCGGTAGATTTTTTCATCATTTACATCGCCTTCGTCTCGGATAGTTTTTGGGGTCCCAAAACGTAAGTGGAGGGATATCTATGACATCGCAAAAGTTGTCCGTCCGTCCGTCGGTCGGTCTGTGAGCACGATAACTCTCGAAGAGAATGAGATATTTTGATGAAACTTGGTGTGAGGATTCGTTGGGTCGTCGGACCAGTCAAGTTCGTAGATGGGCTTTGTAGCCCTATATTTAGGGGTGGGGAGGGGGTTTAAATTAAGGGACAAACAAAATATTTCGAAACAGCTAATTTGATAATTTGAAAACCGTAAAGTTTGTTAAAAGTAAAAGTTTTACTTGAAGTTGATTAAATGTTCGATTTAGGGGTAGGAAGACATGCCGAGGACTAAGGTGAAAACCATTTTCTCGACGGACAGGTAGTTCGCCCGGAATCCGGCCCAAACCGGAAAGTTTGTTAAAATTAAAAGTTTTATTTAGAGTTGATTAGATGTTCGATTTAGGGCAAGAAGACATGCTGAACACTTATGTGAAAAAATTTTCTACCTGGACATGTAGTTCCCCACGAATCCGGCCAAAAACGGAAAATTGTTAGAAGCTTAAGTTTTATTTCTAGTTGATTAGATAACCGATTTAAGGGTAAGAAGAGATGCTGAATCCGTGTTTGACAATCATATTTTACCCGGAAATAGAGTTCGACCGGAATCCGGCTGGAGTCGGAAAATTTGTTATAAGCTAAATTTTTATTTGAAGTTGATTAGATGTTCATTATTGGGGAAAGAAGATACCCTGAGTTCGTTATTGAGCTTTCTTTTTTTGCCGCACAAGTAGTTCTGGAGTTCGGCCGAAACCAGGAAATTGGCAGAAGTGGCAGGAAGTTTTCGTCAAAACAGATATGACATATAGGGGTAAACACACATGCTGAATCCATATCTGAACTTGGTTCTCTCACATGACTAGCTATTCGGCCTTAATCTGCCTCTGAATTTTAATTTTAAACATGTTCAAGGAGTCTGGCGATGACTGGATCTGGCTAAGACAAGACCTAGTTGTCTGGATCAGATATTGAATTTTGGGATCCCATCGAAACCCTTGGTCTTGTTTTAAATGGCCGTCTATATGTTATTTTCTAATATCATCCGAGATGGAGGTATGTTAACTGTTGTAACTTTCTAAAGCCTTACCTTTAACCATGCACATCTCAAGTCCCACAGTTAGTTATAGTATGATAATCGTCACACAGAAAATAAGAGTGGATATTGCTTAATATCAACCTATCTGGAGGTATATCCACCATTAACTGTCTGTGTGAAGATTATTGTAATATATGCATTACATTCGATGATATGCATTACATACCTGTTCGATAAAAGTTATTTACTGTTGATCATCGCTACTAACTTGCTTTAGATTTAGATTTAGATTTATTGTATAATTCAGGTACAAAATTTCGTAGTTGTCCAACCAAATTGTTTGACCTTTGTCAAGTAATATATACAACAATTGTTAAAATCAAATTCGTAATCAAAATAAAAGGTAAACCATTGAAGTCAACAACCGAAATAAAATTCATAACAAAATAACTAAGACAAAATAACATTATTGTAAAAATCAACAAATTTCGGAATGAAGCTATTACAATATCTTTCCCGGTTACATGCGATCGGCATGAGCTTCGGGACTTTGGTGGATACTTGCCTTGGTGGCCTTGGGCGTTCAACCTCAAAATCCGGGGGTAAAAGGGATCGGAGAGTTGGGTGTTCAAGGAGTTTTAGTCCAAAATTTTGACACAACTTCTGCCTCCTATTAGACAGAAAGCGAGACAGATTGCGACATGTAGGTTAAAATTGACCAATCATTTAATTTTCAATCTTGCTTTTCTGAAGGTTTATACGTGTCAACTACGAGTAGTGATTGTAGTAGTACGAAAACGTTGCATGTAATACTGTGTAATAGCAAAGAAAACTACCATTTAATGTTCCTCAGACTGGTCCAATCTTATGTAGTAGTATCCAGTAGCATCTTGTCTTTCCATAGTAGCATCCAGTCTTACTAATAGTCGCGTATAGTAGTATGCAGTAACACGGTAGCCTTGAGATAGAAGCATGTAGTAGCATCGTTAGTACTGCATGCAACTTTTTCGTGCTACTTCATAGTACTATTTTGAGATACATTTTTCATCGGGTAGTCGCCTAATAGGAGTGCTTTTTCATTTGCTATGTCAATCGTGGTGTGAAGACCCGTAAACCCTCTGCATTTTTTCGTGGTTCTTTGTGTCTCCTTGACACCATCGTCTAGGTGGAGTGAGCCTCTGTGATTGAAGGGATCTTGTTAGTGATCCATGAGACTCATCCCTCGTTGACTGACTTCCTTTGAACCGTATGATTGGATTCAATTTCAAGACCGGACAGTCTCTCAGGAAATCCACTTAGGAAAAAGTAAAGATAGCTCCATCAGGTTCTTGTCATTCTAAATAAAGCGTAAATACAGAGGTCGCGGACGTGCTTTCCGACCAAGTCCGTGCTTCCCTGCAAGGCGTTGCGTCAAAGAAGAAATGTTGCCGGTATTGAATCCAAGAACGCATCTTGTGCAGAAGCAAAGTAATGCTGCAGCAGTGAAGCCGTAGCACTATTGCAACAAAAACGAGGCTCAGTTATACTGCTGTACTCTAACTGTAAACGGCGTACCTTCGTATCAGTTCTTGCTTTAGTGCAGAAAGTAGTGGGTCGTGAATTGGTAATTTAGTTGGACACCCGGGCGCTAGTTTAGTTCTGATTCTGGTTTTACTCTGTGTATTCAGTTAGTTGAACTTGAATCAGACCAATCAATCAATTTCAGAGTAATGCTGGAGACTCCCGTTCTGTTGCCAGTTACACCGGAAAAGCCGTACCTTTGTCAGACGACCACAAGCCATACATCGATACAGAGAAGAAAAGAATCGAGAAAGCGGGAGGATGGGTTGACTTTGACCGAGTGAATGGAAACCTTGCCCTGTCCAGAGCTCTGGGAGATTTCTCAATGAAAGCTAAAAAAGATTTGCCGCCAGAAGAACAGATAGTAACATGTAAGTTTCTTCGTGCTGGTCAGATGGCGTCGAGCCAGAGATGAATAACACAAGGGAGTACCGCCAAGACTTGACAAAATAACACGCACTCGAATAGCATGGACACTAGCACCACTAGCGATATAGAACATCCATACTGAGACTCATTCAGTCTACCACCAGCGCTGGCGCCGAAAACTTCTTATTCTGAACGCAGCACAAAAATGATACAGCCTCCATTGTTTCCTTGGTGTGTGCAGATCGCACTTTTGCCTTACTAGAAATGTCTGAACCCTGAAAGTTTGTCTCGCTTTAATTGCCGCAAGCGTGGTGGGTGGCGCTACGAAAATGGCCCATTTGCAAAAAGCATGGAGACCATAGGTAATGTCGATACTCCTTAGTGTTATTTTGCTCTGCATCGAGCCTTCAACGATTTGCAAGCAAAACTATGTTGATATTTTACTTATGGCACTTGCCCTTCGGCCGCCATATAGCGATCGCAGTTTCCGTCCGTCCGTCGGTCTGTCTGTCTGTCTAGGTTTTGCTAGTTTGGGCACTTTCACATAAGCTAGGACGATGAAATTTGGCAGGCATATCAGGGACCCCAAAAGATTAAGTTGCGAATAGTCACTTTACCAATCTGAGCATCGTTGGGGGATTGGAGAGAGGGGGAATCCGGAATCTAGAGGTATTTATAACTTTTGAACGGGTTATCGGATCTTAATGAAACTCGATGTTTGGAAAGACCCCGTGTTTCAGACAACCCGCTTAAAATCCGGACCGGATCCTGCGACTTCGGGGGGAACTGGAGGGGGAAACCGGAAATCTTGGTAAACGCTTGGAGTGGAGGGATTTGGGCGAAACTTGGTGGGAAGAATTTGCTCGAGTCCTAGATACATCGTTGACGTAACCGGACCGGGTTCGGGCACTGTGGGGGAGTTGGAGGGGGGGGGGGGGGAGAATTTGGTGATCCCTCGAGACCGGTACTAGGACGATAAGATTTGGTAGGCATATCAGAGACCCGAACAGACTGCCTTGAGAATAGTTGTTTCCCCGATCCGACCGTCATGGGGGCGTGGAGGGACGCGCAATCCGGAATCTAGTGGCATGCATAACTTTTAAATGGGTGAACGGATGTCAATGAAACTTGGCAAGTGGAAAGAGCTATCGTCTCAGATGTTCCGTGTGAAGTCTGGATCGGATCCGATACTTGTGGGGGGACCACCAGAAATCTCGTGAAACGCTTAGGGATTGGGATGAAATTTGGTAGGAAATCAAGCATAAGCCCTGTAGAAACGTTCTTCAGAACCAGACCACACCATATTACTGACCCGACCAAATAGACTGAAGAACCCGACACGATGCCCTAAGAAAACTTCCGTTCCTGGATCTGACCGTATAGTGAAAGAAAAGGGGGATTTGAGGGAGCTAAGGGAATGGGAATCCGAAAATTACTGACTTCCCTAGGTTGCGAACAGGTGGTCCGATTCAAGTGAAACTTTGTGGTGATCAGAACTGATGACATGACCCAGATATGAAAACATGTTTCCGAACCACATGCAGCCATGGTTGGCGGAGCTGGAGGGGGGTCCGGAAACTTTCTGACGTCAACAAAAAACAGACTAATATGCCGAATTGGATGCAAGTTTGACAGGACCAAGATTCTGCGACCCAGATTCTCTATTTGGCGTCCGAATCTATTATGTCACAGAGGGGGTCTTTGGAGGGAGAGTCTCGAAAATTCTGTGGCTCGGTGATGTGTCGCGAGTCGAGTGATTTTAATGAAACTTGGAAAGTAGAGAGATCATATGCCCTAGCTGACATATTTTAGGGTCCGGCCCGATTCCGAGCACTGTGCTCGAGCAATTTCCCGAAAAATATTCAGATTCGAGTGAAACTTGATAGGCGGTAAGAGAAGATGCTTTAGACGATTCATCTATGTGCGACCCAGATTCGGCCGTGGCAGGGGGAGCTGGAGGGGGGATTACCGGAAACGGTGTTGCACGTTTAGGAATCACACGAGTGAATCTAAATTTAAAAAGTAGAAAAGTTATATGCCTTAGATGATCCGACGCAATGCCAGAAATACTCAGACTCGAGTGAAACTAAATGTACTCTTTCTAGGTTCGAACCTAGGGGGGGTTGAAGGTGGTATTTTGTGACATTCTCATCTACTTTCTTGCATCACCTACTCGTAAGAAGTGCCATATGAGCTCGTAGCTCTTGTTTATGCTCTTGTAGTTCGTAATTAGCTCCTCCGCCTGAAGACCTCAGGGTTAGGAAGAAAGTAAAAAGAAAAGAAAATGTTCGAATCCACGAGCTACTCATAAAGTGAAGATTGAAGCTCACGGAGCAGCCACTGCTAATTGTTCATCAATAGGGATTCGTGAGATGCAGAAGGAATTTTGGAATCACATAGACGCGTCAGTATACAACAACCTGACAGACAACAGGAGCACATACAGGCTCCTGGCTAAGGGATCTCAAGGAAGTGTATTCATCGGTAGTTCTGTCTACCTTATGATAAGATAAGATAGATCAGATGAGGTTTGCTACCGCAAAAGCTCGAAGGGCAATGGAAACAACAACAAAACCATAACCTCGACAACTATTCACAAAAAACTTCAAAGCACAACTCTAACTAGAAATGATCTGTTCCCTATAAAATTGATCAGAAAAAAACTTTTCGGAAATACCATTACTTTCCAGACTTTCCACCTTCTCTTGTAATAGTGCTGGCTCCAATAACTTCATATTCTGAACAGAGCAAAAAAGACACAACGTCCCCAGTTTCCTCGACGTGTGCAGACGGCATGTAAGCTTTACTAGAAATTTCTAAACCCGCAAGTTTGTCTCGTTTTAAATGCAGCAAGCGTAGTGGGGGGCGCTATGAGTATGACCCGTTTGCGAAGCAAGGAAAGCTGACGCTACTCCCTAGTGTTATTTTGCTCTTGTCTAGTATGCTCGTAACTTGAGAACAGTAGATTGACAAGTTAACTCGTTTGTCTTCAATTAGCGTGTCGGATTTTCTCGCGTGTGATAATGGGTTTCGAATTTTCTGGCGAGGAGCGAGGAACAGATTGTATGGCTTTATTTTCAGGAATTGATGTTCCAAAAATGGGAAGACTGTTGACTGGTAACAGCGGGACCATTAATATATAACAAACCTACAGAACTAACAAACCGCAAAGTTGAAACCCTTAAAGCACAACTCTTACTAGAAATTATCTTTTCCCTGTAAAATGGATCAGAAAAATGTTTTCGAAATACCATTACTTTCCATCTGAAACTCGCGATTCTCTTGTTAGCGCTTGCCGATTATATCCAGCCTTCCTGCTCTCCGACGCGTCGGCTAGGCGCAAAAGATTTGAAAACTTACCGTACCTTGGCTAAAAAGTGGGAAAACTAAGCAAATAACCATATATTACTGATCCGACCGAAAAAGCGCTAGAAATCAATTACGAATGAAATTATGGAGAAAGATAGGAATTTTAGAAGCTTATAATTCCATATGGGAGCCAAGTATATTATAAAATGCAGAATAAGCAACAGGGATCCTTTAAGTAGTGTTTGGCGATATTCAATATCGATAACGATATACGTAAATATCGATATCGAAAACGATATTTTTTTATTCATAATTATTGTGAAGAATCCAAGATTTATATATAGGAAATTGGAGGCATATGTTTCCGAAATTCAGTTCTTATTTATTCGGAGTTTGAGACAATTTTGATAATTTCGTTAGTAAATTTTGGCGGAACGAGACTTATCCTGTAGCGAAACATAATAAAAGAAATATCGATATATCGATTATCGAATATCGAAAGCGAAAATATCAATATATCGAAAAATCCAAATATCGCCCAACACTACCTTTAAGTAAGAGAGAAGTTCAATTATGATTGTCACGGATTAGCAGTTGTTTTGCCATTTCAGGTCTTCTTAAACTCACATACGAAGACTTGGGTAAGAGGGTAGGCAAGCTACAGGCCATAAAACTACTAGCTTTTTAGCGAATCGGAACTTAGTTACAGTATTGCATCAGCATGACGTCTAGCTCCAGGAATAAAGACGTGTACGTTCCATCTTTGTAACGCTGTCGGAATGCGGCTTCGAGAGCTAATGCGGCTTCGAGAACTACGATTCCAGTCTGTGGAAGTTGTAGAAGCACGAAGTCATGTTTGACGGTGCAAAACAGATTAGTCAGCTACATTTTATTAGAGCTATATTTCGGCCCTTCTTGGCAAGGGTCCTCTTAAGGCTCAAGCTGGAAAATGAAGCGTCTTGAGCCTGAAGAGGACCCTTGCCAAGAAGGGCCGAAATATAGTAAAATGTAGCTGACTTATCCGTTTTGCACCGTCAGTTGTGATTCGCAGTCAGCTTGGACTGAAGGTGGGGGGGAGTCCACCGTTTCTTTTTCTTTCATTATACCAAGGCTGAAGTAACTCCTGGGGTTAATTTAATTTAATAAAGCCTAATAAAGGAGGGGGGGGGGGCTTATAAGATAAAAATATAATTAAAGAAGGATCAAATATTATTCGCAATCAGTCTATGCAGAACGCTGAAGGAGTACTTGGAGTGTCTTTGCTTCAGAAAAGTTGCGAGACTTTGAAAAGAGTTGTACCTAAAATGAATGAATGAATGATTCGTTTGCACATTAAAGCCATCAGGCCGTCATGCAACAAAATTAAAACGAACACATAAACACACTCTTAACATCACATTTTGTACACAACAACGTCTCGATCTGAAGAAATTAGCTTGTAGCTGCAATTGACATTGGAATATAACCTATCAGCTTGCCCTGGCATTTGCAAAATGGAGGATAATAAAAATCGCTAGTCTTCTGGTCTTGAATGGAAAGTCGACAATTGACCCATATTTGTACATGTCTGCATTTTCCAATTGTTGCAGGTTACCCTGACGTTACCTGCAACGATGTAACAGACGAGTTGGAGTTCGTCATCTTGGCGTGTGACGGTATTTGGGACGTCGTTGACAGTCAGGTAAGGGTGAAGTATGCAATTTAGTATCTGCCGCTGAGACAGGCTGACGCTGACTGGTCCGCTTGAAACGCCAGCTAAACATAATTTAAGGCTATATTGAAGGAAAAGACGAGCTTGAAACTCTCAGAGTGGAGCGATCGGATGAAACTTGGTGGGAAGAACAAGCAGTACATCACTGACATAACTGGACCGGATTCGGACATTGTGGGGGTAGTTGCGAGGGGCACCCTTAAAGTGCGCTTAACCGAAAAGTGAAAAAAAACTTTTGACCATTACTTCGATCCTCTGACCCAGCCTTGCAAGTTTGGCACATCGTAACCGAAAAGTGAAAAAATACTTTTGACCATCACTTTCATGTGACTCTTGCAAGTGCCATATGAGCTTTTAGCTCTTGTTCTTTATTAATTAGTGATACTTGCACCGTTTTTGTCCACACTTTTGAAATTCCCGCCGAAACATTCGACTTTCCGCGGAGCTTTCCACTAACCTTGCGGAATCACTTTCCCGGAAAGGCGCTTCGGTTTCCAAAGTGTAAAAACCGGGCGCGAAAACCAATGGAAAGTGATTCCGACTTTGCTTTACAGGCAAAGTGGTAGGCCGGAGATCTGTAAAAAATGGTGTACTTCTGTAGTATAGTGATGGGCTGGTGTCGTGGTAGTGAACTAGCCTGTAAACGCTAAGCTGGACACTCGAAGGTAGGTCTTTGTTGACAGATGGGAACCCAATTTTAGGTGTTCAATGTAGAAAAATCTTACAAGTTCTACATAGTTCTTAACTAACCAAGTCTCTTCAGTTCAACACAATGTAGGTACTACAGAAACCAGCTGACGTACTGAATCGACTGGATAGGCTGGACAGACTCTCCTACAGAACTCGAATCACTCACAAGACTAAAGTCCCCCCCCCCCCCGCCCCCCCGTTTTTGGGATCCTGTTAGAAAATACTATAGCGTCGACCCTAATGGTCTCCGTCAAGATCATTAATTTACTAGTTTCTGGGTCAGTGCGAATAAGGACGAGAGATGAAAAGGTGACCAAAGCAAAAACAGGTGAAGAGAAATTACGTTGTGCATTAAAACCAGAATAAACTGAGAACTAGTTATAGAAATATACGAGAGTTGTTTCGGTAGCATGCCAGCATTTGTTATGCCTTAGATCAACCCAATCGAATTCGCGAAAAACCGAACAAGGCTCGATACGATAGTGCGTGGCTAAGTAGCCTATGTGGTTTTGTCTTAAGGCGGCTTCACAATGCCATTTAATAACTAAAGTTAAGTAGCAAAAGTTACGTTAAGTCAAGTAAGCCTTTCATACTGTAATTGGGCCTTTCACACCCAAGGAGCTGAAGCTAAGTAAATTTTCTTCAGTTCTTCCTAGATTTTCACCCTTTTCATCATCAGCAAATAATTCAAAGTGAGAAAAAATGGTTTACAGTAGCCCAGACGATGATTTAGCACTTGCCGCGATCTTTTTGGAGGAATTCCAGAGGAAAGTTCTTTCATGTACAAAATGTATAATTGTTTCCTCGAAATCTTAAGTGTACAACTTTGAGTGTGAAGTTGAAAAATACTGAAGTTAAGTGAGATTTCTAATGTTAAGTGCGACTTCAGACACATAAAGCACACTTAAGAGGCCTAAGTACTCCAGTGTGGAAGGGGTCTTTAGTCAGTGTGAAGCCGCCTTTATTCTGTTGTCTGAGCAAGCTTGAGGTTGTAAGCCAAGGCTCAGGTTCTAATCGACAGTATCGTTATTAGGAGGCAGTCAACTTCGTTCGATCCCGGGTAGCCGCGGGTATGGAGCCCGAAGCAATCTGCGAGGCGTTGATGGATCATTGCTTAGCCCCCGATAGTCAACTGGGGAACATTGGCTATGATAACATGACCGTAATCCTGGTCTGCTTCCAACCCCCCGGAGCAAATGAGGAAGAGTCATATAGGAAATTGGTAGAGAAATGTGCCAGCTCCCTGGAAGACGCCAAGGCGGCTGAGACCCAGGCAGAAGAGAAAACGGAGTGATGGGAATGTGTGAGTGATATTACCGGTATTACCTCCGAAATGCAAACTCTAGCTTTGGTAGGAGACAAAAAAAGTGAACGTGTATTGGACGGGCCAAAGTGCAGATCTCTGGATACGAGAAGGTGGACTGCCAGCTGAAATTGAATGTTTGTGGAACTTGATCCGCGTTCAAAACGCGGGGTTTATTAGTAATTGATTGCTTAAAGCAGATAGACTAAAGCTCATTATGCCTACCACTTGTTGCAAAGACGACACAGCGCTGTTTGATCCTTTAACTGTAGAATCAGAAGAGGTTTGACCATAGATGGGCGAATCCGAATCCAGGGCTAGGCACGAATCCGATTCCGAATCCAACACTTCATGCTGAGGATTCGAATCCGGAATCGAAAATCGTGTACATAGGTTACAGTTCTAAAAATCAGAGGTGATCCAAACAATACTGAATGAAAATGAGACGGTATTTATGGGCACCCATGTGTGGTTATCATAGTACGAGTTTCCTCTCGGCAATCAGGAATGACTTTGGGGCTGGTTTCGGGAAAATGGAAACTGGAAGGATGAAGATTAGAAATTAGAGTGGATTCGTAAGATCCCGTGTTTGGAATCCGTGTCCGTATCCGAATACAGCCTGATTCGAATCCGGCCGAAAGGACGAATCCTGGATTCGAATCTGAAACCGGATTGGGATTCGCCCATCTTTGGGTTTGACTCAACTCGGTGTTAGCTGGGCAGGAGCAACTCGATATAATTGATTCTAATTGATGAGATGGATTGAGCCAAATATAGTATGTACTGAAACGGTAAAATAAAAACCAAGTGTCTATGCAAGGTATTAAATTGGATGAAAGGAACACGAAACAAAAAATGATAGCCTACCTGTAATACTAATCCTCTCTACTTGTCGAACCGCTCAGTCCTTGATTCTTCCCGGGAATCCAGTTTCGCATGGTAATACGATATTAGTATCCACCCTAATGGCTCTAGACAGACTTTTATTTTTGCCATGTTTGGCTTGTCATGTACAAATTTTGCCGTGTTTCTGAGAAAGTTAAAGGGCCTGGAGTGCGGGATATTAACAGCCGAACTGGTGTGAAATTTTTAGTTCAGTCTTTATTCAGTTTTTGGGATCCCAAAACGTAAGTGGCGGGATAGCTATGACATAGCAAGAGTTGTCCGTCTGTGCCACTATGACTCTCGAAGGGAATGAGATATTTTGATGAAACTTGGTGTGAGGATTTTGGGTCAAGAGTAAGGTCGAGTTCGTAGATGGGCTCTCTAGCCCTACGTTTAGGGGTGGGGGAGGGGGTTTAAATTAAAGGGCAAATGACCGGTAAACACCTGAACTTGGTTTTCTTGGATGATGAGTAATTTCGCCGTAATCTGTTTCTAAATTTTAAAAGAGTCCGGCGAACACTTGATACGACGAAAACAAAACCTAATTGTCTGCATCAAATATTCAATTGTTGGGATCCCATCGGAACCATTGGTCTTGTTAACTACTGCGGCTTTTTTCGTTAAGCGCCAGTTGGCAGATACGGTGCATTTTTAAGATTGCTCTGCTTTAGACAATTAATTCTGTAAAACACGTATTTGCACCGGACACCTTGTATGGCTTGCCTGAGCTTTAGATCAGGCAAGCCATTTCGGAATGCAGAGGGAAATTCGCCTCCAACTGCGAAAATTGGACTGTGGGCGCAGGTGCAGTAGAGATATTTGAATGTCTGCTAATAGTGGACTGTCGCGGAAGAAAACCATAACAGGCAACTTATATTGCAAAATACTACTTTTATTTCCAAAAACGTGTACTTGACAAACAGAACAGTCACGTTCTATAAAAAGTTTTAATGTTTGTGCGTGTTGGCCTCTGTCCAACTGCGAAAACTGGACTGTGGGCGCAGGTGCAGTAGAGATGTGCTTATTTGAATGTCTGCTAATAGTGGACTGTCGCGGAAGAAAACCATAACAGGCAACTTATATTGCAAAATACTACTTTATTTCCAAAAACGTGTACTTGACAAACAGAACAGTCACGTTCTATAAAAAGTTTTAATGTTTGTGCGTGTTGGCCTCTGTCTCTTCTTTCAAAGTTCCATGCTTTTTCACATTTAGGGCGTATTCTCGCCGTTCCCTAAGGACTCCTCGGGGAATCGGAGGGAACGGCGAGAATAGAGGGAGTCACTCCACGCGGACTTCGCGCATAGAAAACAGCGAGAACGCGGAAAACGCTTCCAAAACGAATTTGTTCGAAAACAAATATGCATTTGACGAAATGAGTCTGGATCCACTTTAATTTTTTTTTTATTCTGTTTGTTTTATTTAATTTTATATTGCAGAATTTTATATTGCACCAACATCAGCAAAAATTGATTCCCCTCCGAACCTGAAAGGAGTCCTTTCTGATGATGGTGACGATAATTGTCCGTGGTGACTCGTGACAATACGGGGAGCGAGTCCCCGGGACAAACAAAAACGCGCGGACGCCTCATGTAGAGTCCTCGGGGAACGGCGAGAAAACGCCTATAGGGGTCCGAAATAGTATCGCACGCATCGAGTTTTTCCGGCATTTTTCTTTCACTAATGGATAGCGCGTTCAGACCGGCAAATTGAAGAAGAATAACTTTTAACATTCTGTTATCTAACACACATGTTTTCAGTTTGATTATGTGACAGAAAGATTGCTGAAACGGTTAGCTACTCACTCATACATGTTATGATGATGATGAAATTTTATCAACGCACTTAAGAAGAGGAAAATAGCGCAGTACAGATAAAAAGGAAAAATATACTGAGCTTTCAATAATGTAATAAAAGGCACAAGATAAACATTAAAACAAAGAAATTATTATTTTCCTTTTCTATTCGACTGTGTCAGAAGCAAGAAACTAAGCTCGGGTATGCAAAAATTATGAGTTGGCCGAGCGCCGAAGGCGCGAAGGCCAACATCAATTAAACGAATTAATAAAGGGACGAACGTAACCTTGCCTTTCTGCTTCAGCCTTCTGTATTTCCGACTCTTCAACGCCATCTATAATTAGATAGAATTTTTTCCCCCTTCCCTTCCTCGCCAAAAATTGAAGTGTTCAAATAAGTAAGACTGTACCTCTACTGTACCTCAAGCCTCCGCCCGTAGTATTAGCTGCGCGATGGCGAGCTACTTGTTCATTGCCTGGTAGTTTGTGTCGCCGTGGTCTTCTGACATGCTTAAAGTCTACGCAGCAGATTCGTAAATATCGAAAGTGGCCTGTTTTGAGAACAAGAATTGGCGAGTAATTAGTCTACCTAGTATAGCTGCATAACCAAGCTGTCCAGTGTAGATGCGAGCTTTACATGTGTTTATGCTGTGCTCAAAGTTATCTCAAAAGATTGTTCTTGGTGGAATGAAATCTTGGTTAGTAGGTGTCGACGTTCACTGTATTTGTTGTCGTCGTGGAAAGTTTCACTAGGTGCGATTGAAGTTACCATCCACTGTTTTTTTAGTTTATCAGAGCCTCCATGTTCGTTCGTCATTCACAGACTAGTCAACAGCCATTCAGAGAGGCTTTACCGGCTTGATAGAACAAAGGATGCACAACCCTGGAAATTCCGAATCATGATGCAGCGGCTTGACCGTAACTCCCTCTTCTATTCCCAGAGGTCAAACCTTTGACGACGGAAACTGCAGTCTCACGATAGCACGGGAAATTTATGGGCGCTCGGCACAGGTCGCGAAGCTGCCGACTTTTTTCCGGCGGATGGAATTCCCGGGTGCTGTGAAACTAAACGATGGCGGATTGGCGGATTTGGCCTCTGGCTGCGAATTTTGAGCGTGTTCCATCCTACTTACCGTAGTGAGAAAAGGCGGATTTGGGCTTCTTGGCGTCAAGGCTGGAACGCATTTTTTAATTTCATCAAAAATATCACTCCACGGGGTTATCCACCCAATCACGTTACAGAGATCCGTAGTTACCACTCTAACTACGCGCTTGAGCGTGGTAAGCAAATAATATTTCGAGAAGATTGGAACGGTCAGCATAGTAATTTTTCGTAAGGTTGGAACAGAAATAGTAAGTAATAGTTGCCATTGTTAGAAGGGTGAAACACGCTCTTTGGCTCCGATACGGAAGACGGACTATGTACTTCACTTGATTCCGGGACGGTCAAAAGCCACAAGTGAAGCACCTTCGGGTCGCGCCGGTACTTCTTATGGGAGTTACTCTCATGCTCATTGTGTTTGTGGTGATTTTCACCTCTTAAGTTGTGCATTCTTCATAAGATGTGCGAATGTGGGAAGCAGAGATTTGATAAGAAAGATTCTGGTCAGTACCTTAATAAGACTTTGTTTGTCCGATAGGTGGGATATGTGCGAGTTGCGTCTGTGTCTCATAGGTGATGTATGTCAAGGTATGTTGATGACCGCAAGATAGAAAGTCCTTAATAAACAGAAGAAGGCATAAAGAGAACAGTTGTTGTTTTTGCCAAAACGACGTTGTTGCGGGACAGTGATTTCATCAGTCGTAGTTTTGTTCTTGGTTGCCAAGCAGTTCTGCAATTGCTGTAGTATCCAGGGGCGCCACGTATGCCCCCCCCCTCCCCCCCCCCCCCCACCAGCGTTGTCGGCCAGTCGGTAAAAAATAAGCACCGCGGTTTTTGGTAAACAAAAATTTTTAAGATCAACCGAGTTTTTTCTTTAAAACTGTAATTTTTTTTTGAAAACAGTCTTTTTTTTGCAAAAATAGTCGGTAAAACTGCCCAGCCAGTCGGCAATTACAGCGTGCCACCCCCCCCCCTCCCCCCCGCCACCCCCCCAAAAAAATTGGTTAATACGCCTCTTGTAGTATCCATACTATACCATTTACAATTGTATACTATGGTACCAGACATATGCATTTGTTAGGATATGGCAGAATAACTGGCATCTCGTATCTTAAGAGTGTATTTGTCTCTTGAAAGGAACTATCAAATTAAATTGCACTTTAGAAAAGGAAATCAAAACAACTCATGAGATAAGACCGTTTTCTTTGTCATCTGCCAACTTTTTTTTCTTCACATCCAGATACCACGGCATCAGTTGTCAATAGTAAATGCGAAAACTCGGATAATACAATCGCTGATGTCCAGCTAAGAAAACTGTCTTACTATAGAGCAAGAGATTGCTTTTGCCCGAGATAAAGCGAAAAATTGCACTCTTCGAGTGTAAAAGGAAATGCAGTGGGCAGTGGTTATCGAAGCCACCCACTCTTCATCCCTAATTCTCCATATTCTAGTACGGAGATACCATGCGGTTTAGTTCTCACTAGTCCGCCAATTATCAACACCATCATCAATGTTTACCTAAAATATGTTTAATTGTATTTCTTCAAGAAAAAAGAAAGGTGTAAATCTCCCAGAGGATGCGGGTTTGGTACTACCCTTCAACTTAAAAGGAAAATGTTATCTTTTCTGTTAATTAACTTTAGAATCTATTGAACTAGCCTATCTATGTGTGATGGATGCTGATAAGGAGGCAAGGGCGCGAAAGATACTGATCCGCATGGAATGTTGAACTGGTATTGATGACGAATTTTCGAGATCGGCTTCGGACTTCATACTCTAATTGAAAAACGCATAAACGCTAGTACTTTTGATACGAGTTTCCGTCACCTTGGATACGATTTTTAACGGCCCTGGTTAGAGATGTAAACTAGTTTTAAATAGTTGTGCCATCCACCTTTTCGTCCGATTTATTTATTTAAGTCATGTTCACTATTTTACATTTGTTGTGGGTTTTAGGATACCTTGGCTGGATGTTTGAGAGGTACCTTGTTTGAACCATATTAACCTGAGATAACAATGTTACCGTTCGTTAAAGAAGCTAAAAAAATAAAAACAGTGTTTTTGAAAATGCAGGCTACCGGTCGGATACTCTTACTCGTGCACAAGGTTGCCACATCAAGAAAGATTAGAGAGGGGTTTTTGTTCGAAAACAGTGAGTGATTTGGGATTGAAATTTTGTTTTCATGAAAAAATGGGAAACGGTCACTTTTGGCCAGAATCAATGCTTCAAAAATTAAAAATCTTAATTTAGTGTCCTTGAAAAACAAAAAATAGTCACTTTTGTAGGAATCACTGCTGGAAAATGACACCTCTGGACGTTTTTTTAAATAGAGTGAATTTTGTGTCCTACGTAGAACAAAGTGACAAAAATAAAATAGAGTGACAATTCTCTCTGTCGTGCGACATGTGGCAACGCTGCTCATGCACCCGACAACAAGTCCTGCTGTATGTGAGTCTGCCTCTTATTTGGATTTCAGGTGGGTCCGTTTATGGCTCTTTCGATGAGTATCTGCTTCTTCTTCTTAGGAGACCGTACGAGATGAGTCCCTTGTTGAGAGTTAAGGGAGAAAAGTGTGCTACCTTAAAAAACTTTCAAGAACCAAACCTAAAAACTGTTAATGAAATAATCGAGGGGCTGCTGACTTCTCGCAAGGTGTACAGGGTTTACCCAGTCAGCCACAAACCCTTGATTTTTGTATACCCTATACCCATCCCTGAGTATATCTAGCGTTTCGCATAGCCTATGCCCAAGCTGGATAACCTATACCAAACTCTGGATAGCTGTTGGTAACCTAACCCTGGCCTACTTGTTTAAAGACGCTTTGCCGGAAGTACAACCGAAATACCCATGTATTATCTATCCCTCGCAAATCATCTTAGAGGGATACTAGCTGATCAAGAAACGAACCGAAAATCTCGTTTTTCTACTTTTGTGTGCAATTATTGGTCAGCTTGGCTTCAAACCTTATATTCTGCCCTACTGTAGATGAATTCTGATTGGTTAATTTCTTAGCTTCACTCAAATCATCAATAGTTGCGTTTTTGATCGAAGTTTGAAGTTACCTTCAACCTCAAAGGTCTCTGCTTAAATACCGTTTTTGGTCGTCGGTCACAGTTCCCTCGTCTTTCAAACTCTGACCGTCGAACTTCGACGGCGTTCAAGAACGGAAATTAAGCAACCGGCTAAGCGAACGGCGAACAAAACTTCGATCAGAAACGCAACTAATATTTCATTGGGTCCAAGTTTCCAGTATTTGGCATAGTATATCCAGCGTTGCCGATGACAAATTTATCTCCAAATAGTAGTATGAAGTTGTAAGAAAAACGTAGCATGCAGTACGAACTGATGCTACTACATGCTTTTATGTCAAGGCTACCGTGTTATTGCATTCTGCTGGATGCTACTATTAGCAAGATTGGATGCTACTGTAGCAATACAGGGTGCTACTGCTACTACTATTGGCCCAGTCTGAGGCACATTAATGATAGTATTCTTTATTATTACATATCAGTACATGCAACTTTTTTCGTACAAATATCATACAATTACGCTGGCTACATATTTTTCGTCGGGTAGGCGCAAACGCTTGGTATACCCAGCATCTGGCATAGCATTTCCTAAAATCAGTGGTTTGTGGTAGACTGGGTTTACCCTCTAGATGTACCCCAAAAACTGTCAGTGAGCAGCTCCTCGAAAATGATTGTGAACAAGAATGCCTCAGAAAGAACATGTCCTTTAGACCAAGAAAATACTTGATTGTTAAGTAACTGTGACTGTGACGAGCCTGAGAAGGATTAGATAAAAAAAAAATATTAGTTTTCTTCTCTCTAAAAGATGTACTACTAATAAAATCCGACATTATTTGCCCCTTGTAACGGTCATAGAATCTTGATAGAATGTAAGACGTTTAGCAGGGTCCAATAAACGTTTAAGAACATACAATAGCTGCGATTTTCGCCGTCATCCAGTTAACCGACCTACAAGATTTCCCAGTATAAGCCGTTTTCTTCCTTTGGTTAACAGATCTAAGTTTTTATAAGGATTTTTTTTTTTGCTCCGTTTGCTGACCTGTGGACTGAGGCGGGAGCTCCACCAACTGACCTACGCAACTAATGGTTTCCAGAACCGATCACCAAACGAGACCATTACGAACCTGTGAAATGTTTTACAGCCATTTTGTGGATAACGCACATGAAACAGACGCAAAATGGTTGATTAGATATGAACGGCATTCGCCGCTGAGCAAGCGCTCAGTAAAACAAACCAACGGAAATGCTGCTGTGCTGTGGCCATATTGGCTCCAGTGGTTCCGAATCCGGGCTTCTGGTGCCGTCCCTAGGCTCTAGTCCCGATGAAAAATTTGTAGTATGCGTAGTTGTCTGATATTTGTACGAAAAAGTTGCATGTAATACTATGTAATAGTACAGAATGCCATCATTTAATGCGCCTCAGACTGGGCCAATCTTAAGTAGTAGCATCCTGTCTTGCTCTAGGAGCATCCAGATTTGCTAATAGTAGCATGTAGTAGCACGGTAGCCTTGAAGTAGAAGCATGAAGTAGCATCAGTTAGTACTCCATGCTACTTTTTCGTACGCTTCATACTACTATTATGAGGTAAATTTTTCATCGGGGTTGTTTCATGAACTTGCAAGAGTGGGACTTTAGTCGATATTAGTTGCGTTTTGCAGATACCATGGTATCTGATACCACGGTCTAAAGTCGTTTTCGCAGTTATCGTGGTATTTGATACCACGGTCAGAAGGTCGTGGTATGTGATATTGAGATACTACGGTCCGACCGTGGTAACTGGCTGTGGTATCTGAAAAGTCATCTCACTTTCATCAAATGTTGTCAGATTGGTGAGAAAGAAGTCTACCACTTAATGATGTGACTGAATATCTGTTTTTCTTTTGGGATGACCTGGAAAAGCGCAATTTCGGCAATTGTCAGTTTGGTACCGTATACCAGATACCACGGTAACTGCAAAGACGACTAATTGCAGATCCAGTTACCGTGGTAACAGATACCATGGTATCTGCAAAACGCAACTATTGACACCCCAAAACTAGTTCGTTTAATTTTTTCAAACATTTTGTAGGATACTTCTCTACCAAGCATTGTTTTCAGGCCACATTTGTCGTTAGACTTCCTTTTCTCTGCAATTTTTGGTGTCGCAGTGTGGCGGCGTGACTTTCACGCTACCAAGAAATATTAGCTAGCCTACAAACAAGAACTGGAAGCTCATATGGCACTTGCAAGGCTTGGCAAAAGGATGAAAGTAGGAATTTGCCAGTTCGTGGGTTTGTTGTGATCATTTGTAAGCAAAACCCCTGAGATAAGTAACGGTGTATCCTTGGAAATCACGAGAATGTATCGTTTGGTAAAAATTTTTTTTTTTTTTTTGCACTTCGCTGTGATGATGCGCACTAAGGGTGCTAGAAATTGATCTGTAACCAAAACCCTTGAGGCAAAAATGATCCTGGGACCTTTAGGACCATGAATATATATGGTCTGGTCAAAAGTATTTTTTGTTTACTCTTCGGTTAAGATGCGCACTTTAAGGGTGCTAGAAATTCATTTCTAATTCTCGTGATCTAAAAATGATTATGGGCTCACGGGGATCATGAAAATGTAGATTTTGCTTAAAAGTATTTTTTGTACTTTGCGGTGAAGAGAGTACTTTAAGGGATAGTCGGATCTGAAAAGTGACAATTTCTAAGCCAATCTTGTCAAGCCTCTAGTATTCAAGCGAACTTTCGTCGTCCTAGCACCTCCGGAAGTACCTTAAACCGCGACGACCGGAATTCCGGACCACCCTCCAATTCCCCTAGAATGCCCGAATCTGGCCAGGTTCTGTTACTGGTGTTTCTAGGGCTTACGTTTATTCTTCCCACCAAGTGTCATCATTATCGCTACACTCTAAGCTTGTTACCCCCAGACTCCCCCATATTGATCGGATCCTGTCCGCACTTGAAATGGGACATCTGAGAAATGAGTTGTTACCGAATATCAAGTTTCATTAAGATACGATGACCTGTTCAGAAGTTGGATATTTCTCATGATTCCGGATTCCCCCTCGCTCCACGCCCCCCCCCCCCCGACGATGGTCAAATCAGAGAAAATACTGTTCTTAAGTTAAAATTGTCGAGTCCCTGACATGCCTGCCAAGTTTCATCGTTCTAGCACATGTGTAAGCATCTTAACTCGGGATCACACGAATTCCGGAACCCTCCCTCGAACTCCTCCCACAGTCCTCGCATCCCATCCGGTCTTGTCAACTGTGTATCTGGGGCTTGTGCTTATTCTTCCCACCAAGTTTCATCCCCGTTTCTTCTCTGAGCATGTCACACGATTTCCGGTTCTCCCCCCCCCCCCCCCCCCCAACTCCTCCCAAAGTCACCGGATCCGTTCCGGACTTGAAATGTGAAATCTGAGACAGGAGGTCTTTTGAAATGTCAAGATTCATAAAGATCTGATTCCCCAGACAAAAGTTAAAAATACATCAATATTCCGGATTCCCCCTCCCTCCACTTCCCCCACGGTGGTCAAGGGGGGGGGTGTGACTATTTCCAAGTTAGTTTGATAGGGTCCCTAATACGCCTGCCAAGTTTCATCGTCCTAGCACTTCTGGAAGTACCCTAACCCGAGATGAGTGGCCTGACAGACAGACCGAAAAGTAGTCGGTATATGGCACTTGAGCGAATTAGCCCTTACCCATATTACTGCTTTACTAAGTCCCTAATTGTTCCATCCGTTCTTATTTCTGAGATTTCGAACTTCTAATGTCATTTTGTATCCACCGATTATTTTTCATTTGCGTGTCTTTGGCTCGGTTCGAGGCAGGTGAGGCACCCGACTATAGGCGTATTCTCGCCGCTCCTCGAGAACTCGACTTGAGTAGTCCCCGATTTTTTTAGTCCCGGGCACTCATACGCCGTATTCTCGCGAGTACCCACGGACGGGGAATGCTCCGATTGTCACCATTATAAAAAAAATTCCCATACAGATTCGGAGGGGAATTAATTTCTGCTGGTGTTGCTGCACTGTAAAATTAATTCAAAAGAATCGGAATAAAAAAAAATAAAAAGTAAAAGGATTCACACTACTTTCCTCAACTGCCTATTTTTTTTTAACAAAGTCCATTTTAGCTGTTTCTATACGCAGAGTCTGCGTGAAGTGACTCCCTCTTTTTTTGCCGTTCCATTCGAGTCCTCGGGGAAAGGCGAGAATACGCCATATGGTAGATTTTCTTCGTTTCCCGTAAAAACCAACGTAGTCGCGTGAAGCTGAACAGCCGAGACAGTTCGTAATATCTAGCAGACTTTGAAGTTTAACCGAAAAGGGCCGAGATAGGACAATCTAGTGAATCATCACTTATTGACTTAAAGAGGCTTGGCGACCCGATGAAAATGCGTCACTTCGTTGCTCCATTATTCTCGAATAAGCGATTTTCAGATAGTGGGTTTTTCTGTCGAATTTGTGGTACCTTTATGTGCTTGTACCCATGCTGTATGATTGACAAAAACAATTTACGAAAAATAAGTGTACACGCAGTGATTTGCTTTGTGCAAGCTGATCGCTGGCCACTGAAAAGCCGCGTTTGTATTGAGATTCAAATTTTCCGTGTCATAGTAGAATTTGCGCTGTGGAGATGGATTCTGAACTTTACTAATAGAGCAGAATGAGATAGTTGAAAGTCAAATAGTCCCTTAGCAGAATGCAAATAATTCAATGTTTTCAGTTAGGTCATACAAAAATAAATTGGCTTTTCAGTTAAACTTTAAAAGAGTCACCTATGTTAGACATCACTTACTGCTCTCACCACACTAGAGCATGTCAGTTTAACAGAAACCAGGGTTACGCGATTTTTCTTTCATCGCTAGCGATTCGAAGATCAAGTCAGTGCGGTAAGTTTTCTGCCAGTAGGCTATGTCGTAAAGTTGCGTTTTTATGGCACTTGTAGCCTCTGGCTCAAGTGCCATGTGCCGATCACAATTCCGTCTGTCGGTCTGTCCGAGTTTCTTGTCACACTTTTTCGAGTTAGGGTACTTCCAGATGTGCTAGGACAATGAAACTTGGCAGGCATATCAGGGACCCGACCAAAATAACCTGGAAATAATCAGTTTCCCGATCCGAAAATATGCGGGGGAGTGGAGGGCGCTGGAACCTTGAAAATTGAGTGCATTTTGTCACATTTTTTCGAGTTAGAGTACTTCCAGATGTGCTAGGACCATGAAACTTGGCAGGCATATGAGAGACCCGACCAAACAAACATAGAAATAATCAGTTTTCCGATCCGACCATTTTTGGGGGGAAGTGGAGAGCAGAGGAATCCGGGAAATTGAGCAGTGTGTAACTTTCGAACGGGTGATCGGATTCTAATGGAATTCAATAACTGAATAGATTACATGTCTTGGATGTCCCATTTAAAGTCGTGGTCGGATTCGGTAGCCAGGGGGGAGACCGGAAATTTCAAGAAACGGTTAGAATGGAGAGATCTCTAGATAAATCGTTTAGACAACTGTACTGGATCCGGACACTTAGGGGGGGGGGGGGGGGGCGGAAGCTGACTTCAAATAAAAATTATGTCGATCTGATAATGGTGGGGGGAGTGGAGGGAGGGGAATCTGGAATATTCAGTCTTGCGTAACTTTGGAACGGGTGATATTCGAGCGAAATTTGAGAATTGAACAGAGGACATTTCTCTGGTGATCTTTTTCATAACCGAACCGGATCCGACAACTATTGGGGGGGGGGAATACCCGCTTAGACTGATGTGATCGGGATAGAACTTCGTGGGAATAACAAACAGATGATCTGGATTAATCATTTACAGAACCGTATTGGCTCCGGGTATTGTGGGTGGAGTTGGAGGGGTCTGGGAGCCCGGTGACCGCGAGCTGATTTACTTCCGGATGTGCTAGGACGATGAAACTTCGCTGGAATATTAGAGATTCAACAATATTTGCTTCGAAATTGCTACTTCCCGAATCCGATTATTCCTTAAAGTACCAATCTTGACCGCAAAGGAAAAAAAGGAAAGTAATATATGCATTTTCATGATACCCATCAGCCCATCATCATTTTTGCCTCAAGGGTTTTGCTTACAAATGAAGTTCTAGCTCCCTTAGAGTGCGCATCCCAACAGCAAAGTCGAAACTTACTTTTTATCAATCAGAACATCTTAACCCCTGCAAGTGCCATATGAGCTTACAGCTCTTGTTGCAGATACAATGGTATCTGATACCACGGTCTAAAGTCGTTTTCGCTGTTACCGTGGTATCTGATATCACGGTCAAAAGCTGTTTTTCCAGTCATCGTGGTATCTCGCCAGTTATTGTGGTATCTGATATTTAGATACCACAGTCCGATCGTGGTATCTGAAAAAGTCATCTCACTTTCATTATTAGCAACAATAGAGTCTAGTATTTTATCAAATTGGTAGGAAAGGGGTTTGGAAAAGGGGCGGTGTGACTGGATATAATTTTTTCTTTTGGGATGACTGTCAAGCTGGGGGAGTGGTCTGAGAAAGTGTATGCAGAACTAATGGAAAAGTCCATTTTCGGCAATTGTCGTTTTTGCAGAGCAACTGTGGTATCTGATACTACGGTAACTGCAAAAACGACGGATTTTCGGCAATTGTCGTTTTTGCAGAGCAACTGTGGTATCTGATACTACGGTAACTGCAAAAACGACGGGTGCTTGAGAGTGGAATTCCTGCCGGGATTTTCGGCGCTATCATCAGTTAAATACGGAAAAGTTGAGACTTTTTCAACTAGATGATGAAAGTCAGAGCGGAAAATCCTCGTGCGCTTGCACTAGAAGCAAGGAGTCTAGTCGAATGTACCTAGCGGGCATTAGCGACCCTAGCACTACTACTGCGATCCACCATATAATTAAGACTGCGAGAGGTGACCCGCTACGAGAGGCCGGAAGTTTCGAATCTTCTAACGAGTATAAGCATCACTTGATTACAATTGTTTGCAAGACGGAGTGCATCAGTATTTTTATAACTATATATTCTCCCAAACGGCCCTCCGCAGGGAATGTGACGCCAGCTTTTGTAGTTCTTAAGTTGCGTTTTATTGGATTCACTTTTGTTTTGTCAAAGTTTGTAGTTTGGCTCTTGTTTTGTCTTACCTGCGTTTATTGAGTTCTTGTTTCCGAAAAGTCAAACTACACCAAACTACGTCGGCGAGGTAGTTTGTAGTTTGAGCTCCGTAGTTTCAGGTTTGAAACTACAGCATATGGAATGGACAAATAAAACGGCTTTTAAGCGAAACTACGCCGAAACTACATCCAAAAAAAACGCAACTTTATGGCACTTGCATCTTCGCTCAAGTGCCATATATCGATAATTTTTTCGTCGGTCGGTCCGGTGATGGCGAGCTAGGGTACCAGAGATGCTAGGATGATGAAACTTGGAAGGGATACAGGGACCCGTCCAAACTGACTTGGAAATAGTCATTTCCCCGATTCGACCATCGTGGAGGGAGGGGAATCCGCAATATTGAGGCACGCGTAACTTTCGAACGGGTGATCGGATCTAAACAAAACTGATATGTGCAAAGAACACATGCCTCACATGTCCCATTTTACGTCCAAACCGGCGACAACTATGAGCAGAGTTGGAGGGGTAGTCACGGAAATATCATGACACGCTTAGAGCAGAGGGATCGGGATGAAACTTGGTGGGAAGAACAAGTACATATCCTTGATACATCTTTGTATCAATCGGGGGGGGGGGGGGGGGTAAGGGAAATCCGGGATCTTGAGGCAAGCATAACGTTTGAACGGGACATCGGACACAAACGAAACTTGACAGTTGGAAAGAGCTCGTGTCGCGGATGTACCATTTCGTGTCCGGACCGAATCCGATAACTCTGGGGGAGGGGGATCGAAAATCTCGAAACAAGCTTAGAGTGGACGGACCGGGACGAAGCTTGGTGAGAAGAAAAAGGAGAAGTTTTAAACAGAAATGGACCGATCGGCGCACTGAGGGGCTCTTGGAAGGGGTTTTCCGGAAATCCGGTGATTACGAGTTAAGGTACTTACAGTTGCAGATGGACGATGAAATTCGAGAGGTGTATTGGGGACCCGATCAGATTGACTGGAAGCAGTCATTGCCCGATCTGACTGTCTCCGGGGGGGGGGGGGGGGGGGGGTGGAGGGAACTGGAATCCGGACTACCAGAACTGCGTGCATAACTCTTGAACGTTTGGTGGGATCCGAAGAAAGCTTGAGTTGACAAAAGGACGTGTTTCTGATTTCACGAACACGTTCAAAATCCCCCAAGGGCCCATAATCATTTGTACCTCAAGTATTTAAAATGAGTGTTTAGTCCGGATGAACGAGTGATAGGCGAGATTCAATGAAGATAAGGCTCCTGGGCTGAGGGCTAAAGACATTCTGACACCGTAGGTGCCCACTATCCCCAGGGCCAGTCAAGACACCGGACATAGCAGAAAGGGGAAAGTCTCCGGCAATTCTATAGCTCAGCCGCAGTCAGCCTGGAAATCCCTAATCAAGCTATTTCACACGTCCTAACGAAGCTGGAATTCAAATATCCAGTCAAGCCCGAGGCTTACTAGCCGAGACGAACCATTACATTGGTTATTTTACTGTACGAAACCATTTACAGAAGTACACAGCATGTAAAAGTAGATAATGTGCAACACTGAGCCCTAGCTAAATATATAAATTGATCCTTACCAGAAATATAACGTAAGGTAACCGAGGTCTTGCTCCGACCGACGGTGAAAGAGAACTTCTTAGTCTACGGACTCATTCCGTAGCCAAAAAACTTTGAATGAAATGATGCCAATCTCATGATGCCGGGAAAGTAATGATGGTGATGAAAAGCGAAGAGATATATAGAAAAGTAGGTGATCGAGGAAGGAAATAACTAGGAGGGCTATTGCAGCGCAAAGTGCCATGAGAAGTCTCCATGATACCAAAAGATCCATTTTCGTGATTCCGAAGGGCCCGTGGTAATACTCTTCATGACTATCTGTCCTTGCCGATGCAAAATCTCCGGCCTCTCCGGGTAGCTAGCGGAAGAAAAGGCAGAAGTGGTGTCACAGCTGCTCCCAAAGATCGCGGTGATTGATAGACACAGGGTTTGAGTCGTTGAGTTTGAGTCGTACGGACACGCTTACTCCTTCTTCCTGAGGATCATTGGCGTGTTTTGGATTTAGTCATATAGAGTATTTTTGTCTCAAGGGTTTCGCTTACAGATGACTTTCCAGCATAGTTAAACACCAATGTTACCGCAAAGAGGGAAAAAAACACTACACATTTTTAAGACCCACAAGGGCCCATGGTCATCTGTGCCCCAAGTATTTTGTTTCCAAATCGAGCTCGAACCCCTTAAAGTGCGCATCTTAGCCACAAAGGGCAAAAAAGTATACTTTCGAGCGAATGATATACCGTCATGACCCAAGGGCCCATGATCATTTGCTTACAAAATGGATTCCTAGCCCCCTTAAATTGCACATTGTAAGCGCAAAGAGCACGGCATATTCTTACTAAACCATACATTTTCATGAACCCGCAAGGTCCAAATCGCCTGTGTCTCAGCGTAGCACAAATCTTGGCTGTTACCCTTTGCTACTGCGTATGCTTGCAAGACAAGTTCCATATGTTGTTCGATATCAGTAGGGTTCTTTCAGTTCCGCTTGGTCGTTGGTCTGGTTTGACTGTGCTCTAGAACAGGAGCCGGCGTCTTCCTACCAAGAAATCCACGGACGTCATCTCAGAATGTACCGTCTTCAATGCAAAATCAGTACCCGGTGGTACCATGGATCTGTGATCCAACTCGCTTTAGGACAATTTGTGTTTAATTAATAGAGATCGTTCACAAAGATAGAAAAATAGGCTAGAGCGCAAGACTAGAAGTAGGAAAAATGACGGAAGTACAACAGCCGTTAGAGATTAAAATATTGCAAGTTCGCCGGTTGGAAGCTTGCTTGCATATGTCACTTCCCAGCGAAGAGTTGACTCTGAAAGACAAATAGGATGCTAATTACTTTCAGTAGTTATTACTTCAGCTTGTTTGACTTTCCTTACAGTTTTTTTTGGCGTCTGCATTAGAACTATAAGCTTTGCTGTTCGTAGTTTAAGACAGGCGTTCATTCCACCGCATAACGCTACCTACTTAATTTAGTAAACTCCAGCTCAGTTCGAAAACTTGTTCAGTCCACGTGTCAATTGAAGCCGACAGTAGTTAGTAGTTGTATTTTTTGTTTCTCTTTTTTATATAGGTAAGTAGTTATGTGGACTTTCGCGCGAATGCAAACCCTCATAGGTTTTTTCTCCAGCGCGAAATTGTTATTTTTTTTTTTTATTTGTGAATGATTGGAAATTGTGTAATTTCTTACAAGGGGTCAAATATGTCGCAGCTACATTTTCTGTTGCTGATAGAATTTATGGCTCAACATTCTTCGTAGCAACAGGATTTAATGGATTGCATGTAATTGTAGGAACAACCTTCCTAATCTAAAATAAAAAAAATAAAAAAACTTGAACTTGAAAAAGTTGGACGCCCTTCGGCTGCCTATCCCGTCAAGAGCCGTGTACTTCTTTAGGCCGATCTGGGAAGCTCCGCCAGTTTGTTTATTATTGTTCCAAAAACGGTAGGCTATGCCAGTGGTTCCCAACCTTTCCCGTACCGCGTACCCCTAATCAAGGTTCGAAAAGGTTGCGTACTCTCCTTTTCAGAACGTGAAAATACGATATTTATTGTCATAAATGACAACTGATAAGGCATAGGTACCAGTGCAGAAAAATATACAAAATCAATAGAGAGATTGCACCATACCCGACGAAAACGGACGGGATCGTAATGAAAAACTTTAACATTAGGATGTATAGGACTTTCAACGTTGAAATTAAATTATCGGCGTTTTATCTTCATTCTGAGCCAGGGACTTGCTGGAAATGTTAATTGGGCTATTCCTTAACACAATTCTGTTTTTGCAAAAGAGTTTCCATGGAAGTAAGAGCCTGAAGGCTTCAAAGTTTGTAAACAAAGACGAAGCCGAGGACGAAGTCGTCCTATTGGTCGACTATGACACAGTTTTTTCAAATCCGCGTCATCGCCGACCAATAGGATTCGAGACTCCGTTTTTGTGTTCAAACTTTGAAGCCTTCAGGCTCTTAGTTCCATGGAAACTCTTTTGCAAAAATAGAATTATACGGTTAAGGAATATCCCAATTGACAGTTCCAGCAAGTCCCTGGCTCAGAATGATGATGAAACGCCGATAATTTAATTTCAAAGTTGAAAGTCCTATACCTCCCAATGTTAAATTTTCTTGTATGATCCCGTGATTGTTGGGAAAACCTCTCTGGCACGCCAATTCCTCCAGTGCAACGTTAAATAAAGTTTATTGTAACAACGAGTATTTACAGATGTACAATGTCAGCAATAAGTGTAGTCAGGAAAGATCAGGAAAAGTCAGGAACCCTATAAAATAATAATGACTCTTTTTCTTTATGATTTTACTTTAAGAATGAATACATCAATTCAGAATTAGTAATTATATCTTAATTATATAGTAATATAATAATCCGAAAAAGGTTTACCTTAAAATTACAGCAAATCCACTTTAATTATTACAAGCCATTACTCTGGTCGAAGACAGTCTACCAACTGAACTGGTAGCGTAGCGCTTCTATGAAGATACTTTACTTTACTCAACACTGCTAGATGGCGTTATAAATGGGAAAAGCGCGGAATATTCAAATAAGGTGAGAAACGGAATCGGACGATTCCTAACAGTGATGATGGTGTAGCAATATCCGTTTTCATCCGGTAGGGTGCAATCTCTCTCTGAGACACTTGAGGCTGCTTTGTAGCAAACATTTTTCAAATATCGGCTCAATGAGAAAAGGCAATATTTGTTACAGTCAGCTTGTTGTTTGACTCAATAATGGATTTTACGGCAGTAGATTTTTGGAATCAGTATTATTTTCTTGGCTTTCACTAGGTTTGTAAACAGAGGCGTCACATACGGGTTGGGGTTACCCATCCACCCAAAGTGGTCGGTCAGTCGAAAAAAGGGCTGCAAACTAAATCGATTTTGGTACCTTCGCGTACCCCTTGCAAGGGTCTCCCTTACCCCAGGTTGGGAATCACTGGGCTAAGCTATTTGTGCACCGGTTGTTTTTTCGACTTCGGCTAAAACTCCAAAGCTGCTTTTGCGCTCTGCTTCTTTGTGACGTGGAAACTTCACCCAGCGTGTGGAAGTGATCAGCAAGAAGCTGCAGAGGCTTTCCGTCAGTTCTTGTGCTCGACGAATTCTCGCTTTGCTTTTTGGAAGACGAATCTTTGAGACGTCAGAATCGTCCTTATTTCTACTACAATTCGGGTGTGTTCCAAACTCCTATCACATCTTCGTGGGGAAATTTTTGGTGTTAATAACTGGGGGGAGGATTGGTTGGTAAAAGTAACGGGAAGTAAAATATTTGGTGATATGGAAAAGTTGGGAAGATTCCTTTCGGTCTCGATGAACCACAGAGAAAGATTCCTGTAAAGGAATGTGTAAAATAGTTAGCATTTATTTGGTTTGTGTTTTTTATTTTTGTTTGTGTTTATTTTTTTCCCATGGCCTCTGTGCTTTTAGTGGAATAAATCTTATCTTATCTTATCTAAATCTTATCTTATCAACAGATACATACACCAAAGTTGTTCTGCGTGTCCATTCACATTGATGGGTTAGAATGACGATGTTGTGGAAGGTTGGAACAAACTCTAGCATATGTGTGTTCTAAATATTCTTTGAGCCCAAGCTGACTTTTAAACATTTATTCAAACAATGTTTACAACAGATACGTAAGCTACGATTCTTCGTCAGCGATATTTTCGTAGTTGACGTACCCGTTGGAAACATTGTTTGAATATATGTGTCTTCTATCCAGCGAATTCAGTGACAGGAGACTAAGCTTTTTTACGTCTGGGGGGAAGGGGAGCCTGTTGTTGCAGGGCACAGTTTGAGGAGTTAAAAGGTTGCTTTTGGCGCGTAAGGGTTCTCTCTCGATTTTCTAGATTTTGTCTTCTACCCTTAACATAGCAGCGGCAAATACTTACAACTCCTGATCCAATTTGCTGGAGGAGACTGGAAGCAGATCCAGAAGTTGGAGGGCATATGGATGGGCGCCGAGAACCGAAACTCAGGGTAGGTCCAAGCATTGGAACACTGGACGCCGGGCTTGGCGTGCCGCCACTCTGGAAGAACCTGGCATGGTAATACTCAACTTCAAAGGCGGAGATACGGATCTGGGTCTCAATTTCGCGCTTGTTTTGTTCCTGCTTCTTAGTCTGTAGACCCTTCGATTAGCAAGATGTGAATTAACGTATGACTTCCGTGCTCAGCCCTGCCAGCTTACAAAATTAAACTCGTGAAAAACCTTCTCTCTTAACTTCTTAAGACCATTTACACGATCCCTCCCTGACTATCCTCCTCGCGCTATTCACTCTCCAACAGCCGCCTTACTGTTCCAAATGGTCACCTCACTGTTATCTTATAAATCTACAGAAGTGGAATAAAAATGGAAATACCCGTTAAACGGTATTTTTTTTTATTAAAACAGGCTGTTTCTGTTTTTCCGGAAAAAAAAAGGAAAAACAGAAACGGTTTTCCGTTTTTTCTCACCGCTTCTGTTTCTGTTACCTTTTTTCCGTTTCTGTTTTACCCAAAACAGAAACAGTGCCGACCCATAATGTGAATACGCCTACGGTCCCAGACACGCTAGACCGTTAGATCAAGAACGGATAATACGTATGTAGTAGGCCTATATTGTAACACTTGCAGTACAAGTCTGTTGAGATAAAATATTATTCATAGCAAATTATATAAAGGGTCCAAGACCTCAACCCTACTTTGCATCAAGTACGCCATCTTCTTCTCCATAGAAGTTTACGACGTTCAGCTAGTTGTAAATTGTGACAGACCTTTCTTCTATAAGCAGAAACGTTTTTCGATGCAGGTGCAACGTATACAAGAAATGAACCCAAATTCAAGTTTTAATCCAAATTCGTGAACAGTTTCTGGCAGTTCGCTAACCGTCAAAATCAACAATTAAACAATCCTTCAAGTACCCCAGAATTACCCGTTTTACCAAATCCAGAAGTATGCTTCTGCTTCCATTGAAATAGCCATGGTCTTCAGGGAAAAGATTGGAAAGTTTGCACTGGATCACCCATTCTTATTGAAAATTGCATTTTCACGGAAACTTATTGTAAGCCTTCTGCCCAGCTTTCATCCCAGCAGGCCTGTTCGGGCCACACGCGTGGATCAAGATATGTCAGACCCCCCCTCGAATCGGACCACTTCCAGAATCTTCAGTACTGGTACACTGTCAGAAGTTTCATAAGAGATAACACGAGGATGCGCGGTTTCAACAAACAATGTGTAACAGATAACAGTTCGGATGTTATCTGTTGTGTTTCAAAATGTTATGCATAATAAGCATTACCATCAGGAAGAACCGCCACAAAGTATCTGCTGAGTTTTCCGATATCATGACGTTAAGGAATAAAGTCAGTAAATGCTTTTTTGGCTCTTCCTAACAAAGCTTGTTATGCCTAACATTGCGCATAACGTTTTCAAACACAACATATAACATCCGAAGTGTTATCTGTTACGCATTGTCTGTTGAAACCGCGCATCCTGGTGTTATCGGTTATGAAACTTCTGGCAGTGTACTGGTGCTATAATTTGCCATTTCATAAGGGTCGATTGTCATGACTGGTTATATGTCATTTCGTGGGAAAAGCGGCTTAGTGAATGTGCTGTCAACACCTAGGCTTATCAGCTTAACTTACTATATATGACAGAATATATACGTTATAGTATAGCGTGCTAAAACGCTCAGAAATTTCACTGGACGAAAGTCCGTCACATTGTCACGATTTTAAAACGAATTCGGCATTTTGCTGTGATAGTTTTTCTTTTAAATTAAATCGATCATCATCAAGGCTACATCATTCTCAATAATTAGTGCTTCCCGCAGGGATTTGTGGGCGAATCTGTTTTCCCATAGAATGGGAGAAAAACTACAGCCGGAAATTTGTGACGAAGGATAAAACCTAATCTACTCTATTATCCGTAAAATGAAAACAATTTTTCAACTTTTATCCTGCACAGTAGATGGCTACAGACAGCAGCCTGATCTTCAGTTATGGTGCAGCTGAAGCTGTTAGGGCGAATCTCGTCTGGACAAGCTAAATTCGCCATCGGTGAGACCCGGGCTTAATCTGGGCTAGAATGGCTAGAATGTGTGTTTTTTCCTCTGTGTATATGGCTACGGCTGAATTAAATAAATAAATAATCGATTTGGTACATACAGGTTGCACTATTATTGCTGGCTTTTGCCAGATTAGATTTAGATTAGATCATATATTGGGTTTATTGAAAAAAAATACTAGGAACTACAAAACCCTCCAGAAGTTTACACTTGTTAAGAGGTTTAACAAACCCTCTTTGACAGATTAACCTACATAACACTATCATAGAGAGAGAAATAAGAAAAACAGAGAGGAAGAGAAAAGAAAAAATAAACAAAATTATGCACTTACTCGGTTCCTGGTCAAACACCCAACAACAAAATAACTATACACTCCGAAATCCCGTCTCCAAAAATAAACAAAACCAAACAATTGAATAAATTATAAATGGATAAATAAACATAACGGAATCTGGGCCAACCTGTGAAAGACTCAAATCAAAATAACAACAATTAAAACTCATGTTGGTGGAGACAAAGGGTTTTAAGAGATGCAGAAGTTCTTTAACGAAAATGATAGCGTCGAGACACAATGTATCCGCAAGCCAAAAGCAGAAACACAGCATTCTATCGTGGAAATGCAGTCTGTGTGAGCCAAGGCAAAACCCAGATTGCCGCTAACAGCGAATCTCGTGACGTTCTTGGCAGAGAAACGTATCAGAGATATGCCAGATTACAAGGGTGACCTGAGAATCTACTCGTGACCTGAGAATCTACTCAAGGTGACCTGCATGAGAATCCCAATCCTCGTGAGAACTACCGGCGCTCGAGTCTAGAAAAGCCCAGACAAACCCCAGATTGCCACTCAGACCGAATTTCGCATAGATGTAAGAGTTTTCACAAAGTTCTTGGCATAAAAACTGATCAGAGATACGGGAATTGTCAGGGTGATATGAGAATCCCCGTGGGAACTACCGGCGGTCGAGTATGAAAAAAAAAAGTCCACTTACACGTACCATGACGGCTGGTATCACCGAAAATAGCCCAGTTGCCGTTGACGGCCTTCTGTCATTCCCGACACTCGAATGTCGACGTTCGGGAAGTGAGTTTAGTCCCAAGCATGAAGAGGGGGAGAGGGTGGATCCAGTAATATTTGAGGGCCGGCCATTCTTCGAACTTGGTGTGAGGCAGTTATCAGAGAGGCGGCGGACTGTGGGGCTAACTGAAGGTGACACTCGCAGTGAACTGGATTCCGGTGACGACGGTCCTGCGAATTAAGTAAGATTCGGATTATAATAGAGTGGTAATTGGAGGGAGCAAGGGAGGCTATAGTCGTATGTTCCCTTGTCCCTAATTCCATTTTCATTATTTCTGAGCTTTCTTCCACACTTTCGAACAGTTTAAATCCAACAACACTCCATCACTTCCCTTAAATTACCCCTCGCCCTATTTACTCTTAAACTTACAGTATTTTAAAATATTTGAATACGTTAAAACTATGATGTGCTTTCAACAAATAACACGGTTTTGGCTGTTTTATACCTTTTCCGAGACCCTTTGACTGGTAGTGAAAACAGGGAAACAATTTACATAACCAGTTTTTCTGACAGAAAAACTTCTCGCAGACAACCGTAGACAGCGTGATACACATTGAAGGTAGCAAAACACGGCAAGTGAGAGAATCAGCGTGGTTTCGTTACAGAAAAACTTCTCGCAGACAACCGTAGACAGCGTGATACACATTGAAGGTAGCAAAACACGGCAAGTGAGAGAATCAGCGTGGTTTCGTTAGAGGGGCTAGAATGTACCGTACGAAATTGGGGTCTCCTGGTTTACAAATATATGGAGTGATTAATAGGTTGCATTAGTATTATAGGTAAGACAAGTCCTTTAAAACTCAAATTGTGAAGCATGAAAATGCAAATTAATGATAGTAAGTCTTTGGTTCTGCCTCCGCTCACACTGGAATTCGTCCAAGGAGACCGAACGGTTACAGACGTTTTGTCATAGTTCCTCCAGTAGTTTGACACCATGATTATCTACAGGTGTTTAAATTGGCTTAACGTTCCTCTTTCCGTCTGCGGCGATTCCAGACCTAACTCCCCGAAATAAAATCGGGCTTCCTTTCTTTTCCTCACTTACTTACTGTTCTCCAACTGCGAGATACTGTCAAGTACCACGAATAACTTTCACCTTAGTCGCCTACGTTTCTGTCCAGTTCTAGTACAGTAGAGGTATGTTTATTTGAACACTTTTTTAACTGTTACACTACCTTGGCTTTCTTACTTGCATATAAAAAAGTAAAATGGAAAAGAAAAATAACAAACTTGATATCAGCTAACAGCCAACTATTTCAGGGTTATCCTGGCACAAACTTGAAGCAGAAATTCAATTAAATTTCTTTGATTCTGAATTTATTAAAAAGGTCCTTCCTCTTTTGAAGGCATACGGTTCGGACCGCCATCTTCTCAATTGAAGGTGCGTTCCTCCCGGCAAACTTTTCAAATTATAAAAAACAAAACTGAGGTGTCAGCTGAGTCACTTTCATAGATGAATGGTGAATTAGCAAAATATTCAAAAAGTGACAAAAGCGTCAGTGATTATTAGTATTTATAGGGGAAAAGGTCTGGTTTGGGTTTTAGTTTTGTCTTCAGCGATCGTTCACTGTTAGAAAACGTTCACATAAGCATACCTCTACTGCAAAGAAGTTAAGGTACGTGTGAAGGTAGCTTAGTAGAAATCGTGAACTGGGTTTCTATATTCGCAATAGCAGAAACCCCAACAGAGTGATGACGCATGTTCGCATTGTTATTATTTTCGTTCTAGAGAGCGTGATAACTACCAGAATACGGCGCTGGCCCCTCCTCGTATCATCGTAACTTGTAATAACTTCACTGGAACGTTACCTAAGTGTCATGCCTGTTATTCATATATTGTTAGCTGTGACTCTTTGACATTAGGCTACTACTTCATTCTTGAAAACCTATGTCACAGAAATGAAGTTTGTTTGCTTTCCCTCGTCTTAATCCCGTTTCTATCCATTTTCAGAAACGCTTTGGGGATCAATTCGAAGTTGAGATTATACGGATTCCGGTTCCACGTCGAAACTTCGGATTCATATCCATGTCTAGTAGTATCATTTACCAGATAGTTAAAGGTAAGAAGACAAGTCTTGTTTACACCTCTACACGGGCAACAGGACAAAGACAGCATTACAAACTAAGGAATTCACGTTTTCGCTGAATTCCGGCTGAACTATCGACGTGGTATGGAACAAAAGCTGCGAGGTCGATCTCTATGAGCGTGTTCCACCCTCCTAACAATAGTAGCCTAACCATTTGTTACTATTTTTGTTTCATCCTCGTGAAAAGTTACTACGCTGATCTTCCAACCTTCTCAAAATTGTAACTAGTAGTAGCAAATCTCTGTGACGTGATTCGCCCGCTCAGCCCGTGGCAAGATATTTTCCCGAAAATAGGAAAATCCGTTCCAGCCTTGACACCAAGAAGCCGGAATCAGCGATGTCATTCGTAGTAACTACAGTAAGTAGGGTGGAACACGCTCTATATCTTTTTTTTACCTGAGTCGAATCTCCCAAGCATCCAATAAAGACACCTGCTTGGGAGTCATTGTGCTACAGTTCTTTGGGTTGGAGTACGAGCTTTCTAGCCAGGTTATGGACCCTTCGTCATCTTGCTATCCACTGATTCGATAAGAGGATTGACTTATGTAGGTCCAATCAGGCGAGTCGGACCCTACAGTTTCTTTGGCAAAGGAGCCTTTTGCTAACCTGAGTAATTGGACTTGTTTCTCGCAAAATTCTCCTCAGAGCACGTCTTCCTGGTATCGACATAGACGCATGGCACGCTGATAACCGGGTGAGACATATTGTCGGAGCTCAGCTGGTGTTTCAGGGGACGTATACGCTCGGGACTGGATGATAGGGCATCAAGCCGCAACCGATTCCGTTGATGTCTAGACAAAAGAACTGAGTTAAAGGAGAGTTTCGTCCCTATAGCTCAATGACCTTTCACCACCAGAGCAAAATAACACTAGGCAGTAGCACCAAGACCTTTGCTTTCCATGCTTGGCAAAAGAGTTGCGGCCCTCGGACTGCTTAGCAATTAATAAATCCATCTGAACGTGTCCGAAAGCTTTTTGGTGCTGCAAATGCTGCATTAATGCTGCATTTTCTTTTTTTTTTGTCTGAAAGCTGTTACCTTTTTTTTTTTCTCTGACACTTCTAGAATACCAAAATTTAAGTCGGGAAGAAGAAGAAGAAAAAAGAATTAGCTGTATAAAGCTGACAAAATAAACCAGCTACTGATATCCAGCCTTCTTATCTTCTTTTCTTTCGTTTCTTCGTAGGCCATGATCGCCAGTTGTCTTAGAATTTGGAATGTTTACCAAATTGTCAGTTATCTTTTGAATTTGTTATGTTTGCCGCCGAAAACACTGAGAGAATCGCCATACTCCCCAGTTTCTTCTTGAAAATTCAGCATAAAATTTAGCATTCTTGCTGAATTTGTAAATGAATTTTATGCTGAATTAATGCTGCATTAACTGAGCGAAAATTTAAGTCCGAAAGCGAAATGCTGCACAAAATGCTGAATTATTTCAGCATTTTCGTTCGTTTCGGAGCTTTCGGACACGCTCTCTATCTATCTATCATAGCGCTGCCCGCTACGCTTACGGCATTTAAAGCGAGACAAACTTCCAGGTTTAAAATTTTCTAGTAAAGGTAAGATGCGACCTGCACACATCAAGGAAATAGTGGAGGTTTTATCTTTCTTTTGCTGTTTTCAGAATATGAAGTTATTGGAGCCAGAGCTGGTGCACAACTGGTTTAGTTTCAGCAGGGGCGTTTGCTGTCGTTAGTGGTGCTAGTATCGCTGATGTTCGAGTGTGTGTCACTTTTTCCAAGTGGAATTCAAGCAGTAGCACACCACCCCTGGCTCTGATATCTCTATTTACACAGCAAACATAAAAAGATACAAACACCCCTATCACCTCAATGTGCACCTCAGGTGTACTAGAATTTTCTGAACCCGCAATTTTGCCTCGCTCTGAATGTCACGGACGCCATCGACGGCACTACGAGGGCGGCCCGTTTCCGATGCATACAAAGCATAGGTGTTGGCGCTACTTCCTAGTGTTATTTTGCTCTGGAGTACATTCACCGGTCGCAATATGTAACAAATATGGTTGGCACCTGCCCATTTTTAAGTCTGCATGTCTATTTTCTTAAAGGAAACCTGAATGAAGAGTACCAAGTATCATCCCTATCTGTATGACTTCCGTTAACATTGCCTGCAGAAAACCCAATCCATATACGAAATAGTGTTTCCAAGCTATGATTTTTGCTCCATTTTGCATCTGTCCTCATTTCAGTACCGAACAATTTTAGAAATGAACAAATGTCTCCAATCAACCCTTCTTCTAGAATATTTTTTAACCAGTTAAGCCCAAAGGTATATCTAGAAGAAATTCCAATACGATCCGGCCAGCGCTGTACAAGATTTAAATGAATTGCACTTTTTGTTTTGGAGTCTGCATGTGCAAACCTCCAGAAACGAACATCCCTATTTTGAAAACGTCACGCTCAGGAAAAGAATGCTCTCCGTGGCCATGTCTGTAAATGCATTCTCCATGGTGTGTTCAACTATGGTTTCATTGTTGACGTGCCCTTTAAGTGAAGTCACATTAAATAAACTAAGAAGATTAAAATTAATGTTTGTTTGTTGCTAAATTATCAAAAAGGGGGCTCCGACTTTTTTAATTACATAACGGCCCTGGATCTCTACGTCTGGCCTGCAGCTACGCCCTTGAGAATCGGGAAAAGGGGATAACAAACCAGGACAAAGGGTTGTAGGCTACCTGACCTGATCCTCGTTTTTGTTGCATGCTGCAGGTCCACTTCTCGGCCGATTCCGGACTGATTCTTTCTACATCCGTTTTTGCACTGCAGCGCCTTAGAGGAATCAAGATGCTGCAGCGCTGCCGCTTCAACCAAGAAGAAAGTAAATCCAAAAACGTATATTATGCAAAAGCAAGAAGTGCTGCAGCAGCGATGCGGCAGCGCTATTGCAACGAAAACGAGGCTCTGTAGAAGGTGGGTGTGGTGTTGCCCTCACAGTAAATCCCGACAAAACTCCAAACAGGAGTTGTCCTTTCTTCTTACCTGTCAATCTGTTCTAGCATTTCCTGCAAGACTTCCATCAAAGATGTGAATTGTTCCAACACTAACGTCGGATTGACAGCATGAGGCAGCAACGCCGGCAAAACTCTGGTTGCCATGACGTTAACGCTAAGGCCGTACTTCTTATCCGACAACATCCGCTTGTATATCCCTGAAACGACAATCATAACACAATCGTTAATTTCTCAAAGCACTTCGGTTTCCAATTAATTTGTTGTCGACATCAACGATGAACGAGGAGTGAAGATTCAAGTATATTAAATTATCTAAAATTTTCTTTTGTAACCCGTCTAGGTACAGGCGGAGTAGCCTATGGTAAAAAATAAAAAAGAGAGAGAAACAACATAACATCAACAACAACCAAAATAATTAAAATTCAGTAATCCGGAACATCATGGAGCTCCATGGGTGGCCACAGTTTTGCTCCATCCGACAGCCGTAGACGGATCAACTCTTTTCAGAACTTTTCGATGAGATGGCTGTTCCTTGTCCAGGGGGGGGGGGGGGGGGGGTATTTTAGAAAACCGAAAGAAAATGGAACGAATTTGACGAAGATTTTCGTTACTGAAGATGGTCCCGAAAGGGGAAAGATACAGAACCTGTGGAAGAGCAGTGGCATTGTAGGTGGATAAGCGCCTCTGCAATGACCTTAAAGAATTTAAATGGTATGGCGGAAATGAGGTCAAACCATTATCGTTCAATAGGAGTGAATACTTTTGAATCCTTTTTCCGCAAAATTCTAACGCTACCGTTCTTTGTTCACAACTATTCACAATTCCTACCCTGAAGGAGCTGCGCCACAAAGCCAATGATATATATATAGATCTATACATATAGATAGATATGATATATACATATTTAGATATATTATTGATTGCTGAGCAGGCCTAGGGCTATGCATGGCCGTCGGGCTGTTTATTTGTTGCCATTGCCATGGCAACAAATAATGTAAGAAAAGCACGATAAAACAACAGCAACGCGAAGTTTCATAACAGACAACAGAAGGATGCGCGGTTTCAATAGACAGTGCATAATAGAAAACATTTGGGATGTTATCTGTTGTGTTGCAAAACGTTATGCGTGTATGCAGAACAAGAATTGCCAGTAAGAGCCAAAAGAGCACCTACTGACATTTTTGTTTTGTCGTCATGATGTCCAAAAATCGAGCAGATACTTTTTGGCAATTCTTCTGCTCTTCCTGATGGCAACGGTTGCTTTGCATAACATTTTCAAATACAACAGACAATCCGAAGTGTTGTCTGTTACGCATTGTCTGCTGAAACCGCGCATCCTTCTGTTGTCTGTTATGAAACTTCTGACAGTGAACAACAAAACTGCTCCGTAATCTAATGACACATTTATTGTATTTCCCTATTCCAAAAATCTACTCCTAGATTCTATCGCTATCCCTAGGAATCCCCCGAATTTCTTAATCGTAGCAAACTGTCATTCATCTTTACAACTTCGCTGAGCTCCACTCGCGAACCACAGGACCCAAACTCTCATTCTGGCAGAAGTAAGGACCGAATTCATGCCCGAAATTACCAATATATCGTCTTCTAGCCCCAACTGGTAGAGTATCCGTCAACATTTCAAGTTATCTTTTTTGCAATGTTGCAACGTTATATCGATTAAGAGCCTGATGAAAAATTTATCTCAAAATAGTACTATGAAGTAGTACGAAAATACACATGCAGTACTAACGATGCTACTACATGCTTCTACTTCAAGGCTACCGTGTTACTGCATACTACTACTATATGCTATATGCTACTATTAGCAAGACTGGATGCTACTATGGCAAGACATGATGGTACTGGATACTACTACATAAGATTGGACCAGTCTGAGGCACATTAAATGATAGTATTCTTTGCTATTACATGCAACGTTTTCGTACTACTACCATAGCCATACTACTACGCAGGCTATAAATTTTTCATCGGGAGACTGTGATAATGATTTGGTAGCTTTTGCTGCCCGAGTTGCTGCCCTACCTATTTTCTATGCCCTACGTACCCGTATGGAAAGGTATCCTCTTGGATAACTTTTGCATGGGGTAGATTTCCTTTGTATTTTTGTCTAGTGTCTGTTTTAGTGTATGTTCGTATTTTGTTGCTATGGTCTTTTGGACTGAAATGAAACAGTAATAATAAAATAATAAGAGAAACTGAATCGACTGTTTGTAACAAAAGCCAGTGAATCCCACCCACTCATGAATTATTTAGTGGATCGAACTGGCATACACCAGATAACTGGAAGTGCCTTTTGACTGTCTTCTGATTGTTAAGAAGTCTTTGAGACTGCCCATAAGGAGCGTGTTCCACCCTACTTACCCTAGTTACTACGCTTTAAATAAACTGCTAGCGATCTGTGACGAATTCGCCCATCAGCATGATATTATTTATAATACGTCAAAAACTTTCTGCATGTTATTTCGCCCGAATAATCTCCAGAAAATAAAACCACCCCGGGTATTTTTGTCAGGACATGTTGTTAGTTTTGTGGATTAATTTATGTACCTATGGTTCATATTCTCTAGCGATCTTAGTGATGATTGTCACCTTTAAACACTTGTATAGATCTCACTGCATACGAGTAAATTTGTTAACAAGACGGTTCAGCAATTGCTCTACTGCGGTTAAGAATTTTCTGATTCGGAGTTACAGTACTTGTCTGTACGGTGTTGGCATGATCTCGTCGCATACAGTTAAGGCATTTACCACAACACGTGTTTGTTACAATAATTCGTTCCGTCTCCGACATTCTCTGCCATCTTGGTGTAGCGCTAAGGAAATGTTTTCTGATGCTACACTGCGTGATTTTGCGGAGGTAGTTCTCAGGAGCTGTGAATCCATTAGACTCCGGGTTGTTCATAATTATTGTGGTATTAGTCTTATCGATGGAGTGAGTACCCCATTTATGCAGTTATCATTACCCATCTGGGATAAGATCAATTCCGATCTTTTTTGGTTTCCCAGGTGGATAGGTGATATTCATTCTTTAACTGTTATTGTTTTTGTTTGTATTTTTGTATTAGGCTAGTCAATATGGAAGCCTTTTTCCCGATTAATGAGTATTTATGTATGTAGTACGCATGACGTCACGATTCTGGCTTCTTGGCGTCGAGATACGTCATAATACGAGATACGTACATAATTACGTCAAAGAGATTCGTAGGTATCACGGTTACTATATACGAGCGTGGTAAGCAGATAGTTACTATCTCCAGAAGGCAGGAACGGTCAGCGTAGTAACTTTTCCCGAGCTTGGAACAAAAATAATAACTAACAGTTACTATTGTTAGAAGGGTGGAACACGCCCAAGGATGCATCCCGTCTGGACACTTGCTGGTATGACGCTCATACCCGATGAAAAATTTATCTCAGAATAGTAGTATGAAGTTGTACGAAAATGTAGCACGGAGTACTAACTGATGCTATTACATGCTTCTACTTCAAGGCTACCGTGCTACTTGCATTCTACCGCATGCTACTATTAGCAAGACTGGAAGCTCCTAGAGCAAGACAGGGTGCTACTGGATACTACTACTTAAGATTGACCCAGTCTGAGCCACACTAAATGATAGTACTGTTTACTATTACATATCACTAGATGCAACTTTTTGGTAGAACTATCATACAACTCCGCAGGCTACAAATTTTTCATCGGGTACCGAGTCCCGGGTTGAAGTCTACATACTGCTAATGCTAGAGCTAGAATACTTTCGGTTCAACTCTTCCAATAAGTTTCGTGAGAACAACAGAGGCGGAATGATCGATACAAGTGTCTTCACTGAAGCCTCTGGGCAATGAACAACACATTAAAGTAATTTGTCTACTAAATATAAACATACGTATGTACGGGCAAGTTTTAATAACAACTCTTCAACTCGCTATATTATATATAATCTTGGGTCTCCATTATACCATCCAGTCCACTGATCCTCTGGTCAGTGAAATCTGCAAAGTGAAACACGACCAAAGGTATCGATGGCCCAAACATCCAGACAATGATCCAGATGAATCTCCATGATCCAGAGAAGATCATAGGCATCATACTGGATCATAGGCAAGTATGTCGAGGATGTGAATGATACAAGTGCTTGTTTTAAGTCTTTAAAGTTGCTCATCGTGGGCCAACTACGGGATTATCAAGCGGCAGTTTTCGTTTTCCAGTGCGTGCATAATCTAGTCGCAAGTGTTTTTCGTGATACCTACCGTGCTAACATATTCATGAATATGATACGAGGAATAGTGATAAATTGGTGATTGAGCTGGGATTTCGCCAGGATTTCGATTGCAGTTTCTTGGAACCGCAGTCTGGAATTCTCTACCAGTGAGCATCAGCCTGAGCATCTTTTAGAGTTTAAGAGAGAATCAAAAGAATATTTAATAAGTGATGGTTGAGATTTATTATGTTGTTTGTTGGTGTGTTTAGAAAATGGTTAATCTTTACTACTGCATGCCAGCAAAAACGTAGGTTTTTCTATCAGTGCAGTAGATGTAAATAGTAAAGAGTTAAATTGTGTTTATTAATAAAATAAGTATCAAGTATTAAAACAATTGGGTCTTGTAGATATTCAGTCTTCGACAGACTTGTAAAACATTTTTACTATTAAAATTAAGAAACAGTTTAAAGCCAATGGTAATCACCTAGGAAGACCAAGTTCAGATATGGATTCAGCATGTGTATTTATCCTATAGCCTACTTCGTATCTACTTTGACGAAATTGATCAAGACTACCTTCGTTATACTTCTGCCAAATTTCCGCTTTAAACCGGATTCCGGAAAAAACTACTTGTAGGGCAAAATTAAAGCTGAAAAACGAATACAGCATGGCTCCTTACCCCTACATCGAACCTCTAATCAAATTCAGATAAAACATTTACTTTTAACAAATTTTCCGGTTTCAGCCGGAATCCGAGCGATCTATACGTCCGATGAGAAGATGATTGTCATATACCTATTCAGTGTGTACAGGTTTTCTTACCCGCAAATCGAACATCTGATCAAATACAAATAAAACTTTTACTTTCAACAAGTTTTTTGGTTTCGGCCGGATTCCGGCCGAACTAATTGTCAAACGAGAAAATAATTTTCATATTCGGACTCAGCACGTCTCCTCGCCTCTGGGTCGAACCTCTAATCAACTTCAGATTAAACTTTTACTTTTCACAAATTTTCCGGTTTTTGCGGGATTCCGGGTGAACTACTTGTCTGGCGAGAAAATAATTATCATACTCGGCCTGAGCATATCTCCAGTCCCTTAGTCGACTATTTCATTAGATTTTAACAAATATTTTTTGTTTCCCTTAATTTCAAACCCCTCCCCCACCCCTACCCGATAAAAAATTTATCTCAAAATAGTACTATGTAGTTGTACGAAAAAGTAGCATGCAGTACCAACTGATGCTACTACATGCTTCTACTTAAAGACTACCGTGTTCCTGCATACTACTATATACTACGATTAGCAAGACTGAATGCTACTATGGCAAGACAGGATGCTACTGGATACTACTACTTAAGATTGGACCAGTCTGAGGCACATTAAATGATAGTATTCTTTGCTATTACATAGTATTACATGCAACTTTTTCGTACTACAACCATGCTACTACGCAGGCTACACATTTTTCATCGGGTAAATATAGGTCTAGAGAACCCATCTTTGAACTTGACCTGTATTTTGACCCAATGTCCTCCCAAGTTTGATCAAAATATCTCAACCCTTCGAGAGTTATCGTGCTAACAGAACAGACAGACAGACGGACAACCCTTACGAAGGAATAGGTAAGCCTCCACTTACGTTTTTGTGTCTCCTTCGCTTCAGAAAGCTGGGAGACATGATCAAAGGTTTCGATGGGATCCCAACAATTTAACATTTGATCCAGACAATTTGATCTTGTAGATTTCCGGTCTTCGCCAGACTTTTGAACATTTTTACTATCACGATTTAGAAACAGAAGAAGGTAGTTGGCTAATCATCTGAGAAAACCAAGTTCGGGTATGGATTCAGCAAGTGTGTATTTACCCCTAGGCTATACTTCATATCTACTTTGACGAAAATGATCAAATCTTCCTTGCATACTGAAAACCTACTAAGTCACGTCTGTATCTCTACATACTACAGACGGACAACTTTTGCGATGCTACAGGTATCCCTCCACTTACGTCTTGGGATCCCAAAAAGCGAGTGCCATTCCCCAAATATAGACCTTGGAGCAGATTATTTCTCTCGGTCGAGAAATTGAAAGGCGAGAGGCCTTAGTACCGCACCTAGTGGTAGTAAGAGCAACTTAAAGCACAATGGACACTTCTAATGCTTTACTTTATATTCAATGCTTCACAAATAAAAATTTCCGACTTCCCTTAGAAGGCGCTACGAAAATCGGCCGTTTTCTTGTTATCCCTTGTCTTTACCTCTCTGGCATTTCGACGATCCAAATCTTAGGAGCTGGGATATCGTGGCAGGAAATTCAAAAAGTCCCAGCAATGCTTGATAGATAAGGATGTATTTGAGATGTCACCAAAGTCAAGCCGCAGATGCAGTTTAAGTGATTGTTCTAGTGTTTCATCAGAAGTTCCATGGCTGAAAGTGCCTATTAAAAGTTTTTCTTTTTGGAATAGTGTTGTGAAGCTTGATTAGCTTGCTTTATAAAATGTACCAAAATATGCAATAAGCATATAAAAAAAAATATAGCTACAAAAACCATTCGAAAACAAATAACCTATTCAAATCTGAATTATACAAGCTGATTTACGCATAAAATAAAGATCTACTAGGTATTTCAGGAAACATCACTTTTATCTTTGTTCAAGCTAGTAAATTGAGCATGTACTGGCCCAAAAAATTACGCTTTGAAATATCACAGAGAGGAAAGTGTTGAAAAAGTTGCTGATCTAGTGGGTAAGCATTGTTCCTAGGTTGTTACAGAGTGGTATTGGGGTAGTTTGATGTGCCCATTGAACTTTAAAGGTAGTAGGTACTACAATGTAAAAAGTTTTTCCGTATAAAGATTAAAACTAACTGCAGTATTTGCTACTCGGATTATCCTTATCTCTTCGCAGATAAGATTAATACCAAATAGAGATAAGATGAATCCGAGTAGCAATCACTGCATTTAACTTTAATCATTATACGGATAAACTTTTTACAGTGTAGGTGGTAGTAGGAACCGTGCCGGAACCTAGAATTTCCTATCCTAACACAATCATCAGTAGCCTCTGTTTGACACAAACCTACCCTCTATACTGTGATACCATCAATATCCCCACAATCTTGTTCTTACACTGTTGTACCAATTTCGAGCAAGAACAGAAATAACAAGAGCTACGAGCTCATATGGCACTTGATACGAGAAGGACGTGCAAGAAAGTAAACGAGAGAAATAGGATATCTAGTTTCACACAAGTCTGAGCATTTCCGGTATGGCCTGTGATCATGTAGGGGAAGTGACTTTACTACCTTCCAAGTTTTAACCCAACTGATCCACTCGTATGGTCCCTAGACGTCCCAACCGCAGCCGAATCCGGTTCAGACCCCTAAATGGATCATCTAAAGCATTTTCTTTTACCACCTATCCAGTTTCACTCAAATCTGAGCGTTTTTTAGAATTTCCGGTAACGTTTCCGTCCTATTCCTATCCATCAAGTTTGACTGGAATCGGAGCATAGCCCATCTGCGAATTTCCGGTTCCCGCTTCCCCTACCGTTGCCACACCGATCCAGACACCAAATAATGTCACCCCACCCCCCTCCTACTCTCCCAAACGTGGCCGCATGTGGTTTGGACGCATCTTATGCTTGTCTCGGTCATCAGTTTTTATCACCCATACATTTTCACTCAAATCGGAACACCCGCGCTCCCAACTACGGAAGACAGTGATTGCCGGATTCCTCTTCTCTCAAGTCTCAACTCCCCAACGCTGGTCGGATCCAGGAACACAAGTTTTCCTAGGGCATTATGGGGGTCCTTAAGTCACTAATATCCCTGCAAAGTTTCATCGTCCTTAGAATATCTGGAACTATCCTAACTGGCGATCACCTGGATTCTGGGAAACAGCCTCCAACTCGCCCCATAGAGCCCCGATATGATCTTGTTCTGTCAATTACGTATCTAGGGCTAATGTTTGTTCTTCCCACCAAGTTCCGTCCCAATCCCTCGACTCTAAGCGTTTCACGAGATTTCCGGTGCCTCCCTCCAATCCCCCTCCCAACAAGTATCGGATCCAAGCAGGAATTGGCATTCCGATCACCAGTTCAAAAGCTATGCATGACAGTATATTCCGAACTCCCCATCCCTCCACTCCTCCCATGATGGTTGAATCGGGGAAGAACTATTCTTAAGTCAGTCTGTTCGGGTCCCTAATTTCCCTCCCACATTTCATCATGCTAGTTCGGACACTTCCAAAATTCACTTACAAAATTCACGAGATCACCAGATCTTTGTCACCGGATCCGGTCCGGTTTGAAGTGGGTCGTCTGAGACACGAGGTCTTTACATATTTTAAGTTTCATTAAGATCCGATCACCCGTTCAAAAGTTATCAATACCCCAAGATTCCCCATTCCCCTCCCTCCAGTACCTCACGATGCTCGGATCGGGGAAGTGACTATTTCCGACTTAATCTTTTGGGGTCCCTGATACGCCTGCCAAGTTTCATTGTCCTAGCTTATGTGGAAGCGCCCGAACTAGCAAAACCCGGACAGACCGACCTTCGGCCAAGTGCCATATAGTGATCGCAATTTCTGTCCGTCCGTCGGTCTGTCTGTCGGTCGGTCGGTCCGGGTTTTGCTAGTTCAGACACTTCCAAGTGTTTATTGCGATGGCCTTAGTTGGCTTTTTATGCAATAAATCTGTCTATATATCTATATTTGTCCAAGAAATACCGATTTCTCAGAAGACCAATGTATCCTAGTAATGTTACTTGGGTCACAAACATTTCCGACTAAGAGTTATCGGTATTGCCTAGGAAAGTCGAAAGCCAGTGTCCCACTCCGGCAAAATTTGCTCCGGCAAATTAACCACTGCCGCGGAAAGAGGATTGGGACATGGAAGCTGTTGCTACGTGCGAGGGATTACCCAGTCCGCGGGCAGCGGCACCTGCTGTAGAGGAGGTCAGGATTGGACCGTACGTTTTTCGTTATCCGCTGCTAATTCCATTTCTGTATAGTTTAGAAAGTTTTTGGACAGTGGAAAAGAAAAGACATGCGACTAGGTATGTCCTGCAATTTTTTGAGAAATTAATTTCAACTTTGGGCACTACGACTATTTTTTTTTTTTCTTTTATTAAACTCTCCGGTTCAGCCCCACCTTCGTACAGATGTTGTTGTTGTTAAGTTCATCATGTTAAGATGAGCTCTGAATATAACCGAATAAGTAGTAACACAAAGCTAATCAAGTTGGCATTTATCCGAGAAGAGTTGCACTATGCAAACATACCACTAAACCAAAAGCTCTGAAAAATCGAACTCAAAAGAAAGCGCTGGTTGAACGACTTGTTCCACCAGAAGCAGCTGATTTTGGAAGCTTGGCTACAGCATCTTTACCCTGCTTTTAAACTATAGAAACTGGTAAATATTTCGGTTCGGACAATGCGGGGTTGAACCGGACCTATAAAATAACCTCCGATTCCACCCCGCAGAATGTTTTCGGTTCAACCTCATAGAGAATTCAGCATATATCCTTATCTCTATAAAGAAAATCTAATCAACTTCGAATAAAACTTTAACTTATAGTTACAACCGGATTCCGGATGAATTGTATGTTCGGGTAAAAAATGATTGTCATATAGAGAGTTGGCGTCTATTCTTAGCCCTAAATCTGTCATCTAATCAACTTAAAATAAAACCTTTGCTTTTAACAAATTTTCCAGTTTAGGCCGGATTCCGGGCGAACTATTTGTCCGGGTAGAAAATGCTTTACACGTAAGTGTTCAGCCCCGAAATCGAACATTTAATCAACTGCCAATGAAACTTTTACTTTTTACGATTACGATTTTCGACGAAATGGTTTTCAGCATCGTGTTCACCATGTCTTCTTACTCCATAAGCAACTATCGCATTAGCTTTTGAAAAATATGTTGTTTGCCCCTTAATTTGACCCCATATTGTAGGTTGTTGTAATGTAATAAAACGTGGCAACCCGTGGCGGCACCGACCGGGTACTGCGGCACCGGCCAGACACTGCGGCACCGACCGGGCACTGCGGCACCGGGCAATTGCTGTTCACTAAAATCGTGTCTGGACAACCACTGTCCAATGGAATATTTTGATGAAATTTGGGTGTCAGGATTGTTTGGGTCAAAGGGACAGGTCGAGTTCGTAGATGGGCTCTGTAGCCCTACGTTTAGGGATGGAGGAGGGGGTTCGAATTAAGCGGCGAACAAAATATTTTTAACAGCTAATGAGAGACAGGTATATAACAATCATTTTCTCGCCCGGACTTTGGCCAAAACAGAAAAATTTCTTAACAGTAAAAGTTTTACTTGAAGTTGATTAGATGTTCGATTAAGGGGTGAGAATACATGCTGGATCTGTATATGACAATTATTTTCTACCCGGACACGTAGTTCGCCCAGAATCCGGGTGAAACCGGAAAATTTGTTACAAGTAAAAGTGATATCTGAAGTTGATTAGAAGTTCGCCGTAGTGGTAAGGAGACATGCTGAATCCGTATATGAAAACTGTATTCTTGCCTCAATTCTGTCAAAGTAGATATGACGTATATGGGGTAAACACACATGCTGATCCCATTTCTGAACATGGTATTCTCAGATGATTAGACAAATATCTAAACTACGGGGCTTGCCTTGGGAGATACATCACAGAAATCAGATACTGAGCACGAACAAGGCCACTTATAGAGGTAAAAATGCATTCGAATTATCTCAGCACTATTCTGAATACTATATATACACCCGATTTCCAATCAAATCGTTCCAGCAACACTTCACGTTGCCTAGGCAACGTAAATCTAGTTCAATTTTGGTTTCTAAACAGTAAGGTACGGATGCGGATCTTGTCTGGCTAACCTGGTTCGGCAGTAGCCAATCAGAAAAATCCACAAAAGAATGTGCTTGGCTAGCCTTGAAAGTTGAATTCCCTTGAGATTCCGTCTCAGGATCAGCTAGCATCGTCAGAAAACAAAAATAAAGAGGAGATATTGGGTGTGGAATTGGCTGAGATCAGCAGTGTTGGGAAATACTTAAGTAAAAGTACTAAAGTAATTACTTAAGTAAAAGATTCCGAGTACTTGTACTCTACTCAAGTAAAAACTTTCAGAAGTACTTAGTACTTAAGGGTACTTAAGTACTCAAGTACGTTCATAATGGTAAAAAAGTTCGATTAGCACGATTTTAAGTACCATGTTTATCATTTTCACTGAAACTGAATGGACATTAGGCATCTAGTGATTCTTTGTGTGAGCTTAAAGCGGCTGTTTGAGGAATAGCTAACTATGTAGCTTTTCTTCATCAGGTATGCAGCCTTGAGCTGAGAATGAGCGTGTTCCACCCTTCTAACATTAGTTACCATTAGTTACAATTTCCGTTCCATCGTCACGAAAAGTTACTGCGCTGATCGTTCCAACCTTGTCAGAATAGTAATTAATGGTTACTATTTGCTTACCATGCTCGGGAGCGTAGTAAGCGTAGTAACTACGCATATCAGTAACGTGATTGGTCGGATTGACCCCTGGCGTGAGATGCTGCAGGAAAATAGAAAAATCGTTCCAGCCTTGACGGCAAAAAGCCAGAATTCGTGACGTCATGCGTAGTAACTACGGTAAGTAGGGTGGAACACGCTCAATATCTCAGTTCAGTTAAAATTTAAAACTGAAAATTGCCGCTCCGTTTCATTCCGTTCCGTAAATTGTGCCAGAAATGTCTTCGGCCAGCTCTTTTGTATAAAGTTTGTAGTATTTCCGAGTAGGCTAATCAGTATCAGTGGTGTCACGACTAGGGGGGGGAGGCCCCCCCCCCCCGAACGTTGTCGGTAAAAAATAGCCGAGTCTGCGCGAAGCGCCGCAATTTTTCTGTGAAAACAGTCAATTTTTTTCTTGAAAACAGTCGTTTTTTTTTAAACAGTTTCTTGACAGAAACACAACAAAAGAAACACAACAAGAGCAGGATTTGTTCTCAGGAACATAGGTGTGAGCGTCTGGAATGACCTTCCAGAATCGGTCAGAGAGGCTGCAAGTCTGGCATCATTCAAGAGAATGGTTAAATCCCATTATTTGAAAAGGAAAGAAGTGTGATAAGAGGGGTATTTATTAGCCCCCCCCCACCAAGGGTGGGGAGGGAATGATTTAGTGGATTCATGGTGGTTAGAATTACGGCCACAATCAGGATTTTTGTTGTCTTAAAAGTGGCAGTTAATGGTAAATTGTTTGCTTAATTTATGTGTTTTTGATGAAATAAAAAAAAAAAAATGTTCAGTTATAGTCGTTTTTATCTGCAAAACCAGTCGGTAAAAATGACCGGCCAGTCGGTAAATACCTTGACCGCCCCCCAAACATTTTGGCTAGTAACGCCTCTACATTGTCAGTATGATCGTGTTCTGGCCTCTGATGTAAACCGGAAATGTAGGAAAGAACAAAATCTTCCGATTCATTGCGTAAGGTTCATATATTAATGAGAATAACATGGATCAGGATATACTTTGAGCTTCAGTTTCCAGCTGGAATGGTTTGGATGAAGAAGTCTGACAAATATCGCATCACCAACCTTTGCTCATGTTATTTACTAAGGGGCATCGGTAAAACTTGCGGCTGACCCCCCTTCCGCTGGTATCAAACCCCTCAGATGAAAATTCCCAGGGTACCCCCCCCCCCCCCAAATGCAAACATACGAGAAGTTATCAAATTCTTAGTAAGAATCACAGTTTGGACCGCGAGCATTGGACCATTCTCTCTCGGGTTATTTAAAAAAAAAGAAAAAAAAAAGACTTCTTCTAAACGCGCGAGCTAATAAAAAGGCTTTGACGGCGGATCACTAGCCGCTCTTCTTCATGTACCGGCTGCTTTTCGTTTCATTTATTTTCTATACTCATTTATTTGATATTATTAATATTAACACTGTGTTTGCGATGGGGGTGGGGAGTGGTCTGCTCGGAGGGCTTTAGTAACAGGGGGTCGTTGGGAGGTTTTGCTAGGGGGGGGGGAGTAGACAGAACCCTTATGTTCCAGTATTAATTTCACACGATCAGAGGTTTAGTCGTGCAGATAGTCGCAGTGCGAGCAATTCCAGATATGTTGATTGTGGGGAGAGGAGAAAGAGTTTTGTTGGATATAGTTGGCATGTATGTTTGAAATTTCCAGACCAAAAAATACGGATCGGACTATGTAGGTAGGGCTACATATCACTCTACAAGTTTTAGCCGACAAGCCTACCAGTTGACGAAAAATGTTAGGCACATTCCCGTTAGACAAGCTTATCATATGGTAAGTTCCCAAGGGCAAGTTCAATGAATTACAACTTTCCGATTGGAAAGACACAAAAATATAGGTCAAGTGAAAAATTATTTACAAGAAATTGGTAGATACACAAATCGAAAGTCCCGGAAACTGTGCGGCCCCTTACAAACCCTGGGCGGTAATTGAGGACGAACGGCGAGGCTCCTCATCTCCTGTAGCTTCTAGTCCCTTTCGACCCGGGTTGTCAGCAAAACATCCCTAATCGAAACGTCCTCAGCAGAACGTCCCCATTTGCAAAACGTCCCCGTGGCTAAACTTGCCCGTGGTGAATCGTCCCCGTAAGTCCCTCATGGGAAGACATCTGTGGGAAATTCTTTGACTCTACTGAGACTTAATCGATCGCGTGTCATCACAATTTCCTTTGACCGACCACATAAACAAGTAGCCTACTTCTCTCGATACATCTTGTACCTAAAAAAAAGTAGCTCTTTTTCTGATATTTTACTCTTGCAATCATCCTCTCTATGTCTTCTTTCATCATCAGCACCAAGGTCTGACATCATGCTTCTGATCGTTCTGGCTCAAGCTGTACTGACTAGTTTTCAACCGTACTCACATGGTGCAGTATCGGATCAATTACTCCCCTGGGACTTCGCCGATTTCAATGAGAAGAGCCGCGCTGGATCAGAAGTCGGTTTTGAGAAGTGGGCGAAATGTCGGAAAAATTGGGGGTTGTGACGGGTAGGCGAATCGACGGATTTACTGGGCAAAATGACGGGTGGGCGAATCAGGATTTTCAAGATTGGGCGAACCGTTGGATTTTGCGAATGGACGCTTCAGGAAACCAGTGTTCGGTGAATCACCGGTAAGCGAATCGACGGGTAGTAGTATCGATGGGTGGGGGGATTGATGGGTGGGCGAATCGACAGGTGGAGGAATTACCGGGTGGCTGAATCGGAGGATATTTTGGGTCTTATGTCGGGTGGGCGAACTGTCGAAAAAACTGGGGGATATGACGGATTTTTTGGGAGAAATGACGGGTGGACAAATAGACAGGTCCCCAAGTAGCTAAAATATTTTTCAGCAGTACTTCGGCTCTTCACGTTCTGTCCGCTGACGTCGGTTCAACTATTTGAGAATATTATGCTGATAATGTTTGACATCTTTTCAGCCCGAATTTACCGCGGAAACACCCTTCCAGTCCGAGCTGACTGGGATTTGTAAATAAAACTTAGTCAGCTAGAATATTCTTAAGCGATATTTCGGTCCTTCTTGACAAGGGTCCTCTTCAGGCTATGGCTGAAGCAAAAGAACCTGCAAGGTTGCAGGTTCGTTTCTACTACTGTGACAACTTGTATCAAGGGGAGAGACGGGAAATGCTGTGTGGCGAAAAACAGTGATCTTTATTCTTTGAAGTCCGGTACAATACTCCGCCTATTCAGCCAATGAATGATTTATGTAGCCTCGCCTGAACCGAATTATCAATGACTTTGATTGCGCGGGTGCTCATGCTTGGTTGAGGTGAGAATGACACGTGATAAATATTGTGTGAAACGTGAGTAACAGAAGTGAAGAAAGATGATTAACAAAAAGATATATGAAAACAATCACAACTACACATCGACTGCGTTGTGAATAGTGTGCAAAGTGACTCCCTGGAAGTCCTGGAACTCCTGCAGAAGGCATCCTGCAGGATTGTCCTAGGCCACACTCCTCCTGGAAGCGGGGCCTAAATATTCTCAAAATGAATTAACTTCCAGAAAGGATTTAACAATCCAGTTCTGGCAGGATTGCCTACTGTCCCCGTTGCCTCGGGATGTGTGATCCGAGCTAGTGCCATTCGACGTCAATGTCTAGGACATCCGCGATTATCTAGGACTTCGCGAATCGCGAGTATCCGTCCCGCCGATCTCTGGCAAAAGTTTTTAATACTGTTGCTCTTCCTCAGGGCTTTCTTTTCTCCGCTTTACTTCCTTTTTTCACATCGAGTAATTTCTCTCACATCAAAACTACCTTCTTCAATTTTGCTAAATATCTTTGTCGGATTTCAAAATTTGAGTCGAATTCTTTTATGATGGAGATTTATCGATTAAAAAACCCAATAGATATCATACAAAACAAGACCAAAGGTGTCGATGGGATCCCAAAAATCTAAGATTTGATCCAGACAATTGGGTCTTGTCTTCGCCAGGCTAATCATCAGGAAAAACCGAGTTCAGATATTAAATCTGCCTATATATCTATACCTCTATAAGCCATATCTATTTTGACGATACTGACCGAAACTTCCTGCTTTACTACAGCCACATTTGCGGTTTCGCCCGAATTCTGAGCGAACTACTAGTCCAGCAAAAAAAGAAAATTCAGAAACGAAACCGGCGTATATCCTTATCCCTATAAAGAACATCTAATCCAACTTTAAATAAAACTTTGACTTAAAACAAAAATGCGGGTACAACCGGATTCCGGACTAATTATATGTCCAGAAAAAAATGAGCACCATATACAGACTCAGCGTCTCTTCTTACCTCTTAGACCATCATCTAATCAACTTCAGATAAAGCTTTTGCTTTTAATATATTTTCCGTTTTTGGCCGGATTACAGGCGAACTAGTTTTCCGGCGAGAAAATGATTTTCACCATCGGGATCAGCATGTCTTCTTACCCCTCAATCAAACATTTAATCAACTGCAAATGAACCTTTTACTTCGAATCAACTTTCCGGTTCTGGCCGGATTCCGGACGAACTGCTTGTCCGGCGAGAAAATGATTTTCACCATCATGCTCAGCATGTCTTCTTACCCCTCAATCAAACATTTAGTCAACTTCAAATGAAACTTTTCTTTTTAACTAACTTTCCGGTTTTTGCCGTATTCTGGACGAACTATTCGTCCAGCGAGAAAATGGTTTTCACCATTCTGCTCAGCATGTCCTCTTACCCCATAATCGACTATCACATTAGCTGTTTAAAAATATATGTTTGTCCCTTAATTTGAACCCCCTCCCCCACCCCAAATATAGGGCTACAGAGCCCATCTACGAACTCGACCTTACCCTTGACCCAAAAAATCCTCACACCAAGTTTCATCGAAATATTTCATTCCCTTCAAGAGTTATCGCGCTTACAGACGGACGGACGGACGGACAACTTTTGCGATGTCATAAGTATCCCTCCACTAACGTTTTGGGATCCCAAAAACATGGTAATCTTCAGTCTAAAGTTTATCAAATCCATCACAACCTCGCTGAGGCTGTAAATGATGGTTGAGCTATTATGCATACGTCTTATTTTTTGTTTGATATTTGTTTGTTGACCTGTTAATCTGTTTCATGCGGTACGGCCTTGTTATGTCATAGTTGTCGTTTTATATTTTTGGCCAGTTATGTATGCGTTTACTATGTTTTTTACTCTCCAATTTCTGGAGGAATTAAATGAACTGAATCCTAGTTACCAAATGCGACAACAAGCTTGTTCTGGTCCTGGCCACTTATTCATCCCTCCCAACGATGTCGGGAGTCATTCGCCATCCGCTCCATGAAGAATAATAATCGTGAAGTAAAAATCGTAATTATCTTTGTCATTTTTTGTATTTGAATTACCAGAATACTTGGAACTTGAAACAATAAATCTATTATATCCTTGTGTCGTTTTCTGAAGTGTTCTTGTCCATCCATCCAGTTATAGCCATGGCTTCAAAAAAACTATCTCCGTGCGCTATATTTCTTTCGTTCAAGGATCAACGACAAGAAAAGTTTTTCCGTTTAGTCCTAGTTTCATTAGCACCCAGCGTTCAGCCAAGAAAAGATTTGAGAAGTAGAATAAGAATGATCATGCCATTTGCGCTTTAACCCTGGCTTCACACAGAGCAAATCGCGGCGATGAACGATATTTTTCAATCGCAGCGATAGAAGATTTTTATCGCCTGGATGTTCACACTGAACTTTCGTCGGCAACAGAATTTAACGCGAAAAAATTGACAAAAAAACTTTTCTCGCTTTTCATACAAAATGGGGTAGAACTTAACAGCAATAATTAATTTGTTTAAAAGTGAATCATCAAAAGGGTCGTCCATGTTGCTGTTGCGTGCATAAAATCGTACTGTCGCCCGATTAAAGTTGAATTTTCCCAACATTGAAAATCGCCTGTCGTGTGGTGGGTGATCTTTCTACTCAGCGTTGGGTCGATTTCGTTTTATTGATTTTCTTTTATGGAAGGGTCTGAACCATTCGATGTTTTCTTCTCTCCGGTTCATACCCTGAAATAATTGTAAGTGCAGAGTATAGTATTGTTAATGTTTATGTATTATATAAAGTAAGAATAAAAAAAAACTTGAACCTTGAACCTTGACGAAGCAACAGAAATCGCCGATCTTGGCGACGAAAATCTCGGCGACGGCCGATATCGCCTCAGTTTGACCGTCTGTGTGAACCTAGGGTAGGTGTCCTATTGCTGCTAATAAAATGTCGCCCCTTACTTGTCAGTTCTCCCAAAACATCAGGGTGCAGAGGTTTCACCTCCCAAAGGAGGGGCAACACGTCATCTATAATTGCCGACTTGTCAAGGCGGTCGATAAGTTCAGCTATGCAGGCCAGAACATTCATCGTTAGCTTCGGCTCGGTTGAATTTTTTTCCAGTACTGACTTCGCGCGTGGAAGAATTGTCTTCCGAATTGTCATTTCATCAAAAAGGTAAGAAGCGTTGGCAGCGGCGGTCAGCGCAGCACTCTGGAAAGTAAAATGAGGGTCACAGAAACAGGTATATACATAAAATATATGCGCAAAGGTAAAATTGTGATTACCCCTTTTTTTTACAACATTGGGCGATTTTGTCTCTCAAATCCAAAGGACGAGAAATCGACGCCGCGATCCCCATTGAAACAAAAGTCAGTTCTTTCCTATTCGAAAGTGAACCATTTTCGCGATCTGTAGGCACTTAGCCTAACATGCAATCAAATCCCTTGAGTCGGGTCGTCTCGCTCTTTTTTGTTACTTTCGCTGCCAATGTCACCTGGGATGAGAAGCAGAGGCATTGGTGATTTTTACTGACTGTTTTAGCAGCTAAAAAGACTATTACTGAGAAAAAACGACTATGTAGACGAAAAATTGTCTGATTTTAAGAAAAACTACTTTAAGAGCAACAGGCTGATAAAAAAAATCGACCGTTTCCAAGTAAAAAAGTCGACTGGTTTTACGAAAAATCGCGGCGCTTTTTTCCGACTGGCCGACAACATTTGGTGGGGGGCGTCCCCCCTCCCCCGTCGTGACACCCCTGGTGAGGAGTCTTTGCTCTGGTTGTTCAAGGACCGATCGATGAAATTTGCCTGTTCCTTCTTTCTTGTGCATATGTTATATTAGACACAGAAGGTAGTTCGGGAAAGCCAATGGATCGCGATGGTTTCAGTCGGAATTTAAGAACATGGTTTAGGTGCATCTCTGTTCGACACTCAACTACCCTACCCGTTTGCCTTTCATTCGTTTTCTGTCAACCGGCCTGCCATGCGGATTTTTTTTCTAACCAAGAAAAAGAAGGACACTGTGAACCGCTTTGAACAAAACAGACACTCTGGGATGTGGTGGGGTTTTTTTTTTGGGGGGGGGGGGGCTTTAAATCAACATTTCATTGAACGTTAAATTTACTTGAGTATAGCAATTAATCCACTAAATTAAAAAAAAAAACAGCTGAGCGAACGGAGGACCTGCCACGTTTCCTAACACTTAAGCCGCGTTCGATTTAGCTTTGTCCCGGTCCTGTCTCAGTCCTGTCAGCCAAATGCCGTTTTATTCAACTGCCATGTCCGCTTAATGCCGTTTATTTATCCTGTCAGCTGACAATTCTCAGTGCCCTGTCAGACAGGACGACGTGATTGATGAATTGTTCTTGAAGCAAGTTTCGGTCCTGTCTGGGGTAGATTTCTCGACAGCGTTTTCTTTTTTTTCTTGTCCGGTGAGACATTCACCTGACAAGGCTAAATAAAAGGGGTTGGAACCGTGACAAGGCAGTAACGAGAAGACAGGACCGAGACAAGGAGGACTCAAATCGAACGCAGCTTAATTATAAGCGTAATGTTACGTGCTTACATTGTCTTGTCTTAATCTGTCGTGTGTACGCGTTGAATGCCCTATCGCTTTTTAGCAAAAACTAGACCTACATTGGCTGGGCAACATGAACTATTGCAGCAACCTTTGTTCAGCTTCGCCGACTAACGTGCTTTGCTTTTGTTTCTTCGCTATCGGTTAAATATTGAAGTTATCCTCCCATCGAGGTTTTCGAAATTTTATGTTCCAAGAAGATTTTTTTTTTCTGAACTGATGACACAATCCGTTATCACATAGCTATCCATCAGGATCAACTAAAAGCAGAAAGGGAAGGGAACACGAGTAAAGCAGGAAGGCAAACTAAAACCAGGAAGGGCATACTAAAACGAGGAAAGGCATACTAAAACGAGGAACACCGTCACCAGAATTCAGTGCTGCGAAAAACTGGGGCTGCACCGTTCCCTTCCTCTATTTAGTCTTCTTTAAGTGGTCGGGAACAATCAAAAGTTCACCATTCCGTTCCTCGTTTTAGTGTCAGCAACTAGAATTCTCAGTCCATTAAGGGTCGTCACTATCAACATTCTTATTTCACCGTTCCCTTCCTCGTTTTAGTAGCTTTTCAGGGTAGTACCTTAAAGTACTAAAACGATAAAAGGAATGATTGACCTTAAATTTTGATAGTTGCTGACCCCTCAAAGAATAATAATTTAGAATCCATCATTTCTTTCTTCGTTTTAGTACTTTAAGGAGCTACCCGTGACAAGCTATTAAAACGAGGAAGGGAACGGTGAGCTAAGAATCTTGATAGTTGACGAACCCTCAAAGAATAATAATTTAAAATTCGTAATCTCCTTCCTCGTTTTAGTACTCTCAAGGTACTGTAGGTACCAACTGTACTCAAGGTACAAGGTACTAGTTGCCGACCCCTCGCTGGACTCGGAGGATTTTAGTCGCCTACCGTCAGAACGAGAAATGAAAAGGTGAATTACAGCCTGACGAGGACCCTTGCCAAGAAGGGCCGAAATATCGCTGATGAAAAATCATAGCTGACGTATCCGTTGCAAACATTGTTTGAATAAAAGAATTATCATAGCTGGAGTAGTTGCTTCTACCTTCGCTCGAGTTATATGTGAACAAGAACCAAAGTACGACAAAACTTCAGTTATAAATCAGCTTTCAGTGAGTGGAATAACTATTTCAGGTTTACCAGATAACGTCTTCTGATGAAAGGAATATTGGGAGAGAGAGAGAGATCCAGCCTTGATAACTGCAAACCGTCCCCAAAAAACGTGCTAACTGTTCTTCCAAGTGCTATATCAGCTTTCAGCTCTTTTTCTTCCGGGATTTTAAGTGAAATGCAGCAACTTCCCCTTTTCGAAAACTAGATCGATAAGCTTTTCAGTAAACCTAACAATCTGTAACTTTGAGACGGTTCGCCAATCCTTCCGAGGGTCAATGCTCAAATGAATTCAATCCATTCTACTTTTTTTCTATCAGAGAAAATCTTTTCGACTTCAGATGAGGATGCTTTTCTCGACCAAAAAACGACAAAGTAAGGACAAACTCATGAAGATTTCTATTCTTTCTATTTCCGCGATCCTCCTTGGCTTTTCCAGAAGGTGGGATCAAGAAAATGAAAAATGAAAAGAAGCTAATTGTTACTCCATTTCCTCAAATTCGTTCTCCGTGTCCAATGAATTCCCACAAAAGAATGTTCCAAAACAAGCGATAAGCGTCTGGAATAATATCGAAAGTTAGAATGGTTAATCCATCGAACTTTCAGACAGAAGAGAAAGAAAAGTTTAAGCCCCTCTCAACCAATCTGGTTTGTTAAAAAACTAACTTTAAAACAAAAACATATTTCCGAAAGATTATCAACCTATTTAAACTTTCGTCGAAACCACGTTTTCTCAAATAGTTAGTCCTTCAGCCCAAGCTGACTGCGAATCATATTTGACAGTGTAAACCGGACACGTCAGCTGAATTTGATTAGAGGTATAGTTCGGCCCTCCTTGGAAATTCCTCTTCAGGATCAAGCCACTCAAGCTGGAAAAGGAACTTCAACGTACAATGAACAAGTTCGTTTTCAAGCTTGAGCCTGAAGATGACCCTTGCCAAGAAGGACTGAAATACTGCTCTTCTAAAATTCAGCTGACTGAAATTATTACAAAACTGGTCCACTTTCGATTTTATAACACTAATCACAGTCTGCTCGTTATCCCCAAAGCTTCCCCAAGCCATCAAACGTCAATTCCCCAAAAGGATTTTCAGAATCCTCCCGGCGATCTCACCAATCCGCGCAGATTTGTAGATTAATTTTGAGCCGAGAAATCTGTGCAGATCTCTGCTCCGATTGTCAAATCGGCGTTGTTTTGAGCCTAGTGTGTGCAGGCTCTTGATTGCTCCCCGAGTCACCAAATGCCACATTCCCTGGGGCTTCATTACCTTTTTGAAAAGTCATATAAAATAAGCTTCTTATTACAAATATGACCCGAAAATGAAAAACCCGCCGAAGTAAAAACAATAACCACTTTCTATGACTGCTTCCATCACTTTTTCTCTAGAGCTAACATTTAACAAGTGCGCAAGCGCTCAGACGTGGAGTATAAAAGTAAAATGTTTATCACACTTATATACAAACAGCTTTAGAACCAAGATATTTCTCTTCCCCAATAACCAAACAAGTATTGAAATAACCCTGTAATTACCCCCCTTTAAAAGCTTTGAATGTAAACAAACCGCCAGTATAAATCCAAAGAAATGATGAAGATCTTGCACGAATAGCATTTGTTCAAACACTGAGTGGTCTGCCTGTCAGTCCCACCCTTTAAACCTCTTGTCCATTAGCAAGTAATAACATGTGCAATAAACCAATTCGTAGCAGACTAATGCCCCCTTTGTCACAATTCACTAAGAACGGCATATCATCGATCATATGACAAAACAGTCCAGTTTCCAACTGTTCATTAAAGATTAAAGTAAGTCGCGTCGTCTTATTTCTTGATGTTACACCAAATATTCATCCATAGATATATCTCCCCAAATATACAAGAGTTGGACTTGAGACCTGTCATAGACGAACTAAACTCTTGGGAAATCTGGGCCCAGGTGCCCATAAACGGGAGGGGGGGGGGGGGGTCGGGACCCATAAAAATAGGTACTTACACCCTTTTTCCTGAAGTATACCAGCTTAGAGTTTGATTCCAGTCACGGGTCAAAAACTTTTTTCGTGGGCAGTTTTGGGCCCACTTGCCCATGAACGGGGAGGGTGGGGGTGGTTCAACTCCCCCCGGTCCCTATGATCCAAAAGCACAAAGGAATTTCATCGCCTTATCTCCAGTTATTGTCCAATTAAAAACATTAAAAAATGGGCAATCTGGGCCCAATTGCCCCAGAACCAAGTGGGGATGGGGTTTGGGACCCGCAACAAGTAAAAAGAGACCCGAATGCTCACAATCCTACCAAGTTTCAACTTGATACCTGTTAATTCCTGGCAAGGGTAACGAACTTTACTCCTGGGCAATCTGGGCCTCGTTAACCATGAATGGGGTGGGGGGGGGGGGGGAGGTGCAACTTTAAAAGCAATTTTCTATCCCTAGGATCTTCACGTCCAAGGAATTTCATCGTCCTTTGTCCAGTTCTGGTCAAGTTATGAACTTTATTCACTGGGCAATCTGGGCCCATTTGCCCCTGAACCGGGTTGGGGTGGGGGATGGGACCCCCAAAAGGCACAACTAGGCCCTAATACCCACTAGCGTACCAAGTTTGAACTTGATACTTGCACTGGTTCACGAGTTATGACCTCCACAAAATACGGTGAGAACCGGAAACCGAAAACCGAAAGCCGAAAGCTGCTCTAGCGCTCGCAATAGTGGATTGTTCCAAGGAACACTCCACTAATAATGTAAGAGGCCACACGTGAAGCTCCACCCCCGGTAAATCAGAATCGTAAAAAACCCAACTTATCTAGAATGTTTGAAAAGACACCAGCCCGTTCAATAGTTTTCACGCGTTGCCCACTTACGGACAGACACAAATTCTGCATATGTATTACGTCACTGAGGTTAAGGTCCGAACAAGAGCTACGAGCTCATATGACACTTGTTTCGGACGTATACACTGTAAATTCCAGAAAATGCTCTCATGGCTGCTGTGCCGGAAACAGAAATTTTCTCACTAACCATGACCCACGAGTGCTACTGATATTTCCACTAAAAACTTAGAATAATCATTGAGGTTTATTGGATAACCAGCCAAAGTTTAAACAGGTTTGTGGTCAAGAACAACTAACGTACGAAAGTTTTAATTTTCCGTATCTTGTCTCTGAATTACCTTAATTACCTGACGTTGCACTTTGGAGTGGCTAAGGTCAATGCTCGATCTAAGGGCGATGTTTGACCTTTTGAGGTCACTGCACAAAATGGACAAATGTGTGGTTGTGGTCACTTATGCGTACACATGTCGTCAGGAATTACCCATCTGCAGTCACTGTAGTAGAGGTATATTCTTTATGTGGGCGTTTGTTGACATTGGACTTTGCCATTTCCGTGCACTTGCTGTCAGAGGCGTCGCCCCCCACCCCGAACAAAGAAAAAAGCTAAAACTGGCACTCGCAGAGCGCCCGACCACGAAAATTCAGCTTATCTGGGCGCTCACCCAGAAAAGCTAAATCCTGGCAGTGCACCCGGAAAAGTCAGTAAGGCTAGTTATTAAGGCGTTGGTCGTTCTGGGTTCTCAAGCGTCTGAAATTCTCAGTCGCATGTTTCGAGAGGCAGGCTATTTCTAGTCGTTCAGATTTGAAGAGGTTTTTTTATCACATTTTGTCAGAATGAGAAGTATGATTGTTAGATCTGAGCTTCCATGACTGACAGAAGACAAATCTTGAATTTGGCCCTGCAGCACACAGTTTAACCTAAGTTTTACCACGATCTGTTGTCTACTAGTATCTCTCGATTCAAGTTATAATCAGGCTGATCTTGCTTGTGGCTTACCTTTCCAAAAATGTGTTAGTTTCATGTAAAGATCCTTTGTATTTTAGTAGAAAAGCATTTAATAATAAGAATTTTTCTCTAGTCCGACGTTAAGAAATAAATCGGCTTCGTGAGCAATGAGAGAAGATTAAATGACGGGTCTGATTATTGCAAAACCTCATTTGATTTTTATTTTGTGTTTGAACTCTAAATTCAGAACAAGTCAACTCCATTTCAGTTTTTTTTTTTGGATGATCAGTACTTCTTTTTTGGAAAGGCTCGAACTGAAGCACATTATCCAACTTCCAGCTAAATGTCTCACATCTTTCTGGAATTTTCGTGAACAGAGACAGACGGATAAATCCTGCTAAGTGGCCCTTACCTTCATTTGGGATCCGAAAAGGCAGTCTGATCATACAGGATTCCACAAAATTTGCCTGCGGCGCCTTTCATGGTAGGCTCTATTTACTGGAAAGTCGCGTCATTTCATTCGGATTTTAGGCTTGGAATTTCGGGGCTCGGGCCGCATTAAAAGCTATATAGATTTTGTTGCGGGATAGTAGAGTTTTGCCCCAAAAAAGTCAGGGCCTACTTCAAAAATTTTGCCTGCGGTGCTTATTTTCGTTCTGTCTGATATACAGTTTTGCTGATATAGTGCTATGTTTCTTCATTATTGTTTCTAACTGGTATGACTCTTGGGCCCTGCCAGTCGTATATTTAAGATACTAACCTCCCACGCCCAAGCCCATCAAACCACTTCTGAGCTCGGAGATACAACTAGGCTTCTAATCTTCAGTCTCCAACGCTAGCAGTAATCACGAGTTTTATTATCACATACGAGACGAAAAGTTGAAACGGGCGGCAGGGCGCCTCAGCCACCCCCCCCCCCCCTCGAGTTTTGGCTAGCGACGCCCCTTCTTCCTGTGACTAAAGTCGACTATGAGTTAGCCAAAGTAGGTAATTAAGGGTCTCTGAAAACATCTGAATAGGTATTTTGGATCTTCATTGTACCATTTAGACCAAAACTGCACAGTTGACATTGAAGTAACTGTTCACATACACATACCTCTACTGTACCTACCTTAACTCACTACCTCGATAATATTTCTGGACAGATTTTTTTCTGGCCTGGAAAAAAGTCTGTGAATTCTCAATGTTCTCATCAGACTCTGGTACGGGACAGGAGTGTTGCATTCTATTGGTTGCGTACAATGCAGATTAAAGAAGTGACCAAAAGGTTGCGAGGTATCATTTTCTGATAAAAGCTTAAAATGATGATCTCATCTCTAATTAAACTTTGCTCCAAAACTGAACAAGAAATATCTCGAATACCTTTTTAATAAGAGTTTCTTAATTATTGTACCTTTTCCGTTTTTGTCCAGATGTACTTCGTCGTACAATCGTAGACGTACAATCAATCAAAAAGATAACCTTCCAGCACGAATACTAATTAATCTAAACAGTTAGTCGATCCGAATTTAAGGACTTCACATACTTCACATAGACTATTTATTAAACTCCCCAGACAAATTAATATTTATTCTGTCTCTTTCTTACCTGAATTTACTACTCGCATTAAACTTTAACATACTAAAACCCTTATTTACAAACTGAATATTTTTTACTCACATAATTCATTACAATTTACAAGACCGAAATCTGGTCAGATTTTGTTTCTGGCCAGAAAATATCTAATCCAACAGATCGAAAAAATCTGGCCAGAATCCTGAAGACAGAAAGCTGGCCAGATTTTTTTTCTGGTCAGAAAATATCAAATCCAACAGATCGAAAAAATCTGGCCAGAATCCTGAAGACAGAAATCTGGCCAGGTTTTTTTCTGGTCAATAAAAAATCTAATCCAACAGATCGAAAAAATCTGGCCAGAGTCCTGAAGACAGAAATCTGGCCAGATATTTTTTCTGGCCTGAAAATATAATCCAACAGATTGAAAAAATCTGGCCAGAATCCTGAAGACAGAAATCTGGCCAGATTTTTTCTCTGGCCAGAAAATATCTAATCCAACAGATCGAAAAAATCTGGCCAGAATCCTGAAGACAGAAATCTGGCCAGATTTCTGGTTGGTGAGAACAGCAATCTGGGCAGTGAGAACTTACCATTAGAGTGCAAGCACTATACTGATTGGATTTTTTCCTCTCCAACAGATGTCACGATCTGGGGTTTCGATCCTTTGGACTTTCAATATACTCATTCGTTAGTCATCTAGACGGATACTTATTTGTCAAGACAACAAGCTTCAATAAGCCCCACCCGCTTACCTGTATTTGCTGTGTCGATGAATCGAGCCCAGAATAGATTAGTGGCAAGATGTCATTCTGAATATCCTCGGTTTCTGACTTTTCCATCACGATGTGTAGATTCTCCAGCAACGTAACGGTTGCCTGGATCGACTTAGGAGCACTGAGTAATTGCCTGCAAAGAGAGACAGGGTCAGTAATGCCTATCCAGAACGACTCAAATGGGAGTGAGAGTAACAATATGTTGCCTGTTAAACCAGAAAGTATAAAGGCCCATTCACATGTGAGTTTTAACTAATGGGCCTACTCGGTACCAGCCAGTTCCAGAAATCGCTCTGAGACCGAGAATTAGCTGGGTTTCTACTTTTCGCAATCCATACTGGTGCCAGTTTCGGGTACCAGCTAGTCTCGCACCCAAGTTGAAAAATTCCCAAAAGTAATCTGATTGGCTTGTACTCTCGAAAGCTGAACTGATTTAAACTTGGGTGTGACACTAGCTGGTTTCCAAAGCTGGCACCAAGATCAATCGCAAACGGCAGAAACCCAGCTAATTCTAAGAGCGATTTCCGGAGCTGGCTCGTGTCGACTATTAGCTAAAACCCGTTGTGAATCCACCTTCTTCTCTTGCACGGCTCGGAATAAGAATCTACCGTAACTATGTCTGGGGATCGACTAAACAGAGGCACGACACAGCACGACATAGTGTAGGCATGCTTACGGTACTAAAAAGATGCATGAAAACTAAAAGACCTTTTCAGGATTCAGAATGAGGGGCAGGAACAATGCTCTAATGTAAATATTCTTTGAGAACAAGCTGACTTCGAAACATTTATTCAAACAATGTTTACAACGGATACCTCAGCTACGATTCTTCATCAGCGATATTTCGGCCCTTTTTGGCAGGGGTCCTCGTCAGGCTGTCAATCTTCTGGTTCAACTTCGGGGAAGGAAACAAACCTGTAATAATAATCAGATTATTATTACAGGTTTGTTTCCTTCCCCGAAGCTGAACCAGAAGATTGACAGCCTGACGAGGACGCTGATGAAGAATCGTAGCTGAGATATCCGTTGTAAACATTGTTTGAATAAATGTTCTAATGTACCTTCTTTTAGGCTCTGGAGTCACGAACTCTCACTTACTTGTCTACCTCTGCTACTTGCTAATCTCTTTTTATTACTTGTGCCTCCTGCACCATGGCATGCCGTGCCTTATTTTGGCCGATCCCCTACGTCTGCACCCAAAACTGGCCACATAAATCCTAATTCAATCTTCAACTCATATCTGATACAGTGATCGACTAAAAAGAGGCACGGCACGGCACGAAATCGTATAGGAGGCACGAGTACTAATAAGAGGCATGAAAACTAAAAGACCTTTCCAGGGTTCAGAGTGAGGGGCAGGAACAATGTTCTAATGTACCTTCTTTTAGGCTCCGGAGTTACGAACTCTCACTTACTTGTCTACCTCTGCTACTTGCTAATCTCTTTTCATTACTTGTGCTCCTGCACCATGCCTGCCGTGCCTCTTTTTGGCCGATCCCCTACGTCTGCACCCAAAACTGGCCACATAAATCCTAATTAAATCTTCAACTCATGTTTGATACGGTGATCGACTAAAAGAGGCACGGCACGGCACGAATACTAAAAAGAGGCATGAACACTAAAAGGGCCTTTTCAGGCTTCAGAGTGACAATGTTCTAACGTGCCTTCTTTTATGATCTGGAGTTCAGAACTCTCAATTACTTGTCTAGTTCTACTACTTGCTAATCTCTTTTTGTTACTCGTGCCTCCTGCGCCATCCGTGCCGTGCCATGCCTCTGTTTAGTCGATGCCGTTTGATACATACCTACTCTCTCTCTTTATGTTTGCCGTAGGGCTAACCAGTTGAACCAAGATTCCAGGTATGAATCAACCAAGGCTTCGACCAAGAACACACATAAAGAAGACATTCAAAATGCTCGTAAGGATAACTTTTCCTGCTGGTATCATTGCTAATTATTCACTGATAATTCAACATGTGCATGGGAGTAATTTAATAATCCTGGGATCACTAAAATTTCCAAATTTAAGAATCCCGGGGTCACTGAAATTTCCAAATTTAAGAATCCCGGGGTCACTGAAATTTCCAAATTTAAGAATCCCTGGGTCAGTCAAATTTCCTATTTCCGATTCCAGGTTGAAGACTCAGGTTGGTTACTCTAGGATTATTGGACACAAAAATATAATCGTAAAGCTTTATCTAAACTATATTCGTTTTTTTTCGATCTTTTGCGATGAGTTTTATACCTTTCTGGTTTCTACCCTCTGTTATAAAAGAAAGATACCTCTTCTTTGCGTGTCCAGTATTTTCGATTTTGTAAATTCCTTCTTTGCCTCCCTCCTTGGTACCGAATAGGAAGATTATGTCTAAATTTGGGACGAATGATGTTTTCGCGAAAGTTGCCGTATTGAGTAGAAAGGTTTCGGATATCAACGAAAGCCAACTGCCACCGTTTCACGGTCTTGAATGTGTTTATTTTTCATAGTTTATAGTCTCTTTTTTTCTGGAGTTTACTCCGCTATTTACCATTGTTGTTATTAGTGGGTAAGAAAATAAATAATTAAAAGTATCCAGCTGATGAGCAAAGAGGTTTGAAACTTGCAGTAGCAACCTGAGAGAAGTAATCATGGAAGGAAAGGTTGCAGGATCACAAAATACAGAGGAGCTGGTTTAAGCAGAAATGGCGCATTTCGTAAAAGCTAGCGAAAATCCGGGTAGTCAAGAAGCTCGTCCTCACTCGCCAGATTTATGTGAGGCATCTTCACGGCGAGGAGAACCCTTTCTGATTAGGAAAATGACGGAAGATAGATTTTTATATTACAAGTTTTTCATCCCCCTGGGACACTCCAGATGGTAAACCGTACACCAGTGATGTCGACAAGACCAAAACGTCAAGACCAAGGCCAAGACCAAGATTTTCGCACCGGAATTAAGACCAAGACCAAGATTTTGGCCCTGGTATCGAGACCAAGACCAAGAATTCAGCTCTGGTCTTAAGACCAAGATCAACACCAAGACCGAGACCAAGAAAGTCTATTTTACTAGATTGAGTGAGGAATTACTTTTCTAGCCTAACTACGGGAAATTAATGAAAAGTAAGCTGTTTATATTTCTGTCAATAAAAACGCACAAAAAATTTATATAATCATATGCCAATTTCTCTGTTGCATTTTAAATAAACCAATGCTGCCAATAATTTCTGGGACATCCTCGCTCTATGCGGTCTCATAAATAGTCCACTGTGGCTGAACACTCGCTCCACTGGTGCTGAAGTTGCTGGAACTCAGAAAACCTTCTCGTATAGGGGATTTAGGCGCGAAAAGGCAGGATGCTACGAATTTTGCTTGTGCCAGGAAATTCTTCACCGAAACTTCCTTTTTCTTGCGTAGCTCCGGAATTCTGGTACCTGATATCGTACTGCGTGCAGGCAAACAAAGCTTCGGATCCATATCGGCGACAAATTTTCGGAAGGATTGGTTCTCAACAAGTGATATTGGCATGCTGCAGCTGATGATAAGATTTTCCAAGAGTGACAAATCTTCGTTGTACGGGGTGATCTCTAGCGTAGTGAGCTCCAGCGGAGTCTGTCGCAGAGTGGAAGCCAAAACCAGTAAGCAATATCTGACTGGAACTGGAAGCTGGATATTTCGTAATGTACGACTCGTATACAGAAACGTGCTTCCACCTCAGATGTCTGAAAAAGGTCAACATAGCTTTTAGTCCAAGTTTGTTTAAAAAATTCTCTCCTCGAAAATTAGTGGCCGAAAAGGGGTTGGTCAACCGATTAACCAAGATTTTACTAGATGTTTTGGAGGACGATCGAAAAGAGAGTACAAATTTGAAAATTAGAATGTTGCTCTTTGGTTGTGTTTTCTGGTACTATGTTCTTTAGTTCCGCCAAACTAGAGACAGCTCACCCCCGAACTGGATTATCCTCATTCAGATCTCTAGTTCCGACCAGGACCTGATGTGACTTTCGGATTATCTAGCGACACAGCTGAACTTTTAGCAACCAAATAGACATAGCAAAATATCAAACAAAACGCGAAAGATTTGGCTCATGTATGAAAAGAAAGTGTCATTTGGCAGTTGGCTTTTTATATAATTCTACAATTTCATCGTCATTTCTGCTAAAATTCAGCCAATGATCAAGATGAAATGGAATGATTTTCGACCCGCCAAATAAGTCATGTGCGGGGAGAGCTGATACGCATAATTTGAAGGAGAATAATTTCCTCTGTCCGTTTCGCATCATGCTGACTGGATCTTAGAGAAAAGGTACATTTTTTTTACCAGCAATCATCCATGTCCATATTGTACGTTGCTACGAATAAAAAATGTCAGCAATAACTGTACATACTGCATGCTTACCTTACAAAAGTAGAAGAAACCCCTTTACTGTCAGTGCTCTTTTCGTTGCAGAACTTACAAACAGCGGACCGCTTCCGAGTTTTTTCACATAGCTGAAAGTTGGTAAACGCATACTTCACCACTGAAGGTTCCTTGGTAACCACTATTGTGTTACTGAAGAAACTCACCTCGAACATTTGCTTATATAGCAACGATCGCTATGAATAGCCCCTAAATAATTTGATCCGCTAATCTCTTGACCTCCAAAATGTGTCCTGATGATGCAATCCATTATTGACCTTATCCTGCTTTGCAACATTTTGAAAAGTTTCGAAATTAATCCGGGTGTAATTAGGGTCTTGAAGACCAGCCTCGGTCTTGAAGACCAGGCTAGGTCTTGACAACCGGAAGCGCAAGAACAACACCAAGACCAAGAATTTGCGACTGGTCTTAAGACCAAGACCAAGATTGTCGACATCGGTCTTGAGACTGGTCTTAAGACCAAGACCAAGATTCAAGACTACATCTCTGCCGTACACTAGTCTTTGATGACCAGAGGATTTTTCTCAGGACAGGATTAAGAGATTTGCGCTCGAGTGTCCCAAACTCGCTGAGTTAAGCAGAAAGCCGGATGTAGCCAAATGGAAGAGAAGAATGAACAGTTCAAAGATTTTGCGTGCAAGGATGGTTGAGACAAGTTAGATTGAATTTTATCCTTTGGCAATTCCACTTGGTAATTCAAACAAATATTGTTTTTCTTTTTGTATAGTAACATTTTGGTTTTGTTGGGTATTTTTTTCCTAGTCTGCTGATTTCTGCTCAGTGCTAAAAGATGTAAAAACTCTAACCTCTATGGATTTTATGGAAAGTCTGGACTTAAGGCCAGATGGACGATCAGAGTATGGTGTTACATTTAGAAAAGCTTCGTAGAAGATTTGCCTGGGGCTAAAACTGGTGGATTTTGCTTGGGGACGATCCAGAGCACACAGTTACAGTTTGTGAAGGGGATTAGTTATCTGAGCCTCGTTTTTGTTGTACGCTGCAGGTCCACTTCCCGGTCGCTTCCGAACTGATTCTTTCTACATTCGTTTTTGCACTGCAGTTCTTCCGAGGAAGACGACAGCGCTTCTCGAGAATCATGTTCTTGCTCACTGACCAAGTTTGTGCTTCCCTGCAAGGTGATGGAACCAAGAAGAAAGTGAATCCAAAAACGCATATCGTGCAAAAGCGAAGAAGTGCTGCCGCAGCGATGCGGCAGCGCTATTGCAACAAAAACAAGGCTCTGGTCTACGTGAGCCAGCTTCCTTCTCTTTAAGCCACGTTTCTGCTTTCGAGCGATAAGCTCCATTCTCTATCTAGCAAGCAAGCAGGCACGTAGATTAAAATCTAAATGTGCTGAAGATGTGCGACAGTTCCTTGGTCCCGTAGCCAACCTGTCTCCTCCGAGCAACAAACTGAAATAAATTTTAGAATAAAAAACTAAAACTTTCCCACTGGTCCGAAAGCGATGCCATCTAATGTTACTAGCCATTTGAACGAAGGAATGAATCTTTTTTATTTTTACCACTTCTGCTTAATAGATATAGTGGAGTACACAGAGAAAAGAAAGAACACAACTTAAATTAGAATACAAAGTTACACTTCGAACAGATTACACTTCAAACAAACGGACTAGACTGTGATGAGGAGAAAACACCCTGTTTGCGATTTCTATCAAGTTTGAATTATCATTCCAGTTCTGCACTTAATTGGGATTGATTGATGCATACAAATATTACCTCTCGCTATATAGTCGCTACTAACGAAATTAGAGCTTTTAACCCTTGCTTCTTTCTAAGTGGTGATTTACCGAAAAGTTGGTCTATTGCATAAAAAACCTAAGCTAGGTAGGATTTTTCTTTCAACTGTGAGCAACAGCCCTTGGTGAGTTAATCAAAGTACACTGTAGTCAGTTTGTTTGTAAAAAAAAATCATTCTTGAAGTATACCGTTTTAAAAGCTTCGAGGGGCTGACATGTGAAGGACTTGTAAGATAAGATAAGATTTTTTTCCGTAAAGCACAAACGGCCATGGAAACAACAAGACAACACCAAAACGAAACCATAACCTCAACCACTATTTACAAAAAACTTTCCCTGTGAATCATGGCTACCCTTAGGAATCTTTCTAATACCTCTAAAATTTCTACATTTCAAACTCTATTTAAACCTTTCTTCCCCCAAATCATTTCCCCAAATATTTCCTTCCTCAGGTCTTTTAACTCCTGGCACTCACCCATTAAATGGAAAATACATTCATTCATTTTACCGCACATCGGACAGAAGTAAGGACCACGAAGCACTCTAACCTTACCCAAATATTTCCTTCTTAATCCTACCGGTAAACAATCTACCCTCCGACTAATTATTAGTTGAATTTGTTTGGTCTAAAGGAATTCCCGTCTTAAAATAAACTTCTTCCTCCCATGTCGCCTTGACTGCGGCATAAAACCTCAGGGAATCCGAAGCAGCCAGCCTACACTGCCAATCTTGCACCTCCTGTTCTCTTAGCCTACTCTCCACTTTTTTCACAATACTTCCTGTTTTCTCTAGATTTTCTTCTTTTCGGCTTGGCCAATGGCAGTGGGTTCAGGTTCAGGTTCTTTTATTTCGAAAATACTTCGTGACAATATATTTTGATCACTGGGGGCCGGCAGGGATACGAGCTCGTTAGCTCGGCCCCATTTTAAACACTGGCTATATGAACATAGTATAAATGAGTCGTTCCTCTGTAAATACAAACATAAAAGAAAGAAAGACTCGTTCCATTCCGTATACCTACACACGCCATACCAAACTCTCCACACAATAAGGTAAAAAATAAATAATAACAGCAAGTCGTGGCCTAAGCTGAAGGAACGCTAACTGTTTCTATAACAAAATTAATAATTAAGGGTTGGAGATTTACCGAGATAACATAAACGTGAACGTATCATATTTTAATATCGAATGGGAATGGGAATGATAGATGGATGGCTGGGGTTTAATCTTGTTTGTAAAATGTAAAGGCCCTTGCTGAAACTGTACCCAGAGGAGAGTCAACTACGCCAGCCCCTTTTCATTATCTCATCCTTTCCCAGTCAGGTACACAGAAAAGTTTGCTAGGTAAAGACTGCGCGTTATATTCCGCTAGGATACACCCGCAATCAGACAAATCGATTTTAGCTCCCCCAAAAAAGAAACCCGAGACAAGAAACGATGGAGCACATTTAGGTAATAGCATCTTCACAACAAGTCTGAACAAAATGCTCAACTTTCAACATGAACAGGTGAACAGACTAACTTTTTGAAGGGAGTTGGAACTTGCTGAACCTACGTCACGTCTGTCAATCTCTGGGAGAGAAGTCGGAATGAATAAGGCGGAGTCAATGTGTGAAGACCATGATACTCAGCTGTCCATAGAATTAGCAGAGAGTTACAAGTAGTGTCACGGGACGTTTGGACCCAGAAGAACGGACAAACACACACTTCGCAAGGCACTGACCATGGTCGATACCTCGCGAAAAGCGAACGTTAAATATTGGTTTGTCACTGTCTAGATTTCAAGTTCCAGCTTCAAGGCCACTGGCATTTAAATACACGTATATATTGTCACTGTCTAGATTTCAAGTTCCAAACTAGAACCTGGTATTTTGGGGAATACTTCGAGATTCAGTTTATTGCGTTATGTTGTTTTATAGAGAAAGGCGTGGAGGTGCGGAAGGCAGTGACTTGAACCTGTTGAATGTTATTTTTTTTCTTGTTTGTTTATTTTTGTGTTTACTGGCTTTTAAATACATGTAGATATGAACATATATATTGGTTTGTCACTGTCTATATTTCAAGCTCCAAACTAGAACTGAAGAGCGAAAAGTAAGAACAGGATTTCCCTTTATTTCCTCCCCTTCCTCTGCGAAAGACACTAGTACACTAGACACTAGTGTTCTCTAGATAAATGTCCGTGTTCTTAAAATTTATTTTGTTACATATGTGGCCAGGACAAAATTTGGCCGGATTTTAGTTTGTCTGTAAAGAAAACAACTAATTTTATCGTGTTGAAACTGGGCAGAAAATCTGGGGGGAAAAGGTGACCAAAACTCTGGAGACGCGTATCTGATTAGTGAGAACAGTGATGAGGGCAGTGAGAACTTAGTTACACTATAAAAGTCTCCCCTATATCGAACTTTAGTGGTTGTACATCACCGAATTCGGTGATTTTTATTCCGAATCCGGAGGGTTAAAATCCAAATTCGGAGAGTTAAAATCCGAACTCGGAGAGTTCCGATCCAAGATTAAAACATTAGAATGAAAAATACTGTGGATTAAGTTATCCTCATCTGCAGTATTTTGCATTCTAGCGTGTTAACCCTGTATGATTTTAACTCTCCGAATTCGGATTTTAACTCTCCGAATTCGGAATAAAAATCTTCGAATTCGGTGATGTTCAGCCACTAAAGTCCGATGTAAGAGAGACTTTTTACAGTGTACAGGCGAAAAATTGCGGAGGCGTGTCGACTTCCATTGTTTGAATAATTTCGGAGAACCATGGTCTGCGGAAAGGACTTGGGAAAGAACTTGTCTGGGGGGAACGTCTCGGGAAAGGAGCTCGGATTTTCATTTTCAGACCAGAACTTCTCTTCTGATTTCAAAGTGCCATTATTATTTTTGGTTTGTCAGCAATCATCAATAATATACAGGATGCTTAAAAGAAAAATAAGAAAACCAACAAAGAGAAAATAACACAGAAAGAAATTACTCCCTAAAACGCTATCACATTTGCAGAGCTGTAATGGACTGTGCTGTTACGGTGGTGCCATCTGCACGCCGCACTACTAACTTGTGCCGCCATTAGGCAGCGCTTCTCCATTTCCGTTCAGTATGTTTAATCTCTTATACCGTCGTTACTGTTTATTATTTTATTAACTCATGTTCTTGACTCATCCGGCGACGATGAGTCATCTTCTTCACACTTCTTTTCCGGGGTCTCGACCGGGAACAACCCTCTTTACTTGAAGGTTGTTCATATTATTTTTTAAGCACCAGAGAATAAAACCTTTTGTTTATTTCCGGCCTTAGGTCGTTGTTACGAGTCTTCTTCAAAGCTCCTTAGAGTGGGCTGGCTTGCAAGACCTAGTGTATGATGTGTGGTTTATAGCCTACTGTGGTTCTGCACGCAGACCTTAGTGTGAATCGACGGGGGGTATCCACAATGAACCCGTGAATTCTGCACGTGTAGTAGGCCACCCGACGCCCAAGGCTGTCCTGACTCCGATGACTGTATCTAAGGACATTACCATCTATTTCCGGCCTACTACACCCCTCGCCATATCATCAGGTTGAGAGTGCTTCTTGACATACAAATACAGTCGTCGTAATCAGGGGCGTCACGACTGGGGGGGGGGACGACCCCCCCCCCCCCCCCCCCAATGCTGTCGGCCAGTCGGTAAAAAAGAACAGTGGTGGCACGAAGCACCGCGATTTTTCGTCAAAACAGTTGATTTTTTCATGAAAACAGTCGGTTTTTCTAAAATTGGTAAATTTTTCGTCAAAATAGTCGGTTTTCTGAAAATCAGTGAATTTTTCTGAAAATCAGTCGGTTTTTTTGAAGAATATCATTTTTTGTTGTTGAAAACAGTCGTTTTTTCTGGAGACAAACTCGGTAAAAATTACCAGCCAGTCGGTAAATTCCTCGTCCCCCCCCAAACATTTTGGCTAGTAACCCCTCTGGCCGTAATAGTGCCAGCCACCAAAGTCCTCCATATTTCCATACGAAATCATCCATTCTTTCGATTATCGACAGAGCACTGACCGGCTCTTAAACGTTCTCCTCGTCGTCTGATGTTGGGGAGAGAGGAGTTGGGCTCCTCAGGATTTACCGCTCTTGCTGATCAGCGAAGAAAGGTAGCCAAAGAGATTACGTTGATACAGACAGTATTGCCAGATCGTGATCCAAGAAATACGCCACTGTCTTTGTAAAATACGCCGAAAATTTCTTTTTAATCCAAAATTGCAAGAAATCTCCAGAAAGTTACAAGGATTGTCAATAGAACCCAAACAACAAACAAATTTGGGGTTCCAGAAAAGGTATTGATTAATCTATTTTGTATGTTTATCCGAAGTCTACTTGAATATGCGTGTCCGGTTTGGCATTATGCTCTGACAAAAGAGGATACAGATTCCATTGAAAGTGTACAGAAACGTGCTCTCAGAATTATATACAGAGGACCTAAAATGCCTTATTGTTTTCTTTCATTTTAAAATTGAGACCCTCCATCATAGACGGGAGAGGCTGTGCAGAGATTTTGGGATGAAGTCCCTACAGAACCCCTCCTTCCGCTCCCTTCTGCCGCCTCTCTTCCAACCTCAACGTTTGCGTCCGCAAAGAGCGTGTGCGGAGCGAATACCCAAGCTATAGAACCCCGTTACTACCGTTCGGAGCGGTACAGAAATAGTTTTATCCCTAAATTTGTACATATTTTCAACAAAGAGGTTTAGTCATTCTTGTGTGAGTCTCATTTTTATGTTTTTGTGTTAGGCCTTATTTAGTTTGAATCATTTATCTTGATATTATGACAGACATTATTAATTTGCCTTCATGTATATTGACGTATTCAACACGCCATTTGGCCCCAAGCCACGATATGTGTTGATATTTGAAATAAACTAAAACTGAAACAACTTTAATTCGCCAGCAAACAAAAGTTCAGCCAATCGGTAATAAAATCCACCAATATGGCAACACTGGTTGCTGGCTTATGGATTTAAAATGCTTTGCTCCCCATTGCTCCCAAGTGGGATTCTTGCCATCATAACAGTAAAATAACTGAAGTGGCTTGACGGCTCATTCCTTAAAAGAGCCGGCGATAGATAAGGGGGTTCGTAAAATCTTCCAAAACTTTTCGTAGGTCCATGGAAAGGATTTGGGGTTAAAAACGTCGGAAATGACTTCGAGAAATAGGTGTTTGTCTTCGAGAATTGACGAAAGTCTTCGAAAAATTTGTTGGGTCTACTAAAAGTATTCGAGAAAAGATGAAAAAGTATTCGAGAATTTCCAAATAATACTTTTCATTCAAACAGAAATTAGGTAGGCTACTCCAGAATGCGCAAAATATATTGCAGAAATGACAAAAATGTATTCGAAAACTTTTCTTTTCAAAATAAATTTCGGCAAATCATATCTTCGAGAACACGACTTACCTTATGGTCGGAACCATGTGAATATGATACTCTTCCGCTGTGCACTCTTGGATGAGGTACAAAACTGGTTGCAATGCTGCCGCCAATACCTCCTGCGTCTTCAGTTCAGTCTCAAGGGAGGGCCAAATGTGCTGGAACCAAAGTTTCTGCAAAAGAAACATGGGCTCTAAAGGCGTAATCTCGCCGTTCCCCGAGGACTCCACTTGAAGAGTCCCCGCGCTTTTGTTTGTCCCAGGGACTCACTCCCCGTATTCTCGCAAGTCCCCACTGACGGGAATGCTCCGATTATTATCACCATCATCAATAAGGACTCCGTTCAGATTCGGAAGGGAATGAATTTTTGCTGGTGTTGGTGCAATACAAAATTAATTAAAAATAATCAGAATAAACGAAACCAAAAATAAAGGGGATCCAGACTAATTTCGTCAAATGCATATTTTCTATTCGAACAAAATACATTTTACAAGCATTCCACGTGGATGACTCCCTCTATTCTCGCCGTTCACTTCGATTCCTTGGGGTCCTCGGGGAACAGCGAAAATACGCCTTAAGGGATTAGGTTATTTGAAAGTATTTTCGGAAACCAATTGGAAGCAAGCGTAGCTAAAGGTAAGATAAATATCATTTTAAGAAGTAAATTACGAGTTGAAGATTTAAAATTAAGGTTTTCAGAAAAGGCCTTCGAAATTTGGGGCTCGACTAAAAAGAGGCACGGCTCGACATAGATTTGCAGTTGTTGTGGGGAGAAGGTACTTTTGTCTATGTCTGTATCTGTTTTCTTTTTCTTCTTTTTTTTTCTCTTGATATTTACTCCGTGTTTACACCATATGTGTATTTCGGGTAATAAATTTATTGATTGATTGATACTGCAGGAGGCACGAGAACTAAAAAGAGGCACGACAAGTAAAAGGGCCCTTTCCAGGCTTCAGAGTGAGGGACAGGAATAATGTTCAAATTTTCTTTCTTTTAGGCTCTGGATTTACGAACTCTCACTTACTTGTCTACTTCTACTGATTGCTAATCTCTGTTTATTACTCATGCCTCCTACGCCATGCCGTGCCTCTTTTTAGTCCATCCCTTCGACATGTAGGAATAGCTGCAATTGTCAACACAAGCCAACATTGCTAGTCAACATTGCTACTCCTGTTGACAATTGCAACATTGTTGTCGACCAACATTGCTGGTCAGCAACAATTATGGTCAATCACTTTGACAACATTGCTGGTCAACAGGAGCCGGAATGAAGATGGATTCGACTGTTCCGAAGGATGATTTAGGGTTAACGGACACTTGAACAATGAAACCATACTTGAACACACCATGGAGAATGCATTTACAGACATGGCCACGGAGAGCATTCTTCTCCTGAGCGTGAGGTTTAAAATAGGGATGTTCGTTTCTGGAGGTTTGCACATACAGACTCCAAGACATAAAGCGCAATTCATTCAAATCTTGTACAGCGCTGGTCGGATCGTATTGGAATTTCTTCTAGATATATGTTTCGGCTTAACTGGTTGAAAAATATTCCAGAAGAAGGGTTGATTGGAGACATTTGATCATTTACTGAAATAAGAGACAGATGCAAAACGGAGCAAAAATCATAGCTTGGAAACACTATTTCGTATTTGGATTTGGTTTTCTGCAGGTAATGTTAACGGAAGTCATACAGATAGGGATGATACTTGGTGCTCTTCATTCACGTGTCCTTTAAGTAGTCTCAGAAAAAAGATGGGAAGTATGATACTCTTTGGGGAGAAGTTACTAAAGATGCCACGAGGTCGAGTCACCAAAGCAGCGTATAATAAAAGTATGTGGGAAACAAAAGATATTCACGGGCATCACAGGTGATCTTAGACAGTATGGATTTAACAGATTATACCTCCTGGAGCACTGGAATGTTCGAATTCATTTGAGAAAGACGGGATAATCTTTCGACAGGTTGCACATCAGCTGATGCGGAGAGTAGATTATAGTTATGAAGAACAATACCAAAGGTTTCGATGGGATCCCGAAAACTCAATATTTACTGAACTTCTTGAACCAGACAATCCAATCTTGTAGATTTCCGTCTTCGCCAGACCCCTCTAATAGTTTGCTATTGATTCATAATCAACCGCTTGAATATGTACAATTTGTTTTACTATTTTGATGTTCTTTGACAACTTACGGCCAAACAACTAATCAGATGAGAAAACCAAGTTCAGATAAGGATTCAGCAAGCATGTTTACGCCAATACCTCATCTCTTTGGCCAAGTTCCTCGTTTTAGCAGTAGACTATTCCCGGCAAACTGATTGCAGAGCAAAAGAGCCGGTAACACTGAGAGGCGAACCTTTCGATCCAATTGTCGTATTCGGATTTAGCATGTCTCCTTATTACCCCTGAGTCGACTCTCATTAGCTTTTAAAATATGTTTTTTTCTTCCCTTAATCTGAAACCCTTCCCTCGCCCCTAAACTTACGGCAACAGAGCTCATCTTCAAACTTGACCTGTGCTTCGACCCAATTAAGAGTCCACAAGTTTGAACAAAATAACTGAACCCCTTTGAGAGTTATCCTGTTAACAGACGGACAGACGGACAACTTTTACGAAATCTTAGGTATCCCGTCACTTCCATTTTGGAATCCCAAAAAGGAGTTTTTCTGAAGTGGTCAAGCATGTCATATAGATCAAACGAAGACAACTGCGAGAAATACGATCTATGGAAAAGCAGTAGTTGCGTTTTTGCAGATACCATGGTATCCGATAGCACGGTCGAAAGTCGTTTTTTGCAGTTATTGTGGTATCTCATACCACGGTCAAAAGGTGTTTTTGCAGTTATCGTGGTATCCGGCCAGTTATCGTGGTATCTGTAGATATTCAGATACCATGGTCCGACCGTGGTAACTGATCGTGGTATCTGAAAAAGTAATCTCACTTTCATCAGTTTTTGTCAAACTGGTTGGAAAGAACTTTGGCTCTTGGTGATGTGACTGAATATCAATCTTTCTTCTGGGATGACTTCGAACAGCGCAATTTCGGCAATTGCCGTTTTTGCAGAGCAACCGCGATTCAGATACCACGGTTACTGCAAAAAAGAATAATTGCAGATCCAATTACCATGGTAACATATACCGTGGTATCTGCAAAACTCACCTACCCGATGAAAAATTTATCCCAAAATAGTACTATGAAGTAGTACGAAAAAGTTGCATGCAGTACTAACGATGCTACTACATGCTTCTACTTCAAGGCTACCGTGTTACTGCATACTACTATATGCTACTATTAGCAAGACCGGATGCTACTATGGCAAGACAGGATGCTACTACATAAGATTGGACCAGTCTGAGGCACATTAAATGATAGCATTCTTTGCTATTACATAGTATTACATGCAACGTTTTCGTACTACTACCATACTAATACGCAGGCTACAAATTTTTCATCGGGTAGTGAGTGGGTAGAGATGGGATTGAGCGTCATCGCTCAAAGCAAACTTGTTTCTTCCTTCAGAGTGGATGACTTTTCAACTGTCCACCCTCGACAGAAAACAGAAACTTTATCGCCAAACGGATAAGTCGGTTAAGATTTCTTCTAGCGATATTTCTGCCCTTCTTAACTAGGAACCTATTAGTTAGGCATGATTCGCAGTCAGATATGAAAGAATACTTAATAAGATCCTGTTTGAGAAGCACGTCCCTCCAGAAAATTCGAAACAGCCTTTGTTTTTGTTTCGCTGTATCCTTTGTTCGACCAAGAAATTCAATCTAGGAAGACGGAGAAGGATGGATCTTCTCTGAGGTTTTATGCAGAGATCAAAGAGTTTCGGGAGAGGATGTCTACTTTAGAGTGGGTTCGAAAAGGGAGGAAATAAGGGATTTGATAGTTTAAATTTCAGGGCAGACAGTACGCCACTTGGATAGAAAAAGCAGCTATGAGGGTCAAGGGTTGTTCCAATCCTTACTCGCGGCCCGGAGTGGGGTAATACAACCGTGAATCTAGAATAGAACTTCATTAAATTCTTCAAATAAAAAAAAATTCTTCACCCATTCCCACTCCCGAATTTGACCTGGCATTTCTACGTTCAGTCCTGACAATCCCTCACGTTTACAAATCAGGTTTTGTGGATTCTCATTCCTCTCGCTACGCACAGGGTCGTATCTATCTTATCTGCCATTAAAGTTCTAAGCGACCATGTACCTAATTGCTCAACCGAATTTTAGAAATTTCTCTAAGTTACGTTACTTTATTTTCATGATGTACGGGAATTGCACAATACTCAACCTGTCAGGTATCAATACGTACGTGCTTTAGAGACGGTCTCAAAATGAGCTGTTTACTCAAACTTTAATCTGTTTCCTAGCACCTGTAACTTTTCCTTCCAACAAAGTATCATTATGACAAAACAGCGAAGACATCTATTTCCTCCAGTTGCAAATCGTAGTCTCGCGCCCGTTGCTCATCGCTTGTCAATAGTTGCATTTGTCATCCGAATTCTCCTCGCGATTATCCTATTTCGCGTTTTTGGACTATTCCGATGAAGTGAATTCTCCTTTTCATGCGTTTTTGTCAGAATCGAGAACGGGGAAAGCCTCGCGATTCAGCAGAATCGAGAAGTTGCTCCAATGGTGAATTTTCGATTCTCCTCTCTCCGATCACCTCCCTGACTGGTCAACAGAGTAAGGATGTTCAACATGCATAAACACCTATACCGGGTTGCGGACGAGCTGCAAAATTATCGTTTTTATCAAAAATGGAGAATGGAGAACTCAGAGGAGCAAAAAGCGAGAACTCGGAACGGAGAATTCGGATCGAAAATCATTTCGAACGACTCATGTCCGGATTTTTGAATTCCCACCATAAGTAAAACTCATCAGTGAATGATTAGCACTGGGATATTCGTGATTTCTAGAACGTGTAAACACTCCTCATCGAAACGGAATATTAATGAACCCCTTGACGGTAAACTACAACAGACGGCGAAGCAAAACCTGAAGATTAGATTCGGATTAAGAAGTCCATGTTTGTGTGCGGACTGTAAGTAACATCTTGATACCTGAAAAGTTGCATATGTAATCCCTATAATCCAGATGTATTTCCTTTATCCGGTTCAAACCCTGAACTAATGTTGACTGGGGCGAATTTCTTATGAATCTGTGAACCCTGTCAAGAAAAAACAGAACAGAGTGTAGCCTACTTGTCTAGGGAGACTATCCACTATCGAGTTTGGAAAAAGAAGAAGAGAAAACACAAAAGGAAGCAGCAAGAGGTAAACAAGTAAAAAGCAAGAAGTAAGACCAAAATCAGCTTAAGGCCCTTTTCCTTTGAGGATCACTCAATTTTCGAAAGCAGATCAGATTATTCGAATTCCGAGTTCTAATTTTAACCGATGGCTTTCCAGCTTGCAGAAAACTCCATATACTTGTCCTTCTGCCACTGTCAGCGTAGGTGCCATACCGTTTTCCTACCTGTTTCGGTTAGCACCACAATAACGGCCTTTTAAAACCCATCTTTCTCCATCCCTTGCAATAAGTGTCTAGTTCGCCTTAGTCTAATTTGTCGGAAAAATAAGTGCTTCGTTCGGGCACATCGATCGGAGCTTAAACTGGGAAATGGGAACAAAGAAAACACAGGTGGATCCAGAGGTCTTTAGGTTTGTTAGCTTACGGAAATAATGGCCTTCAGAAGATCCGCCCATATAGTAAAGGTGTGTCGAAAGATTTGCAAAATGAACAGCAATGAAAGAGGACTGGAAGTGAGTTGAGGGTTTGGAAGACGAGAGAGGACAAATTGACAAATTATTTAATTAATTTTTAGTTTATTTTAGTGCAGGTTTGATTAGTTATATAATTCATGTCCGATGTGTGGCAGCATGGACGAGAATTTAAAGCATTTATTGTGTGAATGCGAAAGTTTGAGTGAACTTAGGTTAGAAATTTTTGGAGTAAACGGAAGGGGAATGGATGAAGAATGGATGTGTGGTGTAATAGTGAATAACTGTTTTGGAAATATAAAACAGCTGGTGAGGTTCCTCAGGGTAGCTTTAGCCCATAGGAATAGGTGCCTCTAGGAGTTTAATATTTTATGTGTGTGGTCTTGTTTTTTCTTCTTTTTCTATACATATTTGCCATGGCCGTTGGCTCTTAGCGCAAATAAAATCTCATCTTATCTTATCTTATGGTGGTAAATGTGTACTGGTTGCGTCTTTCAAGCCCGTATGTGCTTTGTTTGTAACCGGTCGTCAAGCCGGAATGAATTTTGTTTAGTAAACTTGTTGAATCCTGACTAAAGAAGCTGGAGGGATCCTAAGACTTGGGGTATGTTTTAACTTAAACCGACCAAGTCTATGGCAGCTTTCACACTGAGATGTTGAGCCTTTCACACTAAGCTATGCAACCTGTGCGTCACACTTGTGGCGGCGCAGTGCAGACCTTACGCAGACAAATAAAACGCAACGCAAGAACAGAACCAAGTTTTATTATTGCGTTGCGTCGACGCGTGCGCATCTGATTTTTCACTGAAAAATTGAAGTTTTTGAAGAAAAACTGGAGAAAACCTACTAGCGTGAAAAAAACTTACTAATGTTGAAAGAAACAGAATTTGCCAGAAGAAAACGAGAAAGGAAAACGTAAATACGCTTCCAGCGTGAAAGCTTCTAACGCAGGTGTGAATAATATAATGTTACACGCAGACGCAACGCAGCAGCGACGCGTCAATGTGATAGCGGCTTGGGAATAGGAAAGATTTCATCCCACACAGAACTTGTTTGAGTTGACTGCATCTGCCCATCTCCTGATACTAGCCTACATCTGGAATCCTGTTGAATTACTGGCCTGGCGAGAACAACTTGGAAATAAACAATTTAGCAAATCCTAACTCCCCTATATACCTGTAAACCTCAAAAGACGATTAAGATATTTGTCGCTTTTTCAAATCTCAGGTTGTAGAGGGTAGAAACCAGCCTTCGTGCTTTATTGTCTTTCCCCGTTGAATATTCCAACTTCCGGCCGGACTATCCACACGAATCAAAAACTATTGCTTTGTTCCTTTTCTGACTACAGACAGGAAATGTCTCAAAGTTCCAAGTTTTAACCGATTCGGGCCAAATTATCAGCCCAAACCGAAAACTACTTCAAGTTCGGCATTTTCGTCTACCCATCTGTCTAATCCCTATTCATATTGATCGGGGGAATTTTCCTTCGTTAGTTTCGGGTTCTGACCGAAAACAGGGCGGATTTCCTGTCCGAGGCAAGAATTAACAACATTTTGATTAACTCCTACGTCAACCTTTGATCAAATTGATCAAAAACATTTTCCGCCCCTAAATTTAGTAGACTCCCATCAATTTGACAATCTCGTGCATTTTGTACTATCAGAATTTTGGGAATAAATGAAATGAAATTGTAATTGTAATTTTAATTCACAAAGTAGGGCCTTCCATTGGCGCTGAATGGTCCATTTTCCAGTTTTCATTTAAGTATTCAATCTGTTATATAGACAACCATAAAGGCCAAAGACAAACGAACGGACACATTTACGATCTCAGAACTAGCCCTCACACCGTTTTAGTCGAATAAAATTCCCCAACACGAAAACACCGGTGGGAGGGATGCTTGAGCCTCTGAAATAATTATAAAGAAGTCCGGCAAAAGCAACAAGGTAAGCTGAACGCCAAATGCAGTAAAAAATAATAAATTCTGGCTTTGATACTGACTTCCTGACGGATTTTATCCTCTGCTTTCACCTGGACTCGTCCCCGTTTCTGAGATCTCGAAAAGTTGCTGACGAGATAACTAAGACCTCGTAAAATCCGTCCGTCTGTCTCTTGACCGTCTGACTCTCGAACGGACTAAGATATTTCATTCAAACTTGGTGTGAGGAACTTTGGGCTTTGGGTTACCTTTGGGTCAAAGTACAGGCCAAGTTCATAGCACTGTTACGAAATACTTAAGTAAAGTACTTAAATAGTTACTTAAGTAAAAAATGCTAGTACTTGTACTCCACTTAAGGAAAAAAACGCAGAAGTACTTAATACTCGTACTAAAAAATAGAAGAACATGATACTCGTACTTAAATACAAAAAATACAAGTACTTAAAGGACACCTGAACAATGAAACCATACTTGAACACACCATGGAGAATGCATTTACAGACATGGCCACGGAGAGCATTCTTCTCCTGAGCGTGACGTTTTTAAAATAAGGATGTTCGTTTCAGGAGGTTTGCACATATAGACTCCAAGACAAAACGCGCAATTGATTTAAGTCTTGTACAGCGCTGGCCGGATCGCATTGGAATTTCTTCTAGATATACGTTTGGGCTTAACTTGGTTAAAAAATATTCCAGAAGAAGGGTTGATTGGAGATATTTGTTCATTTCTAAAATTGTTCGGTACTGAAACAAGGACAGATGCAAAATGGAGCAAAAATCATAGCTTGGAAACACTATTTCGTATTTGGGTTGGGTTTTCTGCAGTTAATGTTAACGGAAGCCATACAGATAGCGATGGTACTAGGTACTCTTCATTCAGGTGTCCTTTAAGGGTACTTATGTACTCAAGTACTTTCATAATAGAAAAATGTTTAGTAGCACGAGTTCAGTACCATGTTTATCATCTTCGCTGAAACCGAATGGGCATTAGGAGTCTAGTGATTCTTTATGTGAGCCTAAAGCGGTTGTTTGAAGAATAGCTAACTATGTAGCTTTTCTTCATCAGCTATGTAGCCTAGAGCTGAAAACTAGCGGAATTGAAACTAGCAGAAAATAAAACTTTCGGAATTGAAAACTAGCGGAAAATAGGAAAGTTCCCGCCCACTAATAGAAAGAGGCTTGGGAAAACCATGACCGTTGGTGAAGGTCTCATCATTTAGCTCGGAATCTCTGATCTTTGTTTTGTCTTACTGATCGAGAAATACTATTTGTTATCACCTCGGATGGACAATTCGGTTGGAATCCGGTCTGGTTTACGAATGGTGCTCCAGCTAAGCCTAAAGCATCCCCTCCCCCCCCCCCCCCGGACATATCTAGACTGGACATTCTGGAGATAATTTTTTTTTTTTTTTAAACTACATACAGTTGCAAGCGTGACCAGTGAGATTAGGGCTCTACAACCCCAGTTAGCGGGCAATAAGCAATAACACGTGCGCAAGCGCTCGGACGTGGAGTGTAAAAGTAAAATGTTTACTGACATTTTGTCACGGCTGCAAGATTTGCATTCTGATTTCCGTCAGAAGTCTTGTCTACGTCTGTTGCCGCATCACCGACTGATTGGACTTTTTGGCTGATAGTTGATGCGTATTGTCTGTTTGTATGTTATTTTCTTGTTGTCTCTTGTTCTTTTCTTTTTATTTCAATTTATCTCTTCTACTCCACACTCTTATGTTGTAAAACATTTTGTGGGTTATAAATACACTTACTTATATACAAACAGCTTTAGAACCAAGACATTTCTCTTCCCCAATAACCAAACAAGTATTGAAATAACGTATTGATAATTGATAACAAGTAATTGATAATCGTAATTGATAACAAGTATTGAAACACCCACCTTTAAACGCTTTAAATGTAAACAAACCCCCAGTATAAATCGGCTAAGCCTAAAGCACCCCCCCCCCCCCGGACATATCCAGACGTGGTGATAAAATTCTGGACATTTTATTTTTTTAAACTACATACAGTCGCAAGCGCAACCACTGAGATTGGCGCGTCTACAACGCCAGTTAGCGAGCAATAACAAGTGCGCAAGTGGTCGGACGTGGAGTGTAAAAATAAAATGTTTATCACATTTATATACAAACAGCTTTAGAACCAAGACATTTCTCTTCCCCAATAACCAAACAAGTATTGAAATAACGTTGTAATCACCCCCCTTTAAACGCTTTAAATGTAAACAAACCCCAAGTATAAATCCAAAGAAAGGTTGAAGATCATGCACGAATAGCATTTGTTCGAACACTGAATGGTCTGCCTGCCAGTCGCATCCTTCAAATCTTTTCCATTAGCAAAGTAATAACAAGTGCAATAAACCAATCTGTAGCAGACTAATACCCCTTTGTCACAATTCATTAACAACGGTATATCATCGATCATATGACAAAAAAGTCCAGTTTCCAACTGTTCATTAAAGATTAAAGTACGTCCCGTCGTCTTATTTGGTGATGTTTCACCAAATCCTCATCCATAGACATATCTCCCCAAATATACAAGAGTTGGACTTCAGACCTGTCATAGACAAACTTAACTCATGGAAAATCTGGGCCCAGTTGCCCATGAACGGAGGGGGGACCCATCAAAATGCACATTTACACCTTTTTTCCACAAGTAGGCCTATGCCAGCTTAGAGTTTGATTCCAGTCATGGGTCAAAAACTTTTTTCATGGGCAATTTTGGGCCCACTTGCCCATGAACAGGTAGCCTGGGGGTGGTTCAACTCTCCCCGGTCCCTATGATCCAAAAGCACAAAGGAATTTCATCGCCTTATCTCCAGTTATTGTCTAATTAAAACATTAAAAAATGGGACATCTGGGCCCAATTACTCCTCAACTTAGTCGAGGTGGGGTTTGGGACCCGCAAAAAGTAAAAAGAGACCCGAATGCTCACAATCCTACCAAGTTTCAACCTGATATCTGTTGATTCCTGGCAAGGGTAACGTACTTTACTCCTGGGCAATCTGGGCCCAGTTGACCGTGAACAGGGTGGGTGGGGAAGTGCAACTTTAAAAGCAATTCCCCAGCCCTAGGTTCTACACGTCCAAGGAATTTCATCGTCCTACGTCCAGTTCTGGTCAGGTTATGAACTTTATTCACTGGGCAATCTGGGCCCATTTGCCCCTGAACCGGGTTGGGGTGGGGGGTGGGACCCCGAAAAAGCACAACTAGACCCCAATACCTACAAGTGTACCAAGTTTGAACTTGATACTTGCACTGGTTCACGAGTTATGAGCTCCACAAAATACGGTGAAAACCGAAAACAAGAAACCGGAAACCGAAAGCCGAAAGCTGTTACAGCGCTCGCAATAGTGGATTGTTCCAAGGAACACTCCACTAAAACCTTACGGAAATAACCTGAATATTTAAAAACAAAGCAGGGTCAGCAACAAGATTTACTTTAAGGGACACAAAGCCTGAGGATACAAAGCTTTCTCCATCTAATACTGAAAGTCTCTTGGTTTCATTTCGTAGCTTTAATCTGTCTGCTATTCCCAATTATCCTAAAATGCATGCGGGGGTCAATCGGCGTTTCCATCTAACTTACGGTGGAAGTTCCACTTCGAGTGGTATGAGGGGTCCCAAGCTGGAGGGACCCAAGATGGTCTTGTTAAAAAAAAATTAAACGACCTACCAGCTAGTCCCTAATATGCACAGCAAAATAACTCTTGAGAATGATGCGAAGACCTATCCTTCCCATGCATCAAAAATGGGCCTCCGTCGCAGCGCTGCCCAGCTCGCTTCGCGAAAGAAGCTTCAGCAAACTGTTAGTATGTGCAGTCGACGCTACGATGCGGTGCAAACATCGAGGATCAGATCAGAGCCAGCGCTCATTGACGACTGGTTGAGTTTCAGTAGGGATGTTCGTGTCCTCTACCCGATGAAAAATTTGTAGCCTGCGTAGTAGTATGGTAGTAGTACGAAAACGTTGCATGTAATACTATATAATAGCAAAGAATACTATCATTTAATGTGCCTCAGACTGGTCCAATCTTATGTAGTAGTATCAAGTAGCATCCTGTCTTGCCATAGTAGCATCCAGTCTTGCTAATTGTAGCATATAGTATGCAGTAACACGGTAGCCTTGAAGTAGAAACATGTAGTAGCATCGTTAGTACTGCATGCTACTTTTTCGTACTACTTCATAGTACTATTTTGAGATAAATTTTTCATCGGGTAACAGCGCTAGCGTCACTGCGATTTGACTGTGTGTTACTCTTTCAAAGTTCGCGCATTACTCTAGAGTTATTTTGCTCTGATAATAGTTAGTTAGTTAGTTTGTTAATTGCTATAAGCAGCCCGAGGGCCATGGCAAAAATTTGACATACGAAAAAACAAAACAAACTAATATATAAAAACACTCTTTTCCTTTTAATTTGTTTTACTTATTCCAAAAACCTACTTCTGTGTTCCAACGCTAGCCTCAAAAATCGCCCCATTTTCTTTATACCAGCAAAACACTCATCCTTAAAAATTCGTTTTACCCACTCTTCGTCAAATACACGCACACCATACTCTTCTTTTCTCCATTCACTCAGCTCCATACAGTCGCAAAGCATGTGAATCAGACTCTCAAACACGCACCCACACATCGGACAAAAGTAAGGACCGAAATATGCACACAGATATGGTCTTGCTTACCTTCGGTATCAGGATGAACATATCACACAGCGTCGATCTGAAGAAGTTGGCCTTCTGCCCAGGGTCTTTCATAGGTAGTAAGTCGAGGTACTGCAGAGCTCCAACCGCAGGATCAGCACTGCAAAAAAAAAGAGCTGTAAGCTCATATGCCACCCGTATGGAAATAATTGTGACTGTAAACAATTGAAAACAGTTGTTTTTTTACAATTGTACTATGGGACCGTGATACAATTGGAAAAAAACAGTTTTTTTTTTTACAATTGTATCATTTACAATCAAATATACTTGTAAACCATTGTAATTCCTACAACTGTATTTTTACAGTTGTATTTTGGTCCCATAATACAATTGGAGAAAAACAACTGGAATCAACTGTATGAAGCTGTGAACAGTTGTTTACAGTTAAAAACAATTGGAACCAGTTGTTTAAATCCAACTGTAAAAAAAACAGTTGGAAAATCACAACTGGAATCAAAAGTATTAGGCTGTAAACAGTCGTTAACAGTTGTAGTAGTTAACAACTGTAAACAGCTTAATTATTTCCATACGGGCACTTGTATGGGTTAAGACGTATTTTGAAATAATGTATACATCGGATACGTCAGCAAAGATTCTTCATCAGCGATATTTCGGCCCTTCTTGGCAAGGGTCCTTGGCAGGCTGTCAATCTTCAGGATCAACGTCGGGGAAGGAAACAAACCTGTAAACCTGTAGACTGTAAACTGATTACAGGTTAGGGGGTCTAGAATTCCGCTGATCGCGAGTTAAGGTACTTCGGAATGGATTATATTTTTTGAAGTCAGCTTGGCTCAAAGAATATCTATTTAAGATATTTTGTTTGATCAAAAGTAATTTTGGACTTTGCGGTTAAGATGCGCACTCTGAGGGGGCTAGAACTTTATTTGTAAGCAAAACCTTGAGGCAAAAATGATAATGGGCATCATAAACATGTATATTTTGCTTATAAGTATTTTTCTTACTTTGTGGTCAAGAATGGTACTTAAGGGATAATTAAGGAATTGTCGGATTTGGAAATTTGGAAAGTAGCGATTTCTAAGCCAATCTTGTTGAATCTCTAATATTCCAGCGAAGTGTCATCGTCCTAGCACATCTCGAAGTACCTTAACTCGCGATCATCGGAATTCGAGACCCCCCCCCTCCCCCTCCTCCAACTCCGCACACAGTGCCCGGAGCCAGTTCTGTAAATGATCTATCCACAGAGTCTGTTTGTTTTTTCCACAAAGTTCCATCCCGATCTCTCCAGTCTAAGCGGGTCGAGTATCCCCCCCCCCCCATAGTTGTCGGATCCGGTCCGGAGATGAAAAAGATCACCAGAGAAAGGTCCTGTGTTCAATTATTAAATTTCACTCGAATCCGATCACCCATTCCAAAGGTACGCATGAAATTCCAAATTCTCTCTCCCTCCATTCCTCCCTCGATTATCAGATCGAGGAAATTTTTATTTTCAAGTCAGTTTGATCGGGTCCCTGATATGCCTATAAAGTCATACTCCACCACTCCACCACGATTATCGGAGTTTTCTTGTCAAGTCAGTTTGATCGGGTCCATGATATGCCTGCCAAGTTTTGTCGTGGAAATCCCCAAAACCGTGATCACCGGAATTCCTGGAAAACCCCTCCCCCCCCCCCAAGTGTCCGGATCCAGTGCAATTGTGTAAACGATTTATCTAGAGCAGATGCTTGTTCTTCCCAGCAAGTTTCACTCCAATTCCTCCATTCTAACCGTGTCTTGAAATTCCCGGTCTCCCCCCCCCCCAAACTCCCCCCTAGCTGTCGAAGCCGGTCCAGACTTCAAAAGGGACATCAGAGATATATAATCTATTCAGTTATTAAGTTTCATTCCAATCCGATCACTCGTTCGAAAGTTACCCACTACTCAATTTCCCAGCCCCCAGCCCTGCCCCCCCCCCACCCCTGAAATCGTCAGATCGGCAAACTGATTATTTCCAAGTTTGTTTGGTCGGGTTCCTGATAGGGGTTCCTCCAAGTTCCATCGTCCTAGCACATATGTTAGTACCCTAACTCGAAAAAGTGTGACAAACTGCCCTCAATTTTCCATTTTTCACCGCCCTCCAGTCCCCCGCAGATCGTCGGATCGGGAAACTGATTATTTCCAGGTTGGTTTGGGCGGGTCTTTGGTCGGGTCGATTGGTCGGGTCCTGCCAAGTTTCATCGTCCTAGCACATCGGAAATCGGTATATGGCACTTGAGCCAGTGGCTGCAAGTGCCATGAAAACTACTGAAAACGGAAAGGAACATCAATGACCCATGATGTGTTAGTGATTCCCAAGAGCCTTGGAAGAGGATAGCGAGCTTCCTCTCCTTCATGAGTTTCAAGGTTTCCCGCTAGACGGAAATAAGTAAAAGCTGGCGCGCTTCACTCATCACGGACAAAAAATCGACCGAGTAATACATGTGACAAGACATAACAAAATGTGCGTCCAACTCTTAAGTCCGTGAATCATGTACTAACTATGGGGGGTTGGGGAAGGGGCGTTACGACTGGGGGGAGGGGGGACACCCCCCCCCCAAAGCTGTCGGCCAGTCGGTAAAAAATAACCGAGTCATCAAAACAGTTGATTATTTTCATAAAAACAGTCGTTTTTTCTGAAAATTCGTAGATTTTTCGTCAAAATAGTCGGTTTATCTGATAATCAGCTGATTTTTCTGAAAATCAGCGGATTTTTCTGAAAATCAGCGGATTTTTCTGAAAATCAGCGGATTTTGTTTTCAAAAAAGTCATTTTTGTTGTTGAAAACAGTCGTTTTTCTCAAGAAAAAGTCGGTAAAAATTACCAGCCAGTCGGTAAATGCCTCGTCCCCCCCAAAAAACATTCTGGCTAGTAACGCCTCTGGGTGGGGATATGTTGCGGGGGTGCCCTCTGCATACCGGACTGTTTACGTCCACCACCGTTAGGCAGTACTACTCCTTTCCGCAGATACTCTATATAATAAACACGCCAGCGATCTAAGAACGATCCGAGAAACGTCACCCATAGAATCTTAAATCAAATTCTGCAAACATTTGTCGGGTTAAACACAGAAGAAATCGAATTCTATATGCTTTAGTCGGGCTTCGGGTGTTCTCGTTGGCACATCGGGTTCTTTTTATACAGAAGAAATTGAATTTGTATGCTGTTGTCGGGTGTGTGATCAACTCGTTGGCAGATCGGGTTCTACAAACATTTCCTGGGTGCATCCGGGAAGTTCAAGTCTAGTCGGCACATTAAGTTATTTTTGGGATCCCACAACGTAAGTGGATGCATACCCATGACTTCATAAAAGTTGCCCGTCCGTCCGTCTGTCAGCAGGGTAACTCTCAAGGGAACGAGATATTTTGATGAAACTTGGTTTGAGATCCTTTGGGTCAAGGGATATGTCGAGTTCGTAGATAGGCCCCATAGGTATACATTTAAGGGAGGGGGGGGGGTCAATTCAAGGGGCAAAAAACATATTTCTTAAAAGCTAATGAGAGGCGTAAGGAGACATTTTTGCACACAAGCAAATGAGCAAATGACTGCAAAGTCTTGTAGGACCAAGACCGAAGGTTTAAAGCTTCGTCGGTTCATCGGGTTTTGGTTTTTACACATAACACACCTTAATTCTTTTTTTTGTCGATTCCCGGTGCGGTCTTAATCTCGAAGAGTATTGTAACTGCAGTAACTGCAATGGTAATCGCAGAACTCCAGTATTAAGCATGTCTTTTTAACGTGAAAACTAATTCTTTTGCTGTAAATCCAGAACAAATCTAATCTATGCCTGCTTTATTGTGTGGATGGCCACTACTTTTTTGTACTGACAGATCTTTCATTTCCCAGATAGCCTTACTTTTATTTGGGTTAGCGAAAAGGGGCTCCGCGTTTCCACAAAATATGGCCTGCGGTGCATTTTCTAGTATGGTCTATTCGGAAGAACAGTGTTTCACTTAGTTGGCGTTTTAGGCTTGAAGCTTGGCGTTAGGGTTTAAAACGAAATGAAAGCTATCACTTGTGTGGTAGTTATAGATCAATTTTTTCGGTAAAAGGGATATTACAAAATTTCGCTGGCGGCGCTTAGTTTAAAGGAGTTATATCATAAGCATTCTAGCACTTGCAACGTCTAGACCCCCCCCCACCCCCAAGACTCAAGATGAAGCCACGGCTCGATCCGACCGCTGGGTCATCTAGCGACGCGGGTCGGTAGCGCCCAACATGGGGAGGATGGAAATAAAGGTTTTTATTGTACCAGGCATATGGAAAATGTATAGAAAAATTAAAGTAATTATTTGCATTATTGCTTTCTTTAAGAATTTTGTTTTCTGTTGTTTTTTTTTCTTGTTAATTCCCGGACCAAAGAATTAAGGATGTAAACTAGATCACAGTAAACAAACGCCGTAAATTATACTAAAATTCGTTATTGCGATTTATTGAAGATTCCCAAACTGGCCGATGATTTCTTTTTAAACGTCCACATGTTGATAGACTTAGTTGTTTTAATCCTCTTAACATGCCACACGATCTTCTCGAAGGTTCTAGTAGTTTTTTGACAAGCGTCGGGAGATCAATGAATAGTTAATTAGCAATGGCGGATTTGCGTTCAGGAGTGAATGTGTGTTCAAGTAATTTCTGGATAACATTGGCTACCGTGAGAATTTGGGGAAAACAAAGGTAACAGTGTGTTCGTAAAAATCTGACCCATCGATAAATGATGGTGTCTCCCACCTTCTCGGCCCACATGAATCAAAGACTTGCTCAGTCTTAGTTAAACAGTTAGTTTTACAAGAAATTTCACCTGCGACTCATTTCGAAGTCTTTTCTATTTGGAAGAACTTTGTTTCGTTTAGTTGACGTTTTAAAGTTTAACTGAAAAGCCAACTTATTTTTGTGTCATTTAACTGAATACACTGAACTATTTGGGTTTTGCGAAGGTATTTTTATTTTCCACTATCTACGCTACCTCTGACGTTCAAAATATCTGCCGCTGTCCCAACAATGTAAATTCTACTATGACGCCGTAAATTTTAATCTCAACACAAACTGCGACACTGGAATTCAAGACCCCCCTCCAACTCCCCCAGAGTGGCCAAATCCGGTCCGGTTCTATCACTGATGTCAGGGCTTACGCTTGTTCTTCCCACCAAGTCTTATCCCAATCGTTATATTTCAAGGGTGTCACAAAATTTCTTATCCCCCCCCCCCGACTCCCCCCACATTGATCGGATCCTATACGCACTTGAAATGGGACATGTGAGACACGAGCTCTTTCCAAATATCAAGTTTCATTAAAATCCGATTCACGGTTCAAAAGTTATAAATACCTCAATATTTCGGATTCCCCTCCTCCACTCTCCCCACCGTAGTCGGATCGGGGAAATGACTATTTCCAAGTTAGTTTGGTCGGGTCACTAATATGCCTGCCAACTTTCATCGTCCTAGCACATGTGTAAGCATCTTAAGTCAGGAACACCGCAATTCCGGAACCCTCCCTCCAACTCCCCCTACAGTGCTCGAATCCGGTCCGTTCATGTCATCTACGTATCTAGGGCTTGTGCTTGTTCTTCGCACCAAGTTTCATCCCGATCCGTTTACTCTGACCATGTCACACGATTTCCACTTCCCCCTCCAACTACCCCAAAGTCATCGGATCCATTCCAGACTTGAAGTGCGACATCTGAGACACGAGTTTTTTTCCAAATATCAAGTTTCATTAAGATCAAATTCCCCGTTCAAAAAGCTATAAATACGTCAATATTCCGGATTCTCCCTCCCTCCACTCCCCCACGGTGGTCGGATCGGGGAAGTGACTGTTCCAAGTTAGTTGGGTTGGGTCGCTAATATGCCTGCAAAGTTTCACTGTCCTAGCACATGTGTAAGTATCTTAAGTCGGGATCACCGGAATTCCGGAACCCTCCCTCCAACTCCCCCCACAGTGCTCGTATCCGATCTGGTGTTGTCAACTATGTATCTGGAGCTTGTGCATGTTCTTCACACTAAGTTTCATCCCAATCCATCCACTCTGAATGTGACACACGATTTCCGGTTCCACCCTCCAACTCCCCCCAAAGTCACCAGATCCATTCCGGACTAGAAGTGTGGCATCTGAGGCAGGAGATGTTTCCAAATATCAAGTTTCATTACGATGCGATTGCCCGTTCAAAAGTTAAAAATACATCAATATTCGGGATTCCCCCTCCCTCCACTCCCCCATGGTGGTTGAATCGGGGAAAGCACTATTTCCAAGTTAGTTTGGTAAGGTCCCTAATATGCCTGCCAAGTTTCATCACCTAGCACTTCCGGAAGTACCCTAACTCGAGATGAGTTGCCTGACGGACCGACGGACCGACCGACAGACCGAAAATTGATCGGTATAAAGTGATCGGTAAAAGAGGTGGAACTGATTGCACGGCTTTTCGAGATCATGACTGTCACTCAAAAACAGGTGACTTCTTGCTCTTTCCCTTTCTGTCGAAATTTTTTTTTTATCGGGGCTCCTCTTAGATATGTCAACATTTACCGACAAAGTTCTTCTCCTCTTCATGAGCAGTCAAATCCGTCCGTGAAACTATGTAGGTGTCGAGCATGATCTGGAAGACCCGTTACAACTATCCCAAACGTAGGCTACGGAACTATGAATGATAGGTCTTGGTCACGTAACCACCCGTTTGGTAGTCACGCATGTTATTAGGCCCCCCCCCCCCCACTAGAAGGTATAAACCTTATCAAATCATTTTATCTGGTTGCAAGTCGATCTCCCTATCATATCAAGCACAATGAAGCCAACAGAACGGCCTGATCAGACTTTGGTCCCATGCACCAACTATGGATACCCCGACAAAACTGAATAGAGCTAGAGCTACTTGCTAAGCTTTCAGTTGAACCCCGTCTACATCCCTCTTAGCCGCCATGCATTGAGAGAAAAAGACCGTATCGGCCGTGTATGACCCTCCTCTGCAGTGTTGTCACAGTGTTAAACAACCATTAGTCGCTTACTCTCTACTTTTCTTCCGGCGCTGTCTACTGCGATGTGCTGTATAACAAATAGTGATTTTCCGCGTAGCTTCCTCCGCCGTCTGCATCGGGCAGGCTATCTGGAACCTATTCGACTCCGCATGGTCCATCTGCCGGGTGATCTATGTGCTTATTTTCTTGCGCTTATTCGTTCTTGATCATGTCTAAAAGCAGATCTCGCTCGTAACCAGCCGACCAATGGAACAGCGATCAATATAATGTAAAACTTTCAACTCCCCAAGTTATACAGAAACATTTGGAGAAGTATTTCAGACGAACAAGCTTCCTCGGGCAAAGGTGGCAACCCCTAACGGGTTCTTTAACAGGCACGGTTCCTGCAAGTGCTTACCTGGTAAGAGCTTACCCGTTAACAGGAGCGGTTCCTGTAATGCTTACCTGAAATACTGAATCGCACCTATGTGCTGGGCCGTTGGCCGACGTCTTGGGTCAGGTGAAGTGAGGCGAACGACTGCGTCTTGTAGTCCCAGGGGTACGTGTCTGACGGCCTCTTTGATCAGTTCCCCGAGCTGCAACCAAAAGTTTACTTTTGTGAGTTACCAGGGTAAATAATAAAGTGGACAGAAGGGTCGAAACGGACTAGAGAACTACGGTGCACAGCATCTCAACGTCGTGTAAAGGCGTTGAATGATATGGCGTAAAATCGGTAAACCATTATCAGTAGATAGGTATGGTTTGGCCTAAACACTGCTAGATGCTCCCGAGTAAACAATTGTTCGGTCCATCCTGTTTTTGGGATCCCAAAACGTAAGTGGAGGGACACCTATGAAATAGCAAAAGTTGTCCGTCTGTCCGTCCGTCTGTAAGCACGATAACTCTCGAAGGGAATGATATATTTTGATAAAACTTGGTGTGAGGATTCGTTGGGCCATCGGACAAGTCAAGCTCGTAGATGGGCTTTGTAGCCCTACATTTAGGGGTGGGGGAGGGGGTTCAAATTAAGGAGCAAACAGAATATTTTTAACAGCAAATGTGATATTCGATCATGGGGTGAGAAGACAGGCTGAGCACGATGGTGAAAACCATTTTCTCACCGGACAAGTAGCTCGTCCGGAATCCGGCAAAAACCGGAAAGCTGGTTAAAAGTAAAAGTTTTATTTGATTGATTAGATTTTCGATTTACGGGTAGGAAGACATGCTGAACAAGATAGTGAAATTCATTTTCTCGACGGACAAGTAGTTCGCCCGGAATCCGGCCAAACCGGAAAGTTTGTTAAAATTAAACGTTTTATTTGGAGTTGATTAGATGTTCGATTCAGGGCAAGAAGACATTCTGAGCACTTATGTGAAAATAATTTTCTACCCGGACATACAGTTCGCCCGGAATCTGGCCAAAACCGAAAATTAAAAGTTTAAAGTTGTATTTGTAGTTGATTAGATATCCAATTTAGGGGTAAGAAGAGATGCTGAATCCATGTGTGACAATCATTTTTTACTCGGACATATGGTTCGACCGGAATCCGGCTGCAGTCGGAAAATTTGTTATAAGTTAAATTTTATTTGAAGTTGATTAGATGTTCATTATTGAGGAAAGAAGATACCCTGAGTTCGTTTTTGAGCTTTCTTTTTTCGCCGGACGAGATAGTTGTGGAGTTCGGCCGAAACCGGGAAATTGGCAGAAGGGGCAGGAAGTTTTCGTCAAAACAGATATGACTTTTAGGGGTAAACAAACATACTGAAGCCATATCTGAACTTGGTTTTCTCCGATGATTGGCTATTTGGCCTTAATCTGTTTATGAATTCTAATAGTAAAAATGTTCAAGGAGTCTGGCGACGACTGGATCTGGCGAAGACGACCCAGTTGTCTGGATCAAATATTGCATATTTGGAATCCCATCGAAACCTTTGGTCTTGTTTTTTCTGACGTTAAAAAAGTGGTTACGGCAAAACATGACGAAGGATGCGAATTTTTGTCGCATCTTTGTCAACAGTTCAGCTGGCAATGGTGATTATTTTGGGTCACTGGAAAACCGGAACCCCGGAACCTCCGCCACCGGAATCGACGGCTTTGGAAAACCGGAACATGAAACTGGAAAACCGGAACCGATGGCTCAGTTTCAATGGAAAACCGGAACGTGTGGTAATGAAAACAAGAGATGGAAGCTCATATGGCACTTGCAAGGCTGGGTTAGAAGATGAAAGTAGGAATTCTTCAGTTCGTGGGTTGGTTGTGATTATTTGTAAGCAAAACCCTTGAGATAATGGGTCCTTGGAAATCACAAGAACGTATCATTTGGTAATGCATTTGGCTGTGATGATGCGCACTTTAGGGGCGCTAGAAATTCGTCTGTAATAAAAGCTCTTGAAGCAAAAATTATGATGAGCTCATCGAGAGAATGAAATGTATATTTTGCTCAAAAGTATCATTTGTACTTTAAGAAATTCAGTTGTAAGCAAAACCCATGAGGTTAAAATGATCTAATCATGTCAAGTCTCTAATGTACAAGCCAAATTTCACGGAAAAGTGATCGGTATATGGCACTTGGCCGGAAGGCAAGTGCCATAAACAGGAACACGTGGTCCTCGGCAATTGACTTGCGTTTTGACGGAATATGTTTCATGTTTAATACATATAAGTTCATGTTTTGGCGTCTTTTCTAGTATAGTTTAGAAATCCAATAAGCTATCGCAACGCTCGTTTGCACTCACGGCAGGGTTGCCACTGGTAGTAGTACAATTGTATTCTTTTTAGTAATCAGTATACATGTCCCGGTTTTCCAGTCCCAAGTTCCGGTTTTCGATTTTCCCTGTAGCTGATTGAAACTGAGCCATCGGTTCCGGTTTTCCAGTTTCATGTTCCGGTTTTCCAAAGCCATAACTTCCGGTGGCGGAGGTTCCGGTTTTCCAGCGACCCATTATTTTGCTGACCTGACCTATTCCTTTTTCAGTATGGCTTATTAGGGAATGTAATTAAATTTAGCTCTTGTTTGTCTATTCAGACAGGAAATTTACTGTCAGTTCTTGTATAGTTTAGTTTATACGTTAAACCTGCATCATACAGCGAAGTCGAAATAAGACTAACGTATACGTAATACACGGATTTATTTTTTCTCTTTATCAACCACTGAGGATTCGCTGACCACACATTCAATACATTTATACTGGGAGGTTTATACATTTGGCTTTCTCGAAAAATCGGTGATACCGGAAGAAAGTAAATACTCTATATGACTAAGTCCACAACACGCCAGCGATTCTCTGGAAGAAGGAGTAACGACTCAGACTCAATTACTCAAATCCCGAATCAGCGCAGCTGTGACACCGTTTCTTCCGCAGATTCTGCATCGGAAGGGAGAGATAGTCATCAGGTGTATTTCACGCAGAGATTTATGTGGTGGTTCACGAACAGAACGTCTGTGAACGCGGAGCTTTGCAGATATTTTTGCGTTTACTTTTCTGACTCTTCTTGACTATTCGTTCTAAATGTTTGCATTCCTGTCTAAGTTATTGAGAATCTCTTGCATTATCATACCATGCGGTACTTGGACAAGATGTTCAAGAAATAAATCTTGAAAGCTTCGAATACTTCCAATTTCTTTCCATTTTGAAAGGCGTCATACTCAAAGATAAGGCCAACCGAAGATTATAACACAAATTTTTAGTTTTTTCTATGTGATTCGGAGTCAGCTTGGGCTGCAGGAATACTTCAGCTTGCGTCTCCGGAGCGCACCCTCCCCCCCCCCCCCCCTCGCGCCTATGATTGTAGGCTACATCTGAGATCCTCGTGGCACCTATTTATTTGTTTCGACTTGCAAATCAGTCCACTTTCTTCCAGGAAGTAGCTGAAAGGAAAATGAAGCTCCAATCTGTCTGCTTCCTTGTTCGACGCGGTCAAATTCAATTATGAATGTTCTAAAAGCTAGTGCGCTGTTCCGATTATTCGCTCTTTGTAAAAACGTGATTTAATCGTACTACGCCAAAACATCTGAAGACAACTACTTAGAACGCAAATCAATCTGGGACCAGTCTGTCGCCAGGACGACCTGAAATAAAAAGACAAGGCGTTTCTTCTCCGTCGAGGCTCTTGTATTAGTTCGCAAGTCGGCTCATGAGTCTATCCGTGATGAAATCGATGAGGAATAGCAAATAAAAGAACTGAATTGGCTATGTGTGGTAGTGAGATGAGGGTTCGTTGCATCTGATACGCGGGAGCCACGAGTTCAATAATCTCCGAGTTGACATTTGGGAGTGCAAGCAGAATAAACGACGAAGTGTGAATGAGCAGATTGATTGGAAGTCCGTGTTTTCACAATTTGAAGAAGCTAGGAAAGTTCGTGAAGGTAGCTTTTATAACAGAGAAAATTTCCTTTACTAGTCTTCCTTTAGTTTTACTTCCTTGTTTTAATTAAAACAAAATTTTTGTTTTGTTACCATTTCTATGATGGCCTCAATCTTCTTGTGCGAAAGAGTTATTATTATACTATTATTATCAACCTGGGGTAAGAGTGTCGTTATTGTTAGAAGTGTTAGGTTAGATTCAAAACTTAGTTGAGTAAAAGTTCTCCTGGAAGTTAATAGCCTACTGTTTTGTTTTTGTTCGTGGTCCATAGGTCGTCTCTAGGCTACACTGCAACACAAAGAGTGGGATATAGCCAGGCATTGCTTATGGTAAGGACAGACAACAAGGCTCGTGGGATCAATTTCCTGCCAGGATTTACATCAACGTCATCAGTTCCAGACATAAATGTGAAGATGGTTTTCAAATCTAAAAATAAATTAACTAAAACAATTGCGATAACACTGTTTCGGCTGTTCACGATTCCATTCGTGTCGGATATGGAAAAAATAGTTTCCAAATAGAGGAAGGTAGAATAGAAAATCCCTTCGTCGTTTATATAATAGATTATGCTCTCCCGATCCGTTTGGTATTGTGAGACAAAAAGATTTAAAATGGGTCAGGACTTATTATTTCAAATACTGTAAATTTCTCTTGTACCTTCCTCCACGTTATAGGAATTCCAGGATAATTGCAACTTATTTGCCCTCCGACCCTTGTGTAAAGTTATTTTCAATTGCCTAGGACCTTTACGTTTCTGCCCTTGGTCATTTCTCCCCATTCCATCTAGGAAGAAGACTTTTTTAGACCCGACTATAGTCCCTTATCTCTTTTTTACGTTTAGTTTTTTATCTTGCGCATTTACTACATTATTGAAATCTCGGTGTATTTTTTCATTTTCTTTGTCTTGTACTGCGCTTTTTCCTTATTCTTAAGTGCGTAAATAAAGTTTCATCATCATCATCATTCTATCCTGGCTGACGGGAATGGGAAGTCTTGCTGGGAAACAAGATCGTCTTTCCGCAACACTAGACAAGCTCATCGTATAGCCGTGTGTCACGGCCTTAGAAAACTTAGCAAGCAGGTTGTTGGTACGTTCCAAGACGGTGGAGAGTAAACAACCTCAGAAGACGATTCTAACTAGGATACGCTACATGACTAAGTCCAAAACACACCAGTGATCCTCAGGAAGAACGAGAAAACGTGTCACTAATGACTCAAACTCAAGAACTCAAATCCTATGTCAAACAATCACGGCGATCATCGGGAGCAGCTGTGATACCCGAGGGGACACCGCTTCTGGCTCTTCTGCTAGGTACTCGCAATTTTACATCGGCAAGGAGCGTTGGTCATCAAGAGTATTTTAAAATCTGCTTTTATTAAATAGACAATGTCGGCTTTTATGAATGAAACAATTTCCCAAATTGTAGCGAAGCAGGCCTGAGCTAGCAAGGGAAGTTGCTAAACACCGCACGAAAAACATCCTCCTCCACTTCATAAAAAGCTGTGTCTACTCCAAAGGTTAGCCCATTGTACAACCCGTTTGTCATAAAAACAATACCCGTCTCGGTAATCGGGTCGAAATACAGGTCCGAAACTAGTCCATATGAATCCCCCATGTGTCCGTACATGTATCTGTCCGGGAAAACACTATCACCTGATTGGCTGTTTGTTGCATGGTGCATGCCCAGTCCCCATGATTGATAAAGTCCACCTTCAGTGACACCGTTGTCTCCGTTATACTGCCACTGTGCTTCACGCATCAGCAGGACGGCTCTTAGACTTAAAACCTGCTGATCTTGAAAAGTTCCATTTGAAACGTGGACTCCCAGGATTTTCACTAAATCCAGCGCGGAAATTCTGAGTCCTCCCGTCGGGGAAAACTGGAGTCCGTTTGTCCCGGGGACATACAAGGTCATGTTCAGCGGTTCCGGCTTAACGCCCTGGTAGTCATCATACTGAGGGGTCCATCCATCTTGATTCCTATACAGTACAGCGACATCGTCGATGCTCTCCAAATCCCGTACGTTATAAGAGCCAGATATACGAAGAGGGGTTAGGATTCGTTCCTTCATAAATACGTCAAAGCGTTGCGACGTCAAAGCTTCGATCAGAGTACCGACTATCCCGAAGTTCAGGTTACAATATATGAAGTATGTTCCGGGCATTTCAGCGCGCCAAATGTCGTCGGTATAGAATCTTCCGCCAGAGAGGAGAATCTCACTGAGCGACGGGGGAGTCCCTAGGGATCCAACTGTTGCAGACACGAATGGGTCGTAGCCTGTCCCATCTTGTAAACTCGAAGTGTGAGATAGAAGCATTCGGTAAGTGATGGGTACGTCTGGCCAGTTCGGGTTTCTCACCAAGTATCCCATCCTATCGCTAATATCATCGTCAAGGCTGAACAAGCCCTCATCAAAAAGTGTCATTAATCCTGTAGTTGTTACCAGTTTCGAAACAGAAGCAATGCGATACATCGTGTCACTATCTACTGGAATATTTCTAGAATAATCTTTCAGTCCAATGTGGTGCACGTCATGGATTTCACCTCCGCAAATCGATGCGATCGACATCCCCATCATGCCATGTTTCTCGAAGACAGATTCGAGGTCTTCTAAGACAGCAGAACTTCCGAGGGATAACAGACATGAAACCGTGAGAAATATGAGAAAATCCATAATTTCCGGAAGGTTTGCTAACAGTGAAAGATCAACAGAGACTGGATGTCGACAGATTAATCTACACAGATAAGAAAATTCCTGTGAACGTTCTGATTATAAAACGCCCGACTTCTTGAATACTTTTGTTTAGGATAACAGCTTTCGAGAATGGGTTACTTATCTAGTGAATTATGCGATAATTATGAAAGTTCAAAATCGCTATGCTAACTCGCGATTTTCATTTGCAAATTCTGGAACACCCGCAAAATTCCTGGAAATACGTAAACGCTCATCTCCAAAAGCTGAAGAACCTCAAAGACCTGGAGCCTTTAAAGTTTCGTCGCTAACCGTTAAATGCTGAATTTTTTAACCCATCGAGGTTTTCAAAATGGTATGTTCCAACCGATAAAGAACATTTTTTCTGAACTGATGACACAATGTGTAATCGCATGGTTATCCATCAGCGTTGAAAAAAAAAAAAAAAAGTTTGGAAGTAGGGACTAAATTGACTTTGCAGCCAGTTGAACTTTATCCTTTTCAATCGTGGATATCGTGACTTCTGGAAACTTGGAATATTATCTTGTCTAACGTAGTTGGTATTATAAAGCTATCCATAGCTTTTTAATTCAAATTACCATGGATGCCGATCTACTAATTATTGCGAAACTATATCGTTTATCATTTGTATCCGTTGTGCGCGTTAACACTTAATTCTTGAATACAGTGAAAGACAATCACCGTAGCCCATAGGCCATTCTAGCATCTCATAAAAATAACAATTCTTTAGCAACCGATTCTTGAACGATCGTGATGATAATCAGAGCATTCCCCGTCCGTGGGGACTCGCGAGAATACGGGGAGTTAGTCCCCGGGACAAAAAAAACGCGGGGACTCCTCAAGTGGAGTCCGCGGGGAACGGCGAGAGTACGCCTTAAGTTAGTAAAAAAAAAAGAAAAAAAAATACCGCGGTTACTGCAAGAACGACTAATTGCAGATCCAGTTACCGTGGTAACAGATACCATGGTATATGCAAAACCGCAACCAAACTCTTACCGTATCTATCTGCCGTCTATACGTTTGTGTGCTGTAGCTCGCTTGTAAGGGAGATTGACATTTATTGTAGATGGCAGCCACTAAAAGCCCAACAGAGAACATGTCGCTCGAAGCAGACGCTAACGATTGAGTTTGGACTTCGGGTGCTGAAAAATTAAACAGTTTTAAAAAGCTGCTTGATGGAGCTTCAGTAGTTTCACAAGAGCTAAAAGTTTAATGAGTCCACTCTTCAGGAGTTCAGTGGAGAAGGACGGGACACATCAGTAATAGGGGATGGGACAGGGATGGATCGCTAGGTAGCTAGACAAGTGCTAATATAATAATAGTATAATTGCAATAATAAGGCTTTCGCCTCTATAAATTTCTCGGGACACTTTACACACTAAATTGAATTTCAGCCAGGTGGTAGTCGACACCTGCTTTGAATTGGTTGATATTTTCGGCATTTACAACACTTTCTGGGAGATTATTCCAACATTCTACTATTCGGTTTGTAAAGCTCCATTTTCCGATGTCTTTTCGGAACTTCTTACCACTCAGTTTCAAGTTGTGGCGATACTTGGATTTTTTTCGGTGGATTTTGGATAAATAGCAAAATGTTAAAGGGGTCGGGCGAAAGACTCGAAAATCTATAAGATTCGATTGTCTGGTTCTTTACTTTGACCAAACTCTTCGTGTTTTAGCAGCATTCCCGGCGAACTGCATGCAGAGCAAAAGAGCTATAGTGGCAATGAGAGGAGAACTTTTCGATCCAAATTTCCGGGTTCTTGCAAATTTGTTTGATTCGGCAAGGCTCCTCACCCCGATACCGAATCTCTAACCGACTTCAGAAATAACTTTGAGCTTCAACCAAATTTCCAGTTTCGGCCGAATTTCGGGTGAATGATTTGTCCGGCAAGAAAATGAAGTTTATATACGGATGGGCCTCCTTACGCCTAAATCAACTATCTCATTAGCTTTGTACATATTTGTAGCCTTAATTCGAAACCCCCTCCTCTGCCTCTGCATATAGGGCTACAGGACCCATCTACGAACTTAGCCTGTATTTTGCCACCGAATCTTCATACGAACTCTGAACAACATATCTCAACCCCTTCAACTCCCCGACACGACAGATTGCCATGAGGCAACCTAAAGAATACGTAAGCTAGATGTAAATAGTCTTTGATTGAACCCAAGAAATATTTCGCATGTGTACACGCAACCGGAGTCACTATCCCTCCGGCGTGCATAGAGTAGATAATAATTTTTTATTTATTTTTTATTAAAGCCAACAAAGGGCCATAGATGAGTAGATATACATTTGTTAAAAAGAAAACAGACCCTATTCGCCTTTCGCCTGCCAAGAAAGGCAGTGAAGGCTGGAAGGGCAAGCGAGGTTATTCATTCATAGTTATTCCCTATATTCATACCGAGCTACTCATACACTAGAAATTCAATTAATGAATGATAAAGATGAACAGACAAATAGAAGATGAGACAACAACAAATAAAGAAAATCGGGAACAATACCTTGAACAGGATGGACAACCTGGATCGGGTTTCTCACCAATTTCAATCCCGAGACAAAAGGATTGAATCCCCATAGATTAAATAAAGTGCACCGTAAGTCGTAACCTGTCACGAATGAGCTTTCATCTGTATGGGTAAAGGGGTAGGGTACGGACTGGTATAGCCACTTGTTTATTCCGAAAATTGGTCGACAAATTCTATTAAATTGTTCAGAAGACAGTTGCCGAATGCATTCTGCCTTTTTGACCCAGTAATTGCCGGTTGAAAATTTGGAGCTTCAAAACCTAATTTGATCTGAAAAGTTCTAAACTGATCATATATACTTTTTGTTTATCTTTACTATTTTCGAAAGTTGCAGCAGCATGTCTCCTCACCCTATATGGACTATGTCATTGGGTTTTGTAATTTCATGCTAAATTTCCGTCCGGTCGAATTACTTGTCCGGCGAAAAAAAAACAATTTTCGGATTCAGCATGTTCTTTTATTTCAAAACCGAACATCTAATCAACTTCAGATTCAACTACTTGTCGGGCGAGAAAATAATTTTCATAATCGGATTCAGCACGTCCCCCTACCCTTAAATCGACTATCTCATTAGCTTTTAAAAAATATTCGTTTTCACCCCTTAATCTGAAACCCCACCCCTAAATACACAGCTTTGGTGCTCATCTAACAAACTTGAACTGTCCCTTGACTCAAAGAATCCTAACACCAAGTTTCAGCCAAATTTCTCATTCCCTTTGATAGTTATAGTGCTGACAGACGGAAATTGTTTAATGATTCTATTTATGTTTTAAATATTTTCATTAGTCCCTTTTACTTTTTTTTTTAATGACTCCGCTGTACCCAAGAATCGGGTCACAAACAAACACAGAAAAAAACAAAAAAAAATCCGGTGGAAGCACACGCTAAACATTTACGTAACATGATAGGGGAATTTGCTCGGTGCAGTTACTGAGAGAGAAATAGGCAGAACTAGAAATAGTAGGGTGACAAAGGATGAGAAAGGACCCCAATGAGTTCTCATATTTCCTGCTCAGATTATATATCCTGCGCAGAAATAAGAGGGCGACAAAGGTTAAGAGAGGACCCCACTGAATTCTCATATTCCTGCTCAGATTACTTAGGCTATTAAATAATCAATTTATACTCGTATGTCCCGGAGACTCTCCTCTCGTTTTCTCATATTGTCTTCCCTGTAATTCATTGAAGTGAAATGAGGTCATCATCGGGGAGACTTCTCCCCACCTATAAAGCAACCATAGGACGAAATAGAAGAAGACAACACCTGTTGTTTGATTCACTCAACAATTACGTGATTCAGGCCGGATTCACTGTCGCGGAAACCGTAGTAAATCGATAGGAAAAAATCGAACTTGAGCCTCAATAATAGAACTCCAGGACAACGCTAATATTGTCCCTATCTCAGGGATCAAGAGTCTCCCCAGGTCGTGACAAGGAAACAAATCAATTACTTCATGGACAATTTCTAGAAAATAGCGAAAGAAGAGCGCAACAGATGACGATCCTTTGCCCTCGTTCATTAAAGAACCCCTTTGCACTATTTGCTCTTCAACTTACAGTAATATGAAATGTACGCGAAATATTAGGAACCCTTAAATTCATCAGTTTCTTGTGCTGACACTAGTGATGTGTGATTCGGGTTTATGTCGTGACTGTCTTTAGTTTAGATGCTCTCAGCATGGCTATTGACCTGTAAAATGCTGATCTTCTTAGCATATTCTCATTCAAGTTTCACGTCTTTGTTTCTTTGTCGTGCACAGCGATGAATAGATAAGCATCATAGAGTCATTTGCGATTCCATACACGCCTTTGCTAATAGTGCTTTCTACTTGGTTAGTGTTATTCTGTCACGTATTTAAACTGGAAAGGGCGGGGCTCGTTGCTATAGCTCTTTGCTGGAGTGGTAAAATATAAATTGTTGCAGAGTCATACTGTGAGGTTTTTCCGCGCTGGACTTAGCGAAGCCAAAATCTATGAACTAGTAAATTCTACTGTCGTTGTGTTCTTCCACAAAAGCCTTTTCTTAGATTTGTTTAAGCCCCTTCTCAATGTCAAGACAAACAAGACCAAAGGTTTCGATGGGATTCCAAAAATTCCATATTTGATCCAGACGATTAGGTCTTGGCTTTGCCAGACTCCTTGAACATTTTTACTATTAAAATTCAGAAACAGATTAAGGCCAAATAGCTAATCATCTGAGAAAACCAAGTTCAGATAGGGATTCAGCATGTGTGTTCACCCCTACAAGTCATATCTGTTTTGACGAAAACTTCCTGCCACTTCTGCCAATTTCTCGGTTTCAGCCGAATTCCGGAACTACTTGTCCGGCGAAAAACTAAAACTAAAAAATGAACTCAGCGTATGTTCTTTCCCCAATATTGAACATATAATCAACTTCCAATAAAAATTTAACTTCTAAAAAAATTTCCGGCTCCAGCCGGATTCCATTCGAACTATATGTCCGGGTAAAAACTGATTTTCATACACGGATTCAGCATCTCTTCTTACCCCTAAATCGGATATCTAATCAACTACAAATAAAACTTTAACTTTTTCCGGTTTTGGCCGGATTCCGGGCAAGAAAATTATTTTCACACAAGTGTTTAGCATGACTTCTTACCTCTAAATCGAACATCTAATCAACTCCAAATAAAACTTTTACTTTTAACAAACTTTCCGGTGCTGGCCGGATTCCGGACGAACTATTTGTCCGGCCAAAAAATGCTTTTCATCATCGTGTTCAGCTTGTTCTCCTACCCCTATATCGAACATCTAATCAACTTCAAATAAAACTTTTACTTTTAACAGACTTTCCGGTTTTGGCCGGATTCCGGGCTAACTACTTGTCCGGTGAAAAAATGGCTTTCACCATCATGTTCAGCATGTCTTCTTACCCCTTAATCGAACATCTAATCAACTTCAAATAAAACTTATACTTTTAACAAACTTGCCGGTTTTGGCCGGATTCTGGGCGAACTACTTGTCCGATGACAAAATGGTTTTCTTCATCGTGTTCAGCATGTCTTCTTACCCCATAATCGACTATCACATTATCTATTTAAAAATATATCATTTGCCCCTTAATTTAATCCCCCTCCCCCTAAATATAGTGCCACAGAGCTCATCTACGAACTTGACTTCACTCTTGACCCAAAGAATCCTCACACGAAGTTTCATCAAAATATCTCAGTCCCTTCCAGAGTTATAGTGCGCACAGACGGACGGACGGACAACTTTTGCGATGTCATAGGTATCCCGCCACTTACGTTCTGGGATCCCAAAAAAATGGTCTATGAACTTGCTCCAGCTCAAACGATGGAAAAGTGTGATAGGGCTATCAGGGCGTCCCGACACCTTCCTGATAGGGGGGGGGGGGGGGGGCTTCAGAATTTTACCGGGATGTTTTGAAGTTTAATCGGAAATTCTTCGTAGTGAGAAACTCTAGAATCCTGTTGTGTTCTGCCTTTGATTATGTGTTAAAAACAAGCAAACATAGGCTCGTTAAAGTTTAATTGAAAAGGCAGCTTATTTATAAATTTGACATTGTAAGTCCACTGGAATATTTTGACACATGACACATTTAGGGATTTTGTATTTTTCCACCCGGGGCTCTGGTAATAACGTTCAGAGTGTGCGCTGCTTGCATGTCAAACAAAAATTCATCCATAAACGGATAAATTTAAATCTGAACAAAATCCTACATTTTCGAAACTATAAAGATGCGACATCGGAAAAGTTACTCCTGTACAAAAATGATTTTAGGATATGTCTTGCAATGAATGTGATATTTTTATTTCATTTTTCGGCAATGGCTTTTTTCAAGAGTCGAGGGACAAGCACATGGAGGTTCCACTAATGCAAAAAACTCTATGAAATCTATTATCTCTGGATAATGGAGAAACGAAGTAACGCATTTTTATCGGTTTTTCAAGAAGATTGAAGTGAGTAAGTGATGTGTTACTAGACTGTTGTACAGTTAAAGTTAAAACCAAAAAGTCTTCGACGTTCAACTCACCCTACACATTTATTCGTCTCGTTTTAAGCTTTTCCGTTTGTTCAAAAACACATCTAATTTTACATTCGTCAACTTGATCGGTTTCACATGCGATTAGCAACATACGCTGGTCATCCATTTTTGCCGTCAGCCGGAGACAAAGTCCGGTAGATCCCCGAATCCAGCCTCCAGTAAATTCCCTGAGACAAGTTCCACTAGCCTCCTTGAAAGATTCCGGTAGATTCCCTAATCAAAATTCCGGTGAGCAACAGGTGGATTCTCTAAAATTCAGCAAGTTCAGGTGAATTTGATAAATTTGTCCACAAACATCTAGGTGGGGGGTGCAGCCCCCCCCCCCCCATCACTACCTCACCACCACCCCTCGGGACACTCCTGAGGGCTATGGGAGAAGCTATTACAATTACCGCATATTTGAATAGTTAAAGCAGCTTATTGCCTTATAAGGAGTGTATAAGAGACAAGTCGTTAGAAACGACTCATTGGGCGAACAGTATCAAGGATATATTACATAACTGTGGTTTTTCAATTTAGGTGAATGGAGGTGATGGACCAGGGCTACCTGTTGGAGAGGTTGCGCGCGCGGTGGCAGGGAGACTTTCGGAACAGGAAATTCAGTCATGGCATCTGCAAAAAAACTGACTAGCTGGTAATTTTTACCGACTGTTCTTACAGAAAAACGACTGTTTTCAACCAAAAAAATGACAGTTTTGACAAAAGTCGACTGATTTTCAGAAAAAATCGACTGTTTTTTTTCGAAAAATCGACTAATTTTCTGAAGAACCGACTGTTTTCATGACAAAAATCAATCTGACGAAAAATCGCGGTGCTTCGGGACGACTCGGTTATTTTTTACCGACTGGCCGACAACACTGAGGGGAGTGCGTCCCCCCTCCCACACCAGTCGTAATGCCCCTGTCATGAAGGGTTTTTGATCAGCGTTAGAGCAAACTGTACATCTTTTAGTTCAAAAGGTGGTGTTCTTATTTCAATTAGAAAGGAGCACAACTAAGCTTAATTTTTTGGCAATGAGACAACTTTCAAATTTTTGCAGGTACAAATGATACCATTTCTCAGTTTCAATCCCTGGCATGGAATAAATACTCGTCACAAACTACAAACAGAAATGGCTCAAAACAGTAGATGGCAGCACTTCCGGCGAATTTTAAGTGTTATTTTTTTTACCGTTATTACTAGAAATAGTGATGTTTTAACTACGATGCCTGTTCAGAAGAACCGAGAACTTTCTTCTCTGACATAGACTACGTTTCCACAACAAACACTATAGGGTTAAGCTGGATGCTAGCAAGAAGGGAAAACCATCCCTTTTGGCCCTTGGTACGAGTTCTATGAAGCTTTCCACATGCAACATCATGAGCATGTTCCACCTTACTTACCGTAGTTATTTCGTACGTCAATATACGTCACAAACTCTCTGGCTTTGAACGATCTTTCTATTTTCCAGTAGAATATCATGCCACCGGAGAATCCGACCAATCACGTTACAGAGATGCGTTGTTACCTCGCTTAATACGCTCCCGAACATGGTAAGCAAATAGTTACTATTAGCTACTATCGAGAAGGTTGGAACGGTAAGCGTAGCAACATTTTACGAGGTTGGAACGAAAACAGTAACTAATAGATACTATTGTTAGAAGGGTGGAACAGGCTCTATCTCACCAACCCGGCCTAGGTTCATGTCTTCTAGCACTGAGCAGAAACCGGTGCATTAGGAAAACAAAAACGGGACAAAAGTACTTTTGCTTCGCAGCACAATTACTGTCGTCCCGTGATTAAAGTGACGTCATTCGTCGAAATGCATAATTCGTCGTAACTCTTGTTTATACTATAGTTATTTGATATTTTAGTTCTGATATAAGTGTAATTGTAAATGATCACTTACAGTGATTCGATTTGTATATAAGTTTATTACTTATGACAAAATTTAGACAAAGATGTTGATGCTATTACATTTACGACGAAATTGGTTGAAATTGAAAACAAAATTAAGTGATGATTCTTATGTACAATACCGGTAAAAACAAAAAAAAACAAAAAAAAATATCACAGAATTTACTGTGACAAATATTTGTTGTGGAATTTTGGTTCGGCCGGAAAACGAACTTTGAATACATTTTCCAAACGGAATCCAAACCAGCGTCCCGAATACATCCGGAAGATCGAAGCGGGTACGCGGTTTGTTTGACCAACAGTACCTAACGCGGCAAGGTAAGATAAGAGCCTCGGATTGGCATTGGAACGAACAACTGTTCTGGTGCTTGGGGGTCCTTGAAATTAACCGAAGTTTTTAGGAGAAATGAAAAGTGATTGATGTAAGCTGACTTACCAGTGTAATCCAGGTCTTGCTGTGCTGATTTTGACAATTTCGACGTCCACCTCTGACAGTTATGTGACTCAAAAGCATCGCTTTCATTGCATCGTTCTGCAATAAGAACGAGAATAAAATCTGACCTCGAAACAACGGGTAAAATACTCATAAAATCAATCGGCAAAAGGATTCGCGCGGCCGTTATTCAGTCACAATGAGATATCTTGTCCCGTTGTCACATGCTTCAACTACCACGTTCCGATAGCATGGGAGTAGGGCTCCACTTCTTCGTTCTTCGACTGAACGAGGACAAACTCGATTCGACAGTAGGCTAGATAGCTCGCCATTATACTCGTAAATTATTGTCATTTTATTTTCACTGTCATTGCACATAGTCTGGCTGTCTATGGCCCCGGACAAACCTGTACACACGGCGTGACTTCTTCGCCCGGCACATTCCGTCAAACAAATCAGGACCAATTAAGTCCTTTAAGACAATGTGATTTAATGACCAAACGCTAATACTACCAAACGCAAGAATATGCAATATGTACCTGGCCTTGCAGGAAATCTACAGCTTCCATTAGCGTAGTAATTAGTCCCAACGTAACCACAAATTCAAAGCAAGGTATACAAGTATACAACCTCCTGATAAACGGTATGCAAACGGTTCTGCAAGTCCAATCCATGGAGAGTAACTGGAAGAACTCTTTATCTACGACGGAATACGACGGAGGTTTGGTTAGCTGTTCCTAAATCAAAGCTGGGGACGGCAGCCCTCCAATTCACTATGTACCCTTATTAAAAAAAAGTAATGATAGTAGCTCATTCTTTTATCCTGAAATATGACATATATCCATCACGCTGTGTCGAGCCTTCATCAAGAATTGATCGGAGTAAGTAGCTTTGTCTGTTTTTGGTTTGATGAGGGGCATCCAATATTCAACGTGCATTTCTAGTAATCGTCCCACGAGTAGCAACACCGATGGCTAGGCTTCATCCTAATGACATTCATCTGGTGAGATCAGTGTTGCCACTTATACAGCGTTTCGCGGTATAATACCGCGATCCTGGGGGAAATACCACATACAATTTTGAGTATACCGCGAAATGGCGAGAAGGGGATTTCAGCGTTGGTGAATTTAAGAAGCCCGGCGAAAGTGCACTAGTTTGTCGGCGCAAAGTGCCGGCAAACCAGAAGAAATAAAATTCTGCATGCTATTTTAAGGCGTCTCCGCTCGTCGGCACATCGGGTTCTTGTTATACAAAGAAATAGAATCCTGCAAACATTTGTCGGGCAAAACACAGAAAATATTGAATTCTGAATGCTTTGGTCGGTCATCGGTATTCTCGTCGGCACATCGGGTTCTTTTTATACATCAGGAATGCAGAAGAAATGAAATTTGTCGGGCGTCGGTCGACTCTTCGAGTTCTGCCAACTTCATTGGCGCACCCGGGAAGTGCAACTCTCGTCAGCACAACGGGTTATTTTACACGTTAGAAATCAAATGCTGTACAGTCTAGTCGGGCAAACACACAGAAGATGTCACATGCTGTATGGTTTTGTGGGGCGTCGGTATACACTTAAGAAATCAAATTCTGTAAACTTGAATCAGGCAACATCCCGAAAGTTTGTTTCGTCGGAACATCCGCTTCTGTTTACCGGTAGAAACAAAGTTCTTTGCAGTCTTGAAAGAAGAGATTGAATTCTGAATGCTTTTGTTGGGCGTCGGTATTCTTGTCGGGTTCTTCTGATACGCAAGAAATCAAATTCTGCAAACATTTGTCGTGCGCCAATTTTTCCAGAACAAAGACAGATTTGAAAATTTCACTTGCGCCGCTTAGTTCGTTCTGGGAACAGTCGTTGGAATGGAAGCTTCGCTTTTTATCAGAAGTTGAAAAGAAAAGCCGAATATGCGAATTTGCATTAAAGGAACAATCTCAACTGATGCATCCGTTGGTTTCACAAAAAAAATCGCATGCGAAGCATTTTGTGGTATTCTCTATTTGGAAGAGTGATGTTTCGTTTAGTTGGCGTTTTCGCACTGTAATTTTTGGTGGTTTGAAACACGTTAAGAGCTAGAGCTTGTATGGTAGGTATAGCTAAATTTTTCCGAAATAAAGACAGACTTGAAAAATTTCGCCTGCGGCGTTTCGTTTAACTTATTCTGGGTACAGTCATTGAAAGCTTCAATTTTAAGCGAAAGATGAAAAGAAAAGCCGAATATGTGAACTTGAATATACGGTCTCTATCCTGGTCTCTATTTCTTCTATTCTGGCGGGAAATGTATTCAAAACCGGAGGCCCCCCCCCCCACAAAAAAAGGTAAAAGGCTAGTGACGATCCTGGTGGTCAGGCAAACTGTAGAGATTGGACTGGTAATCTAAACAATAGGGGTGGTTTAAACTTGATTAATTGGTTGAAATATCCAGAGCGGTAGGCTCTCCCCCCCCCCCAAAACAAAAAATACGATGCAGCCTCATTAGTGAGAAACGCCGATTGTTCGGTTTCGGCCCTATGCGCAGAAGAAAAGATTTCACCCTGGCGAAGAAAGCTCTGCTCGCCACCCCGATGCCCGGTTGGAAGAAACTCCGGGGAGGTCAGCGTAAAAAGTGGCTGAACACCCTCAAGGAAGACCTCGAGCCCATCGGAGGCTTCCGCAGGCATGGGAGGAGATGGGATCTCTACTGGCTTCAAATCTCGATGCCATTCACCAAAGACCGAGATTCATGGCACACCTCGGTCCGTCAGCTGCTGTCGCCAGGGAGAGCTGCATAGCTTGCGTCCTGACACAAGTACAAGTACACAAGTCCAAGTAAGTAGTAGCTCTCCCTCCCCCTCCCGTTATAGTTCACAACAACATTCCACGAACAACTTCGAACATACTACCGTGTTTTCAATTTTCCGGAATGAAAATTGGCATTGATGAAGAGTGGTTAGGCGTTGACTTTAAACTAAGAGCAGTGTCGGTCCCGAATTTGTATCCTCGCTTAAGCGACAGAAGACGGATCCAGTGGCGTGGTTCAGTAAGAATACCCTCAAACGACCCAGATGGGAAAGGGCTAACTAGGGAAATCACGGTTGAGGCAAAGGAAGAGTAAGAAGACGCATTGGACTCCCGACCAAGAGCTGGGAAACAGGATATTTCCTGTTTCCCGGGTACTCGAGCTTTCAATGCTTTGCATGCGAAAGTTCGCTTAACTAAGGGAGTACCAGGTCGATCATAGCAACGAAAATAAAAAAAACTGTATTACCTGAAGATTCGATACGGCTAGCTTCCCCGTTAATTTCTTTGTAACTAATGTAGGCTACTACTTGGAATATACGCGAATGTTCAATGATTTCCATGCGAAAGTTCGCTGTCTGCTTGCTTCATTAAGGGAGTACCAGGTCAATCATGGCAACGAAAGTAAAGAAACTGCATAACCTGGAAATTCGAAGTCGGCTAGGTTCCACGTTCCTTTCTTTGGAACTGAAGTACTACTTGGGATATCGGCATCTGCGCTACGCGAGATTTCGATGATATGCATACTAAAGTTCGCTTGTCTGCTTGCTTTATTAAGGGTCGATCATAGGTCGATCATAGCAACGAAAATAAAGAAACTGTATTACCTGAAAATTCGAGTCCGGCTAGCTTCCATGTTCCTTTCTTTGTAACTAAAATACTACTTGGGCAAATATTCCTGTGCTGAGTTCTCGACGGCCCGTGTAGGTACGCCAGAGCTTCCACGACCTAGAAGGAAAGACACACTGTAAACTGGAGCGCATAGAACCCGACAGCTTTAGAGAAGTATTGATCTCGGATCTTCCTATGATTTGCTCTTAAAACTGTACAACATGTACCCTCTTGACGAGGTCAAGACGAACAACTGCGATGACGGACTTGAAGAAGGGTAGGGGGTTTGACGACACCTTTTCTTTCATTTTGGGCAGAAAGACCCTCTTAAACTGCTATAAAACGTATCTTCGACCACTAACGGAATATGCATGCGTGGTGTGGCATTCTATCTCTGATGACCAAACTCAAAGGATAGAACAAATCCAAGAACGTGCATGCAAACTAATCCTTGGGAATGATTACAGAAACCATGAGAAGAGTCTAGAAATGCTGGACATAACGACACTATGCCAAAGGAGGCACGAGCTATAGTGATGAGCTTTGGCAAAAAGATACTGGCATCAAATCTACATATAATATAGGGACCTCCTTCCAGAACATGCCAGCAACATCGGCCGGCGAAAGACTAGGCTAAATTTACCTCAAACAGGAAAAAAAAATCCCCTCATGCCCATTCATCGGAACGATTCCTCAATTCTTTCGTGCCATATTTTACCGAACATTTTCACACTCTTTAAAAGTTGTTGTCGTATATTTCTTTTCACCCCGTTTCTTTATTTTTGTTGTGACATAGATAGTTTTACAATTTCATGTTTGATTAACAGTCTCTATAAATAACTCTTCTAATAAATATTAGAATAGTGATGACACTTACGACAAATTATTTTTGCAATTGTTTTCAAGACCTGTCAGTTTAATTCGCGTTCGTATTTTGCATTAATTGTATTAACCGTGAATTGTATAGATAAATCATAGGTTGCAATTTTAAATCTATCCTTTGGCTGATCTTTTTAAGTCCTCCCGCTTCCAGCGCTTAGTTTCCAACTTCAACTGACACAACTGATTCTACTGTCTCCTAGGAATTGAGATCAGCAGCTGGGATTAGTTTCTTCGGGATTATCTTTTCTACTTAAGTCGCAAAAGATTCACCTGCGTCAAATCCCGCCTGTTGCCTTGGAGGCGATGACGCATGAATGGCCGCCCCAGCTCCTCACTGCCAAGATCTTACAACCCCTCCCACGCATACCAAAAAATAGAATCTCATTCGATTCTTCCTCGGAGACATCCAAAAATACTCGTTAACAAGAGCTCATATACGAGTAGGTGATGCAAGAGAGTAGACGAGAGCGTCACAAAATACCCACTTCAACCCCCCTAGGTTCGAGTCTGAGCACATCTATGGCATAGCCTCAAATCATCTAGGTCAAATTTCTACTTTACAAGTTTAGGTGCACTCCTTTGATCCCTAGACGTGCCACATTACTTCAGGTACCCCCTCCAACTCCCCCAGCCGCGGCCGAATCTGACTCGGCCACATAAATGGATCATCCAGTCATCTCCTCTAACAACCAGTCAAGTTTCATTTGAATCTGAATATTTTTTGGAAAACTACGACCCCCCCCCCCTTGTCCGGATCCGTTCCTGACCCTAAAATATGTCGTCTACGGCATATGGCTACTCTACTTTCCAAGTTTTATTCCAATCGCTCTACTCGCTTGGCCACTATGTGAGCCAATAAATGTCCAGGACATCCTCACGAACTCCCCCCACTGTGGCGGAATACGACTCGAAGACTGTCGCATCTCTGACATCTCCTCTCCCCGTCCATCAAGTTTGACAGGAATCGTAGCACATCTGCAATCGATCCCGCTTCATCCTCCTATAGTGGCAGAGCCCGGTCAGGAGGCCAATTAATGAATCTAGGCCGCATGTGCAACTAGCAACCCATTCGGCCCATTCGCTTTGATTTTGCCATTCCGTCGTGTCTGTAAGTCTATTTGGTCGGGTCACTAGTATTCCTTCATGATTCATCGTCCTTAGCATGGAAATCACTGGAAACTCCCTCCAACCGAACTCGTGGCACCACTGGAATTCCGGACCCCCCCCCCCCCTCCAACTACCCCCACAGTGAACGAATCCGTTCCAGTTATTGTCAGCGATATATCCAGGACTTGTGCTTGTTCTTCCCACGAAGTTTCACCCCGACCCCTCCCCTCTAATCAATCCCTCCTCCACCCCCACCCCCCCCCCCCCCAAAAAAAAAAAAAATTACCGGATCCGGTTAGGAACTGAACTGGGTCGCCTGAGGCACAAGAACTTTCCAAATATCAAGTTTCATTAATTTCCGATCACCCGTTCAAGAGTTGTCCATACCGCAAATTTCCAGATCCCCTCTCCTTCAGTCCCACCCAGATGATCGGATCGGGGAAGTGACTTTTTCAAAGCTAATCTGGTCGGGTCCTTGATATGTGTACGAAGTTTCATCTTCCTAGCTTATGTGGAAGTGCCCGAACTAGCAAAACTCGGACCGACAGACATAATGACGGACGGAAAGAAACTGCGATCGCTACATGGCACTTGGCCGAAGGGGAAGTACCATAAAAAAAACATAGAGCATGTTCTATCCTTCTTGCCGCAGTTACTGCGCATGACTTCACGAATTCTGGCTTTTTGCCGTCAAGGCTGGAACGATTTTTTCTATTTTCCAGCAGAATATCATGCCACGGGCGAATCCGACCAACCCCGTTACAGAGATCCGTAGTTACTACGCTTACTATGCTCCCAAGCGGGGTAAGCAAATGTTACTATTTCGAAAAGGTTGGAAGCGTTGTTACTTTTAGTGAGGTTGGAACGGAAATAGTAACTAACAGTTACTATTTGTAGAAGGGTGGAACACGCTCATAAGCTAAGAATCAACAAGTACACTGAATCTCGGCAAAGTTGGTAGCAAGTTTCTATTCCTGATACAGAGCCCTGAAAGGATGACCTAATGAACTAGTTCCACTGACTGGTGAATTACTAGGTGGGATCAGTAAGTCGAAATATGTAACAAACTACATCTTGAACAAAGTAGCACTGAAAAGATGAAGTGCAGGTGGACGAAATCCAAAATACGCAAAATATGCTCTCAATTAACCGCACATCCTCAGTAATGGAATGTTACCAGTTACCAGAACCAAGCCACAACTCACCAGTGATTGGACCTCTTTCAAACGTCGAGAAGGACCAATAGTGTCTACAAAACCATCTCGTTTCACGAGTCCCCCCGAAAAGTTAAAAGACACCTCACACGACTTGCTGTTTGTTTCATTATACAAACAAATTAATAGACTTTCAAACCAGGCTCTGCTTTTAACAAATTACCCAGGCTTTGGTTGCTTTGTCCTTATTGTCCTTTGACTTCTAGCAAAAGGAATTGATAGTTGACATAACCGGTTTTACTGACGAGCAAGCTTCTCGCAAATAGTCGACTGCAGCATGTTAAGCATCAGAAATAGGAACAAGGCAAGTGGAACAAGACCAAAGGTTTCGATGGTATCCCAAAAATTCAATACTAGATCCAGAGAATTTGGTCTTGTCTATATCCGGTCTTGGCCAGATTCTTTGAACAGTTTTACTATTAAGATTTAGAAACAGAAGAAGGTTCTGTGTTAGTGAAGGCATGTATTATTTACTCCGCGGCTATACCTCATATCTACTTTGACGAAATTGAACAAATCTTCCTGCCTTACTTCTGCCAAATCTGCGGTTTCGACCGGGTACCGGGCGAACTATTTATCCGGCAAAAACTAAAGCTAAAAAAACTCAGCGTATCACCTGACCATTATATCGAACATCTAATCAACTACAGATCAAACTTTAACTTTCAACAAATTTTCCGGTTTCAAATATTCTTTGAGCCCAAGCTGACTTTGAAACATTTATTCAAACAATGTTTACAACGGATACATCAGCTACGATTCTTCATCAGCGATATTACGGTCCTTCTTGGCAAGGGTCTTCGTCAGGCTGTCAATCCTCTGGTTCAACTTCGGGGAAGGAAAGGAACCTGTAATAAATAACTGAACTTCTACCGACTATAAAAATCTTAAAGTAAATTATCTTCAAATACCACTATAATGAAAAAACTAGTCCTGAGATTTAATTTTTGACACGGACACTGATTTTGCTGCACGATTGGGGCGATGACAGGAAAGGGTTTTTTCTGCATTTTGGTTAACTTCGGTTTTTTTATTAATAAGGGGCTGAAAACTTAAATATTATTTATTAATAACCTCGTTCTACGTTTCTATTATTGAGTTTTCAGCCCCTTATTAATAATAACCGAAGTTGACCAAAATGCAGAAAAAAACTTTCCTGTAATCGACCCAATCGTGCAGCAAAAATAGCGTCCGTGTCAAAAATTAAATCTCAGGACCATGGCTCCGGCTTCCGGCTCCGGCTCCGGCTTCAGGGCCGAATGCTCGGCTTAAAATCCTACTAGACAGAGCTTTGCTACAGAACTCATGAGAAGTGGTAGTATTTGAAGATAATTTACTTTAATAAGATATTTATAGTCGGTAGAAGCTTCAGTTATTTATTACAGGTTTGTTTCCTTCCCCGAAGTTGAACCAGACGATCGACATCCTGACGGTGACCCTTGCCAAGAAGGGCCGAAATATCGCTAATGATGAATCGTAGCTGACGTATCCGTTGTAAACATTGTTTGAATAAATGTTTCCGGTTTCAGCCGGATTCCGGGCGAACTATATGTCCGGAAAATGATTGTCACAAGCGGATTCAGCCTGTCTTTTTACCCCTAATCAACTTCCAATCAACTTCTTACAAAGCTTTCACTCTTAACAAATTTTCTAGTTTCGGGCGGATTCCGGGCGAAATACTTGTTCGAGAAGAAAATGATTTTCATATAAGCGTTCGGCATGTCTTCTTACCCCTACATCGAACATCTAATCAACTTTATATAAAACTTTTACTTCTAACAAACTTTCCGGTTTTGGCCGGATTCCGGCCGAACTACTTGTCCGGCGAGAAAATGGTTTTCATATTTATGTTCACCATGTCTTCTTAACTCTACTACCTTATTAGCCGTTAAAAAAAATTGTTCACCCCTTAGTTTGACCTCCCCCCCCCACCCCTAAATGTTGAGCTACAGAACCCATCTACGAACTCGACCTCTCCCTTGATCCAAGAGTGCTCACTCCGGGTTTCATCAAAATATCGATTCCCTTTGAGAGTTATCGTCCTTACTGACGGGCAGATAGACGGACAACTTTTACGAGGTCATAGGTATTCCTCCACTTATGTTTTAGGATCCCAAAAAACAATGATGTGTCGTTAGGTGGTGGGGGTTGCACACACCGCATTAATTTTGGGGTGCAAAGTTGAATTTTTTGACCAACGAAAGCACGATGGGTGTCGACGAGCACGGTTTCGAGTTGAGTTCACACCAAGCAAGATAACACCCCAGAAGTGGACTTTCTGGACAATCAGCTAACCGGGAAAAATTTGCAAATCTGGTGCGTTGCGAAAAATGTATAAATGGGCCTTTAAATCCCCTTAGAAGGTCACCTTACCTGGAGTATTCCATATTTATATTCTATATCCAGGAAGTTGTACTGCGAATCATAGCTGAACGTTCCACCAATAGAAGGGGATGGTGGTGGTTTGTCTTCGTTATCCCCTGGGTGGATTAAGTTCCCAAGGCTCCCTATTACGCTCTCAGATACAAAAGCTAACGTGTCAGGACACTCCTCTGCATCATGCAAAACCTAAAAAGAAGACTGTAAGCGAACTGACATGAAATTATCGGAGTGAAAGTGTACTTATGTGCACTTGGAGGTAAAATAAAGATCTGCTAACTAAGAAACATTCGTCAATATAGCCAAGTACTAAAGCGATTTGGTTCCCGAATCAGGATCCTCGCTAAGGCGTTGGGAAATTCACGGGGCCAGTTTTGCGGTTCTTTAAGACTGGCCGCAGGCGATCTCGCTGTATGTCGGGTACCCAGAGAAATCTAACTTTTACAACAAGTTGGCCTCAATTACGCACCACACTCCCGGCACGACAACCACGAGACTGGATAACCACGAGTCTTCTACAATATGGCAAATAGGCCGAATCTATTTCGGGCCAAAGAAAACGGACCGAAGACAAAAAAAAGGATAAATTTGGTCCAAGATGTACTTTTAGAATGATAAGCAGTGACAGCCATCCTTCCATAGCAGCTGACAGATAAAAATATCCGGCAGAGGGGATCACTTCCTCTGAGTAGGCTATATTTAAAATTTCTATTTGTACAAATATTGCTTCAACTTGCCTCATGGGTCATTCTGCTGTTTCCTACTCTGCATATGCTGACGGTTTTTGCGTACTTGATCTCAGTCTTTCTTGTAAGGTTTCAAAACTTTCATCGTTCTTTGGGATCGGCCTATCTCTAAATGTCGATAAAGGTGACTTGCTCCTTTTTATCTATTCTGATAACACAACTCTAGACCGCTTTCCATTGGCTCGACGTACAGGTCCCATCTTTGAACTTCACCTGTACTCAAAGGACCCTCCTAAGCCTTAAACCGAAACCGAAAATCCGACAAAGACATTAAAAGCCCGGCAAATTTCCGGTTTTACGGGATCCCGTCAGTAAAACAGACCAAGCCGGAAAACATTTTTTTTTTCAGCAAGAAAACAAGGTAAGTATGCCGATTCTTTCTTACCCTGTTTGAACGCTTTCAGCGACTTCAGACACAATTTTAAATCACAAAAATAATCGTTTTTTGTCATGTTCAGGACGAACTACTCGTACGATTAGAAAATAAATATCCAGATGGATTCACCGCATGTCCCTTGTTGCTCGTGTCGGTACAGGGATAACAATACATAGTTCTTCTACCTGCCCGGTGTTCCTACTTGTCAACGGTCCATCCAAAATTCGATTAAACCGTAAGTTTGGGTAAGAGCAATACTTAAAGTTGAAAAATAAGTTGTAAAGTAAGTAAGTAACGAATTTAATTCAAAAAACCACTATCATGGCAATGCCAAATTTGGATATTACGTCAAGTATAATGCACATTTTATAATATATACAATTAATCATCAATTCGTCATCACAGACCTATTATAGTATACAAATAAAAACCAAGAACAAAACACGGACGTTGGAATAATATCAAAGGCAGCTACTGCCATCATTATAAATTTTTGTGACACTCGGAACGAAGCTTTTCTGGTACCGCGTATGTGTTGCAGGTACGGGGGACAACTTTGGAACCTTTGAACTTGCGACCCTCTCCTGTCGGTTTCTTGTGTTTTCATACGGAGGGGGAATGATATCGGATAAAACAGGATGGTGGAGGAGCTTATGGTCAATCACTAAGCTCAGCCGCAGTCTCCGACTCTCAACGGTATCCATATTGTATAGAGATAAACAACGTGTTGGATCAGAACATTCTACAATGGATATTCCGGGCTATTTCTGGGTTAGATAGAAAACTAAAAACATGAAATAATTACTAGACCTGACTGGAGTCTTATCTGTTTAAGAGGTTTTTGGTTGGAATGAATAACATATTTATGGGATCTGGGAACCGAAAATCTACAAGCTTCGTATATATGAATAAGGCAACCAAGTATACTCCTTTGAGATCCACGGAAACCTTGAATCTTGTTGTGCGAAGACAAGGGTACCATGTGTATATAAAACTAGCAGGAAGTCACCAAGCATGGGCAAGGAGGCTTTACAAAATAAAAAATAAATAATAAATCGAATCTCCTATTTCATTGCAGTTGACAACGTTTGCATAATTGTTATCTGATGATCACGAATTTCGAGCTTGGGATTTTTGTAGCATTCTGTCCATTCTAATGTTATTACCATGAAAAAACAAACAAAATCCGATAGGAGAGCAAGGATTACCAACCTGAAGGAATCGGGGATGCCTACATCGTGAAAGTTCCTTCACTCCTTTCCTGAGAATTTCAACCATGATGTCCTTCTTTTTCGGCTTATGTATCCTGTCGCATCCTCGTTTATCGAACAGAAAAAGAGACACTTCCTAAAAAAAGAATTATAATAGTGTTTGCAGAGTAAAGGCACGTGCACCCAAAGTCCAATCTTTCGCTGTCGGATGCGAATTTCATCCTTCGTTCCTGAGTAAGTGAAGTAGTAATTATATTAATAAAAAAATTCACAAGAAACAATTACGGAGTTCAGCAAAAAAATGAATATGGGTGGCTTCGATCCTTACTTGCAAATGGCTGTCTTGTTTCTTAGAGGTATTCTTCATCCAATTAGAGAAAAGAAGAAAAAGAAGGAAGAAGAAAAAGTTCGACACATCGCAGATTTCCGATAGTGACGCGTATTTTCGCATCAGTTCAATCAATTCGGTTTCTTGATCCATAATATCTTTTACATAAGAAACAGTGCTGGGTGTGTGATCATAGTTAAATATCAACCAAGAATTACAATTGTAACCTAAGTTATATTATACAGTTCACGAGTACAAAGTTCAACACATCAATATATCAGAATTACAATGACAGGTTAAAAGAATCACAAAAGTAATTTGTCATAATTGCAATTACAATATTTCTCGAACAGGTTAATAACGATGGTAATGGTAAAAAATGGTTCATCAAAAATCAGATAGTAAAAATTATTTATAGAGCAACAACGAAATAAAGTAAAATATTCAATATATAAATATATTAATATATTCAAAAGGCGCTGAAATCGAGGCTGAAATGGTTAGTAAAATACGATACGGAAGAGTTGAGGCGTTCTGTTGAATATGTATGAGATAGGGACTTCAATGCGAAATCTTACCTGAATGAGTGTGCACACGTAGCTTAAATATATAATTATTATTCTATACTGGTTTTATGTTCAAACTGATATTTATTTACTTTTAATTATTTACGGTTACTGCTGGAGAACAGTCGAAGAACAAATTATGTATAATATCTTACTACTAAGGCCTAGAGCTCTTTTGAAGTAGCCTAATTGCATTTGTTCTAGCTTAATACCCGGACTATACCCCCAAATTTCCGCGGCGTACTGCATTACTGGAAGTAACTTAGACGAAAACACATGATTATGCATTCTTAAATTATTTATCTCTCAACTCGCTTTTCAACAACATATTCAGGCACTTCTTCCCCTTCGCTAAACTAGAATCAACATATTTCCCGTATTTCCCCTCTGACGACAACTTAAATCCCAAATAAATAAAATCTTCTTTATATTCAATTTCTTCTCCTTCGGATTTATTTTAATAGTATCTAATTTTCCCCCTTTTCTAAAACACATTACTGCCGTTTTATTAACATTTAATGTCAACTCTTCTCTCTCAAAAATTCCGCCGTCCAATTTTTGATAAAAAAAAAAAAAAAAAAAACCTCCCTAGAACATTTCCCTGCAACCCGAACCACCAATTTGACTAAAGTTTCCATGAAAATAATCACGAAAGGACGTGAGAATCCGATTTAAATTATTGTTTTCATTAATAATTCCCTTTTAACATTATCGAAAGCCCCCTTTAAATCAAGGAAAGCCACGTACAACCTCCCCCCTTTCCTTTTTAGTATATTTACGTATCATAACACTCAAAATAAATATCTGGCGTACTATATCCCTCCCTGAATCCTGCCTGTAGCGGAGACATATTCTCATTATCATTCAACCACACTTTCATTTTTAGGTCTAGCACTTTACAAAAAATCTAACTTAATACGCTTCCTAAGTGGATCATTCGGTAATTATGATGGATAGTCCTTATTCCTTTCTTATATATAAGGATAACTATTGACTTCCTCCATTGATCCGGCCAAGTAGCTGTATTAATTATACAAGAAAATATAACCGCTAACACTTGCACTATCGTATCTTTACCCCATCGCCACACAATTGCCGGTATACCATCATTTCCGGGGGCCGATCTACCCCTCCCTCATTTTCCGTAATACATCCCAAACTTCTGTGTTTGTAACCGGGTTTAATAGACCGTAGTCTACTTCCATTAATGGGTACCAAACATGGTTTCGCATCTCTTCTTTGAAATTTGTAGAAAAAATTTTCTTCTTTCTCCTCCTTTTTCTCAAAAAAATTCAGGGCACGAATCAGCCTCGAGTGCGGTATTTCTGGGTACTCCGTTCACAGATCGGCAAACATTTTCCCAAAAATTCCTACTATCGTTACATGTGAATGCCCTAATAATAATTTCTCTCGATTCTCTCTCTTTCGATCTTTTCTTCTCTATCAATAAACCTTTATATTCCTTTCTAACCCTCCTATACAATTCAACATCTCTATGAATATCATTTATGCTGTGTTGAGGCACACGATTATGGAGCTTTCGAATTCATGAAAATGTATGGTTTAGAAAAATGTGCCATGCAATTTGCGGTTACAATACGCTATGTAAAGGGGCTAGGAATCCATTTTGCAAGAAAATGCACTGGTCATAGGCCCCTGCGTCATGAAAGTATATCATTCGCTCGAAAGTATTTGTTTTTGTTTGGCAATTTGCGGCTAAGATGCGCACTTTACGCGGATCCAACTGAATTTAAAAGCAAAATACTTGGGGCACAGATGGTCATGGGCCGTTGGGGATCTTAAAAATGTCTTAAAATTGTTTTTTCCACTTTGCGGTAACATTGGTGATTTAAGTATGCTGGAAAGTCATTTGTAAGCTGTTTTGTTTCACTTTGCAGTTAGATATGCACCTTAAGGGGGCTGAAAACTTAGTTCATATACTTAGGTACAAATGATCATGGGCCCCTGGGGGGTTATGGACGGATTCGTGAGATCAGAAACGCGTCCTTTAGTCAGCTCTCAAGTTTCCTTCAGATCCGAATACATGACATTCTGGATTCCAGTTTTCTCTACTCCCCGAAGATAGTCAGATTGGGGAAATTACTGAATCCAAGTCAATCTGATCGGATCCCCAGTACACCTGCCGAGTTTCACCGTTCAAGTACATCTGTAAGTACTTTAATTCGCGATCACCGGATTTACTGGAAACCCCATCCAAGACCCCCACATCAGTGCACCGATCTGGTCCATTTATGTCAAAAATGTATTTACAACTTGTTCTTGTTCTTCTCACGAAGCTTCATCCCGGTCCCTCCACTCTAAGCTTGTTCCAAGATTTCCGACCCCCCTCTAATCCCCCCCCCCCCCGCCCCAGAGTTATAGGATAAGGTCCGGTCACGAAATGGTAATCCGCGACACGAGCTCTTTCCAACTGTCAAGTTTCGTTTGAGTCCCAAGCCGCGTTCAAAAGTTATGCTTGCCTCAAGATCCCGGATTTCCCCTTCTTCCTCCCCCCCCCCAAGGTCGAATCGGGGAAATTACTTTTTTTTAATGAATCTGGTCGGGTCTCTGATAAATCTGCCAAGTTTCATCGTCCTAGCACATCTGGAAGTACCTTAACCCGTGGTAACCGGAAAACCGGGACCCAGCCCCCCCCCCCCCCCAGTGCCCGGATCTGATCCGGTTATGTCAACGATCTTTCAACGATATGTGCTTGTTCTTCCCACCAAGTTTCATCCCGATCCCTCCATTCTAAGCGTGTTACAATATTTCCGGTACCCCCTTCTCCAACTCCCCCCATAGTTGTCGGATCCGGTTCGGACGTAAAATGAGACATATGAGGCATGTGTTCTTTCTACATATCAAGTTTCATTTAGATCCGATCGCCTGTTTGAAAGTTACGCATGTCTCAATATTCGGGAATCCCCCTCCCTCCACTCCCCCCACAGTGGTTGGATCGGGGAAGTGACTATTTTCAACCAGAGTTTGGTCGGGTTCCTAATATGCCTGCCAAGTTTCATCGTCCTAGCACATCTAGAAAGACCCTAACTCGAGATGAGTGGACAGACCGACCGACCGACCGAAAAGTGATATGGCACTTGATCGAAGCTGCAAGTGCCATAAAAACAAGCGCTGGAAGCTGATATGGCACTTGCAAGGCTAGGTCAGAGGATGGAAGTGATGGTCAAATGTTTGTTTTCAGTTTTCGGTTAAGATGCTTACTTTAAGGGTGCTAAAAACTAATTTCTAAGCAAACCAGGATTATCTGCTCATGGCGATCGTGAAAAAGTAAATTTTGCTTAAAAGTATTTTTTGCACTTTGTGGTTAAGATGAGTTCTTTAAGGGATGGTCGGATCGGAGAAGTGATGATGTCTAACCCAATGATGTCAAGTTGCTAATGCTCCAGCAAGCTTCCTAGCACATCTGGAAGTACCTTAATCCACGATCACCGGAATTCAGGACACCCCCATACAGCTCCCCCCCCCCCCAAAAATTAATCTGGTCGGGTCCCTGATGTTCCTGCCAAGTTTTTCGTCCTAGCCCACCTGGAAGTACATTAACTCGGATAACCGGAATTCCGGAACCCCCCTCCAACTCCCCCACAGTTTCCGAATCCGGTCCAGTTCTGTCAGTGATGTATCTAGAGCTTGTGCTTGTTCTTCTCACCAAGTTTCATCCCGATCGCTCTTTCTAAGAGTTTCACACGATTTCCGGTTCCCCCCTCCGACTCCCCCTCAGATAAATCGGATCCGGTCCAGACTTGAAATGAGGCATCTGAGACACTAGGTCTTTCCAGATATCAAGTTTCATTAAGATCCGATCACCCGTTCGAAAGTTATGCATGCCCCTATTTTCCGGATTCCGCCACCTCATCCTTCCCCCACGATGGTCGGATCGGGCAAGTGATTGCTTCCAAGCTCATCTGGTCGGTTCGCTGATATGACTGCCAAGTTTTATCGTCCTAGCCCACCTGGAAGTAGCCTACATTAACTACGGATTCACCAGAATTCCGAGCTTGTAAGTAATAAGTAAGTAATTTATTTATAACCCGCTGTTTTCAGAAAGCGGAGTAAATGAAGATGTGCTTGTGCTTGTTCTTCCCACCAAGTTTCATCCCGATCGCTCTACTCTGAGAGTTTCACACGATTTCCGGTTCTCCCCTCCGACTCCCCCCTCAGATTCATGGGATCCGGTCCGGACTTGAAACGAGACATCTGAGACACGAGGTCTTTCCAGAAATCAAGTTTCATTAAGATCCGATCGTCCGTTCGAAAGCTAAGCATGCCCCTATTTTCCGGATTCCGCCACCTCCCCCTCCCCCCACGATGGTCGGATCGGGCAAGTGACTATTTCCAAGCTAGTTTGGTCGGGTTCCTAATATGCCTGCCAAGTATTATCGTCCTAGCACTTCTGGAAGTACCCTGACTCGAGAAGAGTGGACCAACCGACCGAAAAGTGATCGGTATATGGCACTTGAGCGGAGCTGCAAGTGCCACAAAAAAACAGACGGAACAGACAAAAATGGGAGAAAAGAGACGAAAAGGCTACAGTATACTTCCGTTACTTTGGGCGTTATTCAACTCGAACTTCTCAGGCCTCACGGAACTGAAACTTAGTCCTCACGTTTCTGCTTAGTTCCCACGGAACTGCTTTAAATCTTCGGCAGTTTGTAGCAGAATGCGAATCAACAGATTTTTGTGAAAAAAACGCCGGTCGAAAGTTCAGCAGTTGCCTTTTCGCCAATAGCATGGTTCTTGATAAAGGTCGGCGTTTTTGCAGTTACCGTGGTGTCTGAAAAATTCAGAAGCCGTAGTATCAGATATTATGTTAACTAAAAAAACGACAAAATGCAGACACAGTTACCGTGATCAGATACCATGGTATTTGCAAAAACGCAACTAATTCCTCTTCTGTACTACCTTAGTAGCCTACTACGAAAGGAGCACACACCCGCACACTCTGACTGGCCTGTAGCAGAGGCGTTACTAGCACAAAAATGTTGTTTATTTTTTTTTTGGGGGGGGGGGCAAGGTATTTGCTGACTGGCTGGTCACTTTTACCGAAAGTTTTTTGTAGAAAAAACAACTATTTTTAAGAACAAGACCAAAGTTTTCGATGGGACCCCAAAAGTTCAAATTTGATCCAGACAATTGGGTTTTGTCTTCGCCAGATCAAGTCTTCGCCAGACTACTTGAACACTTTTACTATTAAAATTTAGAAACGGATTGAGGCCAAACAGCTAATCATATAAGAAAACCAAGTTCAGATATGGATTCAGCATGTGTGTTTACCCCTTTAAGTCAATTCTATTGTGACGAAGCAGATTGAAACTTCTGCCTTACTTCTGCCAATTTTCCGGTTTCGGCGGAATTCCGGAACTACTTGTCCGGCAAAAAAATAAAGATCAAAAATGAATTCAGCATGTCTCCTTTCCCCTACGTCCAACCTCTAATCGACTTCAGATTAAACCTTTACTTTTAACAAATTTTTCATATTCGGACTCAGCACGTTTCTTTGTCCCGAAATCGAGCCTCCAATCAGCTTCATATTAAACTTTCACTTTTCACAAATTTTCCGGTTTCGGCCGGATTCCGGGTGAACTATTTGTCCGGCAAGAAAATAAATTTCATATTCGGATTGAGCATATGTCCTTACCCCTAATTCGACTATTTCATTAGCTTTTAAAAAATATTTTTTGTTCCCCTTAATTTCAAACCCCTCCCCCACCCCTAAATATAGAGCTACATAGCCCATCTTCGAACTTGACCTGTACTTTGACCTAAATCTACTATCTCATTATCTGTTAAAAAAAAAAAATTGTTCGTCCCTTTGCACCCCCCCCCCCCCTAAATGGTGAGCTACAGAGCCCGTCTATGAACTCGGCCTCTCTCTTGACCCAAGAGTCCTCGTACTCCTCATGCCAAGTTTGATCAAAATATCTCAACCCCTTTGAGAGTTATCGTGCTAACAGACGGACGGACAGACGGACAACTTTTGCGATGTCATAGGTATCCCTCCACTTACGATTTAAAAAAAACTACTGTTTGCGAGAATAAAATCGACTATTTTTACGAAAAATCGAGGCACTTCGCGCTGACTCGGCTATTTTTTACCGACCGGCCTACAACATTGGGGGCAGGGCGTCCCCCCCACCCCCGATAGGGGACGCCCCTGGCCAGTAGATATCAGCCGAAAAGCTGTTGGGCAACTTCGTAATCATCTAGGCCGATAAAGTCAGTGTGGGTCACGGTTGACAGGTAAAAATAATCTAAAACCGATGTTAGGGAAAAATGAACTCGGCAAAACGGACAGGTTCATTTCTCATTCCCATGCTCAGTGTCTGCTGACAAACTAGCTAGGAATGCAGGTGAAAGTCGTTCCTTGACAAACAAATTTGGCATCACACTTGACCACACAGTTTCAAACATGTGAACAACTTAACACCCAGACACGTGGGACTCATTCGTCGGAGGTCAGCTACTAACCTTTCCATCTGATTTCCTATAAGCCTCATAAATCTTCCAAGAGTTGCCAGGGCCGGCACTACCAACCAATTTCCCAACTTCGAAGTTCTGATCCAGCGGATTCTTATTCAGAATATTCGAGTTACTGTGCTTGAAACGAGAAAACATTGTCACAGGCTACACACAACCCCTCCACTAACTGAGCATCCGCCCTTTCGCCACTTCACCGTTCTCCGCGCTATCCGCAAATTTTCCAGCACTTCACCTGAGACTACTTCCAGCAGAAAGCCTTGAGCACACCTGTTTTCGATTGCAAGCTCTCCTCGCACACCTGTTGAGCGGAAACCTAGGTGAGCGGTGTACGCATGGCAGAATAATAAGAAAAATCCGGAGTAACTAAATTAGGTTAAAGAGAGACTGCTTCCCGAAAAGCTCTTATTAGCAGTTTCCGAGACTTTTCACAGCTGTTCTTCATGCGTCAGAAGGGGAAAGCGTTACCAAGAATAGAAGCTGTCAACATGAAACAGAGAATAGGTTTTGGGATCCCAAAAACTTAGTGACGGGATAGCTATGACTCTTTAAAGTTGTATGTCTGACCATATGTCCATCTCCTAGCACGATGAATCTCGAAGGGATTCCGATATAGCTTTCAAACTAAATGTGAGGATTCTTTAGGTGGAAGAACAGGTCAAGTTCGTAAATGAGTTCTGTTGCCATATATCTAGCGGTCCGGGATTTAAACTAAGGGGGCAAACAAAATATTTTTAAATCTAAGAAAATAGTCGATTTAGAGGTGGCCTAGAGACATACTGAATGCGTATTTGAAATTACTTGTCCAATAAGAAATAATTTTCAGACATGGATTGAGCATTTCAATTTTTTCAATTTATTTAATAATAAAGCAAAACATATCTCTCGTGGGCAGAGCCCAAATACGATATTTTTGTAGTCATAAATAAAGTCATAAATAAAGATAAAATAAATTGTCAACATATAATTTAAAAGGAAAAAAAGTAACAAGCCAGAAAAATGCTAAAGAGCATTGTACTGCTTTACGAAGCTCGGCACAAAGCTTCTACTGTAGCGCATAGTGTTAGAGTAGATTGGGGTCAGTTTGGGAACCTTTTCAGCCTCGGGGGGGACGAGATCTTACAGGAACAAAGGGTGGGGGAAGGAATGAACGGTACATGGGATGCTGGAGAAGGAATGAGCCAAAGTTGCGGCATAGTTTTTCGCGGCGGGAAGAAAGGGATTCAATTTTAAATTCTTTGAGGTAAAAAGAGCATGGTAGGGGGGAACCGCCATAGATAATTTGCAGCGATCTCTTCTGAACTCGCTCTATTTTATCAGTTTCGTCTTGGGTAAGAGCAAAGTGCCAAACCGGACAAGCATATTCGACTAAGGGTCGGATGAAAGAGCAAAACATTAGCTTTAGCTTGTCCTTAGGAACCCGAAACTTGTTCAGTGTTTTTAGCATTTGAACTGCGCTGTTAGCTTTCTTTACAACTGTCTTTGTATTTTCATGCCATGAAAGGTCAGAAGAGATCACTACACCTAGTAGCGTTATTTTATCCCTGATGAGCCCAGAGTCAATAGGAGGTTCGAAAGACGGCCGAGTTTTCTAAGAAAAGAAAAGGTCGTAACCGAGCACTTATCTTTATTCACGACCATATTCATTTCAGTCGCCTCTGAGGTAACCTGGTCGATGAAACCGGCAGCGTTACTTTTGAAATCCTCAGATACGACTTCCACTATGGACAGGTCGTCAACGTATTTCCATCTGTCCTCCAGCCCAGCAGCAATTTCATTTATCATGAGGAGGAAGCACAGCGGACCGATCACAGTTCCTTGTGGAACTCCACAAAAAACTGGTGAAGAAGTGGAAAAATGGTCTTTATACTTTACAGTTTGCTCTCTATTTTTCAAGAGGCTCTTGATGATTTTGACGATAAAATCGGATATATTTTTTTCCGCCATTTTTTCCAAAAGAATTTTATGGTCAACACGGTCAAATGCCTTTTTAAAATCAATTGCAATTAAATTTATCCATTTGCCAGGTTCATCTAGATGTTTTAAAATAAAATCAATCAAATTAACTAGGTAATGGACTGTCGAACACTTAGGGATGTTACCAAACTGCTTTCGATCAGTTACTTTTAAAAGATATTCTTTAAGCCATGTGCCATGGCTTAAACGCGCCATTACATGCGCCTTACATTAAAAAATGCGCCATTAAATGCGCCTTACATGCGCCATGAGCCATGTCTTCTTACAACTAAATATTTGTTCACCCCTTGATTTGAAACCCCTTCCTACCCTAAATATAAAGCTACCTAGTCCCTCTACGAGCTTCACCTATAATTTGACCCAATCGATCCTCATACAGTTTTGAACAAAAAACCTAAGCCTGCTGCCTCGACCCCTTTGATAGTTATTGCGCTGACAGAAGGACGGACATTACGAAGTTATAGATCAGAGCAAACTAACTTTCTAGTGTTATTTTGCTCTGTTATAGATAGTAGGGATCTCGCAAAGACCGAAGTCACCCTACTATTTACTATTTAATTTCCACCGATCTGAAACCCCAGACACACTGAATCTTGGTGATTCTGACGTCATACCATCGCAGGAACTTGTGTATCTTGGATTACCTATTGGTACATCCCTAACGTTGACTCGGAAATTACTTATCGCTCGAACTGAGCGTCAGATGCGTAGTGCGTATGCTGCGGTGCAGTTGAAGCACAGCTTAATCTTGGAAAACACCTTGCAAAAGTGTATAATCAGAATTTGCCCAATATATCTTTACACAAGGGAAAAAATAACCTGGAAATAAGGCTGTTTCTCTCCCTCGGGTTCTATACTTGGTTCCTTTCTGGGACATATTAACTCAATCAGATAAAATAAAAAATAGAAGGGGTTGTTTCAAATATGAAAAGTTCTTCATTCGGGTACCGCCTTGCAGGGGCGTCCCAAGCCTTTCTTCATTGGGGGGAGGGGGGTAAGCCTGGTAAGATTGACCGAATCGATACCTGATTTTTACTGAATAAAAAAAAAAAAAGATCTAACAAGAGCTGGAAGCTCATATGGCACTTGCAAGGCTGGGTCAGAGGATGAAAGTAGGAGTTCTTCAATTCGTGGATTTTTTTAGATTATTTGTAAGCAAAACAATTGAGATAATGGGTCCTTGGAAATCACGAGAACGTATCGTTTGGTAATGCATTTGGCTGTGATGATGCGCACTTTAGGGGCGCTGGAAACTCATCTGTAATCAAAACTCTTGAAGCAAAAATGATGATGAGTTCATCGGGAGAATGAAATATATATTTTACTCAAAAGTATCATGTGTACTTTAAGAAATTCAGTTGTAAGCGAAATCCTTGAGGCAAAAATAATCTAATCATGTCAAGTCTCTAATGTTCAAGCCAAGTTTCATGGTTCCCGACCCCCCCCCCCCCCCCACAGTGCTCAAATCCGATCCTGTTCTGTCACTGAGCGCTTGTGCTTGTTCTTCCCACCAAGTATCATCCCAATCGCCCGACTCTAAGCATATCACAAGATTTACGGCTCCCCCTCTGACTTCTCCCCAAAATAACCGGATCCGGTTCGGACTTCACACGGGACATCCGAGACACGAGGTCTTTCCAAATGTCAAGTTTCATTGAGATCCAATCAGCCGTTCCAAAGTTATACGTACCTCTAGATTCCGGATTCCCCTCCCACTATCCTAGCCCACCTGGAAGTAACTTAACTCCGTATCACCGGAATACCCCCCCCCCCCCTCCATCTCCTCCCACAGTGCAGGAACCCCGTCCGGTTCTGTCAATGATGTACCTAGGCTTGTGCTTGTTCCTCTCAGCAAGTTTCATCCCGATCCCTCCACTCTAAGCGTGTCACATGATTTCCGGTCCCCCCCCCCCCCCCAAATTCATCAGATTCGGCCCGGACTTGAAACGGGACATCTGAGACATGACGTCTTTCCGAATATCAAATTTTATTAAGATCCGATAACCCGTTCGAAAATTATGCATGCCACTAAATTCCGGGTTCCGGCTCCCCTCGCTTCCCTCACGGTGGTCGGATCAGGCAAGTGACTATTTCCAACTTAGGTTGGTCGGGTCTCTAGTATGCCTGCCAAGTTTCTTTGTCCTAGCATATCTGTAAGTACCCTAACTCGCAAACACCGGACTAACCGACCGACCGACCGATCGACCGACCGACAGACCGACGAAAAAGTGATCGGTATATGGCATTTGGCCGGAAGGCAAGTGCCATAAAAACACAACGAGTTGCCTTCATGAAGCTACAACGTGCAGAATGTATACAAACAAGTCAAAAGAGAAAAATTGGCGTGTTTTCACGCTTTTCCGTTTCTGATTTCTTGGGATCCCAGAACATACCTATGACATCGTAAAAGTTGTCCGGAAGTCCGGCGTCTGTCTGTCCGTCTGTAAGCACGATAACTCTCGAAGGGAATGAGATATTTTGATGAAACTTGGTGGGAGGATCCTTTGGGTCAAGGCAAAGGTCAAATTATCTGAAGCCCTATATTTAAGGGTGGGGGAGGATTTTCAAATTAATGGGCAAATAAAAATATTTTTCAAAAGCTACTGAGATAGTTGATTTAGGGGTAAGGAGACATGCTGAATCCGAATATGAAAGTTATTTTCTCGCCAGACAAGAAGTTCACCTGGAATCCGGCGGAAACCGGACACAGAATTTGTCGACCAATTTTCGGCTATAGCAGTCCTTACCCCTTTATTCTCAAACCAGTATAGCCCTGCGCGTGGATGACGACATCTTTGTTTATTCTATGGACGTCGGAAGGGGGTCGAAGGGGTTAATATATAATGTTCAAACGAGGAAAATATGTTGTCCAAGCGAGGATGCTGTTCACTGAGATTCACTGGAAAAGTACAGGTCAAGTTCGTAGATGGGTCCTTTAGTCCTATCTTTAGAGGCAGAGGAGGGGTTTCGAATTTACCTTAAAAACATGTATGTTTTATTAAAGGTTAACTTCAGACATCGAGGTTGATATACCGATATGAACCGAAATGGAGGTATGTTAACTATTATAACTTTTTCGAACAGAATATTTTTATAGGTAGGTCTTATTCTTCTTTTGTTTTACTTTTTCACTAATGGAGGTAGGGAAATTCATTTTAGTAAAGTAGCAACCCAAGCCTACTGTAGACCTAATAAAATGACTACTGTTCGGACTCGAGCACTTCAGTTTCTACCAATGTAGTCTTTTACTTTTTTGGCGATTCAAGTGCCATCTAGCGGTCAAAACCTACTATAGATCAACTAAAAATTACTGCTCTAGGTGTCGTCGAAGTAAAATGTAAACAATGGCAACTCAACGTGAAGGCTTCGAAGAAACAAGAACAAACATTAACAGAGGCGTTACTAGCCAAAATGCTTGGGGGGGGGGGGGCGAGGCATTTACGACTGGCTGGTAATTTTTACTAGTTTTTTTTTTTTCAGAAAAACAACTGTTTTCAACAACAAAAATGACATTTTTTTTAAAATCGACTGATTTTCAGAAAATCCGCTGATTTTCAGAAAAACCGACTATTCTGACGAAAAATCGACCAATTTTTCAGGAAAACTGACTGTTTTCATGGAAAAAACTAAATGTTTTGACAGAAAATCGCAGCGATTCGCGCCGACTCGGTTATTGTTGACGACTGGCCAAAAGCTGCAAACCCCTCATTGCCGAAGATGATTATGAGGTAACAGTTGACTGTTGCATACATGTCCCCTACATGTCTCACAACTGGTATCGCCTATTTTTGGTTTCAGTGTGTACGTTACTACTGAAGTTAGTCAACCCCTTGAAATTTTGCTGTGTCTCATGAAGGAATTTTTGTACCAAAAAATGGATGACAATATACTTTGATCAGCTTATCAACGGTTATCGATTGCCGTCGAATAAAAAATTCTACCTGTCTTAGTTCAAAAGCTGACTTTTTTGCCGTAGGCCAACTTTCTAACGTCACCACTTAGAAAGGAGCAAAGGATAAGCTCTAGTTTCTTTAGCAAGCAGGTTCTAGCTCCCTTAAAGTGCGCATCTTCACCGCAAGGTCGAAAAGTAATTTTTATCAAATGATACATCTCAACCCATGATCATTTTTGCCGCAAGGGTTCTACTTTTGACCAAACGGTATATATCAATGATCCCTAATAACCTGCTATCGTTTTTGCCTCAAGGGATTGGCTTACAGATGCATTTCTAGCGCCTTTAAAGTCCGCATCATTACAGCCAAGTTCAACAATTCTCTAATTCCCTTAAAGTGCGCATCTGAATCGCACAGTCGAAAAGTACTGCCTTACTTTTGCCAATTTTCCGGTCCAACGAAATTCCGGAACGAAAAAAATAAAGCTCAGAAACGAATTCAGCGTATCTCCTTTCTCTTATATCCAACATCTAATCAACTTCAAATACCAATTTAACTTATATTAGATTTTTCGGTTTCAGCAGGATTCCGGGCGAACTATTTGCCGGGATAAAAAGTGATTGTCATACACGGGTTTAGCATCTCTTCTTACCGCTAAATCGGACATCTAATCAACTACAAATACAACTTTCGATTTTAAAAAATTTTTCGGTTTCCGCCAGATTTCGGGCGAACTACTTGTTCGGGTAGAAAATGATTTTCACACAAGTGTCCAGCATGTTTGCTTACCCCTACATCAAACATCTAATCAACTTTTAACAAAACTTTCTGGTTTTGGCCGGATCCGGGCGAACTACTGGTCCGGCGAGGAAATGGTTCTCATAATCGTATTCAGCATGCCTTCTTACCCTTAAATTGACTATCTCATTGGATGTTTAAAAATATTTTGTTTGCCCTTAATTTGACCACCCACTCCACCCCTAAATATAGGGCTATAGAGCCGATCTACGAACTCGACCTTACCCTTGAGTCAAAGGATCCTCACACCAAATTTCATCAAAATACCTCATTCCCTTCGAGATACAACATGTCATAGGTATCCCTCCACTTACGTTTTGGGAGCCCAAAAAGGAAACAAGAACATAATTCAAAATACGTGAGGACCGGATGAGCTAATACTCGCCTGATAGACTCAATCAAAAGTTTATTGCTAAGTTCTGCCATCTAATATTTTGATCTCGAGTTCTGAACTTCGTTGATAGCCTGCTGTAGTGCTGGTTGACAGGGACGACGGGTCAACGTTTGATCGTCGTAAGAAACTGCGTTAATTACGCAGATCACGCATATTTAGTCGGAGCTGGTTGGATGAGTTTGTTTCAGTCTGAAATTTGAACTAGTTTGAGAAAGGTGATCCATAGCGAAAGGTATTGCAGAATAGGGACTATGACTGAGGAGATAATGCGCTCAAGGTACGGTACATTCGATCAGTTGACCACCCGTTTCCTTAATTACCACTTCATATTCCTAGTAGAATTTGCTGGCAACAATATGAAAACAATCGAACGTCTTCGGGTTAATATGGTACTAGATTGTCTGCCAGTGCCGGCCAGATGGGACCGTCTGTGAATCATTTTCGAATTTATTCAATGTAAAGTAAGTTATTTATTTATGACCCGCCATTTTGGAAAAGCAGAGTAAATGAAGAAAATAAACAAAACACAAACACACAGAAAAAGACACTTAATTTTCAATCTTTGGTCAGGAAGCAGTGGATGACGTCGTGCACTGGTTGGGCCCTGTTGTCCATGATCTTTAAAGCGATGAGGAAACATCCAAAAGGGTAACACTTGCATCTTGAATTTTGAACTTTTCCGTCAATGCATGGTTGTGACATAATTTTGAGAAGTGGAGCAGGTGCTTTGCATATTTAATATAATGGGATTCACGTAGTGATTTCGAGGACCGAAAGTGCGGTAGTGATTTTTTGGCGAAATTTAGCATTTAGTCCGACCGCCAGGTCCTGAAAATGTGACACCCCCCTAACCCAAACGGTACAGTAGGTTTAAAAGTGGATTCCAACCAAATCAAACACGCTGATTCCGAATATGCCGGGAACTGGTTCCGGAAACGATGGCTTAAAGTAGAAATGAAGCTCGATGCTTTTCCATTATTTCCTCTCTATAAGAAGCATATAGCTCTCAAACACAGTAGGTTGAAAAATGGATTCCTAACAAATCGAACCCGCTGATTCCGAATATGCCGATAATAAATTCCGGAATAGGTGGCTTAAAGTAGAAATGAAGCCTGATGCTATTCCATTATTTTGTCTCAACAATGAGTATAGCTATCAAACACAGTGGTTGAAAAATGGATTACAACCAAATCGAACCCGTTGATTATGAATATACCGTTAATAAATAAGTAGACCTGAAACCTTCTCCTCCTCAGAAACAAGTGCCATCATCTGGTATAGTGGGCTGCTGTCGGCAGAAAAGTTAGTCTAACCAAATTGAACCCGCTGATTCCTCGTGCCAGGAATAGACACTCGTTGATTAAGGATATGATGCGAGTCTTTTGCTTAATTACCTAAGTCTGCTGGAATGAATCAACAACTACAGGGATTACAACTGGTTCAAATGATATGCTCGTGTATTGAAATGTCGCACGAAATATCTAAAGCACAAAAAGACGAGCTGAATGGGACACACAAATCTCAAACTTTGCCAACGTTGCTTCGCAAAATTAAATTACCTATTCTTAATCCGAGTCGACAGAGCACCTGCCCCCCATACGAACATTTACGCGGCAACAATCGAGGTAGTGTAAAAACGAGGTCTTGTACCCTTCCTGCACGTAAGAAATTAAATTGTGCAAACTTCGTCGGATGCACCCGAGAAGTTCAAGTCTTGTCGGTACAACAGGTTAATTAACGTCCATTCGTCTTCACATCAGGTTCTTTAGTACCATTTACTACACGTTCTAGTTTTTGTACTTTTTGGTCCGACTAGCAGGCAACCCCCCCCCCCGAAATAAATTCCTGGATACGGGCCTGGCTGCAACCATGGGTAAAAATCATCGTATTACCATGCCAAGTTCAGCTACATTATTTCCCCTGTTAATAGTCAGAAATAAAATATTTTGCCTTTTACGGCGTTCTCTGAGTAAGTAGCAAGAAAGTCTGATCTTTAGTTGCTTTACTGTCATGTTTGTTTCGCAATTTTATCTCCTCTTCCGTGTCTTCTCTGTAGGGTTAACTAATTAGCGGCGATTCTTGCTTGTGCGCACTACCTGTTGAGCAATTCTCAACTAAAATAGGTACTTTTCGAGAAGGGGTCTAACACTTCCGAAAAGCAAGTATAAACGAAAACAAAAAAGTATTTTTAGGAGTTAAGCCAGCCTCGGATACCACCGTTCCAAGCATATTCTGAATCAGGATTTTTTGGCCTACTAAATGGTATCGTCAGACTGACTGTACCTTTTGAGTCGGGTGTTTTTGAAACTAAGCGTCTTTTGACGAGCTGGCGGTCGGACTAATTACGGGGTGATTTTTTTCTATGCCAGCGCTAGAGAATTTACTTGAAAAGGGAAGGGCCAAGAGTACTGTTCGTGCGAATGTGAACTTCTGAAAGTGAGTTATTTTTCAAGAGAAATAGCCTATAGGTACGATTATGAAAAGTCTTAGTCGGATCCGACTTTTGGACATAAAACTGTCCAATAGGGCAGCTTTACAAGGATAAGTAATTTATCGTTTACAAGAGAAAAGAAGATAAGTCATCACTTCGAGAGGTATCTTGCAGCACAGGCAGATAGGGTATCTTGCTGGCTGGTCCGTGCATTCTTGTGAATCAAAGTTATCCTTTTCTTTTAAAAGAAGGTGTACAGCTCTAGGAGGGGTCGCCGACCCCTCCAGCAATAATTAAAAAAAATCCCGCAACAACAGCCTCAAAAGTTATACGGATACTTAAGTGTAGTCCTAATTAGCATAGGTGAAAATTTTGCATCTGGATAGTTTGAAAATAAAAACAGGACCGTACATTATTTTAGTATAGGCCAGAAACTTTTGCCGACCCGTATGCCATAAATGGCCCGTTATCTCAGTCCCCCAATCACACTTGATGGCAAGCGATCGATCAAAACACAGCTGATGAAAACGTCACTCGTTCTTCTCGATTTAAAAGCTAGAAGTATTCTTACTATCAGTTTCAGGAACCTGGACATCTCCTTCAACCCATCAGTACATCAGACACTGAGCGAGTTTCTGTAAACCAAATAGCCTACACCAGACAACCCTATCATTGCCCCAGGAACCCCGAATTTCAGTATGCGACTCAAATACTGCGTATTCTTATAGCGGCAGAAAAAAAGTTACGTAATTGTTTTTCTCACCCAAAACTGCTTTTTCGGGTCAACTAAAGTGCTTTTGGGTCCCGCGACCTGACAACACTGTGGCTGATGCGCAATAGGTGATGTCTGATCGTAACAGAGTGTCTTGGGATAACGGTCGGTTTCGAGTGATTCATTAAGTGCCAAATGAGGGCATAGTCATTGATCATGGCGGGTAGTAACAAGTTTGGGTTGGCGGCGAAACGTTCCCACGACAAAACGTCCACATGGCAGACCGTCCCTACGACAAAAAGCCCACCAATAGAAACGTTACCTGGCGAAACGTACCCATGGCAAAACGGCCCCGGCTATAGATTGTTTTGTTCATCACTGAGGGATACCTAGTCCTATGAGATTACTGAATGCGTCACCAGTTCAGACAAAAAATGTTCTTGTAATATAACATTTGAAGACCACAATGGGTTCAATACTTCAGCATTTAACCGATAGTGAAGAAACAAAGTAAAGTGTTGCTCCCGGCTATAGCCAGTTCTTAAAGAAAGCGCTAAGATTTAGTAGTTTGTAAGTTTTCGTTTTATCCTATACTTAATTGGTTTATTTGTGTGTTGGTTTACGCTGTGATACAACTCATTGATCTCGCTTTTAATCGATATTTAATTTGGTAATATTTATTTTATAAAGTTTACCTGAAAAGCAAACTTATTTTTGTGTCATTTAGTTGAACATACTGAATTACTTGCATTCTGCAAAGGGATTTATTTTTATTTTGAATAGCACATCCACGCAAGCAGTTCTTTTGCTATGCTATTTATGAGACCTCGATTGTTTTGTTAATAAAACTATTCTGCTACTACTACTATATTACTACTACTGTTTTCCTTCTATCTGCTCTAGTTATGACGTTCAGAATATCTGCGGCCGTCCCTACAGCGTAAATTCTAAGCGGAAAATTCTCAATACAAACGCGGCTTTTCAGTGGGCATTGGTGAGATTGGTGAAGAATGCTTAGTGCCTGAACAAAAACATTAATCTTTCTCGTAAGGCATACAACAAAAACACGAGCACAGGTACCACATCACACGGAAATTCGACTATTTGAAAATCATTATTTCTGAATAGCGGAATAATGAAGTAACGCATTTTCAGCGGGTCTTCAAGCCAATTTAAGTGAATACAAGATGGGCAACTAGATTGTCCTATCCCAGCCCTTTTCGGTTAAACTTTCTTACCTAGATTTATATATCCTTGATTCTCCCCACCTAACTTATCATTCCATCTGCTTTCGTTTCCTCGCTTCCCATTTCATTTGTATCCACCATAACGGCACTACGCTAATTTTTGCATTCTCCTTGTTTGACTCAGTTTGAACCACAGCGGGCTCCTCCGATTTTGCATGTTCCTTCAAACGAGATTCAACTGATCAGTTACGAGTCCATTGAAGGCATATTACACTATATATTTTAATTGGAAACAATACATTTATGAAGCAACCGGTCCATGTCCGATCTTCCTGCTTATAATGGATGTTCCCACATCTGTAATGCACACTCTGAAGTTATTTTACCTCGATCATGCACTTGAAGATCGAGGCGAACTGCAAATCTATGCTTGGGGACGTTTCGCCACGGGGTCGTTTTGCCATAGGACCATTTTGTCATGGGGACGTTTTGTCACGCGGACGTTTTGTCACGGGGACGTTTCTCATGGGGACTTTTCGTGGGTAAGCCACAAGATTACGTATAACGGCGGGCAAGTAGGTGCTGCGCAGATGAAGTGATGAGTGGGCGCTAGTGTTTTAACCACAGCTTTAACAACACCAAATTTCCTAGGTTTGACATAACTCTGTCTGGTCTAAATCTCAGCCGATTATCCCGGACAGCTGTTATGGCACGTAGGGAGCCAAGGGTCAAAATAATAATTTCCATCTAATGCTCCAACTGTTTATTACAAATACAAATAAATTAAAAAACCAAGACCAGTGTGGTACCTCTGAAGACAGACAAAAATTATCAATTAGGTCTTATAATTCTTTGCTAATCAAATCCTGGAAAATCTCGTGATCTAGAAAAGAAGACTCGCGGCGTGTGTTTTCTCGAGCCGAAACAGCAACCCGGCAATCGCGTTCAATTCAAATAAACCAGTGGCATGCGATAACTAAGAAAAGGTAAACGGAATGTTTGGATTAGGACTTTAAGGTTTTAAGCTGTGGTTGTAACGACCCAGCACTTCTTCTGTCATCCAGGTACAACCTACAGTCTCTAAACTGCTGCCAATTCGGATTCATACGGCATTTTTTTTTTTTTCATTTCAGCAAAGGGACCAATTCTTTGGTTCATCATGATGACGAGGCTTTCAGAGTCAGCATGGATATTTCAGAGTTTCACCCTTCCGAAATAAAAGTGAAGACTAAGGGGCGCGAGATTGTTATCCAGGGAAAACATCAGGAAAGAGCTGACAGTACCCATGGGTTTGTGGCAAGAGAGTGAGTACTTTATATACACGACGGGTATCCAACCCCAAATTTACCCAACCTCGAACCTGGCCTGAAAAGGTTGGAAGGAAATTTCATTGCACTCCTAAAAGGTCTTAACTGTCAAGAAGGAAACCCTGAGTGACCAGGACCTGTTTTGGCTTGCACAAATTTCCTTGCAAGGATTTTAGGCCAAGTTCGAGGTCACGAGGTCCTGTAGTACCTATAGGTATCAAGAAATTGCATAAATACTGTAGTATTTATGCAATTTTTTGGTGATTGATAATGTACTGCACATATTTACAAGTGCATATGTGTCTGAATAAAGGCTATCAATCGCCAGCGAACCGACAGAGAGGATTGAAGAGATGACTTTATGGAACTGGCAGTGGATCTGGCTAGAAATGGGTAAACAGTTTTCTTCATGTGAGTTTCGCCCTTTCTCACGGGTGCGAATATTTCGGCCCGGTCGCTCGTCAGAAACTTCACATCCGCCAAAGCCAAGCCTTATGCTGCAGATAGACAATCAGGATGAGGAGGTCGAGGATTGAAATTCCTTACATGGTTTTCCTGACCAACGCCTCTTCCGTAAGGAAAACTTCAGGTTTCTGCACAACTTTATGATGATTGTGCAGAAGATCCGGCTAGGAAAATATGGTCGTCTGTCCTGACCATTAGAAGGCCGGGGGTCCCAAGGAGGAGGGGGGGGGGGGGCGCAGCGCTCCCCCTACGTTTTGGGCATTAGGTCAAATGGCGAACCTGTTTTATTAAATCTTTTGTACCCACATTTCCAAATTAGGCGATTTAACGTGTTTATTGGTTCCCATTCTTTATCGAATTTGGTAATTAATCCAACGTTTTGTTCAGTCTGATTCGATTTCACCGCATTCGGTACGTCCCTTCGTAAATTCGGTTATTTAACGTATTTATTTGGTCACACTCGTTAGCGAATTCGGTTGTTCACCGGACTTTTCTCAAGTCCGTGTGTGTTCCATCGCATTCAGTCAGTCCGTTTCATTATTCGGTCATTAATCGAGATTCATTTGGTTCTGATTCGTGACCGAATTCGACAATTCATCCAATTTTTGTTTAGTCCGAGTCGATTTCACCGCATTTGGTACGTCCCTACGTAAATTAGGTGTTGAACGTATTTATTTGGTTTCGTTTGTTACCGAATTCGGAGCTGGTCCGGACGTTAAAAAGATCATCAGAGAGATCTCCTCTGTTCACTTATTAAATTTCACTTCAATCCAATCACCCATTCCAGAGTTACGCGTGACTCAACACTTCGGATTTCTCCTTTCTCCACTCCCCCACGGTTATTGGATCAAGGAAGTTTTTATTTCCAATTCAGTTTGATCGGGTCCCTGATATACCTGCCAAGTTTTGTCGTGAAAATCCGCAAAACCACCATCAACGGAATTCCGGGAAACCCCCCTCCACGATTTTTCTAGACCAGATGCTTGTTCTTCCCAGCAAGTTTCGCTCCAACCCCTCCATTCTAACGGTTTCTCGAGATTTCCGGTTCCCCCTCTGTCCCTCATAGATTTCAAGTCCTTTACGGACTCCAAATGGGACATAGATGCATCATCTATTCAGTTACTAAGTTTCATTTTAATCGATCACCCGTTCGAAAATTACACACTACTCATTTTTCCGGATTCCCCGCCCGCCACTGCCCCCCAGGTAGTCGGATCTGGAAACTGATTGTTTCCAAGATAGTTTGGTCGGGTCTTGATATGCCTGCCAAGTTTCATCGTCCTGGCACATCTGGAAGTACGAGACAGACCGCCGGACCGACAGACGGAATTGCGATCGGTATCTTGATCCAGAGGCTGAAAGTGCAACAAAAAGGGAAAGGAGAAGCCGAACAAAACGTAGCCATTATATTTGTGACCCGCCAAGTGAACGTGGAGAAGTTAGAGAAAACAATGCGAAAAGGAATCTCCTATTCTCGTGAGATCCTAGACCTGAGATCCTAAAACTGGCAGTATTTTTTTGTTTTGCCAGTGACATTTTTTCATGGGAACGTTGTACACGGAGATGTTTCGCCTGTGGGGACGTTCTTGATGACTGCCGAAAATCCGGAAGAGGAATTTCAGTCTGTGGGTACCAAATATACTGCGAACACACGATAAGGATTTCCCGGCCGGCTTTCTTCACTTTCATCACAAAGTTGAAAAAAAAACTGTACATTTCCATATGGAAGTGATATTGGTTCCAAAAATCCGGGCAGGCATTCCAACCCGGTAATACTCGACTCTGATCCTGTGTTCTATCGTCTGTTCAGGGCATAAACCGGTTTTCTAGCTTTTTTTCTGCTTTAAAGTGTGAACTCACGATGAGGATTTTCCGGCCGGATTTCCTGCACTTTCATCATCAAGTTGAACAAATTTCAACTTTTCTATTTGGAATTGATGATGTTGCAACAAATCCGGGCAGGAATTCCAGTCCCTCAGCTCCCGATCCTGATCGTGTGTTCGCACTATTAGCGAGAATCTGGAGGAAGAGACGATACCACATGCTTTCGGCCGCAGTAGAACTGAAAGAAATGTGTCTGGCTGAGAGCCTGACCCACGCAATTATGTACAATTCTATGCTCTATAGAATTGTAACGTCTTGGGGCCAGTAAAGGATCGGACGAACCAGTTTTTGGGATCCGAAAACGTAAGTGGAGGGATACCTATGACATCGCAAAAGTTGTCCGTCTGTCAGTCTGTGCGCGCTATAACTCTCGAAGGGAATGAGATATTTTGATGAAACTTGGTGTGAGTATTGTTTGGATCAAGAGTAAGGACAAGTTCTTAGATGGGCTCTGTAGCCCTACATTTAGGGGTGGGGGAGGGGGTTCAGATTAAAGGACAAACAAAATATTTATAACAGCTAATGTGATAGTCGATTATGGTGTAAGAAGGCATGCTGAGCACGATAGTGAAAACCATTTTCTCGCCGAACAACTACTTCCGGAATCCAGCAAAAACCGGAAAGTTGGTTAAAAGTAAAAGTTTCATTTGAAGTTCATTAGATGTTCGATTAGAGGTAACCGGAAAGTTGGTTAAAAGCAAAAGTTTTATATGAAGTTGATTAAATGGCAGATTTAGGGGTAAGAAGACGTGTTGAACACGATCGTGAAAACCATTTTCTCGGCGAACAACTACTTCGTCCGGAATCCGGCAAAAACCGGAAAGTTGGTTAAAAGTAAAAGTTTCATTTGGAGTTCATTAGATGTTCGATTAGAGGTAAAAAAAACATGCTGAACACGATGGTGAAAACCATTTTCTCGCCGGATAACTAGTTCGCCCGGAATCCGGCCAAAACCGGAAAATTTGTTAAAAGCAGTAGTTTGATTAGATGACAGATTAAGGGGTTAGAAGAGAGGCTGAGTCTGTATATGACAATCATTTTTTACCCGGACATATAATTAGTCCGGACTCCGGTTGTAACCGGATTTTTTTTCGTTAAGTCAAACTTTTATTCAAAGTTGATTCGATGTTCTTTATAGGGGTTCAACGCTGGATTTGTTTCTGAATTTTCTTTTATTGCTGGACTAGTAGTTTGCTCGGAATTCGGGCGAAACCGGAAACTTGGCAGAAGTAAAGCAGGAAGTCTCGGTCAGTATCGTCAAAATAGATATGGCTTATAGAAGTATATCTGAACTTGGTTTTCTCTGATGATTAGCCTGGCGAAGACAAGACCCTATTGTCTGAATCAAATATTCGATTTTTGGGATCCCATCGACACCTTTGGTCTTGTTGAATTCGCTTGTGCCATATTTTACTGAAAAATTTAGCAAGAAACTGGTGGATTTCAAGTGAGTATTTTCTGAATGTCTGAATGAAACTTGATATATGGAAAGAACGCATGTTCTTTTTTACGTCCGGACCGGATCCGACAGCTGGGAGGGGGGGGGGAGTTTGAGGGAGGGTACCGGAAATATACCGACACGCTTAGAGTGGAGGGATCGGGATGAAACTTTTTAGGAAGAGCAAGCACATGTCCTTGATGCATCGTTGACATAACCGGATCGGATCCGGGCACTGTGGGGGGGGGGGGGGAGGCTGGATTTTCAGTTTTCACGGGTTAAGGTACTTCCAGATGTGCTAGGGCGATGCTATTACCTACTGCGTATGCTTGCAAGCGTCATATGAGCTAACAGATCTTGTTTTGTAATGATTGTATATATTTAAGTTATTTTGATCCCTTAAATTTAATGGTCGACATATTTAGTGCCAATTTGGCGCTACGAATTGAATCACTACAAAGACCATTTTTCTTTCTTTTTATTTTTTTTACTCTCTTTTTTTACCTCTTTTTTTCTTTTCTTTTTTAAATATTAGACTAGTTTTTCTGTTATTATCTGCTGAATAATTTTAAGTTAAAAGGTGGTTAGAAGATTCAGCCACCCACAGGATTTTTATCTGTTATGTGGTTGTTGAGTTTTTGTATAATGTAGTTTTGTTTTTTGGTGAAGTAAAAAATATCTGAATCTATATACCTATCTATCCATCTCTATACCCGTTATCCGTCTTCCAGGTTTACGAGACGCATCACCCTGCCAGACGGTGTTGATCCAGCAAGTGTTCATTCAACAGTTACAATGGACGGTGTTTTAACAGTTCACGCCCCCAAGGTGGCACATGAGTATGTCCGGATTGTCCCAGTAAAGCGCCTACATCGCGAAACTGAAGGGTACCGTCAGCATGACGAAGATAAGACGCCAGGTGTGCCATAATATAATATTGCCACAAAATCAGGAATTGGCAAATTTTTACTTTTTTTTTCTTATATCTTTTAATTATACGTATTTTTACCTATTCTGCTTAGTTAGTGCCCGGGCCCCACGACGGTAAGCCTGTTCGTAGATTGGTGTTGACCCGTTTTTAAGACCGGTTTTGAGCGGTTTTTAGACGTTCCTCCTTCAACCCGTACATAAACTCTGAGGTGGGTAAATCTATCTCACGTTTTTAATTTGTTATGAACAACCAATGAGAGAGGAGCGTCCTATAAAACGTCTAAAAAACGAATTACGAACAGTGTGTCCGTAGTTTGGCCCGGGATAAACCAAATGGCTGTGACGTTAACTAACCTCAGCAGTGTGAGCATGTGTGAGAAAGAATCGGCCGCATCCCCAACGTTGAACTGTAATGGTTAGAAAGTCTATTGACCCCAAGCGTGCACCGATCACGGTCGGTTTGCAAGACGTCTCCTATCTGCAGCTGCGTTCGTTGCACGGTGTTTTGTCACCAGTGTCCATTCTTCTCTTAAAACACTTTTTATGGCACCTGCAGCTACGCTCAAGTGCCATATACCGATCCCTTTTCGGTCGGTCGGTTGGTCTGTCAGGCCACTCATCTCGAGTTAAGGTACTTCCAGGTGTGCTAGGACGATGAAACTTGGCAGGCATGGTAAGGACACAACTAAACTAACTTGGAAATAGACACTTCCCCGATTCAACCACCTTGGGGGGAGTGGAGGGAGGCGGAATCCGGGATATTGATGTATTTTATGGCACAAGCTGCAAGTGCCATATACCGATCACTTTCCGGTCGGTCCGTCTGTCGGCTCACTGTTTTCGAGTTAGGGCACTTCCAGAAGCGCTAGGACTATTAAACTTGGCAGGCATATTCGGGACCCGACCAAACCAACGGGAAATAGTCATCTGCCCGACCCGACCACCGTGGAGGGGGGGGGGAGACGGCAGAATCCGGAATTTAGGGACATGCCTGATCGGATTTTAATGAAACTTGATATCTGGAAAGACGTCATGTCTCAGATGTCCCATTTCAAGTCCGGACCGAATCCAATGAATGTGGGGAGTGGGTTGGAGCTGGGGGGGGGGGGACCGAAAATCTTGTGTCACGCTTAGAATGGAGCAATTGAGATGAAACTTGGTGGGCTGAACAAGCACAAGCCCTAGGTACATCATTGACAGAACCGGATCGGATTCGTGCACTGTGAGGGGAGTTGAAGGGGAGCTCCGGAATCCGGTAGTACGGAGTTAAGTTACTTCGAGGTGGGCTAGGACAATGAAACTTGGCAGGCAAGTCAGGGATCCGACCAGATTAACGGGGAAATAGTCAACTTCCCGATCCGACCACCGTGGGAGGAGTAGAGGGAGGGGAATCCGGAGTCTTGAGGAATGTATAACATTGTAACGGGTGATCGGAACGAAACTTGATATTTGGAAAGACCTCGTGCCTCGGATGACCCATTTAAAGTCCGGACCGGATCCGATGAATGTCGGGGGGGGGGGAGTCGGAGGGGGGAACCGGAAATCTTGTGACACGCTTAGAGTGAATCGATTGGGATGAAACTTATTGGGAAGGACAAGAACTAGATAAGTCAGTGATAGAACCGGATTGGATTTGGGCACTGTGGGGGAGTCCAGAATTCCGGCTATCGCGAGTTAAGGTATTTCCAGATGTGCTAGAACGATGAAACCTGGCTTGAACATTAGATACATGATTGGCATCGAAATAGTCGGTTCTCCGACCCAACCGTCGTGGGGGAGTGGAGGGAGGGGGATCTATCTTGAGGTACGTATAACTTTTGAACGAGAGGTTGGATATTTGGAAAGACCGCATGTCTCGGATGTCCCGTTTTAAAACGGCCCGGATCTGATGAATGTGGGGGGGGGGGGGTAGGAAATCTTGTGACACGCTTAGAGTGGGGCGATTGGGATGAAACTTGGAGGGAAGAACAAGGACAAGAACTAGAAACATCAGTGACAAAACCGGACCGGGTGGGGGCACTGTGAGGGGAGTTGGGGGGGGATCCGGAATGTCGATGGTGGGGAATTAAGGTACTTCCAGATGCTAGGGCGATCGAACTTTGCTTTAACATTAGAAACTTGACAAGATTGGCTTAGAAAATGTCACTCCTCAGATCCTAATCCTACTAATCCCACTAATCCTAACCACAAAGTACAAAAAATACTCTAGAGCAAAATATACATTTTTAACTCAAGGATGTTGCTCAAAAACTAATTTTAGCACCCTTAAAGTGCATTTCTTAACCGGAAAGTCCAAAAAATACTTTAACCAAACGATATACACTCATGATCCCCAAGGGCCCATGAGTCATGATCATTTCTGCCTCAAGAGTTTTGCTTACAACTCAATTTCTTAAAATACAAACAAAATTTGTAAGCAAAATATACATTTTCATGATTCGAATGAGCTTATCATCATTTGTGCTCCAAGAGTGTTCATTACAGATGGAGCTCTAGTGCTCTTAAAGTGCGCATCATCACGGCCAAATGCACAAATAAACTAGTTTTTACTAACAATACATTCTCTTGATTTCCAAGGGCCCATGACAGTTTCTATCTCAAGGGTTTTGCTTACAATTGACCAAAACAAACCCACGAATTGACGAATTCCTACTTTAATCCTCTGCCCAGCCTGGAAGTGCCATATGAGCTTCCAGCTCCTGTTTGGTTCACCGGTGAGTTGATGAAACTACTATCCGGGCTCCCGAGCAGGTTCTGGTTAGCCCATACCGGTGAGGTAACCGGCCACAGGTTAGTTCTAAAACGGGTTATAATAGCGGGACCCGTGACCACGCGGGACTGAAATAAGCGCGTAAACAGCGGCTGATCTGTTCAGACGACGGATCAACTGTTTGGGGTTGACGGGAGAATTAAAAAGAAAAACCTAATTCCGAATATTCTTTTTATTTGTAACAAAATATATAAAAAATAAAAAAATATCTTGTGAGTTTGTCAAAGTCAAATATAGTTGATTTGTAGTCTTTAGAGTAGATAAAAGCCACAAATCGAATATTGACAGATTTCAGGTGACTCCTGAAATCTGTCAATATTCGATTTGTGACAATTAATTTAAATATTTTGTTTTTTAAACTGAACATCAAATATAACTAATAAGAAATATAAATAATACGAGAACAGAATGCAATCATTTAGCGTTGTTCAGTCACTTTTCAGTGAAAAATGATCAGATTATTCTTTTAACTAAGAAAAACTTATATCAGACATAAACAGAACATACGCTATTGAAATAAGAAAATTATTCTACCTTTTTTTTTGAAATTATTTAGTAATCCTTCTATGCTCAATGTAAAAATCATGTTCTGGTCACATTGCTCTGACAGAATTTTGAATTGGATTGGCCTTAAACTCGCCAAGCTTTACTAATTCCCCTAATTACAGTCTGTTTACTGTCCCTAGAGTCGTCACAGGTCACATTCCAAAGGACTAGTTTATCCCGATCGGTGACCGCGACGAAAAGAAGCGCCTATTTGGAAAATCAACGGCTGATCTTTGGAATTTTTCAACCGCTATTTACACGCGTAAATCAGCCGCTGACCGAGAATCGGCCGCTGTTTCAGCTCCGTGTGAACAAGCTAAGCGACCAATCAACTGTTTGGGTTTGACGGACGAATTAAAAAGGAAAATCTAATTCCGAATATTCTTTTGTTTGTAACAAAATATGTAAAATAAAAAAAAAAACATCTTTTTAGTTCGTCAAAATCAAAAATAGTTGACTTGTAGTCTTTAGACTAGGAAAAAGTCACAAAGTGAATATTGACAGATTTTAAGTTAAAAAGTAAATCAAATTAATTTAAAATATTTTTGTTTTTAAATGAGAGCATAAAATATAATTAATAATAAATATAAATAATACGAGAAAAGAATGCAATCATTTACTGTTCTTCAATCACTTTTCAGTGAATGTTGAATGGAAAAGTTATTCAAATTATTATTTTTTTAAAAGAAAAACAACGAAAATAAATATTATACATTGTCAGATGTTGTGCCAGTTAGTTACAGAATACCAAGGAGTAGTAGGGACAAAGAAAGAAAGATAAATGTTTGGGGTCGAAAACTTTTGGCACTGTGTGCGGGTCATGGTTTGATTATTGCAAATGGTAGATTCGGTAAGGATTCTCAGAGGGGCGAGTACACTTGTTTGTCTGGAACTCGACCTAGTATAATTGATTACGTTGTGCTAGGCATTGGCCTTCTCTCGGATTCAGTAGACCTGGGAGTTGAAGTTTTAGATTTGGTAGGTTCAGACCATAGCCCCGTAAGACTGCAAATAAGTTTGGGACGTCGGAGCCGTGACTTTGGACCTATAGTACAGTCAATCTAAATTAATTTTAGGGGTTACCTCAAACAAATTGCAAAAGTTTTGATTTTGGTATCATTCAAACCGGAAAAAAATTCTCTACAACATATACAAAATCGGCCAAAATCGGTCGAGGCGAAATTGACATTTTTTCGTCTTTTCTTCTAAAATAACGACTTTAAAAAAAAATTAACTTGCACTTTTAAAAAGTCGGTGATAGGAAAATCTGGTACGTAGATCACGAATATGGAATCAGTTCTCTGTTTTGACCATCCCTGAGCCGTTCCCCCCCCCCCCACACACACGCGCGACATAAAGCGTGCATTAATATACGTTGGATATTACACGAAGTCGGATCCACACAGAGAAAATTTGCACTTCCTATGCCGAAATGCCAGAAAAAAGTCGTGTCCTAGTATCTTGCATATTTTGTCCCCCCCCCCCCCCCCCCCACGTACACCCAATCAAATAAATGGTTTTGCACACATCTCAAAATTGTCCGGCATCTGCATACCATTGTAGACGCAGCACTTCACTCGATTCTGATAAAGGAACTTGTAGACGAGGATTCAGATGCAGAACTTGAATTGAATACAGAACTTGTATTGAATAAGGTTGAGCTTAGTGAAATCAAAGACCTATATGAGAAAGTAATGGATGGACGAGCTTCTCTTGATCATATCTCCCAGTCTTCAAGTCTCATGAAGGTCAAAGCTTCTCTGTCGGCTCTTAAATCAGAGCGAAGTCACGAGACTCGAACAGGAAAACTGTGGATCCAGTACATGGACATGGTTGCCATTCTTCGGAATTTCCTCAGAGCTGAACGTACAGGTCAATGGAAACTTCATTTGCAAACAGTTTCCGACATGCTCCCTTACCTCGCAGCAGCTGGTCACAACAACTACACAAAGTCGGCGAGGCTGTACTTGCAGCAGATGAACAGACTTGAACATACAAGCCCAACACTTTTCCAGTCTTTCGAAAAAGGCTTGCACGTTGTGAGAAGATCGGACAGATTTTGGGCCGGTTTATCTACAGATTTGGTCATAGAACAAGAATTGATGAGAAGTCTGAAAACGGCAACCGGATTGACTAGAGGTAGAGGAATGACGGAAGTACAGAGACTTCAGTGGGTTATGGGACGTCCAGCATGTGCTCACGTTAATCTTCTGATGCAAGAACTGACGGATGTTTCGTATCACACAAGCGACCAGCACAAAGAGTCTGGTCTTTCAAGGCAGCAGAGGGACTGCAAAGACACACAAATAGTTATTGACTTTGTCGAGCAGTCGTCTCCTTTCGAGGGTGATCCGCTATCGCTTCGAATCCTTGCTACTGGCATGACTGCTGCAGAAAACGTGAAAACCGACAAAGCAGTGGAAGTCGGGAAAAAGATTCTTAACGGAATAGTATGGCAATCGCTGAAGGAGCATTCGTTCAAACGGAAACGGCGAAGCAAAAAAATGGAGGAGAAATCCACCGTTTAGACCCTTCATTGCTGTTTCAGCGTCTTCCAACTGTATCCAAAAGACTGAATATGGACGAGGAATCTTCATTTAAATATGAGCTTTGCTTCGAAAAAAGGGATTAAAGCAGCGGGAGAGGCTGCACTTTCTATATTGTACGGTGGAGAATCTACTGACAATCTTGACAGTAACCGGCACCGAGTCTTTCAGCAGAAAGTAGCAACGTCTACAACTTTCGTCCATCCCCAAGATCTACCTCCTACTTCAGCAGCAGCGAAATTTCACTGTTTCCGAACCTATCTTCAAGTACAAGATTGCATCGGGCTTCAGAGCACTGCCCTTGATCCTGAGAATTGGGGATGGAAACTCCAGAACGGCATGCTGTACCCTATCCTCACAGATCTTCCAGCGGCACCAAAGAAAATTCTCACAGTCGTGAAGTGTGGTTTTAAGGGATCCTGTGATAGTGACCGGTGCAGCTGTCATCGAAATGGCATCGAATGCAACATTGCTTGCAAATCTTGCAAAGGAACTAGTTGCTCTAATGCTCAGGTCCAAATCGAAGATGAAGAAGACATGTGATTAATTAAATAAATGTGATGAATCTTTAATCTCTTTGCAATTTCAAATTACCTGTAATTTTTTTTTCAAATTAAAATCAATGATTTACCTAGTTGTGATAAGTTGCTTATTGGATTTTAAGAATTTGGGTTGGTCATGTTTAGGGTGGAGGGTGGGGGGGGGGGGGTAAATTGACGTGCACGACTTCTTCTCTGCATTAGCAGTCCAATTTTTTTCTGTATGGATTCAACTTCGCGTAATGTTGTTCTCAGACCTATATTGATGCTTGATTTATGGGCGGGAGGGGGGGGGGGGGACTGAACATGACAGTTCAAAACAAAAACGAAGTGCATATTCGTGATCTACGTACCAGATTTACCTATTACCGATTTTCTATACGTGCCAATGAAGTTGTTTTTTAAAAGTCGTCATTTTAGAAGAAAAGACGAAAAACGGTCAATTTCGCCTCGTCCGATTTTGGCCGATTTTTTATATGTTGTAGAGAATTTTTTTCCGGTTCGAATGGTACCAAAATCAAAACTTTTGCAATTTGTTTGAGGTTAAACCTTAGATTGACTGTACTACTAGTGATGTTAATATGCAAGGTAGGGAGTTGCAGTCAGCTGTAGTGTTACAAAAGCCTATAAGAAGAGATTGGACGGAAAAAGAAAAGATTGCTTTAAAAAAGGGTTTTTCGGAAAAAAATGTGTTAGATAGGTTAGAAAGATTAAAAAACCCACAAATGAGCCCTGATCAGGTTTTGGAAGGTCTAAATACTCTGATCCGGGAAAATACTGTTTTTCCACAGAAATCAAGACAGAGGATGCAAGAGACTTTTTATGATGATGATTGTGAAGCAAAGAAAGTTGAATTAATGAAAGCTTTGCGGAGGGTTAATGCCGGTGAAGATTGTGAAAGAGTCCATTTACTGTCGTGTTACAAACTGAAAAGAAAAGAATATAAGAATTTACTAAAAGTAAAAAAAAGGGAATTTATAGGGAGAGAGAGAATGAAATTAATAGATTTTTATAGAAATAGTAAAGGGAAAGAATTTTGGGGGGAGCTAAAAAGAGATAAGCAAGGTGAGAAGTGCCAAAATAAAATACCAGATATTGAAACATGGCCCGAGTATTTTGAAAAACTTGATGGAGAATGTGATAGTGTAGATGAGCTTAGGTCAACTTTAGATCAGGTATGTTACCCGATGCTAGAAAATGATTATGATCTGGTGAGTAAGGTATCGGGAGAAGAGGTTAAGAATGTAATTGATAGTATGAAAGGAGGGTCAGCGCCAGGAAATGATGGAGTTCCAACTTCAATTTATAAGATACTGACGTCAGTGCTGATGCCGGTGATGGTTATTTTATTCAACAACATAGTTTTTTACTGGAATTTGGCCTGAACCGTGAGAAGCTATCTGTCGTTTTGCCTTTTTTCAAAAAAGGAGATCCAAAGCAACATGATAACTACCGACCTATTACATTAATGGCATCTATAAAGTAAAATTTTAGAGAAGGTTTTAGATATTAGGCTAGAAATGTGGTTGGATCTTAATAAGAAAATTAAGGAAGAACAGGGTGGATTTAGAAGAGATTATAGTACTAGTGACAGAGTGCTAGTTTTGAAGGCTTTAGTAGAAAAATACACTAAGGGAAAAGAAAGGCTGTTTGTTGCGTTTTTAGACCTTAGGAAAGCGTTTGATAGTGTTGATAGATTGCTGTTAGGTAAAGAATTGGTAAAAATAGGCCTACCTTTGGTTTTTTGTTAAATTAATTGTAAGTATGTACAGTTCTACTAAGGGGGTGGTAAAAATAATAGGGGGAGGATTCTCGAGAGTTTTTAGTAGTAAAAAAGGCGTAAGACAGGGATGTACACTTTCACCTAGGCTTTTCGGAGTATTTATTAATGATTTAGTGGAATTTTTAGAAAAGCGATGGGCCCCATCAATAACTTTAAGTGGGATACCCTTATCAGTACTACTTTTTGCTGATGATACAGCGCTTGTTGCTAAAACCGAGTTTGAACTCCAAGTTTTGCTAGATCTTGTGGCAGAGTATTTGGATCAAAAGAAATTAAGTCTAAACGTTAAGAAGACAGAAGTTGTAGTTTTTCATTCAGGGAGGAATATTAAGAAGGTTGATCCACCTAAGTTTTATTTTAAAGGTTCGGAGTTAAAAATAAGTGCCCAGTTTAAATATTTGGGATTTATTTTAATGGAAAACGGAAGTTGGAAGTCCCATGTAAAGGAAATGGTGACAAGGGGAAAAGCAGCTTCTGCAGCTATATTTAGAAACACTACTCTAATGTCAATAAAAAATTTAAAAATCCACAAGCATGTATTTATGTCTAAGATAATGCCAACTTTCCATTACGGGGCGGAAATATGGGGAAATGAAGCAGCTCCGCAACTTGAGACTATCCAGCTGCAGTATTATAAGAGATTATTCGGGTTGCATCCTACAACCCACACACAGGCACTTAAGGGGGACCTAGGAATTTATTCGCTTCGAAGGCATAGGGTAGCTCAAATTATTAGATTTTGGCAGAAGATAGTTGGTTTGCCTGATGATAGGCTAGTTAAAGCAGCTTACATGGAAATGTTGAATTCGGGGAAACCTAAATCATGGCCGTTTCAAGTTAAATCTATACTTGATGATGTTGGATTTTCTTATATATGGAATGGTGGTCTAGGCCCTCCGGAGCAAACTCCAGCCCTTTTGAATGAAATATTGAGAGTTTTTGAAGACCAGGAAAAACAAAAGTGGGTTGGTATAATATCTTCATCGGAAACCCTGTTAAATTACAGAAAGATTAAAACAGTGTACGAATCTGAGTTTTATTTTAAGCTTAATTTGCCTGCTACTTATTTGAGGTACTGGATCCAATTGAGAGCTAATTGTCTACCACTGCACGGTAGAAATAAAGTTTTTGATAGGAAGGCGAGAATCCCAAATAGGAATTATTCATGCCCTCTGTGTGGACGAGAAGAGGAGAACATTGGTCATTTTTTGAGTCGGTGCCAAGAGCTTTCAAGCATCCGTAGGGAGGTTTTTGGGGTTGCGATCCCCCTACTCCCTGGTATTCTGAAGTGTACTTCTGCTCAATCTATTAGTAGGGTTGGCCGTTACATAAGTAGAGCGTTGGAAGCTAGAAAGATTTTTGTTGATTAGATTAATTATCCTTTTTCCGTGTATATGTATCTTTTTGTGTTGAACGTGTATATGGCCCTCGGGCTTTTTTTCAATACAATTATTATTATTATTATTATACAGAACAGACACTATTGTAATTAGAAAATTATTCTACCTTTTTTTCGAAATCATTTGGTATTCGTGGGATGCTTAGTGTAAAAATCATGTTACGCTCACATTGGTCTGACAAAATTTGAACTGGATTGACCTAAAATTCAACAAAGTTAGACCCAATTCTCCTAATTACGGTCTGTTTACTCTCCCTAGAGTCATCAAAGGTCACATTCCAAATGATTTAGTTTATCCTGATCCCTGACCGTGATGAAATTAAGCGGATATTTGAACAAGACCAAAGGTTTCGATGGGATCCAAAAAATTCAATATTTGATTTGAGACAGTTGGATCTTGTCTTCGCCAGATCCAGTTTTTTACAGACTCCTTGAACATTTTTATGGCACTAGCCCTTCGGTCAAGTGCCATATAGCGATCGCAATTTCTGTCCGTCCGTCGGTCTGTCGGTCGGTCCGGGTTTTTCTAGTTTGGGCACTTCCACATAAGCTAGGACGTTGAAACTTGGCGGGCGTATCAGGGACCCCAAATGATTAAGTTAGAAATAGTCACTTCACCGATCCGATAATCGTGGGGGGAGTGGAGGGAGGGAGAATCCGAAATCTTGAGGTATTTATAACTTTTGAACGGGTGATCGGATCTTAATGAAACTTGATATTTGGATAGACCTCGTGTCTCAGACGACCCACTTAAAATCCGAACCGGATCCGGTGACTTTGGGGGGAGTGGAGGAGGGGGCCGGAAATCTTAGGAAACGCTTAGAGTGGAGGGATTGGGATGAAACTTGGAGGGAAGAACAAGTCCTCGTACATCATTGACATAACCAGACCGGATTCGGGCACTGTGGAGGGGGTTGGGGGGGATTCTGGTGATCCAGCGAGTTCGGTAGTTTCTGGTGTAATAGGATGATAAAACTCGGCAGGAATATGAGGGACCCGAATAGACCGTCTTGAGAATAGTCGTTTGTACGATTCGAACACCACGGTAGGAGTGGAAGTATGGGGAATCCGGAATCTAATGGTATTTATAACTTTTGAACGGGCGATCGGATTTGAATGAAACTTGTCAAGTGGAAAGAGCTATTATCTCAGATATTCACGTCAATTCGGAACCGGATCCAATACTTGGGGGCGGGACGAAGGGGGCATCGGATTTTTTGTGAAACGCTTATTGTCGAGGAATCGGGATGGAACTTAATCGAAACAAGAGCTACGAGCTCATATGGCACTTGTTACGAGTAGGCACGGCTCGGTTATGTCAATGATATATCTAGTGTTTGCTAGGTGTCTTCCCACCAAGTTTCATCTCGATCCCTCCACTCATAGTGTTTTCCAATATTTCCGGTTCTCCCCTCCAGCTCCCCCCAAAAGTCACCGGATCCGGTCCGGATTTTAAGTGGGTCGTCTGAGGCATGAGGTCTTTCCAAATATCAAGTTTCATAGAGATCCGGTCACCCGTTCAAAAGTTATAAATACCTCAAGATTCCGGATTCCCCCTCCCTCCACTTCCCCGACAGTGCCCGAATCGGCTCGGTCATGTCAATGATGTATCTAGTGTTTGCTAGGTGTCTTCCCATCAAGTTTCATCTCTATCCCTCCACTCATAGCGTTTCCCAATATTTCCGGTTGCCCCCTCCAGCTCCCACAAAAGTCACCGGATCCGGTCCGGATTTTAAGTGGGTCGTCTGAGGCATGAGGCCTTTCCAAATATCAAGCTCCTATTAGATCCGATCACCCGTTCAAAAGTTATAAATACCTCAAGATTCCGGATTCCCCCTCCCTCCACTCCCCCCACAGTGCCCGAATTGGCTCGGTTATGTCAATGATGTATCTAGTGTTTGCTAGGTGTCTTCACGCCAAGTTTCATCTCGATCCCTCCACTCATAGCGTTTCCCAAGATTTCCGGTTGCCCCCTCCAGCTCCCCCCAAAAGTCACCGGATCCGGTCCGGATTTTAAGTGGGTCGTCTGAGGCATGAGGTCGTTCCAAATATCAAGTTTCATCGAGATCCGGTCACCCGTTCTAAAGTTATAAACACCTCAAGATTCCGGATTCCCCCTCCCTCCACTCCCCCGACAGTGCCCGAATCGGCTCGGTCATGTCAATGATCTATCTAGTGTTTGCTAGGTGTCTTCCCACCAAGTTTCATCTCGACCCCTCCACTCATAGCGTTTCCCAAGATTTCCGGTTGCCTCCTCCAGTTCCCCCGAAAAGTCACCGGATCCGGTCCGGATTTCAAGTGGGTCGTCTGAGGCATGAGGTCTTTCCAAATATCAAGTTCCATCGAGATCCGATCACCCGTTCAAAAGTTATAAATACCTCAAGATTCCGGATTCCCCCTCCCTCCACTCCCCCCACAGTGCCCGAATCGGCTCGGTTATGTCAATGATGTATCTAGTGTTTGCTAGGTGTCTTCACACCAAGTTTCATCTCGATCCCTCCACTCATAGCGTTTCCCAAGATTTCCGGTTGCCCCCTGCAGCTCCCCCCAAAAGTCACCGGATCCGGTCCAGATTTTAAGTGGGTCGTCTGAGGTATGAGGTCTTTCCAAATATCAAGTTCCATCGAGATCCGATCACCCGTTCAAAAGTTATAAATACCTCGAGATTCCGGATTCCCCCTCCCTCCACTCCCCCCACAGCACCCGAATCGGCTCGGTTATGTCAATGATGTGTCTAGTGTTTGCTAGGTGTCTTCCCACCAAGTTTCATCTCGATCCCTCCACTCATAGCGTTTCCCAAGATTTCCGGTTGCCCCCTCCAGCTCCCCCCAAAAGTCACCGGATCCGGTCCGGATTTTAAGTGGGTCGTCTGAGGCATGAGGTCGTTCCAAATATCAAGTTTCATCGAGATCCGATCATCCTTTCAAAAGTTAAAAATACCTCAAGATTCCGGATTCCCCCTCCCTCCACTCCCCCACGGTGCTCGGATCGGGGAAGTGACTATTTCCAACTTAATCATTTGGGGTCCCTGATACGCCTGCCAAGTTTTATCGTCCTAGCTTATGTGGAAGTGCCCGAACTAGCAAAACCTGGACAGACCGACGGACGGAGAGAAATTGCGATCGCTATATGGCACTTGGCCGAAGGGCAAGTGCCATAACAAGTGCCATAAAAACAAGCATAAGCATTAGATAGTTCTTAACAGAACCAGATCATATCGGGGTTCTTTGGGTTAAGTTGGAGGGGGTTTCCCGGAATTCCGGTGATCGCGAGATAGGATACGTCCAGATGGGCTAAGGGCGAGCAAACTTGGCAGGTATATTAGTGACCCGACCAAATAGACTTAAGGACCCGATACAATGCCCTAGGAATACATTCGTTCCTGACTACGACAATTTTTCAGGGAGTTGAGGGAGGGGGAATCCGGGAATTACTTACTTCCATAGGTTGCGAAAGAATGGTGCAGTTCAGTTTTAAGAAAACTGAACTGAAAAGTGAAGTGGAACTGAACTGGTCCGATTCAAGTGAAACTTTATGGATGATACGAAACTGATGACCTAGATACGCAAAGCATGTGTACGAACCCCACGCCGCCATGGTTGCGGGAGTTTTTTTTTGGGGGGGGGGGGCCGGGAACTTTGTGACATGCACAAAAACCAAATGGATGAATGGGATACAATTTGGACTGTACCAAGTTTATGCGGCCTAGATTTGTTATTGGCGTCCGAACCGGTTCCGACCAAGGTAGGAGGAGAATTTGCAGTTTTGCAAATATGCTCCGATTCGAGTCAAACTTCATGGACGGGAAGAGAAAGTTTTAGAAATGCGAAGTCTATGTATCCGAGTCGGATTCGGCCACAATGGGGGGAAGGGGTTGAAGGGGGAGTCTCGGAAATGCAAAGGCTCGCATAGGGGTTATAAGAGTGAATTGAATTGAATGAAACTCGGAAAATAGATAGGTCGTATGCCTTAGATAACATATTTGAGGGTCGGGGCTGGATACGATGGGGAGTGGTATCGGACTTCCCGGAAAAATCTCAGATTATTTTCTCGTTTCTCACACCACCTACTCGTAACAAGTGCCATATGCGCTCGTAGCTCTTGTTACTATTAAAATTCAGAAACAGATTAAGGCCAAATAGCTAATCATTTGAGAAAACCAGGCTTTGAACTACTTGTCCGGCGAAAAAAAGAAAGCTCAAAAACGAACTCAGCGTATCTTCTTTCCCCAATCTTGAACATCTAATCAACTTCAAATAAAATTTTAACCTATAACAAATATTCCGGCTCCAGCCGGATTCCGGTCGAACTTTATGTTCGGGTAAAAAATGATTGTCATACACGGATTCCACATTTCTTCTTACCCCTAAATCGGATATCTAATCAACTACAAACAAAACTTTAACTTTTAATACATTTCCGGTTTTGGCCGGATTCCGGGCGAAATACTTGTCCGGGTAGAAAATTGTTTTCACAGAAGTGTTCAGCATGTTTTCTTACCCCGAAATTGAACATCTAATCAACTCCAAATAAAATTTTTACTTTTAACAAACTTTCTGGTTTAGGCCGGATTCCGGACGAACTACGTATCTGGCAAGAAAATGGTTTTGACCGTCGAGTTCAGCATATCTTCCTGCCCCTAAATCGAACATCTAATCAACTTCAAATAAAACTTTTACTTTTGACAGACTTCCCAGTTTTGGCCGGATTCCGGGCGAACTACTTGTCAGATGACAAAATGGTTTTCACCATTGTGTTCGGTTTGTCTTCTTACCCCATAATCGACTATCACATTATCTGTTTAAAAATATTTCAAGTGCCCCTTAATCTAAACCCCCTCCCCCACCCCTAAATGTAAGGCTACAGAGCCCATCGACGAACATAAGCTTACTCTTGACCCAAAGAATCCTCACACCAAGTTTCATCAAAATATCTCATTCCCTTCGAGAGTTATAGCGCGCACAGACGACAGACGGACGGACGGGCAAACGGACAACTTTTGCGATGTCATAGGTATCCCTCCACTTACGTTTTGGGATCCCAAAAATCAGCGGCTGATTTTGGGATTTTTTGTCAACCGCTATTTACATGCGTAAATCAGTATCGAGAATCGGCCGCTGTTTCAGCCCCATGTGAACACTGGTTCACAAGACTGGTGAGTAGTCATCTGTGGATAACAGCTTATGACAACAAGAGCTACGAGCTCATATGACACTTTTTACGAGTAGGCGGTACAAGAAAGTAGATGAGAACGTCTCAAAATACATCCGGCATCCAAAAGTGCGGTTCGGAATTAGTAATAGGACATTTAGTTTCGCTCAATTGTGTGCAGTTCCGGCTTCGTCTTGGATTATTAGTAGCAAATGCGCATGACTGTTGAAACTACCAAGCCCAATAAATCCACTGGTTTGATCCCTAGACGTGCTACACTATTTCTGGTACACCATCCATCTCCCCCTACCGTGGCCGAATCTGGTTTGGACTAAAAAATAGATCTTCTAAAGCATCTTCTTTATACCATCTATCAAGTTTCACTCGAATCTGAGCAGTTTTGGAGAATTTCGGTACCCCCCCCCACATCGTTTTCGGATCCGGTTCGGACCCTAAAAGTTTCCGGAAATCTCCCTCCAACTCCCCCCACTGTGGCCGAAGAGGACGTGGAAAAATACGCGTCGTATCTCTTAATCCCCTCTTCCCGTCCATCAAGTTTTACTGAAATCGGAGCATAGCCTATCTGAAAATCCCCCCCCCCCCCCCCCCACACCTTGGGCAAATCCGGCCCGGACTCAAAATAACAAATCTAGGCCACATAAACGCGGCACTGTCTAACCTGCTTCTCATTCGGTCCATCCGTTTGGTTTTTGGTCAAAATTCCCTCCCCCCCCCCAATTCCCCCAACCGTGGTCTTATATTTCGAACCCATGCTTTACATGTCTAAGTCATCGATTCTTATCACCCATTAAGTTTCCCTGGAATTATACCACTAGTTCGCAATTTGTAGAAGTCGATTTCCGTATTTCCCTTCTCTCGCTCCCCCAAAAATGATCGGATCTAGGAACGGAAGTTTCCGGGAATACGTTGTGTCGGGTTCTTCAGTCAATCAAGTCGGGTCATTAATATGCCTGTAAAGTTTCGTTGTCTTTAGCACATCTGGAACTATTCAAACTCGCGACCGCCGGAATTCCAGGAAACCCTCCAACTCTCCCCACACAGCCCCAAAACCATCTGGCTCCGTCAATCTCGTAGCTAGACCTAGTGGTTGTTCTCTCTATTAAGTTCCGTTCCAATCCATCTGCTTTAAGCGTTTTTTGAGTCCCCCCCCCCCATCCCCCCACAGGTATCGGACCCGACCTGGACTTGACACTGAACATCTGAGGCGATAGTTCTTTCCATCTGACAAGTTTCATTCAAATCAAATCACTCGTTCAAAGGTTATGCATGCCACTAGATTCCGGACTCCCCATCCATCCACTCCCCCCATAATGGTCGGATCGGGGAAACGACTATTCTCAAATTAACCAACTCTGATCCCTGACATACCTGCCAAGTTTCATCGTTCTACATCAGAAAGTATGCCGAACTCACGGGATCACTAGAATTCCGGCCCCCCCCAACTCCCCCACAGTGCCCGGATCCGGTTCGTTCATGTCAATGACGTATCTAGAAGTTGTGCTTGTTCTTCCCACCAAGTTTCATTCCGACCCCTCCACTCTAAGCGTTTATCAAGATTTCCGGTTCCCTCCTCCAACTCCCCCCAGTGTCTCCAGCCCGAATATAAAATGGGATGTCTGAGACACGAGTTCATCCTAAATATCAACTTTCCTCAAGATCCGATCACCCGTTCGCAAGTTAAAATACCTCAATTTTTAGCCTCCCCCTCCCTCCACCACCCCCCTCCGCCCCCCCCCCCAGATGGTCGAATCGGGGAAGTGACTATTTTCTAATTAATCTGGTCGGGTCCGTGACGCGCCTACCAATTTTCATCGTACTAGCACAACAGGAAGCACCGAACTCGCTGGATCAATAGAAATTCGGACCCCCCCACCCCAACTCCCCAAAGTAAGCGGATTCCAGTTATGTCAGTCACGTATCTAGGACTTGTGCTTATTCTTTCCACCAAGTTTCATCCGGATCTCCACTCTAAGCGTCTTCCAAGATATCCGGTTTCCCCCTCCAACTCTCCCCGGTGTCACCGGATCCGGCCTGGATTTAAAATGGAACGTCAGTGACACGAGGTCCTTCCATGTCTCAAGTTTCGTTAAGATCCGATGTAAATATCTAAAAATATCTAATTTTTCCTATTTCTTCCGGATTCCCCCTCCCTCCACTCCCCTCCCCTCCAGATGGTCGGATCGAGGAAGCGACTATTTCTAATTTAATCTGGTCCGGTCCCTGATATACCTGCCAAGTTTCATCGTCCTAGCTTATCTGGAAGTGCCCAAACTAGCAAAACCGGGACCGACCGACGGACAGAAATTACAATCGCTATAAGGGCACTTGGCCGAAGGGCAAGTGCCATAAGAACTGGAGGCCACCCGGTGAGAACTCCCGTGACAATGAACGCAGCTTGTGTGTGGTCAGTACTATTGGGTGTAGGCGTAGAATGCAAAGATAAGAACCGATTTGCCATATTTCAGTTCAGCCCTTCTAAGCGGACTATTTTGTGACAGTCTCCAATTGTCTCATTATCAGCACTTGTCGGGCCACTCGCTTTCCGCCTCGACCCAAAGGTTTCTGAAAAAGTCACTCTTCGTAACTTTCGTCGTTCTATCTTGTAAAAAAGTTAGGGTAAGCAGAGGGGGCAATCGTTACTTCGAAGTAACTTTCTGAAAAGATAGTAGCCGAGCGTCTTTGGCTCCGTTAACTTTCACTTTTCCCAAGCTGTCTCTGACAACTGAACTTAAGGGTCAGCAGAGTAACGAAAGACGAAACGTAGCCGAAAGGGGATAGTTAAAGCATACAGGGCACAGTTTTGTATCTTTCTGTTGATTTAAATATGGCATTCACCCTATTCAAATGAAAGTCGCTAATTAATGCACAAAAAGCATGTTCCTAGTAAACCACGTATAGTCAGTCTGACGACTTCGCCGGGACTAATTGGCGGGAATTTCAAATATTTGTTTAGAAGGCAATTTTTTGCACTGTCTGTAATGATAAGCAAATAACATACCAGAACATACCAGTTCCTGCTTCCCTCGCTAAACAAATTTGGTTGAGGAACTCGGTTCTAAACTGGCAACAGGAGCTGTCTGAATTATTCTGCACTTGGTTTAAAGGACCTGTCTTAGCTATAATAATAACGCAACCTACTTCCATAATCACTCCATATATTGTCTAAACCCGGAGACCCCAATTTCGTGCAGTATATTCTAACCCCTTTAATATAGCCACACTGATTTTCTCACTTGCCGTGTTTTGCTACCTTGGATGTGTATCACGCTGTCGACATTTGTCTGCGAGAAGTTTTGGCATCAGAACAAGAGCTATGAGCTCATATGGCACTTGTTACGAGTAGGCATACAAGAAAGTAGATGAGAACATCACAAAATACACCCGCCATCCAAAAATGCGGTTCGGAAATAAAAATAGGATATTTAGTTTCACTCACTTCTGACAAGTTCCGGCATCGTCTCGATTATCTGTAGCAAATGCACACGACTGTTCAAACTTGGAAGTTTCAGCCCAATAAATCCACTCGTTTGATCCCTAGACGTGCTAAACGATTTCCGGTACTCCCTCTCAAACTTCACTCGAATCTGAGCATTTTGGGAAAATTCTGGTACCCCCTCCCCACCAACGTTGCCAGATCCGGTTCGGGCCAAAAATATGTCATATAGGTTATAATATGCTCTCTCTTCGTTCCATGTTTCATTTAAACTGATGCACTCGTTTGGCCCCTGTGCGAGCCTCAACGTTTCCGGCAATCTCCCTCGAACTCCGCCCACTGTGGCCGAACAGGATTTGAAAACATAAACGTCGTATCTTTTAATTCCCTCTTCTTGTCCATCAAGTTTTACTGAAATTGGAGCATAGCCTATCTGCAAGTTTCCAATTTCCCCCCCCCCCCCCCCCCCCCCCCCCCCCCCCTACCTTGGCCGAATCCGGCCCGGACGCCAAATAACAAATCTAGGCCCATAAACTCGGCACTATCGAACTTGCATCTCATTCGGTCCATCCGTTTGGTTTTTGTGCATTGTCAAAAGCCCCCCCCCCCCCCCAATTCCCCCAACCGTGGTCGCATATAGTTTGAACGCATGTTTTACATGTCGAGGCCATCAATTCTTATCACCCATTAAGTCTCACTCGAATCATCTACAGAAGAAGATTTCTCTTCCCTCTCTCCCCCAAAAATGCTCGGATCTAGGAACGGAAGTTTCCGGGGGTATGTTGTGTCAGGTTCTTAAGTCAGTTAAGTCGGGTCGCTAATATACCTGCAAAGTTTCGAGTACATGTGGAACTATTCTAACTCGCGACTACCGGAATTCCAGGAAACCCCTTCCAAAGCCCCCCCCCCCCACAGAGCCCCAAAACTATCTGGCTCGGTCAATTTCGTATCTAGGCCTAATGCTTGTTCTCTCCATTAAGTTCCGTCACAATCTCTGTGCTTTAAGCGTGTCTTGAGTTTTCCAAACCTGCCAAGTTTCATCGCCCTAGCAATCAGGAAGTATGCCGAACTCGCGGGATCGCTAGAAATCCGGACCCCCCCCCCCCTCCAACTCCCCCACAGTGCCCGGATCCGGTCCGGCTATGTCAATGACGGATCTAGGACTTGTGCTTGTTTTGCTTGTTTTCCCACCAAGTTTCATCCCGATCCCTTCATTCTAAGCGTTTCTCAAGATTTCCGGTTCCTTTCTCCAACTCCCCCCAGTGACATCGGATCCGGTCCGGATTTAAAGTGGGACGTCTGAGACACGAGGTCATCCTAAATATTAAATTTCATCAAGATCCGATCACTCGTTCGCAAGTTAAAAATACCTCAAATTTTGGCTTCCCCCTCCCTCCACCCCTCAGATGGTCGGATCGTGGAAGTGACTATTTCCTGTTTGGTTTGGTCTGGTCCCTGACATGCCTGCCAATTTTCATCGTCCCAGCACTTCGGGAAGCACCGAACTCGCGAGATCACTAGAAATTCCGATTTCTCCCTCCCCCCCCCCTCCCCAAAAGTGAGCGGATCCTTTCCGGTTATATCAGTAACGTATCTAGGACTTGTGGTTCTTCCCACCAAGTTTCATCCGGATTCCACTCTAAGTACTTTCCAAGATTTCCGGTTTCCCCCTCCAACTCCCCCCAGTGTCACCGGATCCGGTCTGGATTTAAAATGGAGCGTCTGAGACACGAGGTCCTTCCATATATCAAGTTTCATTAAGATCGGTCACCCGTTCGTAAGCTAAAAATATCTCATTTTTCCTATTTTTTCCGGATTCCCCCTCCCTCCACTCCCTTCCAGATGGTCGGATCGGGGAATCGACCATTTCTAATCTGGTCCAGTTCCTGATATGCCTGCCAAGTTTCGTTGTCCTAGCTTATCTGGAAGTGCCCGAACTAGCAAAACCGGGACCGACAGACAGACTGACGGATAGAAATTGCAATCGCTATATGGCACTTGGCCGAAGGGCGAGTGCCATAAAAACCGGTTATGTAAATTTTTCCTCGTTTCCACTACGAGTCAATAGTGGCGTTTTTGATCGCCGTTCGCCTTTCACGTTCGTTCGCCGTTGGTCTTATTAGGTGTTTTGGGACGAACGGCGACCGGCGTCTCCTCCCTTTTTCATCGAAAGCGCAGGCTAACGTTCAACGGCGAAGGGTACGAAGTTGGCCGTGCGCTGTCGCCTGTCGATTGAAAATTGCGGAGATTTAAATATAGAAGACCATACATATGTATGCGTCAAGTCTGAAGTACGAAAGTGGAATTTCACTGTAAAATGAAAGTAGATTTCGAGAAAACAGAAGAGAATACTAAATGACAGGACCGACTCTTAACAGGAGTGCGTACAAAGCTTGGACTTGCTTCGCAGTAACTTACTCTAGTGATACGCTATACACTCAGTCGGATGGAACGGAAAGAGGAACAGCTTTATTTTTCGCGAGATTATTTGGATTTTTTTCTACATTTCTGTCCAGTTAAATACTTCTTTAACTTCCATGACTGATAACTTAAAAGTTGAACTCTAATTCTTGAAGATGTGCTCAAGCCGATCAAACTGGAAAGTGAAAAAAGTTCATTTTCCAGTTTTGAGCAGCTTGAGCCTGAAGAGGATCCTTGCCAAGAAGGGCCGAAATATAGCTCCAATAAAATTCAGCGGACGTATCTGTTTTGCACTTTCAAATGTAATTCGCCATCAGCTTGGGCTGAAGGAATACTTAGGTGTGTGTTGGCGCATAAGGCTGTCCAGCAGAAAAGTTAATGGGGAACTGTGTTCTTTTGGTCATGTCAAATCCAAATCTTGTTCACAGGTTTTGCGAATCCATGTTTCTCTTTTTCAAATTTCCCGCTAAAGTTTAAAGCCGAGTGGAGTCAACGTCCCTTATAAAGCGTTTTTACAACAAAAATCCCAAGGCGAACTTGCAACAGCAAAAACGGGTTTATAATCAACGAACAGCCAACGTCGAAAGTGCAACGTTGAAAGGCGAACGGCGATCAAAAACGCCACTAATGGGTGTCAAAATAGCTTAAAACAGCCAACGCCATCGATGATTTGTTAAAAGCGAAGCCTAGTCTTAAAGTATTCAATTATTTTTAAAGCGAGTAAATAGTGCGAGGGGTCCTTTAAGGCCACAAGCCCATAAAATAAATTTTTAAATTTGCGAGTGCTGTATTTAGATTGGAAAGTGGAAGCTAATGTGATAGTCGATTATGAGGTAAGAAGACATGCTGAGCACGATTGTGAAAATCATAGTTCGTCCGGAATAAAAGTAAAAGTTTCATTTGAAGTTGATTAAATGTTTGATTTAGGGGTAAGGAGACATGTTGAACACGATGATGAAAACCATTTTCTCGCCGGACAACTAGTTCGCATGCACTTTAAAGTAAAACGCAAAGTTTTTTTATATATGCAACGCTGCCGGCCCTATGAACCAGCTTTCAGAATTTGGCAGTTTTCTAGTAAAGCGTTTCTCCTATAAACCGTTTTAGCGAATCCGTTTCAAGAGAAAACGTACCGCACAAGAATATGTTGCAGGAGAAAGCGTTTCTATTTGCAAAAGCGTTTCTTAGAAAACTGGTTCAAAGGGCTGGCAGCGTTGCATGCTGAAGGGTTGCAGCTACATGACGTTTCATCGGGAATTCGTGCCAGAAGTACACGTGAGACATAATAATGATCCGATAAAACACAAGCTGCCTTCTTCTGATTTGGAAAGTCTTCTGCGCGATACATTAGTTAAGTGACGATGAAAATCAATGATCGATGCAAACGTCTGACCCCCCCGTTTGAAAAAACGTGAGTTTTCTGAAAAGGCTTCTTACTGCAGCAATCTCACAGAAATTCCTCTCCTATCCCTATCACCATTTACCATTTATATACATGTATAGTCAACAATAATGACTTTATAAGCTAATATTTTATTCATTAAGAGTTTAGAAGACAAGAGCTACAAGCTCATATGGCACTTGCAACGCTGTATCAGAGGATGAAAATAGAAATTTGCCAATTCGTGCGTTAGTTGTGTTCATTTGTAAGCAAATCCCTTGAGATAAGAATGGTCATGGGTCCTTTGAAATCGTGAGAATGGATCGTTCTTAAAAACTATTCTATTTATGCATTTGGCTGTGATGATGCTCACTTTAAGGGCGCTAGAACATTCATCCGTAACGAACACTCTTGCACAAATGATGATAAGCTCATCGAAATCATGAAAATATGTATTTTGCTCAAAATAATTGTTTTTACTTTCAGGAAATCACAAAACCGTTGAGGCAAAACAGATCATGGGCCCTTGGGGATCACGAATATAATTATATTTTTTGGTCAAAAGTGTTTTTTTTACTTTTCGGTTAGATATATAATTTAAGGGTGCTAAAAATTCATTTCTTAGGAATATCCTTGAGGCATAAACGATCATGGGCTAATGGGGACGATGAAAAAGTATATTTTGCTTTAATAGTACTTCAAGGGATGGTCGAATCTGAGAAATGACAATTTCTAAGCCAATCTTGTTAAGTCTCTGATGTTCAAAGTCGAGTTTCATCTTCCTTGCGGATCTGGAAGTACCTTAACTCGCGGTGACCGGAATTTCGGACCCACACCCCCTACAACTCCCCCAAGTCCGGTACTGTGACGTATCTATGGCTTGTGCTTGCTCTTCCCACCAAGTTTCATCGCTCCACTCTAAGGGTGTCACAAGATTTCTGGTTCTCCCCTCCAACCACCCCCACCCACATTCATGGGGTCTGGTCGGAACTGATCTCAGAAATTTGACATACGAGGCTATTCCAAATATCAAGTTTCATTCAGATCCTATCACCCCTTCGAAAGTTATACATGCCTCAAGACTTTGGATTCTCCCCCCCCCCCCCCCTTCCCACGATGGTCAGATTGGGAAACTGACTATTTTAAGCCAATCATCTCAAGCCTCAAATGGTCAAGCCAATTTTCATCGTCTTAGCCCCCCCCCCTCCCCCCCCAGGGTCCGAATCCGGCCCGGTTCCGTCGCTGATGTATCTAGGGCATGTGCTTGTTCTTCCCACCAAGTTTCATCCCAATCGCTCCAGTCTAATCGTGTCACAATATTTCCGGTTCTCCCCTCCGACTTCCTCCCCCCCCCCCTCACATTCATCGGATCCGTTCAGGACTCGGAAGTGGGAGATCTGAGACACGAGATTGTTAATGTAAAGTTTCATTAAGATCCTATAACCCGTTCGAAAGTTATAGATGCCTCAACATTCCGGATTCTCCATCCTTCCATTCCCACCTCGGTGGTCGGATTGGGGAAGTGACTATTTCCAAGTCAGTTTGTTTGGGTCCCTTATATGCACAAAGTCGTCCACTGCTTCCTGACCGAAGATTAAAAATTAAGTAGCCTATCTTTTTTCTGCGTGTTTATGTGTTTTGTTTATTTTGTTTATTTTCTTCATTTACTCTGCCTTTTCAAAATGGTGGGTCATAAATAAATTACTTACTTAAGGAAAAGCTTTGCTTCTTCCCGCTCAACTGTCACATCAGAAAAATAGTAACAAACATTTTCTCCAATATCAGTATCACCAACAACAAAAATTGGGAATTGAGATGGTATGGGAGGCTGAGGGATAGGTAAAGGTTCAGGAAGGGATGCAGTGTCAGAAGATGAAGTAGGATTAAAAACCCCAAGACAAGACCAGGACAAGACAATGGGGATTCACAGTATCAGAAGGATGATCCAACTGGATGTGGACATCCAAACTTGACTTACAAAACTACTATACAGAATCTTTTCTGACAAAGAAAAAGGCAGAAAAGCGTATCGCGATCAATCTCCGCATGAACGAAACATCTATCACCTAATGTTTCTCAAGAAACAACTCACTGTAGAATTTATAACGACAGTATTTACACCTCAACATTTCAGGTGACACAGCATAGCATTCACCAGACTAGGCTCAGTTCTAATGCTGATTTGCTGGGTTTGGTCAGGTAAGTTAGTCAGGTGAAAGTAAAACTGATTGGAATTAAATTAGATTGGTATTAGAAAGAGTTCAGAAATTATTCACAGAATTATCAAAAGAAATTAATTAAGTGAATTAAGAAATCATTTCTTCACTAAGCTTATGCAAATAGGATCGTAGCTTATGAGCATTCAGTTGGTCTGAGACAAGCTAACCAAGAAAAGCTTATGAGCATCCAGTTGGTCTATGACAGGCTAACAAAGAAAACAAAAACAGAGATTAAATTATTTACTTACTCTGGCAGAACTCCAGAACATCTTTGTCCTTTTGGACAAATTTATATAATGATGTGACTACTCCAGTACTCCATAGTTATGAGTCACAATTCGCGCACTTTTCAGTTTGAAAGATGGCCCGACAAACAAGAAGAAAACGGAATTTTCTTTCATGGAAGGGAGCTAACAAAATGAGTTTAACAGCGGGAGGTAAAGGACAGTAGAGGACTTTTGATTTGGATTCCCGACTTAACAGATACTTATCGGCGTATGATGACAATTATGAGCCTGTTAATGGTAGAAATGTTGCCAACTAGTTCAATAATATTTTTCTAACAGAGTTGTGAAAGTAAGATGTTAATTGCTTTTTTAAAGACAAAATTAGTCTTTTTAACTTTTGATTGGCTATGACGCTTTATGCAAAACCAACCAATAGAAAGCATAATTCGCTTTTGTAATAAGAATTTGAAGACTTTAAGCAGTAATATCTTTTCAAACACCTATGCGAAAAATGTAATCATACGATCAAAAAAAGTTAGGATACCTTTTCCAGCCAATTGCAGGTTCACAAACGCCTTCACGTAAAGCGTGTTCTCGACGTTCCCTGAGGTCTCCGCTTAAGGAGTAGCCGCGTTTTTGTTTGTCCCGGGGAACCACTCTCACTATTCTCCCGAGTCCTCACTGGCGGGGAATGTTCTGATTATCATGAACATTGTCAAAAAGGACTCCCTTTATATTCGGAGGGGAATCAATTTTTGCCAGTGTTTGTGCTATGTAAAATTAATTAAAAAGAATCAGAATAAACAAATCCCAAAATAAAGGGAATCTAGTAATTTCGTTAACTGCACATTCTTTTTTTCTAACAAAATCCATTTTAGAAGCATTGTCCGTGTTCTCGTTGTTTTCCTAGGCGGAGTCCGCGTGGAGTGACTCCCTCTATTCCCGCCGTTCCCTTCGACTTCCAGAGGAGTCCTCGGGGAACGGCGAGAACACACTTTTAGGAAGTCCCGTATCTCCCAGTGTTAAGTTATTTCGTTTATGCCCTTTTCTGTTTTTGGAAAAGTTTGATGACTTCAACCGTTTTTTACGGTTTTTATGTTTCCCTAAATTATATATAAGTTATTTCCTGTTGAATGACCTTGGTTGTCGACCAAGCTACGCTCTTTTCTTGGCTTTTACCTCATGAATTTTATCTATTTACCCCAGAACCCAATAAAACATGGATATCAAAGTGATGTTGTAAAGGTTAAAAGCAAAGCGATAACAAGAACAAGAATCGAGAACAGTGGCACCACGAATGGTGGGGGGGAGGTTGTCCATTCAGTTTGTGGAAATAGTCAAACGGATACAGTCAATACAAAAACAAAGTTTTCAATCTTCGAAACAGTCGATTTTTCGTCAAAACATGCATTATTCTTAAAAACGGTCGGTATCTCTGCTAAAACAGTCGGTAAAACGACCAGCCAGTCGGTAATTACCTTCCCCCCTTACCCGAAATATTTTTGCTGGTAATGCCTCTGATCGAGACACATAATTTTCCGACTGTAGTTTCCGATTGTAGGGTTTTCTGAAACTGAATTGACGAATACATAGCCTCCGCAAAAAGTTCGAACTCACGGTTCAAGGTCCATAAATGTTTATTGCAGAAACACTTTTGCAACCTATACTTTGTTCAACGGATCTTAAAACAGTTCTCAAAACAGTTTCTTTTACAAAAATGTTTCACAGAAAATGTCACAAACTAGCCATCAAGCTGACACTCTTTTTGTAAACACGTTGAAGTGGGCAGATTTTTTTTTTTTTTTTTCAAGATAGAGACCTTCAATTAAACCGAAAAGGAGTGATTTTGAGCCTTCATGACCATGTCGTGGCAGAGGAGAGCCAATAGAATTCGGCGACGCAAGTTCGTGAGAAAAAAAGACCAGGGTAACGTTTTTGTTTGAAGAGTTTTCCAGTTGCAAAATCGAACGAAAATAAATTTCCTTTTCTAGCGTTATATATATTACGTTGCCTTTACTCTTACAAGTACCCCCACAGTCCACTATCTTTCAACCTGATCTAACGATGTATGCCTTTTCTAAAGCTCAGAAAGTAAAGCTGGGCAAACGGAATCCGTGTCATTTGCAACGTATTTCACAAAAAGAGGGGTATTTTACTTTACAGTGTGGTATCCGGCCAAAACCGGAAAATATGTAAAATGCACAAGTTGTATCTGAAGTTGATTAGATGATAGATATAGGGGTAATAGGAGACGCTGAGTCCGTATATGACAATCCTTTCTTAACCCGAACAAATAATTAGTCCGGAATCCGGTTGTACCCGCATTTTTTTTAAGTGAAAGTTTTATTTGAAGTTGATTAGATGTTCTTTATAGGAATAAGGAGATACGATGGATTCGTTTCTGAAATTTCTTTTGTTGCTTGACTAGTAGTTCGCTCGTATTCGGGCGAAACCGCAAATTTGGCAGAAGTAAAACAGGAAGTTTCGGTCGGTATCGTCAAAATAGATATGACTTATAGAGGTTTGGATGGATAGATAGATAGAATATCTAAAACTTGGTTTTCTCTGATGATTAGGCTGGCGAAGACTGGATCTGGCGAAGACAAGACCCAATTGTCTGGATCAAATCTTAGATTTTTGGGATCCAATCGACACCTTTGGTCTTGTTTTTATGGTAGTCTTATTCAAGACACACTTTATCCTATCCTAAGCACTTGGCTAGTTGAATCGAGGGCTGCTACGGTAAAAATATCCTAGACATTAATTAAAGCGAGGCTTCACCTTTCAAATTTTTCTTCCAGATTCCAGGCAGCCGTTTTCGTTGAGACGGATCTGGAAGCCAGGACAAAAACGTCTGGAAGTCCGGGTTGTCGACACCCCAGATTCGGGATGTCTGGAAGGTGCCATAGAGGCAACCCGTTCAAGCAACACTACAAATGGGGGAGGAAAAGGGAAAGCACTTGACAGTTGCGACTGGGACGCAAGTGATATTTGAAATGTAATAGCTTGTTGACATGGGACCGAAATAAGCGCGTAAACAGCGGCTGATCTGTTCAAACAACGTATCAACTGTTTTGGGTTGACGGGAGAATTAAAAAGAAAAACCTATTTCGAATATTGTTTTTGCTTGTAAAAAATACATAAAATAAACAAAAAACATCTTGTGCGTTAGACAAAGCAAAATATACTTGACTACAAGTCAACTAGACTAGGAAAAATCAACAAATTGAATATTGACAGATGTCAGGCGACTCGGCAATTTTAAGTAAAGAGAAGTAAATAAAATTCATTTAACTAGTTTCGTTTTTAAATGAGAACACAAAATATAGTTAATAATAAAGATATTATAATACGAGAACAGAATGCAATCATTTAGTTCAGTCACTTTTCAGTGAAGGTTTAATGGAAAAGTTGTTCAAATTATTATATTTTCAAGAAAGACAACGAAAAATAAATATTAGACATAAACGGAACATACACTCTTGTCATTAGAAAATTATTCTACCTTTTTTTCTTAGAAATCATTTAGTAATCCTGGAGTCAAGGCCGTATCCAGGGGGAGGGGGGGTTAGGGGGTTGACCCCCCCCCCCCCCGAAGAGGACAAATATACTCATCTGTATAGGCTTTTCCCTCCGATCTATGTCTTTTTTGTACTTTTTTGTGCGATCGGCAGGCCAAAAAAAAAACCCGAAAGGCACCCCCCCCCCCCCCCCCCCCCCGAAATAAATTCCTGGATACGGGCTTGCCTGGAATGCTTAGTGTAAAAACCGTGTTATGCTCACACTAGTCTGACAGAATTTGAACTGGATTGACATAAAATTCGCCAAGTTTGCCCTAATTCTCCTAATTACAGTCGTTTACTGTCCGTAGAGTCATCAAAGGTCACATTATCCAGAGGATTTGGTTTATCCCGATCGGTGATCGTAATGAAAATAAGCGCCTATTTTAAAATCCGCGGCTGATTTTTTTATTTTTTTCAACCGCTATTTACGCGCGTAAATCGGCCGCTGATCGAGAATCGGCTGCTGTTTCATCCCCGTGTGAACAAGCTATAAAGAGTGCTTTGGTAAAGCGGACATATAGGAAATGTTTAAGAACAGCAAATTTAGCTGGCATCATTACCATGAAAATCTGGAAGGGTTGGCGTGACTATGCGGAAGCCCCGGATGTCTGGGAATCTGGAAGGTGAAGCCTGGCTTTTAGTGCCCAATTTTAACGCATAATTTACTGGGCGCTAAACTTGATGGCTGGTGACGAAAATGATGATCGTAACCACTCTTATCCAAACATCATGGTCGTGCTCCACCCTACTTACTATAGTAACTACCCATGACATCACGGTTTCGTGGCGTTAAGGCTGGAACTCATCGCACTAATAGCACAAAGCAAGTCACAAAGATTGTAGTCACCACGCTCGCTAGCGTGGTAAGCAAATAGTTACCATTTCTAGAAGGTTAGAACGGGAAGCGTAAAGAGTACTCTCTTCACTCCCCGGGAACTCCTTAGCAGTAGAAGGGAATCAAGAGAACAGAGGGAGTCACTGCCTTGGGAGGCGAAAACTTACCGTTCCCCGACGACTCCTTTTCAGCAGTCCTCGCGTTTTCATTTGTCCCTGCGACTCGGCCCCCACGGACGGGGAAAGCTCCGATTGTCGTCACCACCCCCCACTCCCTTTGTCAGATTCGTGGGAACCGGTTTTGGGCGTTGCTGGTGTGGTTGGCTTTTCAAAAACAGACGATATGTACGGCTATGATTTTTTTGTAAATAATGAAAATGTAAAATTTTGTCAGAACAGCCAGAATAAACAAATGTGAAAATAAAGTGGGCCAGGACTTTTACAGACTTAATTCGGTTACCTGAACGTTTCTTTCGAACGAAGTCCATTTTGAAGGCATTCCCCATGTTCTTCTTATCCGCGGAGCTACTTCTTCTACACTGTAAAAAGTTTATCCGAATAAGGATGCAGTATTTGCTACTGGGATTAATCTTATCTCTGTTGGGACAACGTTAATCCGAACTAGGGATAATCTTATCTCAATAAAGACAAGATTAATCCCAGTAGCAAATACTGCAAGATTTTTTTTTACAGTCTATTCTCACCATTTCCCTCAATTCTCCGAGGAGTCCCCGTGCAACTGCAAGAATACACCGTTATGGAAAAATGCTAGAACGTAGAATAAAATAATTTTTCATAAAGGTCATGGTCCGCCTTGTTTTCAGTTCTGTTTTTCTCATTTGTTTTATTTAATTTGGCATCTGTATTTTCTACCCAAAAATCGAACCATTCATAGAACAGATGTATTTTTATCAGTTTTATCCCATGTATTCCAATACCGATCTAAGAAACTATTTTAAACCATTCCAGATATCTGTTTTTAACAAGACCTAAGGTTTTGGTGGGATCCCAAAAACTTAGTACCTGATCCAGGCAATTTGATCTTGTAGATATCAGGTCTTCGCCAGACTCCTTGAACATTTTCACTCTTCAGATTTAAAAACAGAAGAAGGTCAAATATCATCTGAGAAAACCAAGTTCATATATGGATTCAGCATCTGGGCTATACTTCAAGCTATACGTCATATATACTTTGACGAAATTTATCATACTTTCCTACCTTACTTCTGCCAAATCCCCCGTTTCGACCGGATTCCGGGCGAACTACTTGTCCAGCAAAAATTAAAGCTCAGAAACGAGTCCAGCGTATCTTCTTACCCCTATATCGAACATCTAATCAACTTCAGATAAAACATCAGCTTTCAACAGATTTTCCGGTTTCAGCCGGATTCCGGGCAAAATATCTGTCCGGGTAGAAAATGATTGTCAGAAGCCGATTCAGCATGTCTTCTTACCCCTCAATGAAACATCAAATTAACTTCAGATGAAACTTTTACTTAGTTTCCGGTTTCGGCCTGATTCCGGGCGAACTACTTGTTCGACGGAAATTGATTTTCATACATGTTCAACATTCTTTCTTACCTCTAAATCGAACATTTCATCAGCTTTTAATTAAACTTTTACTTTTAAAAAACTTTCTGGTTTTGGCCAGATTCTGGGCGAACTACTTGTCCGGCGAGAAAATGGTTATCATATTCGTATTCAGCATGTCTTTTTACCCCGAAATCGACTATCTCATTAGCTGTTAAAAAAAACTTTGTTCGCCCCTTAATCTGAACCGCCTCCCCCACCGCTAAATTCTGAGCTACAGAGACCATCTATAAACTTGACTTCTCCCTTGACCCAAAGAGTCCTAACACCAAGTTTCACCAATATATCTCATTCCCTTCGATAGTTATCGTGCTCACAGACGGACGGACGGATACACGGGCAACTTTTAGGAAGTCATAGGTATCCCTCCACTTACGTCTTGGGATCCCAACGAACGACACAGCAATCTTCAAAACCGACTACCCACCTCCAAAGGACTCCTTTTTGGGATCCCAAAACGTAAGTCGGATACCTGTTTTTTGTTTTGTTTTGTTTTTTTAATCACGGTTTTCTATTTCTTTCGTAATTTTTTTTTTTTTTTTTAATTGCCGCATATTTTCCGTTTTTCCTGTCCAATATGATTTGGCCAGGTGACTACGCTTCCACTTCGCTCGGTGACGCCAACGGTCCTAACATCTAATATTTTAAATTATTCTTTTTTTTCATGACCGACCTATATATTTAGGGTCACCTACACTTTCCTCTATGTCTACATTTCCAGGGATACCTGTGACATCTTGAAAGTTGTCCGTCTGTCCATCCGTCTGTCATCACGATAATTCTCGAAGGGAATGAGATATTTTATGAAAATTGGTATGGTGATTCTTTGGGTCAAGGGTAAGGTCGAGTTCGTAGATATTCGAAATTAAGGGGCGAACAAAACATTTATAAACAGCTAATGTGATAGTCGATTATGGGTAAGACGACATGCTGAACATGATGATGAAAACAATTTTCTCGCCGGACAAGCAGTTAGTCCGGAATCCGGCGAAAAGTTTGTTAAAAAGCAAAAGTTTTAATTGAAGTTCATTAGGTGTTCGATTTAGGGATAAGAAGACACACTGAACACTTATGTTGAAAATGATTTTCTACCCGGACAACTAGTTCGCCCGGAATGCGGACAAAACTGGAAAATCTGTTCTAAGCAAAAGTTTTATTTTAAGTTGATTAGTTTGACAGATTTATGGGTAAGAAGAGACGCTGAATCCGTATATGACAGCACATTTTTTACCTGGTCATTTAGTTCATCCGGAATTCGGCTGAAACCGGAAAATTTTAGATAAGTTAAAGTTTTATCTGAAGTCTATTAGATGTTCTTTATAGGGATAAGGAGATGCGCTCAATTCGTTTCTGAACTTTCTTTTTTTGCTGGACAGATACCATAATTCGCTCAGAATTCGGGCGAAACCGGAAATTTGGCAGAAGTAAAGCAGAAAGTTTCATCAGTATCGTCAGAAAAGGTATGGCTTAAAGATGTATATCTGAACTTGGTTGTCTCAGTTGATTAGCTATTTGCTAAATTAATCTGTTTCTAAATTTCAATAGTAACAAGACCAAAGGTTTCGATGGGATCCCAAAAATTAAATATGTGATCTAGACAATTGGGTCTTAGCCCGATCCAGTCTTCGCCAAACTCCTTTACTATTAAAAGTCAGAAACAGATTAAGGCCTAATAGGTAATCATCTGAGAAAACCAAGTTCAGATATGGATTCAGCATGTGCATTTACCCCTCAAAGTCATATCTATTTTGACGAAACAGATCGAAACTTCCTGCCTTACTTCTGCCAATTTTCCAGTTTCGGTCAAATTCCAGAAGAAAAAATAGAGCTAAAAACCAAATTCAGCATATGTCCTTACCCCTATATCGAACATCTAATCAACTTTAAATAAAAATGTGACTTATAACAAATTTCCTGGTTTCAGCCGGTTTTTTGGCAAACATATGTCCTGGTAATGTCATAGACAGATTCAACATGAGCTTCAATAAAATTTCCAGCTTCGGCCGAATTCCTGATGAATCACTGGTCCAGCAAGAAAACTAAGTTCAGATATGGATTCAGCTTCCTGGATCCTTACTCCTTCAATGAATATCTTATTAGCCCATAAAAGCTAATATCGCTCCTCTGCGTCTAAATATAGGACTAAAGGGACCCACCGACGAACTTGACCTATACTTTGCAAATGAATCCTGATACTAAGCTTGGACAACATATATCAACCCGTACTAAACTTGAACAACATATACCAAACCCCTTCGACCTTCAATTACACTAGCTTTCTCCAACATTCATAGATTATGTCATCAACCACGCGCAGAGCTATACTAGTGTGAAGAAAGGGAAGCGACTGCTATAGCCGAAAATTGGTCCACAAATTTTGTGTCCGGTTTTTGCCGGATTCCAGGTGAAATGTTGTTGTTCCTTTTTATACACTGCTCTTTAGTTTTGAGTCTTGTTTGATCACAGTGATGGTCGTCAGATCATTCCACATTCCTGGGATAGGACAAACAAAAACAAGTGGCCGTCCTAAGGCGTATTCTCGCCGTTCCCCGAGGACTCCACTTGAGGAGTCCCCGCGTTTTCGTTTGTCCCGGGGACTCACTTCCCTTATTCTCGCGAGTCCCCAAGGACGGGGAATGCTCCAGTTATCATCACCATCATTAAAAAGGACTCCCTTTCATATTCGGAGGGGAATCAAGTTTTGCTGGTGTTGGTGCAATATAAAATCAAATAAAATTAATTAAAAACAGTTAGAAGAAACAAAACCAAAATTAGAGGTGGATCAAGACTAATTTCGTCAACTGCCTTTTTTTTTTTCGAACAAAATCCGTTTTGGAAGCATTTCCCGTGTTCTCGCTGTTTTCTGTACGCGGAGTCCTCGTTGAGTAACTCCCTCTATTCTCGCCGTTCCCTTCGGTTCCCCGAGGAGTCCTCGGGGAACTGTGAGAATACGCCTCTAGAGAGCGGTGAGAATACGCTATAGTAAATAATAGTTACGAGTGTACTGTGAACTCACTAGAGTAATGTTACTACACTACTGTGTGAACGCATAGTACAATTCGTGGATTTTTGAAGCTTCTAATATGACTCAGCTGAAAAATAAAAGTGGTTCCAGTCCTGTAATTCTTACCATCACAAGACCTCCCTTAACGCTTGAATATCGTGCTTGTTTCAAATCACTGAATTTTCGGAAAAAATAATAAAGTAATAGTTACTGTTGAAGTTTTTGTTTTTTTCTTGAGCTGCTGTGAAGATTGAAAAATTAATGTGGTTAAAGTCCTCTAGGGCTTTCCCGGCCCAGGATTCAGGAGTCAGGAGCTCTTTATAGTGCTGGGCGATATTCGTTACGATAATCGAAATATTGCCTTTCGATATTGCCTTTTCAGATATGGATATTTGTATTACGATGTTCCACAGGTCTGTTATTCCGGATTTTCAAAATCAAGGAACGAATGGGGATATAACTTAAATTAGATATAGTTCGAATTTCTCGCGTATTTTAATCATCGGATTTTCGGAAAGATGGCAGCTAGCGCCAGTGCTGCGTGTTCCTCTTCCCGAAGACGTTCCATAGGTGACGGGAGTTTCGAATCTCAATTGGATATGGGTTGGTATTGGTAGCTCTTCCCCAAATGTGAAGGTGTTGATATTTGTGTGAAAGTTATTCACTTAAGTTGTGCAGAGTTTGTGTAAACTCTCTTGAACTGCTCAAGAATTTTAGGATATGAAAAGCTAGTGAAATCCCAGTCTAAGTAAGTCTAAATTTCCCCATGTGTAGAGGGAAGGGGAATGCTATAATCTATAATAGCCTAGTATAATGCAAGTAATGCTAATGTATAACTCTTTTAGGCCAGAGGCAAACTCCGGCAACTGGAGCCTCTACCATTTTTGTCAGAATGTAACCTTCTAAGTCGATTGCCCGCCTTGATTGTCTTTATCTCACCAGAGAAACTTCCAAAAAGGGCAAACAATGTCTCAAAAAGAAAGCCAGCTTCTGTCTCTTCATTAGGCTGTAGGGCTATAAGTTTTCTTCGAAGATTATAGTGTACAAGCTGCATTTCCAGTACATGAGTTTCTGCGATGACCCACACATTTTCTGGGGACTTTGGTACTGTTACGGCTGGTCATCCGAATTTTGTTTTTGTCACATGATCACCGTTTGACCGTAGGTAATTGGAAAAATATGAAAGCAAATTGCATAATTGTTAGAAACAGACATGAATTCAGTATCAGGGGGATCATGACTAGGGGGGAGGGGGGGGTGCTGTTGGCAGTCGGTAAAAAATAACGGAGTAAGCGAATTTTTGTCAAAACAGTTGATTTTTTTTTATAGTCGGCTTTTCTGAAAACCAGTGGATTTTTTTCGAAAATGTCATTTTTATTGTTGAAAACAGTCATTTTTTCTGCAGAAGAAGTCGGTAAAAATTACCAGCCATTCGGTAAACCCCTCCTCCCCCCCCCCAATCATTTTGGCTAGTAATGCCTCTGTTCAGTATAATAAAAACATTTAATGTTTTAAACAGAGAAGATCTTTGTCTTTTCGCTTTCAGACATGGATGTTGCCTCTCTTGTACTATAACAATGCGGATGCTGACTTGGATGTCGTGACTTCATTTTCATTATAAAAAGAGCCGGCTAAATATCTGAATTAAGATAGATTTATTCTTTGAGCCCAAGCTGACTTTGAAACATTTATTCAAACAATGTTTAGAACGGATACGTCAGCTATGATTCTTCATCAGCGATATTTTGGCCCTTCTTGGCAAGGGTCCTTGTCAGGCTGTCAATCCTCTGGTTCAACTTCGGGGAAGGAAAGAAACCTGTAATAAATCAAACCTGATTGATATTTCTAGTTAAATATATTTTTCTTTTCAAACAACATCCCTTCATTCTAACCTTAACTCAGTTGCCTTACAAAATGATGAAAAAGGTAGAGTGAGCAAAGTCAGTAGCCACAGAATCCCTTTTCAAAGCTGCTTCAAAACAAATAAAAAACACAGAATCATAATATTTTTGGACACATGACTTAGCCCTTGCCCACTGCCCAGCTGGAAGAAACTCCGCGGAGGCTTTCGTGGCTTAGCATCCTCAAAGAAAATCTCAAGCCCAGTGGAAGTTTCCGCTGGTATGGACGCAAGTGTAATCTGTCCTGGCTTCAACCAATAACAAGCAGCCATCATATTTTGCCTCTTGACTGTCAGGACAGCATGTACATTTCATTTTAACATTTTTGCGGCCAAGATCGAGGTAGTTTAAAAATGAGGTCAGGTACGCTACCCCTCCTGTAGGCTAGCCTACTACATATGCTTATTTGGACCTTTGTTGACTTAGAACTTTTCCATTATCATGCACTTCCTGTAACTAAAGTTAACTACCAGTCAGTGGCAAAACAAGCCCATTTTATTTGGGGGGGGGGGGGGGGCAAGCCCAGATTTTACCAATAAGATTAAAAAACGCAGTTAGCCCCAACATCATATGTTCCCTACAAAGGCATCTTACAACAGTTTTAATAAAAAACTGTAACATATCAACTTAAAGCCCAATGGACACTTCTAATGCTTTATTTTGTATTAAATGCTTCACAAATAAACATTTCCAACTTCCTTTAGAAGGCGCTACGAAAATCGGCTGTTTCCTTGTTATTCCTTGTCTTTACCTCTCTGGCATTTCGACGATCGAAATCTTAGGAACTGGGATATCGTGGCAGGAAATTCAAAAACTCCCAGCAATGGTTGATAGAAAAGGATATATTTGAGATGTCACCAAAGTCAAGCCGCAGATGCAGTTTACCTGATTGTTCTACTGTTTCATCAGAAGTTCCATGGCTTAAAGTGCCTATTAAAAGTTTTTCTTTGTGGAATAGTGTTGTGAAGCTTCATTAGCTTGCTTTATAAAATGTACCAGAATATGCAATAAGCTTATAAAAAATAACATAACTACAAAATCATTCAAAAACAAATAACCTATTCAAATCTGAATTATACAAGCTAACTTATGCATAAAATAAAGATCTACTAAGTATTTCAAGAAACATCACTTTTATCTTTGTCCAAGCTAGTAAATAGAGCATGTACTGGCCCAAAAAATTACGCTTTGAAATATCACAGAGAGGAAACTGTTGAAAAAGCTGCTGATCTAGGGGGTAAGCATTGTTCCTAGTTTGTTACAGAGTGGGATGGGGGTAGTTTGATGTGCCCATTGAACTTTAATTGTTATCTAATGAAAGTTAATGAATTTGTCATTCATTTCATGGCACCAGTGGCTATCACATGGAATCAGGAACACACTTGCAAACCAGAAAAGTAGTGATAAACACTGAAACAGGTTACTTCGCTGCTTGAAGATTTACGTGGCTGTGATTTTCGCTTGTAAACTAAGCATCCTTTTGGGATTTAAAAATGTTACCGTCTATCACTTAGTAAAGTTTCTCTGTCTGTCTGTTACAACTATAACTTTCAAAGGGGTTGAGATACTGCTTCTGTGTCCAGACGAAATCCGACAGCTGTGAGTAGAAGGTGGGGGTCATGGTAACTCTAGGATATGCCTCACAAACCAAACGGGTTCATGGGCCCTAGAAAGTGCTTGGATTCAACTGAAACTTGCCCAGGATGTTCCATTTATTTGCGTCCGCAAACCGTGTTTCAAGGAGGCCTCGGAACGATGCCGCGTACGAGAAGAACGAATGGAGTGATTGGGATAAAACTTGAAAGGTACAAATTCCTTCGGACCTAGACAGTAGTTTGAGGCCAGAACCGGATCTGACTTCGGTGGGGCTGGATGGTTTCAGACGGGTAGGCCCACTGGCAGCCACTGGAATTTTTCGGAAATGCTTCGATGCTAGTGATGCTTGATAGGTGGTAGGAGCAGATGCCAAATCAAATATGTACCATTTATGTGTCCGAACCTCTTGTTCTCAGGGTGGTAGTGCTGTGGGGATTGCATTTTCCGAAACGCTTATGGATAAAATGGGTTGATCGATTGAGATGAACCTGGCGATACGGCCGATTTGATTGGGGTATCACTGATGGGAATTTGAAGTTCATAGCAGATCTGCCATGTACAGCCAGATCAACCCAGAAGGGCAGTTTGTGGGCTGGAACAGAGAAATCACTGAAGAACAAACCAAGGCAACATGTTTGCCGGTGTGGTTGGTGTACCATCAAGGAATAGAAAGGAACGAAAAAGTGTTAGTGCTTTTACCCAAAACATTTTCTGATTCGTCTGTGAGATTTTTCTGGTCACCACATAAAAAAGTCTTCGCACTCACAAACAGTTCACAATTACTGAATCTAACGATAAGATTTTTGTCAATTCCGCATGTAAACAGACAAAAAAAAGAGCTCCCATATTACTGACCCGACTTTTCCTGGTTACCATATCGGAAAATAAAAACAACCCACATCAGGATCTCGATCCGATCATCGGCTTGACTTCCCGACAAGTCTTTTTTCGATATCGTTTCTTCACCGACAAAAAATTCCGATTTGCAGACAAAAGATTCCTGATTACCGACATAGCTTCTGTGGGTATCAGAAAGGGTACGAGGAAAGTGTTTTGTCAGAGCTCTTGTCGGTACTGAAAACGAACCCGTGCACCTTCTCCGCATCAACAAACGCTGCGATTTTTCGTCAAAACACTTGATTTTTTTCATGAAAACAGTTGTTTTGTTCTCAAAATTGGTCGATTTTTCGTCAAAGCTGTCGTTTTTTCTGAAAATCAGTGGGTTTTTCTGAGAATCAGTCGATTTTTTTCAAAACTGTCTTGTTTTGTTGTTGAAAACAGTCTTTTTTTCTGCAGAAAAAGTCAGTAAAAATTACCAGCCAGTCGGTAAATGCCTCGTCCCCCCAACAAAATTTTGGCTAGTAACGCCTCTGAGTGTAACTTTCATTTCATACTCATTTTCAGCCCTTTCAGCTTTAGATTGCAAATAATATATTTTTTTTATAGTGTGTTTTAAACTGTATGAAAATAATGATGTTTATTTACATTGTTTTGTTTAGTGTTAGTATTTTACTCATACTCCGCTGCTATCAAAAAAGCGGGTCACAAATATCCTGGGCGTTTCTTCCTAATGAGTTACCAGTTTAAGTTGCAAGTGAAGTGCTGAAGTTAAACTGAATAGCCACCCAGTGCCCCTTTACTGACTACCAAAATCATGGGCAGGCACTTATCTTCCTAGCACATGGATTGTCTTCTTTGCTCCGAGCTTGAAGAGTCCTATAAGGCGTTTTTTTTATTCATTAGTGACTGATCCCTAGTGTAGGCTAATGGACTCAACTGTGTCTGGTTTTACCTCACCAGTTGGGACCAGAGGCGTTACTGGCCAAAATGTTTGGGGGGTGGGGGGACAAGGCATTTACCGACTGGCTGGTAATTTTTACTGACTGTTTTGGCAGAAAAAATTGATTTCAAGAAGAACAAAACCAAAGGTTTCGATGGGATCCCAAACGTTCAAATTTGATCCAGACAATTGGGTCTTGTCTTCGCTAGATCCAGTCTTCGCCAGACTCCTTGAACACTTTTACTATCAATTAAGGCGAAATAGCTCATTATACGAGAAAACCAAGTTCAGCTATGGATTCAGCATATGTGTTTACCCCTTTAAGCCATATCTGTTTTGACGAAGCAGATCGAAACTTCCTGCCTTCCTTCTGCCAATTTTTCGCTTTCGGCGGAATTCCGGAACTACTTCTTCGGCGAAAAAATCAAGCTCAAAAATGAATTCAGCATGTCTCCTTACCATACCCCTTACATCCAACCTCTAATCAACTTCAGATTAAACTTTTACTATTAACTAATTTTCCGGTTTCAGCCGGATTCCGAGCGATCTATACGTCCGATGAGAAAATGATTGTCATATGCGAATTCATCATATCTTCTTACCGGCAAATCGAACATCTTATAAATTGTAAATAAAACTTTTACTTTAAACGAATTCTCCGGTTTTGCCGGATTCCGGCCGAACTAATTGTCCGGCGAGAAAATAATTTTCATATTCAGACTCAGCACGTTCCTTGTCCCTTAACCGAACCTCCAATGAACTTCATATTAAACTTTTACTTTTAACAAATTTTCGGGGTTTTGCCGGATTCCGGGTGAACTATTTGTCCTGCGAAAAAATAAATTTCATATTCGGATTCAGCCTGTCTCTTGACCCCTAATTCGACTATTTTATTAGCTTTACACAAATATTTTTTGTTCGCCTTAATTTCAAACCCTTCCCCCACCCCTAAATATAGAGCTTCATAGCCCATCTTCGAACTTGACCTGTACTTTGACCTAAAGAGTCCTCGTGCCTAGTTTGATCAAAATATCCCAACCCCTTCGAGAGTTATCTTGCTAACAGACGGACGGACGGACAGACGGACAACTTTTGCGATGTCATAGGTATCCCTCCACTTACGTTTTGGGATTGCCGACTCTGTTATTTTTTTTACCGACTGACCTACAATATTGAGGGGAGCGCCCCCCCCCCCCCAGTCGTGACGTCCCTGGTTGGGGCTAATCAGAACCTGGTCGGGAGGCAGGTCCTAGTTGGAAGTCACCGGGAGATGGCGAGACCAAGAACTCCTTCTGGAGGAAACTTCCGACACCACTCGGTAAGAGCGTGTTCCACCCTACTTACCGTAGTTGCTACGCATGACGTCACGAATTCTGGCTTCTGCCGTCAAGGCTGGAACGATTTTTCTGTTTTCCAGCAGAATATCATGCCACGGGAAAATCCGACCAATCACGTTGCAAAGATGCGTAGTTACCATGCTTACTACGCTCCCGAGCATGGCAAGCAAATATTTACTAAAGGTTAACTCGGACATCGAGGTTGTTATTCTGATATTAACCGAGGTGGAGGTATGTTAACTATTATTACTTTTTCGAACAGAGTATTTGTATAGGTAAGACTTATTGTGTAGTCTATTTATTTGCTACTTTTGTAGGGAATTTTTGTTTAGTGAAATGGCGACTCCAGCCTACTATAGAAATGTGAAAATGACTACTGCTGTGACCCTTGCATTTCAGTTTGTAGCAATACAATCCTTATCCAACACCATCTTTTTCATTGTGGCGAAACAGATGCCATCTAGCGGCCGGCTGGATAGATAGAATTAACCAGTGCGTGCTCTTAGAGAGATAGAGATAGAATTGATCAACCTTAAACCGGTGTTGCCACTGGTTGCAGAATTCTGAGATTTGTCATACATTTTCGTTTCTTCGACAAAGCGAGCAAGAACTATGCGACCGGTTCCTCATCAATAAATACAAAAATGAAGCATACAAGTTGATGCTTAAAATTATGAAGAGGATAAAGCGAGATTTCTCGTTGATATTTGGTGAAAAGGACCAAGCTTCGTAGGTGCCAGAATGTCATTGTTTTTTTCTGGCCAAAAGTCTCAGGTTCCGTCAGAGAAAGTGGCAACACCGAAATTTTTATTAATGGACAGTTTACTCAGAGCAACACCAAGAAAAAAGAATGTGGTGATTGCTCAACAGGTGCCTTTGGAGAGTAGAGGAAATAAGTTGAAGTAAGCTTGATAAAAAGGTATGACACAGGGTGGTTAGCTAGGAAAGCAACATTTTCTTTCAGTATTGAACATTTTTTCTCTTGTGTTTTTCAGTATTTTTTTCTTTATTGCTTTTAGTGCTTTTTTTTGGTTTTCTTTCTGAAGGTGATGACTTTTGTTTATTTTGTGGAGGTCAGGTTCCACTTTGCAGTAGTTGAGTAAAAGTGGTTGATGAACTTCTGCCGAGGTTTATACGGCTTCGTATCACCCTCTGTGGAGGCTGATACGATACCGTATCAACCTTTACAAAACTCGTTGTCACTATATAATTAGGCCTACCTGTGGGACATAGGAAGCTAAACTACATACCTGTTCGAGAAAAGTTATTATTAGTTACTGTTTCGAGAAGGTTGAAGGTCAGCGTAGTAACTTTTCACGAGGCTGGAACGGCAATAGTAACTAACAGTTACTATTGTTAGAAGGGTGGAACACGCTCTAAATCTCACAAACTACTAGGTGCGCGAGAAACGCGCCAAATTTGTTTAGCCTACCGAGGTAATAAACTGTCGCCTCCTTGAAACATCCGCAATTATTTGAGACCATTGTCAAGCAATATTGAGTTTTTTTTAGGTATAGAATATTAGGGAAAAGGTTTTTGTAATCCAAAGATAACCATACCGGACAGATTCACGCATAACGTTAGGCAGACGAGTTTAGATCAAATCCATCGTCCAGAAATGCGTCCCGCCTAAGTTTTCGATTGGAAGTGCCGCTATGCATATGCTAGTCCTAGCAATTCTTTTGTCAGCATGCTCTTTGGTTCTGGCCGACTTGGAAGGAGAGATCTTGGAAATATTTCTTTTTTGTGAGGAGCTGTTCCCGGACTGTCATCGTATCTATAAATAAAAGTTGTATCCAATTTGTTGTATTAGCTTAGTGCACCTGCTGGGGAACCGGCATTCTTTTTTTTCTATTTTTTGCCTCGGTTTGATGAATATATATTTTGCAAAGCACGTGTTTTGGGTTCGTTTCTTGGATGTTCACGTGGCGTGTACTTGAAACATCGACTTATTAACACCGACAGTAACCTTGTTCGTTTTCGTCGTTCGTCGTTGTCGGTATGAAGAACGTCGTTTAAATATTTTCATATTAGCCTTTTCTTTGGCACGTTATATAAACGTCGCTTCACGAACGAAGCTGATACGAAAACGTTAATAGTCGAACTAACTTAATATTTGCAACAACAACTAAAATAACGTACTAAAATGGATTTTTAGCATAACAGGACCACTGTTTTAAACTTGGTTTACAAGTTTGATTTGTTTTGTCGAGAATTTTTAAAATTCGCGCCTAATTACTGAACGGAGATATTGAAAGTGACTTTCAGGCTCAGTTCGTCGTTTCAGGAACGACGAATGAAACGGCGGTCCAACCGAACAAAGAAAACTCCTTATTATCGGCAGTTCAACGCCGTCCACGAACGGCGTTGTAAAGAAAACGCTTGTAGTAGAACGACGGTTGGAACGGCGAACCGCACGACGATAACGAACGCGGTTAATGATAGACATTTGTTATTTGTGTGTTGGGCGACTGCTAGCGAGGGAAATAAGGAGGGATCGACTTTATTCTTACTGTAGGGTATAGCTGTTGCAGCAGTGGAAAGATAGGCTACATGTGGATAGAATTCTACGTCTTTCAAATTCAGATTCTTTTATGCGCTAACATTCTAGGCACAAAACAAACAGTGGAGGATGGTGGGTATTTTAGAAGTTTATAATTCCATGAGGGAGCTTGGGATATTATACAAGAGCTGGAAGCTCATATGGCACTTGTAAGGCTTGGTAAAAGGATGAAAGTAGAATATCACCGGAATTCGGGACACTCCCTACAGCTCCCCCCCCCCTCGGTACCCGAAATACGGTCTGATTCTGTCACTGATGCACCTAGGACGTGTGGCTGTACTTCCCACCAAGTTTCATCCTGACACAAGATGTCCGGTTCTCCCCTCAGACCCCCCCCCCAGTTCATCGGATCCGGTCCGGACTTGAAATGGGACATGCTGAGACATGAGGTCTTTCAAGATATCAAGTTTCATTAAGATCCGATTACCCATTCGAAAGATATGCATGGTACTAATTTCCCGATTCCGCCGTCTCCCCCTCCCCCCACGATAGTCAGATCGGGCAAGTGACTGTTTCCAAGTTAATCTGGTCGGGTCCCTGAGATGCCTGCCAAGTTTTATCGTCCTAGCCCACCTGGAAGTACATTAACTACGGATCGCCGGAATTCCGGACCCCCCTCCAACTCCCCCCGCAGTGTCCGAATCCGGTCTAGTCCTGTCAGTTATGTATCTAGAGCGTGTGCTTGTTCTTCGCACCAAGTTTCATCCCGATCACTCCACTCTGAGAGTTTCACACGATTTCCGGTTCTCCCCTCCAATCCCCCCCAGATTCGTCGGATCCGGTCCGGACTTGAAATGAGACACCTGAGACACGAGATCTTTCCAGATATCAAGTTTCATTAAGAGCAATAACCCGTTCGAAAGTTATGAATGTCCCTATTTTCCGGATTCTGCCACCTCCCCCTCCCCCCACGATGGTCGGATCGGGCAAGTGACTATTTCTAAAGTAAGTTTGGTCGGGTCCCTCATATGCCTGCCAAGTTTTATCGTCCTAGCCTACCTGGAAGTACATTAACTACGGATCGCCGGAATTCCGGAACCCCCCGTCTAACCTCCCCCACAGTGTCCGAATCCGGTCGAGTTCTGTCAGGGATGTATCTAGAGCTTGTGCTTGTTCTTCCCACCAAGTTTCATCCCGATCGCCCAACTCTGAGATTTTCATACGATTTCCGGTCCCCCTGCGCCTCCCCCCCCCGCCTAGCTTCATCGGATCCGGTCCGGACTTAAAATGGGACATCTGAGAAACGAGTTATGTCCAGATATCAAGTTTCATTAAGATCTGATCACCCGTTCGAAAGTAATGCATGCCCCTATTTTCCGGATTCCGCTACCACCCCCTCCCCCCACGATGGTCGGATCAGGCAAGTGACTATTTCCAAGTTAGTTTGGTTGGGTCCCTAATATGCCTGCCAAGTTTCATCGTCCTAGCACTTCTGGAAGTACCTTATCTCGAGATGAGTGACCTGACATCCGACAGACCGAAAATTGGTCGAAGCAGAATAAGCAAGATGGGTCCTTTAAGTGAAGCAAAATTTGTCGGTAGTGAGAAACTGAGAACTAGTCATAAACAGTGGCGAAACTATCCCATTTTCGTGTGTGTGTGTGTGGGGGGGGGGGGATAAGCCCAGATCCTACCGACGAGATTGATCAGTTTGCCGACCGACACAAAGTGCCGGACGCGGCAACGGCGTCAGTTCCCCGCGAACGCATCTTGCAACAGCTGTAATAGTAAATTGTAACAAATCACTGAGATGGTTCCTAATGAAAGTTAATGAATTTGTCATTCACTTCCTGGTACCAGGCCCGTATCCATGATTTTTTTCGGGGGGGGGGGGTTTGCCTGCGGGTCAGACAAAAAAGTACAAAAAAGACATAGGTCAGAGGGAAAAGCCAGTAAAAAAGACTATATTTGTGTATTTCGGGGGGGGGGGGGGGGGGGGTCAACCCCCTAACCCCCCCCCCCCCTGGATACGGCCTTGCCTGGTACCAATGTTTGTCACATGGAACCAAGAACACACTTGTAAACCAGAAAAGTAGTGATTAAAGTATGATGCAACAGATTATTTCACTGCTTGAAGATTTACGAGGCTGTCTTTTTCGCTTGTAAACTAAGCAGCTTTTTGGGATTCCAAAATGTTAGCACCTATGACTGTGTAAAGTTTGTCTGTCCGTCTGTTACCACGATAACTTTCAAAGAGGTTGAGATACTGCTTCTATGTCCGAATGAAATCCTACAACTGTGAGTAGAAGATGGGGGTCACGGTAACTTTGGGATACACATCACAAACCAAACGGGTTCATGGGCCCTAGAAAGTGCTCGGATTCGACTGAAACCCGCCCAAGATGTTTCATTTATCCGCGTCCGAGAACAGTGTTTCAAGGACATTACAGACATTTTTTTTAATTTCATCAGAAACATATAAATTAAACAAACAATTTACTACTTTTTCATAAATTTTTGAGAACAGCGGTAGAATAGATAATGGTCTCCAGTTGGAAATGTCTCTTTTACCACCTCCTTTATGGAGGGGTATAACTTTTGCCCGCTTTAGTTATTGTAATACGCGTACGGGCCGAACGGATGGAGCGACTGGGATAAAACTTGAAAGGTACAAATTTCATGGGACCTAGACGTGTAGTTTGAGGCCAAAACCGGATCTGACGTCTGTGGGGTGAAGGTGGGGCTGGGGGGGGGGGGGGACCGGACCGGTAGCCCCATTGGGAGCCATTGGAATTTTTCGGAAATGCTTCGATTCAAGTGATGCTTGATAGGTGGTAGGCGCAGATACCAAATATGTACCCTTTATGTGTCCGAACCTCTTCTTGCTACGGTGGTAATGCTGTGGGGGATTACATTTTCCGAAACGCTTAGGGACAAAATAGGTTGATCGATTGAGATAAACTTGGCGATACTGCGGTGATGTGACCTAGATCTGTTGTTCAGATATCCTGACCTGGTCCAGCCTCGGTAGGCGGAGTTGGTGGGGGTATTGCTGACGGGAATTTGAAAGTCATAAATCACCGAATAAAGTGGACTATTTCCCAGATTGATTGTAGCCTACCATGTACAGCCAGATCAACCCAGAAGGTCAGTTTGTGGGCTGAAACAGAGAATTCACTCAAGAACAAACCAAGAAACAGAAAGGAACGAAAAAGAGTTCGGTTAGTGCTTTTACCTAAAACATTTTCTGATTTACCGACGAGAATTTTCCAGTCCCCACATCAGAAAGCTTTCGCACTCACAGACAGTTCACAATTACTGAATTTAATGACACGATTTTTGTCCATTCCGGATGTAAACAGACCAAAAAAGAGAGTTCCCATACTGCCGACAAGACTTTACTCGATCACCGCATCGAAAAATAAAAACAACCGATATCAGGATCTCTATCCGGTCATCGGCTTGACTCAACGAACAAGGCTTTTGTCGGTATCGTCTCCGCACCGACAACAAGACCAAAGGTTTCGATGGGATCCCAGAAATCTAATATTTGATCCAGAAAATTGGTCTTGTTTACGCCAGATCCAGTCTTCGCCAGGATAATCATCAGAGAAAACCAAGTTCAGATATACCGGTATAAGCCATATCTGTTTTTGCGATACTGACCGAAACTTCCTGCTTTACTTGCGGTTTCGGCCGAATTCCGAGCGAACTAATTGTCCAGCAAAAAAAAAAATCAGAAACAAATTCAGCGTATATCCTTATCTCTACAAAGAACATCTAACCAGCTTCAAATATTTAACTTATAAAAACAATTCCGGTTACAACCGGATTCCGGACGAATTATATGTCCAGGTAAAAAATTATTGTCATATACAGACTCAGCGTCTCTTCTTACCTCTAAGTCTGTCATCTAATCAACTTCAGATAAAATTTTTGCTTTTAACAAATTTTCCGATTTTGGCCGGATTCCGGGCGAACTTTTAACCAACTTTACAGTTTTTGCAGGATCTCGGACGAACTACTTGTCCGGTGAGAAGATGCTTTTCACATTAGTGTTCAGCATGTCTTCTTACCCCCGAAATCGAACATACAAAGAACTTCAAATGAAACTTTTACTTTTAACCAACTTTCCCGTTTTTGTCGGATTTCGGACGAACTACTTGTCCGGCGAGAAAATGGTTTTCACCATCGTTGTCACCCCTTAATCGAGCATCATATTAGCTGTTTAAATATATTTTGTTTGCCCCTTACTTTGAACCCCCTCCCCCACCGTAAATATAGGGCTACAGAGCCCATTTACGAAATTGACCTTACCTTTGACCCAAAGAGTCCTCACAACAAGTTTCATCAAAATATCTCATTCCCTTCGACACTTATAGTGCTAACAGACGGACAACTTTTGTGATGTCATAGGTATCCCTCCACTTATGTTTTGGGGTCCCAAAAAGGAGACGGGATCAGAAAAGGTATGGAGGAAATTGTTTGTCAGAGCTCTTGCCGGCATTGAAACGAACCCGTGCACCGTCTCCGCATCGACAAACGCTGCTGATTTCCAAACAAGAAGTTTCCTGATTTACCGAAAGAGCTCTTGTTGGCACTGAAAACGGAATCCGCGAACTGACAAAGGCTGCCGATTTCCCAGCAAGAAGTTTCCTGTTTTACCGACAGAGTTGTAGTATCAGAACCGAAATGATAAAAGTGTTTCGCACCGACAAACACTGCCGATTTACCGATGGGATTTTTCCTCGGAGGGGGGGGGGGCAATTGAACTTCCCCAGCCCTCCCACGGCCCCCTAGTTTCGCCACTGGTCATAAATATTATTGTTTATTTCTGAACTATCACTGGCCGAAGACGAATAGATTGAGTATAAAAGAAACAACATGAAATGAAATAATGAATAGGCTAGGCAACGTTTAGATCACAACATATTCACGAAATAAAAGCGAAATAATAATAAAAAAAAGCTTGGACCGTAATACAAGTTAACCCGTACAGACTGTTATTAGTGTTTAGCGTATTTTACTACTCTGATGATCAACGATTACATAAATATAAAGCAACTGACTGAGACTACAAAAGTATTAGTAAACCTACATTCAAAAATGATAGAAATTAACTGAAGTTAATCTTTTCGTAAAGGTTCTTGCTACTACAAACAGATGAAAGGTTAGATCTTGGCCGGACTGAAATCGAACTAACTGCAATTACATCGCCAGGGCTGTATCCAAAGGGTGGGGAGGGGGGTAGGGGGTTCAACCCCCACCCCAAAACAATCAAATAATAGTTTTTATAGGCTTTAACCTATGATCTCTTTACTTGTCTTTCTGTTTGGTATGGGTTAGGTCCTACCAGCTGTTAGAACTCCCCACCGAAGTTCCTGGATATGGACTTGAACGTTCTAAGAATTCGCCCGTCGAAAACTCCAGAAGCTTTCGTTCTTGAAAATCTTCTTTAAACAAGATGACATTTGTTTCTGGAAATAGGTTTCTGGTGCACTTGTGACCGTCCGTAAGGGTGAGATCCATGTGATTCGTCAGGTTAGGAACACTTGGCACGGTCTGATCCTTATCAATCTAGTTTTCTTTATTTCTGACTAGAGACAGGGAGCCAACTCTCATGGCTGGTTCTTCCACTACGAACGTGCGTGTAAAACATTGTCCAAATAGGTATAATAAGCTGAATAGTGCTATACGCGATGTTTACGTCTTAATACACACGCCTGTTGAAATAGTAACCCGAGAGGTTCTTATGAATGCAGCGTTCGGTATTGCCACGCTGATACAGTTTTTCGAGTTTCTAAAGATAAGAAAAAAGTATTCTTCGTACTATTTAAGTTACATTGTACATCAGTACAGTTTGACGCCAGTATATTGTAGAAAGCTATTAAATATACGTGGACAGCGTGGGTCCTCGAACTAGCAGTAAGCAGTCGTAACAGGACAGAACGTGTACTTTTGAAGAAAACTTGTTTGTTTAGCTTCCAACAAAGTAGAAATTTAGTGCTTCCCGTGGCAACACTGACGGCGCTGCTCCTTTCCTCGGCCCGCTGGCGGAACCAACCAAGCAATCTGATTGGCTCTGCGTAAGGGAGAATAGAGCCGAGCTCCATTTTCCTTATTCGCTTATTACAGCGCGCTCAGAGGAAAAGAGGAATCTGTAATAGGCCTTATACGCCGTAATACACGTTACAACACATATTTGGACAATGCTTAAAGGCTGTCGTGGCTGGTTCTGCTTCTACTAATGTGTCGCCTCGTTTCAAGTTCAGTCTTATTTATTGCTATTACTACTTCTGCAAATAAAACTTTGCACAAATCTGGCAGAGCATGAAAAGGCCGAAGCTGGATAACAGAAGTTGGACAGAATATATGGGGTGTGACATATGGATGTGTATCCTTGTGTTAAATGTTGTTACGTATGCAGATAATTTATCTTATGACCGGTTTAATTGTTATGCTTCACGAACAGATAACGCTTAAAATGGCCGTGACATGAATATACTCGGCATTCCATCATAACATTAAACACAAGGATGCGCATCCATGTTGTGTCTGGCTTCTGGCTAAGTTCCAAGTACCCAATTCCCATCTTGTCCGAATTTACGTTTCTTTCATTCGATCCACTTTGGAATATGTGGCTGCTGTTTGGCACCTGGCCCTTACTGCCGAACAGACACAACAAATAGAACGAATATAGGAACATGCACTCCTAATAATAACTCTTGAGCCCAAAGTTCCCTTTCTGCCCTCCTAAAAAAGTTTAATGTGGATACCCTTGAGAGTCGGAGACTGCGGCTGAGCTTAGCTGTTGGTCATACATAACCTCCTCCACCGTCCTGTTTTATCCGATATCCTTCCCCCTCCGTATGAAAACACAAGAAACCGACAGGAGAGGGTCGCAAGTTCAAAGGTTCCAAAGTTGTCCCCCGTACCTGCAACACATACACGGTACCAGAAAAGCTTCGTTCCGAGTTTCGCAACAATTTATAATGATGTCGGTAGCTGTCTTTGATATTATCCAAGGTCCGTGTTTTGTTTTTGGTTTTCACTTGTATGCTATAATAGGTCTGTGATGACGAATCGATGATTAATTGTATATATTATGAAATGTGCATTATACTTGATGTAATACGCAAATTTGGCATTGCCGTGGTTTTTTGAAATAAATTCGTTACTTACTTACTTAAATGTTATCAAGCTTCTGACAGTGTGCGGCTATTACCAGATAGTTTAATTTGATATCTGACTAACCATATATTAGTAGGCTACTGTAGCCTACTTCTCCGTTGTAAAATTTTCTGATATGGACGTTTGTCCTTATCTGATAGCAGGCTATGCGTACCAATACTTTTCTACATATTTGTTTAATTTGTTTATCATTACGGTACGCTACAATGTAAATCGGAGTCGAAGGATTGAACAAAGAAACACTAAAAATAGGGCCCGTTGCCTATTCGTGTTTACGTTAAATCAAGATTATAGCAATAGATTATAGCATGAGTAACTGATAAAGGTATGAGCGAAAGCTAGGATTAAGCAACTTGTGTAAACCCCCTTTTGACACAGCTCAATGATATCAGTGATGACTCTGCAGAAGTGACGAAAATGTGCCGTGAAATAACCTATCATACTATCCTTTTGCTACTTGCTGCTTGCGTGATGGCTCGCAGTGTTGCTCCGACCATGCGCATCTCGATTCGAATGAGCGCTATGAGTACCCTAAACCTATACCCTAAACTTGTGGACTCTCACATCTCTATGGTGTCATGCCGTACTGGCCAGAATAGTGGATGGGGGGGGGGGGGAGCAAGGTATTTACCGACTGGCTGGTCATTTTACCGACTGTTTCTGAGAAGAAAAAAAAAACTATAGAAAAATTCGACTGTTTTAAAGAAAAGTTACCATTTTTCAGAAAAGTTAAGAAAAATTAAACCGCGGTGCTTCGCACACTCATTTTTTTTTTACCAACGTTGGGGGGCGGGGGTGGGGTGTCCCCTACAACCCCATACGCGATGACTCTGGCAGTATTCACCGAACATGATTTTGGCTCGGGGCAATTGCTGATAGATAGATGTTTGTATCGTTATGCCGCAGTTAACTTTTCTTGTTATCTTTAGGTATTCCTCTCTTCCGGAAAGCTCTGTGGAGCCATCTTGATATATTTTGGAGAACATTAGTTACCTCTCTTCCAGGTCTTATGTGAGCCGAGTGTAAGAGCCCTTCCGCTCGCTTTCCTGTCAATCGTGGACTCGAGCTCAGTTCCTTTGGAGTAGGTTGAGTGACAAGATGGGCTCGACCCAGGAACTTCAAACCCGAATGTTAATGAAAGAGGAGAAGATCCAAGAGCTGGAAGAACTTATCCGGTTGAAAGATGAGGAGATCCAGCAACTTAAGTCCCATCTGGACAAGTTCCAGAGTATAATACCGTATGGAATGTCCAGTATACCCATTCGGAGGAGTGTGACCAAAGGCCCAAGAAAACAAAGGGCTCAGGGTATCTCGGCGGAGCCGCAAACCTTGACAACGCTGCAGGATTTAAATTATACGAAATTCCAGGAGTATCCGAAAAGCGACAGGTACAAATTTCTTTCCTCCAGTAGTTGCTATTATGTTAAGGACGGTTCAAGCTTACGTTTAAGGCGCGGAATTCCTGAATTAAACTTGCTATCCGCGAATATCTGTGGTAAAACTTCCATCCCGCCAGGCTTGCCGTAGTAAAAATTATAGGAGCGGGTTCTATTCTGAACGTGTCCGAAAGCTTTTTGGTGCTGTAAATGCTGCATTAATGCTGCATTTTCTTTTTCTTTTTTGTCCGAAAGCTGTTACCTTTTTTTCTTCTCTGACACTTCTAGAATACCAAAATTTAAGTAAGGAAGAAGAAGAAGAAAAAAGAATTAGCTGTATAAAGCTGACAAAATGGATCAGCTACTGATATCCAACCTTCTTATCTTTTTATCTTTTCTTTCTTCGTTGGCCATGATCACCAGTTGTCTTAGAATTTTGAATGTTTGCCGAATTGTCAGTTATCTTTTGAATTTGTTATGTTTGCCGCCAAAAACACTGAGAGAATCGCCGTACTCCCCAGTTTCTTCTTAAAAATTCAGCGTAAAATTTAGCATTCTTGCTGAATTTGTCGATGAATTTTATGCTGAATTAATGCTGCATTAATTGAGCGAAAATCTAAGTCCGAAAGCGAAATGCTGCATAAAATGCTGAATTAATTCAGCATTTTCGTTCGTTTCGGACACGACCTCTGTGTGTTAAAAGTTATACGTGACCAATCACAGTGTGAGTTTCCATCACTTGACTGTCAAGGAAGAAAGAGAGAAATAGATAAGGAGAGATATTTGTAATATAACTGAATGAGCTCTTTGAATGGAAACTCGGTCATACTAAACTATACTGCTAATTGCGTTTTTACAATTACAAGCTTTTACCTTGTCTGAAATAATTAAAGCTAGGCTCAAAACTAAATCAGAAATCTACATTGGTCCAACAGACACAGCAACAGATATTATACTGAATTTGTATAAACGGTCGAGGCAGATCTAAATTCCACATTTCAGGATGTTCAGTGTCCCTAAAGTCATCAAAGGTTAGGTTATCTTGGGATTCATTGTCAGGCTCCAGGCTCCGCGTGGTTAATCTGCGCATACGTGGGTGTACAATTTGACTTTCAATTTGAACGGACGAAGAGGATAGAGCTTACAAGGCGAAGTATTTTTATTCATGTTACAACACAAGCGTGAACGGTCCTTTATGCTAGTCTTGAATACAGTTCGCATCCACATATTCTAACATACATGACCGCGTGGAAAATCATGGGCTTCTAAAGAAATTACAAACCCGTCCTGGCTGGATTCTGACTCATTCTGCTGGACCCCCTTTGTAAGCCCTACAGAGCCAATATTCTCGATTAATGAGCTCTTCAGAAGCAATGAGCGAAATCCTGATCCGCCTCGAAAATATTGAAACATGTCAAATCCAGAAGTCAGCATAGTGCCGTCAGAGTGAATAAAACGGACATAAGAAATTCGAAAATTCGATATGGATAGCATGGTCCTTTTTCTCCACGTGACCGTTGGACTTCTGTCAACGCTGGTGTTCTCCTATTGCTTTGCTCCAATGGATGGGACATGTTTGGTTTCCTGAACCGCCTTGTCGATTTCAGTTGCTTTTTGTAAGCTGGTTACGGTTTTCCAACTATTCCCGTTCGTTGGGGGGGGGGGGGGATTCTGTTCGCTTCGAGTAGGTGTTTTGGGGGTTTCAGTCCTTTGGATCTAGCTCAGTGTTGCCACTCGACCAAAATTAAAGGACCCCTCTTGCATATTCTGCCTTTTATAATATACTTAGCTCCGATGTGGAATTATGAGCTTCTAAAATCTCCACCTTTCTCCATTGTTTTGTTTCATAACTACGAATTTTTAGAGCTTTTTCGGCCTTGCCGAGTTTTCCCGTCACCCAACGAAAAGTTTGCTGGAGTCTTCAACGTACGCTGACAACTCTTTCACACATAAGGATGTGATAATCTTCTGTTTATTACTTTTTTTATTTGCTTAGTTTTCCCACTTTATAACGAAGGCGCGTTCAGTTTTGAAATATTTTGCGCCCAGCCGCCGCGTCGGCGCAGGAAGGCTGGATACAGTCGACAAGCCCTAACAAGAGAATCGCTAGTTTTAGGTGGAAAGTAATGGTATTTCCAAAAACGTTCTTTATGATTCATTACATAGGGAAAAGATCATTTCTGGTAAGAATTGTGCTTTAAGTTTACTAAACTCCGGAGATTTTCTTTTAGTAGATTGTGATAAAACTTACTATCTATTTTTTTTAGCGGCTATCGCCGCGTCACGTGCGTTGACTTAAGGTAGGCCTACATGTTACTACATTTCAACAATAAAGAAATACATAGAAAGAGTTCAGTTTGTGATTCATACTTCTGATCTGCAAAGAAACAGCAAAATATGTTGGACTGTGAACTTGGTCATAAGGAGCAGATACGTCACAAATGCGGGGGGAGGGGGGGGGGGGGCTCCCAATCTTGTCGGGCAATTGGGAAAGAAGATATGAGTCGGCGCGAAGCGCCGCTATTTTTCTAGAAACAGTTGATTTTTTCTAAACAGGTAGGATTCTCTTAAAAACAGTCGATTTTTCTGAAAACAGTTGTTTCGTTCGTTTTTATCCAGATACTAAAGACCTACCACAATAATGAAAGAATTCCAGTCCTTGGTTTGGTTAACATACTCTGCATGTGAATGAGGCCACATGCAGAGAGTGAGAAGCAAGAATGGATCCTAATATCTTTGCGTATTTCCTCAGAATGTATGAAACATTACTACTTCTGGGTTGGACCATATTTTTACTAGAAATTGTAATTTCTTACTAGATTAAAATAAAATATACTAGATCCTCTATATTTACTAGATTTTATTTATTTTACTGGATCTAGTAAAGTTTTTAAACTGTTTACAAAAATTGGCGTGTTTTCAGAAAAAAATATCCACAAAAGGAAAGGAATGGGGTACGGTCAAAAGGAGATTGATTGAAAATTGTATTTTCAAGTCAGTTCGATCGGGTCCCTGTCAGTGGCAGCACTGATCTGGCTGAATACTCTTGATGACCATCTCTCCTTGCCGATGCAAAATCTCCGGCCTCTCCGGGTACCTATTGGAAGAAAGGCAGAAGTGGTGTCACACCTGCTCTCAAAGATCGCCGTGATAGGTTTACACAGGATTTGAGTCGTTGAGTCTGAGTCGTTACGGAGACGCTTACTCCTTCTTCCTGAGGATCAATGGCGTGTTTTAGACTTGGTCATATAGAGTATGTGAGAAGTATGTGGTCAAGGGTCTGATCTGCCCTTTCGCCTTCCCGTTGGTTTTCTTCATTTTCCTGCTGTTGAATGAGTCTGCTATCATTGACCAGTATGAATTAGGCTCGTTAGCGGAAACGGCAGTTGAACCTCGATTGTTGAAATTATTTGAGGAGGGCTGGCTGGAGGAATTATTATCGTCTTCTTACTCCCTTGCTGAGCTGTTACAAGAGCGCTTATAATTTTTATGGCCAAATGCCATATAGCGATCGCAATTTCTGTCCATCCGTTGGTCGGTCGGTCCGGGTTTTCCTAGTTCGGGCACTTGCACATAAGCTAGGACGATAGGACCTATTCTCCTGTACGTACTAGACCCCAGCGAGAGAAATCCCAGAAAATCCCCAAACTAGCCCCTGTGGCCCCTCTTCACGAAAGATATAGAAGGAGTTTTGTTCCAGCCTTTGTTGAGTTGTCCAATAACCGATAAGTTAGTCCTTTTTAGTGTTTTTTTTACCTTCATGACAAAGTGTTATGTGATTCCTCATTTTGTATGACGAAAAGGTCAAAGTCGGCGGTAACGCTGTGACAGATACTTTTGAAAATTAAATTCTATTCTATTCTATTCTATGATATTTGGCAGGCATACTAGCGACCTGTCCAAATTGACTTAAGGACCTAAAACAATGCCCTGGGAAAACTTCCGTTCCTGGATCCGACCATTTTTGGAGGAGTGACGGGAAAGTGAATTCAGAATTTACTGTCTTCAGTAGTTTGCAAACGGGTGGTCCGATTCGAGTGAAACTTTATCGGATAAGAACTAGATTTTGCATATCTAGATGATCTAGATATGCAAAACATGTTTCCGAACCACCTGCGGGCTGCGGCAGTATTGGGGGAGTTAGAGAGGGGGGAGGGGGTCTGAAACTTCCTAACATGTACAAACACCAAACGAATGTGCCGAATGGGATGCAAGTTGGATAGTACCGAAGTTAATGCGGCCTAGTTTGTTATATGGCGTCCGGACCGGAGCCGGCCATGTTAGGAGGAGGATGAAATGGAAGCCGGAAATTTGCAGATATGCTCGGATTCGAGTCGAACTTGAAGACGAGTGGATGTCAGAGATGAGAAGTTTATGTGTCCTAGTCGAATTCGGCCAAAGTGTTGAGTATTGAATAACCTCGAAGAAACCACGTTAGTCACTTTTTTTTGCCGGGCAAGTTTGTTTTAGTCAACTTTTGTTCAGATTATTATCGCTCCATAGAATAGAAGGACTATCCCACCGCCAAATAGAAATTCCGACTGACTAATTGGTCTAGTAATACCGAACATGCCCATCTTGCCTCCTTCAATCTGGCCGCTTAGTCCAGAATGTCCTAAAAATGGGGGACGATGGAAGGGGGGGGGGGGGCACTATAACATTCGGTAAGAACCGGGAGGTGTTTTCTGGCCTTTTCAGGAATTTTTTTAATTCAGTTCAGTTCACTTTATTCAAAAAACATGCGACGGGCAGAGCCGATTATTAGTTTTTGTTGTCATAAAACAAACATGTATGCGATTAAACGAACATAGAGAACAAGTAGTTCTCTGATTTCGACACTTCTCTTACCTCAGCTTACAACCAGAAAACGCAGGAAAGGTAGTCTAAACCCTAGAGAGAGGAGGATAAGTAAAAGTGACAGTTACGAACTTTCTTTGTGATTTACCACGATGAAGGAGTCACGCGGGCAGACCGTGCCAGTATTTCTTTTATACGTGGTCGTGCTGATGGAGCATGCCAAATTAAGAGCATCTTCGATCATATTTGACGCTATCAAGCGTATCATTGTTGACGCGTTCGATTGATGTGGGTATATATGCAAAGATTCAATACCTCCATTTTATCTTGCAAAAATTGCGAATGTTCTCTGAAAAAGTGCGAAAAATTAAAAATAAAGCTGAAAAATAAGATGCTCAGCTAGAGTGTGTCGTTCTACAAATTTACGTGTATCAGACGAACTCACTGACGCAGTCCCGTATCCAGGAATTTATTTCGGGCGGGGGGGGGGGCTGCTGGTCGGACAAAAAAGTACAAAAAACCTATGGATCAGAAGGAACCCAGGGAGGTGCCCTAACCCCCCTGGAATAAACTCACAAGCCGAGGTGATTTGCGTTGCTGACAAAATTATTTGGGAAAACTCTTTTTTTTTCATGATCGCCAACTGTTTCAACAAAGAATTTTCAGACTGCAGACTTCGTCTACCCATTTCTTCAAATTTGAATGACAAAAAATAGATATTTAAAAGATGTCTTAAATTAAATGGGGGGGGGGGGGTCTCTGAGGAATCCGTAGGCCAGAGCTAGCCTCTTTCGAATGAGTTCAAGCGTTTTGACAATAGTTGCGTTTTTGATTGCCGTTCCTGATCTCAGTTCTCTTTATTTCTCGTTTTCGATCACCTTCCGAGTTTTCAGTTTGTTTAATTGTCGTTTTTGCTGAGACGAAGAACGTGTCAGTTGTCGGTTCTACAACACCTGCGAGTGAAACGGCGAACTGTGACGCAGACGCAGTTCCCGGTCCGAGTTCGCCTGTCATGAATAAATTAACCCAACAAAATTGGAAGTCGTGGAAAGTTTGTTTGAAAATGGATGATTACAACTTGTATATTTCAACTACAAGAATTGCCTTTTCACTGTCAAATGTAACTACCCTTTACTGACTTATTTAGGCGATTTTATGAATGATTGCCGGGATGCTTATTTTGCGTTTTTATTCACCTGCGTCTTGAAACGGCGAATGCGTCAGGCGAACTGAGTGTAAAAACAGAAATTAAGCTTCAACGGCGAACTCACAGGGGAACTTACACAGGCGATCAAAAACGCAACTAATACCGAGAGATTTTTCTGACATGGAATAATGTTTAAGACGTTGTCAAACGCACTAAACGAGTGAGTTTCGCGTCCCCATTAAAAATATCACGAATAGATCTAGTAAGAAGTCCCTTTTATCAGGTAGGTGGCTCTAATTGTCTGGTCTAGTTGTGTTGCGGAGCAACTTCGGTTTTGTCATGTAGTTTTGCCTAGTCCCCTGGTTTCCTTCCCGTGGTAGAACATGGTATGATTTTCGTTGTCTTAAAGTTCAATGGGCATATCAAACTACCCCAATCCCACTCTGTAACAACCTAGGAACAATGCGTGCCCCCCAGATCAGCAGCTTTTTCAACAGTTTCCTCTCTGTGATATTGCAAAGCGTAAATATTTGGGCCAGTACATTCTCAATTTACTAGCTTGGACAAAGATAAAAGTGATGTTTCTTTTAATACTTAGTAGATCTTTATTTTATGCATAAATCAGCTTGTATAATTCAGATTTGAATAGGTTATTTGTTTTTGAATGATTTTTGTAGCTATGTTAATTTTTATAAGCTTATTGCATATTCTGGTACAGTCTATAAAGCAAGCTAATCAAGCTTCACAACACTATTCAACAAAGAAAAACTTTTAATAGGCACTTTAAGCCATGGAACTTCTGATGAAACACCAGAACAATCAGGTAAACTGCATCTGCGGCTTGACCTTGGTGACATCTCAAATATATCTTTTTCTATCAAGTATTGCTGGGAGTTTTTGAATTTCCTGCCACGATATCCCAGCTCCTAAGATTTTGGACACTCCTAAGATAACAAGAAAACGGCCGATTTTCGTAGCGCCCTTTAAAGGAAGTCGGAAATGTTTATTTGTGAAGTATTTAATACAAAGTAAAGCATTAGAAGTGTCCATTGTGCTTTAAACCCACAGAGGATTGTCTCAAGCTATGCAGCCAGCCTCATTTTCTTCAAACATTGTTTCTATGATCGAACTTCGTTTTAGCAGGCAAGCAGGCAGTCTGTAGCTTCTAGTTCAAGGCAAACTAAAACCCAAATATGCCGAAGGCAGCGAGACTCACGAACAAACTTAAACTGAGCTGATTCCCTAGGTCACTTACAAGGTCTCAATCTCAGGGGCGCCTTTCTTCCCTTATTTATTTGCCTTTATTCAGTTTCTGAAGCTCTTTCAGTAGGGCCCTGGATTGTCTGCGAGACTCCTAGACAAATAAATTCAGTAAAACAATAATTTGATATATATTCGTCAGGGAGAAGATGTCCCTTGTATAATTTCCCCTATAATTTCCATTGTCTTGTAAAACGTAAACTAGAGTATGCTATCGCCATGGACTATGTTCGCCAAAGCAGAGACCTACCCTAGGGGAATACATTAAAGTCCGTATCAATACTTGGACGTAGTCTACTCCTAATCCGACTTCGAGTTCTGCTTGATACAAACCTACCGTCTTTCGGGTAACCGTTAAGATCAGCCAAGGCGGCAGCCATGGCACCACCTTGTCCAAACGTACCAACGGGTTTTCAACGAGAACAGAAATATGAAGAAAAAACGACATTCGAATTTTTCGTACCGAAGGATGAATTTGTTAGGCTACCAGGTGGTATATGAGACTCGCAGATGGCATTGCAAGGAATTCATGAATCTCGCGGCGTCGCCGAACTGCATTTAGGTATGGTAAGCAAAGAGGTTAGAAACTTGCAAGTATCAACCTGAAGGGAGTGAAAGTAACTGCAGTTTTGTCAGGGTTTAGCCCCATACTTCCGTGGAAGGAAAAGTGTCAAGTTATCACAAAATACATAGAGCTGTTTTTTTAAGTAGAAGCGACGGATTTTAAGGCCTAACAGACCATTCCTGATACAAATTTCGAGCTTCTCTTTCTCTGTTCACTGCCAGGATTATGCTGTTTTGAGCCCTTGTCCAGTTCGTTTCTTACATAGTACTGTAAAGCCTTTGTGGATTTTCGAATGGTCGGCGTTTGCTGTTGTTTTTTTCCGCGAAATAGTTCCGAAATCTTTCCTTCATCCTCTTGTATCTGTCTGCAACTTCAGAGAGCTTGCTCTCAAGTCTGTTATCGTGATCTTCAATGTCGCTCATCAGCCCGTCCGCATTCACAGGGGAAGAATACAAAACTGGCTAGTGCTTTGGAAGTGAAAGTTTACAGGTTTTTCGCCTACAATTGTAACCTTAAAGTTTAACCTCCTTTAACATCATGGCGGCTGAGCAACTCTTAGAGTTTAAGAGAAGATTAAAAGAATATTTAATAATAGATGGTTGAGAAATGTATTTATTTGTTAGGGGGTAGGGGGTGGTAGGTAGGTAGGGTGGTCTGGCTGGTTCGGAGGAACGGTTGGTTGGGGGTAGTAAGGAGGAATTGGTGGATGGGTGGTCGGGGTGGTAGGGAGGGAGTAGGTTTGTTGGGATGTATGTTTATTTTGGAGGTGATAATATGAAGGAGTTTGGTCTGTTTTTTTTTTGGGGGGGGGTCTGTTCTTTTCTTTTTTTCTTTTTTCATTAGTTATTTATTATGTTGTTTGTTGGTGCAGCAAAAACGTAGGTTTTTCCATTAGTGCAGTAGATGTAAATACAGAAGAGCTAAACTGTGTTTATTAATAAAATTAGTATCCTAAGTAAGTATCCTAACCGAAAAGTATGTAAAGTATTTGTATCGTTTAATTGAACACACTGCATTATTTGGTTTGTGCAAAGTGATTTTTTTTATTTTTCACTATTCCTCGAGACTCTATCACTATTCACTATTCTCTACTATGACGCGGAAAATTTGAATCTCAATCGAAATATGGCTTTTCAGTGACCAGGGATTCTTGCGAAAGGTAGCTCACTGCGTGGACACTTGTTTTCCGTAAATCGTTTAATCAAGCATATAACACAGTTACAAGCGATAAAGGTACCACAAATCCGACAGGGAAATTCCACTATTTGAAAATCGAATATTCGTGAATAGCGGAGCAACGAAGTACCAGATTTTCATCGGGTTTTCAAACCTCTTTAAGTGAATAAGTGAGGGGTAACTTGATTGTCCTATGTCAGCCCTTTTCAGTTAAACTTTAAACTCACACATTTGCCTATTCTTAGGCAAGGGTAGGGTGAATTAAATAGGGGCGTAGTTTTGGTTCGGGTTAGAGTCTTTACGTGTAGAAGTGATGATTCCTAAACAAAAAATGTTTAAGTTTGTATTGAAATAATAATAAATAAGTATTAAGATTGGAATATTTAAATAAAAAAAAAATTAGTTACACTGGCTTAAAAAAAATAGGGGCGTATTCACAAAGGAGATAAGTCTTTTAATTCATATGTTATTAGTAGACCGTAGGGTCTGGAAGTATCTTTTGGGTTTGCACCTCCCCCACCCTCCCGTCCATGAGCAACAGGGATCAGAAGTTCGTGAATTCACAATGGCTAGAGGTTGGATGGTGAAACTTTGTGAACTTGGTGATAATATATGGTCGGAACTTGGAAGCATCTTTTAGAGGTTTGGTCGCCCCACGTTTCCGGTTCAGGGGCAATAGGGTCCGGATTGGCCAGCACCGGTAATTTCGTAACTTGAGAACAAAAAATCGTTGTGGCTGAAGCTGGTTACGTATGCACAGGGTCCCGGTCTTTCCATTCAGTGTCCGTCCGTGGCCGAATGGTTATCACGCAGAACTCGTAAGCCAAGGGTCGCTGGTTCGAGTCTCAGTGGTTCCTACTGTTTGGTTTAGGGCGGGAGTTTGTGGCATAACCTGTAAGACAAGCCAAAGTCCACCCAGCGTCAAATGAGTACCTGGAGAAATCTGGGCAAGGAGACACGAAGGGTGTGCGAAAGCACCAGGATGGCTAGGCGCAACTGCCCATTGCACTTCCTGACTGAGGGCAGAGAGACGGAGATCAGCACCCCCAATTAGGCCTGGCTGATGGTGATACCAGTTCAGCTCAGTTCAGTTTATTTTTACGACCAAATACATTTAACTATGATGCCGGTATCCGCCCCAAGAAAGGTACAAAAAAGCACTTGCAATTGGGCGGGTACATAAAACTCATTTCCTAACTAACAATTAACTAGAAACAAACCATAACAAACAAATCACTAAAATAAAAAATAATAACCAATCTCTCATCAACTCATTTAATAATAATAACGATAAAAAAGAAAAGTAATAAGAAAATAGGAAAAAAGGAAAAAGAAACTATGAACCTTTGCCTAACAAATACTTTTTCAATTTATTTTTAAATAACTCCAGGTTCTCAGCCGCCCGAATGCTCTCCGGAAAAGAGTTCCAGACATTATACCCTGAAAATCTAGTAGGGAAGCCGGGCCGGGTCCCACTTCTATGCGGAACGACGAAGTCACTAGCCATGACGCGTTTCATAATAAAGATCTATTGTCACTAAAATAATCACTAAAAACCTCTGGACTTACATCATACCTTACCTTATGTTCACTTGGTACATCGGCAACTAGACCTAAGTTCCCTAATACCGTGGATGATAAGTTCGGATAGTGAGGCCGTAATTTTAATAGGTGTCCTGGCTACGACTATCCCTCGCTACAAGGTTGAACAGTCAAGGGCATCTTAATTAGTATGACCCGTTCTCGAGTGTAGGGACCTTGATAGGAACGAAGTTTGAATTACGTGGAGAGGATTAACACATTTACGGCTTTAATTATAAAGGTCCTTTCAGACTAGAAAAAGCTCTTACGGTACTCCCTTCACACTGAGACACTTGCGGACGCTACGTCGACGTAAGAAGCCTACGTAGCTCTCCATAACGTAAGAGTTTTCCTCCGATGAAGGGTTCAGACCCTTCATCGAAGGGTCTGAACCATTCGATGTTTTTCTTCTCTCCGGTTCAGACCCTGAAATAATTGTAAGTGCAGAGTATAGTATTGTTAATGTTTATGTATTATATAAAGTAAGAATAAAAAAACCTTGAACCTTGAACGTAAAAGTCAAGAGTTGAAATTTTTTGAACTTAAGAAACGTAACGTAAGGCAACGTAAGATGATGAGGGAGAAATTAAACAAAAAGGATTTACCTGATTTGATTGCCAATTTTTCCAAGAGAGACCTTGGATTTATGATGGAAAAAATAGCATCCATGTCACATTAGTTCAAAACAGCACAAATTAGCAAAGCAACTGAAAAAGAGTCTACTATTCTGCGCAGAATTTTGAAATGGAGCATGTTTTGTCATGGTCGCGCTTCAGGAAACTGCATCCTAATGACTCTGGGGCAAAGACTCTGGGGACAGTCAGCAGACTGGAATTAGGGCTTCAATTCAAATCAAACCAGTTTGTGTGACAGTTTAGTTTTAAATTCCATTGGAATGTAGGCTCCTATGACTTTCTTTCACGTTTCCCAGGATTACTCTGAATTACTTTCAAAAAGGCAGATAGCTTTTAATTGTTTAAATACCATCCCTGGCGTCTGTTCGTTGTCATATTCTTCGTCAAGACCGATGAAAAACTGAGAAAATAATATGAATTCTTCAGTTTTGTTCTTACATCAGTCTGAAGGGGTCCACTGGAGGTGTGAAAGATTCAACGTAGCGTAAGCGATTACGGAAACTTAACGTAAGATTTTACGTTTCAGTCTGAAGGCACCTTAAGACGTAAAACATTTATGGAATAAGAGATAAACAAATGAAACAACAGTTAGGCAACAATTATTAAATGACGTATCGTTGATACCGAACTTCATTCGTACTTTCACACTCCACTTTAGAGCGTTTGCGCACGCGTCACTGGTATCTATTACAGTAGATCTTCGTTCATATAACCGAGCATATAACCTGGTCTATAGCTAAATCTTTCTTTAATCGGCTCCTTTAGTTCCCCTCTTGGTGGTATTTATCACTCGGACTGATTTTTTCGTGTCTATGCGGTTAAATTCCATGGCTAAAAATAGCGCGCTTAAAATACTTTTCGACCGTTCGGTCTGCGATTATATTTACTCTAGTACAAACAGGTTTTTATGTGTCACGATCATTTTTCGGTTGCAAGGTGGGACGTTTCCTGTGCTCGTGAAGAAGTAAATCAGGGCCGTGTTTTGGAGTTAGGGACGAGGAATTTTGTTGCACAGTGGATGGTCTTCCGTCGGGTCTTCCTTCCTTGGTTTCCTGGGGAAAAGCAAGGGTCCACCAATCACACGCAGTCTAGTACGAGGGCTATGATGTAAGATTTATATCTCAGAGAAGAGACGGTTGAGAGCGAGAATTCAGGAGGGCGTCATGAAGCCATCATGGTGTTGTGAATAACGTCTTTTAAGCTACGTGCATACACAGTCCGGTAAGATTTCGCATGCGAAAACTCGCATGTGTAATTCGCGTCACTGGTCCCGACAGGTTTTTCAGACAAAGCGAAATTCGGACCGGAAATCCGGCACCAGTTCTGAAAATTCCATTGCTTTCGCCTACATCAGATGACGCTGTTTGCTAGCCGATCGTTTGCAAATTCTTTGTTCATAAAAGAAATGTCTGATTTGTATTGGTTGTTTAAATACACGAGGTGTATGTAAGGTTGGACAGTTCTGAGGAGTATCGAAGAAAGATGCAATTTAGGAACTGCTTCGACTGACAAAGTTTTACTTTCATTGCACCAAGTGGATGAAATGACGCTGTTCAAAGTTAAGTAGCCTACCTGTTAAAAAGAACCATGACTCCTTTACACAGGCTAGTAATCATGTAAGTAAGTAAGTAAGTAATATACTTTGTAACCCGCCATTTCGAAAAAGCGGAGTAAATGAAGAAAACAAATGTGAAAATAATGTGAGTTTGCCTACCTTGTAGCGTGCATTCAGCAGAGACTTGTAACTAAGATCTTTCCCTAACAGTCTTGTTTGTGCAGCTGAAATCAGAGAGGTGATATAAACGTTTGGAACTCCTTATACACAACTTATTCATTTTTCCAGTTCTCAGAGCACAATTTTGCATGCGTTATAAATTTGCTCCGGGAAAAGTAGAATTTTTTCTACTCAAGTCCGAACGAAATGTTGACAATATTATCCTTAAAACTAACTTTTTAATTAAATCCCTCTCCACTCTTAAATCTTTCGGTTTGGATACTAAATGCCTCCTCTGCTATTTTAAAACTTATATCCGTCCTCATTTAGAATATGCTTCAGCTGTCTGGCATTCTTCTCTTTCTGCAGAGCTCTCTGATCGCCTGGAAAATGTCCAAAAGACAGCAATGAGAATCATTCTGGTGATCACAATATTTCATACGAAGAAGCTCTCATTAAACTTGACGTTCCTAAATTAACAGAACATAGAAATATTCTCTCAAATAAGTTTGGAGGTAAGATAATCTGTTGTCCCCAGATGGCTCATCTGTTCCCCCCTCCCCTCCCGTCTTCCGTGCGTCGGTCCGAGAGGAATACTGACGATCAATTTGTTCCATATCCTGCTAATTCTTCTGCCCAATTTTTACGTAGTTTCATCCCATCATTTATTTCTGGTAAAATCTTGTAAGTGTATTAGTTAATTTGTTTAGTGTCTGTGTATATTTTGTAAATTTATATTCCACTTCTAGCTTTTAGCTATTTGGCATAAACTTGAGTGATTGAAAAAAAAAAAAAAAATTCGTACCGAATCCACATGCAATTCCGGAGCGGAGAAGGAAATTCGCACCGCACTGCGAAAGCAGCTGTATATGCACGCAACTTTAACGTGGCAGAAGAGAACTCTTAAAACGTGTTTCCAAGTCTTCGGCTGTCCTCCGACAAAACCTAGTATCTACAAAAAATTCGAATTTTAGTTATTAGTGGTTCCCACCTAACCAGACCACGAGGAAAACAATGGTGAAATCAGAGTTTCTTAGATCTCACCTATCTACAGAAGGTCTCAACTTTATTTTCGGGCTTTACCTAGCATGTACATACTATAAATTTGCTTTTTCTCCAAAACCTAGTATCTGACAGACCTACGCTCTACGAGCAACAAAACCACCAGCATCATCACTTTATTGTTTACAAAACTACATTGTTTGCTGAAAAAAGAAGTAGCTTTAAAAAAGAACGTTTTCGCGTTTTTCTCGGAAGCTACTCAGGTGCAGATACTAGGTTTTGTCGGAGGAGACTTGCTCTCGTTGTTGCTGTTCAGCGCCGAAGGGATTATTTAGTTGGTAGGGCCTCGAATACGTATATAGAATATTTGTATTTGGAGGCCCAAGAGAAATTTAGGCTACTTATTATAGCCTAGCTACAACGTTTTCCTTCCTTTTCCTTCTATAAACACTGACGAAATTGAACATAAGTTTAGTTCTTTCAGGGGATATTTCCAATGGTCTAACCACTTTGCCCACCACCTGAATGCAGTTCGCAACGCCGGGATTTTCGACTTCCTTCAATGCGCATAATGTATATAATAAACATTAATTCAATATTCTTTCAGCCCAAGCTGACAGTGAGTCACAATTGACAATGCTAAACGGTGTCAATTAAAAAGTCAATCATATTTGAGAGTTTTAAATTATCTGCATGTAGGGGCTAAGATAATTCTTAGGTTGACCGACTCTCTTTTTTTCTTTTTTATGGCCATCTTTCATTTTTATTTCTCTTCTTGCCTGAAATATGTTGCTATACATCCAATCACGCTGCCTTCCTCTTGCCGGTCTTGCCTGTCAAAGTAAAATTTCCAATACGAACTTCACTCCCCGGCACCTGCTGTACCTACACCCTTTCCCGGCTCCAGACGAAACTAGGGGTACCGGCAATGAATTTGGGGATTCGCTGCTAAACATGCTGATTTTAATGTTCTTACACGTGGCTTCCGGTGTCGGCAAGACCTGGCCCGGCGGTCCCGGAAATTAATGTACACTAAAATTGAGAGTGGGCAACCCCTCGGATTTGGGACAGTCAGCCGAAGGCCAGTATACATGTGTGGAAATTCGTAAACGATGCTATACTTCACACAGGAGGAAGTAGATTGGCTGTCAGGGTCCGAAGGATTTCCATGTTGTCTAATAGCGTGTTCGGTAGGGACGGAAACAGCGACTGATTCTCGATCGCTGCTCGAGCAACTTTGATAATTCTGTCATAATAGTTCATACCATTTCCCCAGTCTAAAGAGAAAGACTAGTCCACTGCATTTTACTTTGACAAATTCACAAGATGCTTTGTTTTAATTTGATATTCATTTAGATAAAATAATATTCGGAAATAGGTTTTTCTTACCAGTCAACCCCAACACCAACAAGACCAAAGGTGTCGATGGGATCCCAAAAATCTAAGATTTGATCCAGACAATTCGGTCTTGTCTTCGCCAGGCTAATCATCAGAGAAAACCGAGTTCAGATATTCTATCTACCTATCTTTACCTCTATAAGCCATATCTATTTCGACGATATTGACCGAAACTTCCTGCTTTACTACTGCCAAATTTGCGGTTTCGCCCGAATTCCGAGCGAACTACTAGTCCAGCAAAAAAAGAAAATTCAGAAACGAAGCCGGCGTATCTCCTTATCCCTATAAAGAAATCTAATCAACTTTAAATAAAATTTGACTTAAAAAAATGCGGGTACAACCGGATTCCGGACTAATTATATGTCCGGTTAAAAAATGATCATTATATACAGACTCAGCGTCTCTTCTTCCCCCTAAATATATCATCAGATCAACTTCAGATAAAGCTTTTATTTTTAATATATTTTCTGGTTTTGGCCGGATTGCAGGCGAACTAGTTGTCCGGCGAGAAAATGGTTTTCACCATCGGGTTCAGCATGTCTCCTTACCCATAAATCAAACATTTAATCAACTTCAAAGAAACTGTTACTTTTAACCAGCTTTCCGGTTTTGGCCGGATTCCGGACGAACTGCTTGTCCGGCGACAAAATGATTTTCACCATCATGCTCAGCATGTCTTCTTACCCCTAAATCAGACATTTAATCAACTTCAACTGAAACTTTTACTTTTAACCAACTTTCCGGTTTTTGCCGGATTCCAGACGAACTACTCGTCCAGCGAGAAAATGATTTTCACCATCGTGCTCAGCATGTCTTCTTACCCCTAAATCAAACATTTAATCAACTTCAGATGAAACTTTTACTTTTAACAAACTTTTCGGTTTTTGCCGGATTCCGGACGAACTACTTGTCCGGCGAGAAAATGATTGTCACTGTCGTGCTCAGCATGTCTTCTAACCCCATAATCGACTGTCACATTAGCTTTTTAAAAATATTTTGTTTGTCCCTTAAATTGAACCCCCTCCCCCACCCCCAAATATAGGGCTACAGAGCCCATCTACGAACTCGACCTTACCCTTGACCCAAACAATCCCAACAGTCCTTAGACCAGAGGAACTTAAATGGATGGTGAGTCTGAGGGCGGATTCTCTACCATTGGGGGAAAGAAGAAAGTTTATAGGTAAAGTTAAGCTATGTTCTGGTCCTTACTTCTGCCCTATGTGCGGTTCACTTGGAGAGGATATTTTGCATCTGGTGGGTAGATGCGTTGAGTTAAATGATCTGCGTAAAGAGATTTTTGGATATAGTAGGTTGGAGGAGGAGGATTTGGTTAAGGTGATGGGGAAGAAAAATTTTGGGGACCTTCGTCGGCTTGGGAGGTTCCTCAAGCAGTCCATGGAGCATCGGGAGCGTTTTTTGGAGTAAGGGTTCCCTCCTTTCGGCGTAAACATTGTGTTTGTGAGTGCTATTTTGTGTTTATGTTATTTTCCTACCATGGCCCGACGGGCTTTTTGGAAATAAATTCATTCATTCATACCAAGTTTCACCAAAATATCTCATTCCCTTCGAGAGTTATCGTGCTTACAGACGGACGGACAACTTTTGCGAGGTCATAGATATCCCTCCACTTACATTTTGGGATCCCAAAAACTGCCAGACCCGCTTTTCCGCTCGCTTTACGGTTTTCGTATCCCTTCGGTGACTTCTTCCCGCCAATACGGATGTTCTCGTACGTGGCATCATCTGTTGACGCTCTTATCGCCGTATTTGGTTGTTTTGCTGAAGAGATGGCTCTTGAGTGCCTAAAACCGTTATTCCGCAAATGGAAAGCTCTAGATGGCGTAAGGGTTTCTTTGTAGTCGGATAGATTTTGGTCGTGCATACGTTGCTTCTCTTGGGTGTTAAGATTTATCAGCGCTGACTCAAGGTGTACCCAGACATGTTGCACCTGTTAATACTATGGTTAAACACAGACAGTCTGTGGAGATTGTGGTTGTCGTACTATCTTCTTTCCATATTTGGGGGCTGGTTTGCTAGTTTAAACTTAATGTTACTTCGCTTGGATGCCGTTTTCCCCATGTAAGCAAGGATCTTGGTCTGCGAACTCATTTACCACAGTAGCCTCTGATGACGGTGGCGAACTCGGGGAGTTAAGACGACTTTACGAAAGAGATGTGTAGACGAATGACACAATTATATCTGTTGTCGCAAGTCCCAGATACCTAAGAAGTTGGTGTTCCTTAATTTAGAAAAAAAAAAAAATACTAGCAGGATTACACAGTAGTGGTAGCAAAGAACGTGTCGGTAGATTTTCAACTGAAACTAAATAAGAACCGAAAGCCTTATAAAAATCAGTAATGTCTAAGAGCGTGTTCTTCCCTACTTACCATAGGCTAGTTACTACCCATGAAGTCACGGATCCTAGCTTCATCGCGTCAAGGCTAGAGCACAGTTTCATATTTTCGGCAAAATATAGTGCCGCGGGCTGGTCGGAGTGATCGTAGTTACCCTGATCGCAGTTACCACTATTCGTAGTTACCCTGCCAACTATGCTCCCTAGCGTAGTAAGCAAATAGTCGCTGTTACTTACTATTTCGAGAAGGTTGGAACGGTCTCCGTAGTAGCCTAACTTTCCACGATGTTGGAACGGAAATAGTACAGTAGATTTACTCTTATTTGAACACTTTTTTTAACTGTTCCATTACCTTGGCTTTTTTACTTGCATATAAAAAAGGAAAATGGAAAAGAAAAATAGCAAACTTGATATCAGCTAACAGCCAATTGTTTCAGGGTTATCCTGGCACAAACTTGAAGCAGTAATTCAATTAAATTTCTTTGATTTTGAATTTATTAAAAAGGTCCTTCCTCTTTTGAAGGCATCTGACGGTTCGGACCGCCGTCTTCTCCACTGAAGGTGCGTTCCTCCCGGCAAACTTTTCAAATTATAAAAAACAAAACAGAGGTGTCAGCTGGGTCACTTTCATAGGTGAATGGTGAATTAGCAAAATTATTACTAGTATTTATAGGGAAAAATGCCTGGTTTGGGTTTTAGTTTTGTCTTCAGCGATCTTCACTGTTAGCAAACGTTCACATAAGTATACCTCTACTGTAATTAATAGTTACTACTGTTAGAGGGTTGGAACATGCTACAAGCTATTTTCGGCTAGGCTAGGAAAAATCTTCTCCGGCGTGAGTGGACACATTGCCGCATGAGGCCGTATTTTTTGCCGGGTGGAGCCGCTGGTAGACGGAAGTGATCTTGCTCCTAGTATCTCTTTTGGCAGAGGTGTATGTTTGTTACTCAGACTGAATAGAGACCATAGACGGGTGTGGTCGTTAATCAGCATAATCTTTGATATAAGATGAGGGATTAATAGTATGTTTGCTCGATGTATGATGTAGTGTCTTCGTTAGCGAAGTTTCTGTCCCGGTTTTGTAGTAAATGGCAAAGTGAGATTTGAGAGATTAGAGATTCTCTACCCTTTCGACGACCGAATCGAACAGTAAAAACAGCAGCCATGTCCAAAATGAAATTACAGCACCAGCTTTAACTCCAACCAGTTTTCAGAGAAGAAGTTCACAAAATCAGATGTTTAAGGAAGAATCTTTCATTGTATTTCCGCAAGTTCATTTTCCAGCTTGAGCGGCTTGAGCCTGAAGAGGACCCTTGCCAAGAACATTTTTCTAATTTCAACTTTAATTCTAAAAAAATGCTAAAAAACAATGATACAATTAAGTAGGGAAGACGAATCGAAGGGAGGGCCGAAATATAGCTCTAAATAAATGTAGCTGACTTATCCGTTTTGCACCGTCAAATATGATTCGCAGTCAGCTTGGACTGAAGGAATATCTATCATCAAAGTACAGAACTACAAATTGCCCATACATGCCGCCGACAAGTATCCATCTTAGCTGGAAAAACCAAGAAGAGACAGGCGACTCCAAAACCAAGAGCAGAAGAATATCTACCCTTTCGACGACCCAGTCGAACATTCAAACAGCAGCCGTGTCCAGAATGAAATTACAGCTCCAACCAATTTTCAGAGAAGAAGTTGGCAAATCAGATATTTAAGGAAGAATATTTCATTGTATTTCCACAAGTTCATTTTCCAGCTTGAACGGTTTGAGCCTGAAGAGGATCCTTGCAAAGAAGGGCCGAAATATAGCTCTAATAAAATTCAGCTGACTTGTCCGTTTTTCACCGTTAAATATGCTAGAAAGGTCTCGGTTCCGCCCTGCTGTGTCTATAGGCTTTAACGTCAGTTTGGTAGTGGTTATTCAAAGACGAATGGATTCATTTTCTCGATGAAGATTCAAGTGTAAATAAAACCGTGTGTTTGTTTGTTTGGACAAGCGTACCCTTGAAGTACGAGGTATTCTGAATCACGCCGTGTGCCGCTTCAACCACGCGAGCGATCTTGGGAAATTATTTCCTATTCCGTCGCAACAGGTCGTTTAGTAATCAGCATCTGAGTCGGCGAGCATTGAGTGATCTTCTTGCTGTGTGTTCTTGATCGGCTACCGCCCAATACATATTCAGAGCAGTTTGTAACTTTTCGGTGTGTTTGTCGATTGATGGGGTGATTGATCGAGTGGCAGCAGTGAAATGTAGTTTGTCAGGATGATCCAAAGCTTGGCTTTGGGATCAAACCTTAGGCGGCTGTCGTAATCTAGATTCGAATTGTAGAGCTATCCCTCATGACCGCCTCGATGTACTGATGATGATATCTGGTAGACTAACTTACGGCAAGGAGGCTAAAATGAATGGCACGTACAATATCGTTAAAAACACTATTTCTCGTTTATTTCTCATAGAAAAGCACAATGGTTTTATTTTAAAAGCTACAAGGAGTAAAAAAAAGAAAGAAAAGAAGAAGAGGAAAGAAACAAAGACACTACGACATCATTTTTATTTTTATTTTATAACTAATCTGCTGCAAGAGAATTCTCTTTCAATCCTGATTTATCTCCAACTCATATATCTCTATGATTTGTCTCTGAAAAATAAATAAAGATAACGAATTTGTTTTTTGTAAATTTGACAGAAAGGTGAGAAAGGTGCGAAATATAAGACATGGGTCAAAGTATGAAACAGGTCTGCCGGGTTCTTAACGCTTTCTGCCCGCAAAGGATGAGAATGCGCTGCAAGGAAACCGGTCGTAATTTGTTCAACTGGGATTCTGCGATAGCGCGTAGTTGTTTTAGTGTATAGTGCGCGACTGCTGTCATTTGAAAGCGGGTTAAGTGTGTGGTAGCTTCATTCCCGCTTAATATCCCAACCTAATCTTGTTCTCACTCACTTCTTGATTGACTCTTGAGTAAAAATTTAATGTGGCCTTCCCTACATATGTGAAAACCGAAAACCTACCGTCGCGAGATATAGTTCGGACTTCAGACTGGAATATTTAGGACGTCTGCCTTAGGGGGATCGACTAAAACCAGGAAGGGAAGGGAACACGAGAAAAGCAGGAATGCATACTAAACCAGAAAGGGCAAACTAAATGCCTTAATGCCTACCTTAAACTTAATGCCTACCCATGTCAGTATACTATAACGAGGAAGGGACGGTGCATTTTGAACAAACTAAACAGAGGAAGGGAATGGTGCGGCTTTCCAGTTTTGAATTCTGGCGACAGCCCTCCTCGTTTTAGTATGCTCTTCCTCGTTTTAGTATGCCCTTCCTGGTGTTAGTATGCCTTCCTGCTTTTCTTGCGTTCCCTTCCCTTCCTGGTTTTAGTCGATCCCTGCCTTAGGGTAAACTAGCCGCAAAGGACCACAAGTACGGGAGTATGAAGCTGTTCACTTCCGGCCAAGTTATCCCTATCACTCTATCTTTCACGTGGTTTTGCATGAACTTGCACTAGGTCCTTGTGGTTATCAAGTAATGCGTTAAAGTTTCTCTGATTGGCTACATTCCCCGAAAGGAAAGTCGTCAGAAAATCTTGGCGGGCCCACTAGTCTACTAAATAGCCGTAAGTTATTTTTGAATCCTTTGCGTTCGTTTTGAGTCTTCGTGTAATAAATGTAAATTGCGAGGTAATTATTCACGGTTCCAGGCTATTAGAGGTTCCATTCACTTCCATTTGCCTGGCTGGTGTAATCTCTTACTGAAGTAATCAATCTGAAGCTACTATTTGCCTCTAGCAGGCCAAGATGAGATATGTCCTTCTTACATTTTTGAGGCATCATAAAGCTTGCTTATAGCTCATAATTGTGGCGGGTTTATCATACAGATAATACTAAAAGGGAAAGAGAGAAGACATTTAGTCTGACGCTATTATGACTTTGTGGATCATTTAAGTTTTGCCCTTCGGGCCCAGTATCTTCCGTGGTATCTTTTTAATTTTAAACACGTGGTTAGAAGCTTTTAGATTTCAATAATAATTCTTAAAGGACACCTGAATGAAGAGTACCAAGTATCATCCCTATCTGTATGACTTCCGTCAACATTGTCTGCAGAAAACCCAATCCAAATACGAAATAGTGTTTCCAAGCTATGATTTTTGCTCCATTTTGCATCTGTCCTTATTTCAGTACCGAACAGTTTTAGAAATGAACAGATGTCTCCAATCAACCCTTCTTTTGGAATATTGTTTAACCGGTTAAGCCCAGACGTATATCTAGAAGAAATTCCAATATGATCCGGCCAGCGCTGTGCAAGATTTGAATGAATTGCGCTTTTTGTCTTGGAGTCTGCATGTGCAAACCTCCAGATACGAACATCCCTATTTTGAAAACGTCATGCTCAGGAGAAGAACGCTCTCCGTGGCCATGTCTGTAAATGCATTCTCCATGGTGTGTTCAAGTATGGTTTCATTGTGTCCTTTAAGTGTTGCTTGTTCAGTGCTATCCAACTTTAAAGTTTAACTGAAAAGCAAACTTATTTTTTTATCATTTAGTTGAATATACTGAGTTATTTAGATTCTTCTAAGAGATTTTTTGATTTTCTACTGTCTGCTCTAGTAGTGGGGTTCAAATATCTACATCTGTCTGATCAAATCTGATATGATCTGATAACAAACGCGGCTTTTCCGTGGGCGGTAATAAGCTTGGTGAAGACTGCTTATTGCCTGAACAAAAAAAAAATCATAATTTTTTTTCGTTAAGCATACGACACACGTAGTACCACAAATATGACAGGGAAATTTCACTATTTGAAAATTAATTATTCGTGAATACTGGAGCAAAGAAGAAACGCATTTTCTTCGGGTCTTCAAGCATCTTGAAGTGAATAGGTGATGGGTAACAAGACTGTCCCATCTCTGCCCTTTTCAGTTTAACTTTAAGGGGCGTCATGTGCGTTTTGGGCTAGAGGAGGGAGGCTGAGGTTAATTGAGGGTAGTCCGAGGCTGAGGTTAATTGAGTTTGCGAATCCTTGAGTTGAACTACTATTTGGGTCATTCTCTGTCAATAAAACCGGGACTAAAAAAAGTGTGACTCCGATTGTAATGAAATTTGGATGTGCTATGGGTTTTAGTCCTAGAATAAGCCCTGTAAAAGGATTTGACAAAGTTTTGAACGGTTTCCGAGTTGCGGCCATTTTTAGTGAGCCAAAACTCGAGAAAAGGCTTGAAAAACGTAAAAAAAATAATTTTAGGATTTTTTTTTGTCTGGAACCAAACAAGCTAGATAGTTTTGATTTGTGTCTTTCTGGTGCCGTTATCTTGAGCTTTTTGACAGAATTTCTTCAAACGACCAGTTTGACTTGTACCAAATGTTGAGGGTTTCATTCAGTAGTTCAGAACACGATTTTTGCCAAGTTTAAGGGACTATCACAAATTTTGTGAATCTGAACCAAATGAGCTAGAGACTTCGGATCAACGTCAAAAGATAGCTTTTTACCAGTTCTAGAAGCTTTGTTATTATTAGCTCCGCAGTACTTCCAGACAATTTGTGATATCCCCTCAAACTTGGCAAAAATCGTATTTTGAACTACGGAATAAAACACTCAACATTTTATACAAGTTTTCAAACTGGTCGTTTGAAGAAATTCCATCAAAAAGCTCAAAATAACTGCATCAGAAAGACACAAACCAGAACTTACTAGCTTGTTCGGTTCCAGAAAAAAAAAATCTTAAGAAAACTCATTGTTGAATGCTTTTCATTGATTTTGATTTTTAATAGTTTTTTTTTTGTAAAAAGTGAAGGTGAAAATATTAAGGTAATTGTTAAGTTATGAATAGAATTGTAAAGATAATATAATTTTAAAGTAGGAGGAGGAGAGAGAAAAAAAAAAGAAACCTCATTTTTACGTTTTTCAAGCCTTTTTCTCGAGTTTCGGCTGACTAAAAATGGTCTGACTAAAAATGGTCGCAACTCGGAAACCGTTCAAAATTTTTCGAATCCTTTTATAGGGCTTATCGTAGGACTAAGACCCATAGCATATCCAAACTTCATAAAAATCGCAGTCACACTTTATTTGGTCCCAGTTTTATTGACAGAGAATGACCCATTTACCCAGTATTTCCAAATAGCTGATTATTAGATTAGATTAGATTAAATTTATTTTATACATTGAAAACATTTTGCAGCACCTGCTAAGAAAGCCCCAAAGGGTTTGTTGGCCGCATGTGAAATGATTTTAAAACTAGACTCTGCTTTTGACAAATTATCCAAGGCTTTGGCTTTGTTAAGCCTTTTTCTGGGGCCCGTTATCTTCTAGCAAAAAACACGGACAAAAACAAATACGCCTAAGCGATTTTTTTTTATCCCAAAACGTAAGCGGAAGGATACCTTACGACTTCGTAAGAGTTGTCCTTCCGTCCGTCCGTCCGTCTGTAAGCACAATAACTCTCGAAGAAAATGATATATTTTGTTGAAAACTGTAAGTAAGTAGGTAATTTATTTATGACCCGCCATTTTGAAAAGGCGGAGTAAATGAAGAAAATAAAGACAATAAACAGAACACATAAACACAAAGAAAAAGACTCTTTGAGTTTGAGGACTCTTTGAATCAAAGGATAGGTCAAGTTCGTAGATGAGCTCCGTAGCTCTGCTTAGGGGGTAGGGGGTGGGGCTCAAATTAAGGGGCCAACAGAATATTTTTTGAAGGCTAGAGAGTCAATTTAGCGGTAAGCAGAAATGCTGAATCCGCGTATGATAATTATTTTCTCACCGGACAAATAGTTCGCCCGGAATCCGGCGAAAACCCGGGATCTTGTTAAAAGTAGAAGTTTTACTTGAAGGTAGTTACAGGTTTGCAGGGGTACGGAGACATGCTGAATCCGTATATGCAAATTAGTTTCTCCCCGAACATAAAGTTCGCCCGGATCCGGCCCAAACCTGGAATTTGTTAAAAGTAATAGTTTTACTTCCAGTTGATCAGTGGTTTGGTACAGGGGTAATGAGACGTGCTGAATCCATATCTTAATTTTGCTCCCGACATATAGTTCGCCCAGAATCCGACCAAAACAGGAAAAATAGTTGAAAGTAAAAGTTCAAACTAAATTTGATTAGAGGTAGTTCAGTATAGGGGTAAAAAGACATCTTGAATCCTTGTATGAAAAATATTTTTCTTGCCGGACAAGTAGTTCGCCTTAATTCCAGAAGATTTGCTAAAAGTAACAGTTTTGTCTGAAGTTGAGCCGTTTGGCTGTAATTGTTCAATAAAACACCACTACGGTATCATTTATGTTTATTTAAAAAGTCTGATTAGTGATAAATAGTAAAATGTTCAAGGAGTCTGACGAAGACCAGATCTCTAAAAGTCCCGATTGTCTGGACCAAGAAGTCCGGTAAAGAATACGATTTTTGGGATCCCGTCGAAAGCTTTGGCCTTGTTTCTGGTTACTTAGCTTTCCGCGGGCAGTCGATTCGTGTCTTAAGTAGTGAAACATGCTAAGTATAAAAATCAGTGAAGTGTTATTAGGGGGTTTAAAATAAAAAGCTGTGGTGTTCTTCAGCGTTTGTTTAAGAATGTTCGGTCTTGGCAGGAATGTTTGACACTACATACCTTGCGCCACTAGTAGCGGGTCAAAACATGATAGTTTTTGTTTCCTGGCTAAACAATTTGATCGAGAAGTCACTGACAGCGCGTGTTCTAAAATTGGTGGCTTGAACGTTATAAATCATTTTGCACTTGTTCCCTTTCTTGTTCCGTACCTTTAACCACATAAAACGAAACCAAAAGTAAACAATAATGGTCTTTTAAAACAACCGCTAAATCATTTTACGTCATTTGCTTCTAGATTCTCATACTTGTTCGGGCTCAATTCTGATCTGGCCCAAATATTTGTTTATCCACGTGAATGGTGAGAGAAAGACCGATCGTGAATCATAGAAATTCCGTCAGAACGAGAATTTAGTTACTGAAAATACACAGTAGGATTTGAGTCCAAGAATGAATCTAGGCATAGACATAGACATTTTTTAATTTCATTAAAAACACATAAATCAAACAAACAGTTTAGCATTAACGGCCACTTTTAAGACACAAAAAAATCCTGATTGTGGCCATAATTCTAACCACCATGAATCCACTATAATAAATACTCTTTCCTCTTATCACACTTCTTTCCTTTCCAAATAATGGGATTTAACCATTCTCTTGAAGGATGCCAGCCTCTCTGACCGATTCTGGAAGGTCATTCCAGACGCTCACACCTATGTTCCTGAGAACAAATCCTGCTCTTGTTGTGTTTCTTCTCTCGTGATCGAAATCCTCCGAATGTCGGGTAAAATAAGGGTGATAAAACGAGTTAGTGTTAAAAAATCATAAAAGTACTCAGGGCTTACCTTATTTACACTTTGAAATCGCTAGCTGGTAATCACGAAGCTCACAGAGCGGCAACAGTGCTTCTGGCATGGATGCTTTAAGTATTGAATCAACTTTTGCGTCGTCGGTTAACTACGGTGACTATATTTTTAAATTTAATAGTTATACTGAAATTTCACATTTCTGCTTTGTGTTGTAGTGCAGGTAACCTAAATACATGGTAATTAGGACATATGCAGTATTTCCTGTAGAAAATCTTCATTGCTCTGTTTTGATGATATGTCTGATTTAGCTGTAATTTCCTTGAAAAAGTCATGCAATAGTTCCTGGGAACTTTATAGATAACTAGGCTCAAGGCTGGCAGTGATTTTTTCAAGCCACTGCCACCCCTCCCCCACCCCCCAGCTCGTCGTCAAGCTCTTGATTAGTCATTGTCATTATGATCGAAATTAGGTGTATTCTCTTTATTTCCTTTCGTATTCGTTCACTCTCGAGCTCTAAAAGTCCGAAACCGGACTAATCTAACCTTCGACTTTTGCCAGTTCCTGCTGTTTTCCATTTTCAAAACCAGACGGAATTTCAGACGTTAGGCATCACATAGTAGCAACATATTTTGATCGAGAAGAAAATAACAAGAGCTACGAGCTCATATGGCACTTGTTACGAGTAGTTGGCGTGAGAAGCGAGAAAGTAAATCTCAGCATTTTCCGGAAGTTCCGGTACCCCTCCTTTCCGCGCCCGGAGTCGGTCCGGACCCTAAAATATGCAATCTAACGCATACGATCTCTCTATTTTCCAAGTTTCATTCGAGTCACTCAGCTCGTTTACTCCCTATGCGAGCCACAACATTTCTAGGACTCCGTCTTCAACTCCCCCCATGGTGGCCGAATACGACTCGGACAGATAAACTTCGCATCTCTAACACTTTTTTCCCGTACATCAAGTTTAACCCGAACCGGAGCATACCTTCAAATTTCTGGTTCCCGCTTCATCCTCCCCCTACTTTGATCGGATCCGGTTCGGACGCCAAATGACCAATCTAGGCCGAATAAACTTGGTACTGTCCAACTTGCATCCCATTCGACCAATCCGTTTGGATTTTGTGCATGTCACAATGTTTTTGGACCTCCCCCCCTCAATTCCGTCAACCATGGCCGCGTAGGGTTCGGACACATGCTTTGCACATCTAGGTCATCAGTTCTTATTACCCATAAAGTTTCACTTGAATCGGACAATCTGTTCGCAACCTACGGTAGTCAATAATTTCCTTATCCCCCCCCCCTCAATTCCCCGAATGGTCTGATCCAAGAATGGAAGTCTTCCTAGGGCATTGTGTCGGGTCCTTAAGTCGATTTGGTTGGATCACTAACATGTCTTCCAAGTTTTATCGCCCTTAGCGCACGTGGAAGGATCCTAATTCCCGATCACCGGAATTCCGGGAAACCCTCTCCAACTCCCCCCACAGATCCCCGACACGATCCGGTTCTGTCAATTACGTAAACCCAATACCCAATTTTTCCGGATCTCCCTCCCTCCTCCCCCCCCGGATGCTCGGACTTAATCATCTGGGGTCCCTGATATGCCTGCCAAGTTTCATCGTCCTAGCTTATGTGGAAGTGCCCGAACTAGCAAAACCTGGACAGACCGACCGACCGACGGACGGACAGAAATTGCGATCGCTATATGGCACTTGGCTGAAGGGTAAGTGCCATCGAATGAAAGGCGACAGTAGGCCTATAGAGATATTAACAGAGAATGAGACAAATTTTGAAGCCGTCCTTAAGTAATTAGTAGGGAGGCTACTGTTCGAATAAGCAGCATGTCTTCTAGTCAGGTATTCTTTCTGCAAGGGCCATTTATTGTCGTCAGGGTGGCTATTTGTTGGCGACTTCTATTTCCCCAGCCAATCTTTTTTTGAGTCAAACTGTTTGGAAATAATTTACGTGTCCGACACTCGGTTGGTGTCAGGGAACAATTTCATTAGTCGCTTAAATGTCCCATAAATGTCGCCGGAGCTGTAAAGTCATTTGTCCGGATGTCACGACATATAAGGGCAGCCGTGTTTGTGCTGCGCTGGAAGCCAGCGGCGCAGTCTAGTTGCTTGCTTCTGAGACGGCTTCCTCTGCACAATCAGGGCATTCTCAGTCTCCAGCGATGATGATCCTGCAGTTACCAGGCAGCTATGCGAGAGCGAGCTTCTAGTTTACAGGAGAGACTCGGACCGAAACGGGAAAATCTCAGTGTTTCGGCAGACGTGCAGTAGGCTAGTGCGTAGTGGCCACGATGGCGACAATAAGGGAACTTCAGCATGCTCTGGCCGTCAGGACCGAAGAGCTTCGTGATTATGAACGGGTAGTGAAGACCCTACAGAAAGAATTGATCGATAAAGACTCGGTAATAACGCAGCTTAGGAATGAGCTAGACAAGTACCGACAGGTCTTGCGGTCGCCGACGCTGGCGACGAAGTTTCAGCAGTTAAAGACGGACGAAAACGGATCGAATAGGAATCCCGACGTGCCGTGGAGGAAACCTAATGGATTAAATAATCACATCGAGAGCCGTATGAAAAGACAAGCAATATCCGCGGAGCCCGTCAGTGTCAAAATGCTGAACGACATAAAAGAAACGGCGATAAAAAAGATTCTGAAATCCCAAAGGTAATAGGCTATTCTCTGCACATTGACCGAGAATGGAAAAGTTGCTCCCGTCTGACTTTCGTTGGAATTGCACGACGCTTATGCTAGATTTGAACTGAAGTTGGGTGTTCGGGCTGGTTAGGAAGATACCAGACATGATCTGGAAATCGGGATGGGGACATACGAGGCGAAACTTGTTATCCACGGATGAGCAAAGCTACTAACATGCGGATTAGTCAAAAGACAAATGACTCAGTAACGAGTCGTTTACCAATTAGGCACATCTTTCGTCCACCACACTCATTATTTGTGACGTTTAGTCAGGACTGGTTCGTTCTTTTTTAACAGTTATTTTTCTCAAAACTTCATACTTTTTTGGATCGTAAAACGTTATTGTCCATCCGTTTGTTAGCACGATAATTCCTAAAGGAACTGAGATATTCTGCCTGCAATTTGTTTGAGGCTTTGTTGGGTCAGGAGACTACAGATGCAGTTTGTAGACGGTCCCTAAAGACGTGTATTTGGGGGTGGGGGGAGGGGCTTTTATAATAACGAATATTTTACAAAAACTAATGAGATAGCCGATTCGTAGGTAAGGAGACGCGTTGAATCCATATATGAAACTTGTTTTCTCGCCCGACAAGTATAGTCCGTCCTAACCAAAAGTTTGGAGAAACTTTTTCTTTTTTAAATTAATTAGAGGCTCGGTATAAGGGTAGGCGACATTAATTAATCTTTTAAGTTTTTTCAAGTTTCTTTTCCTTCCCAAAAAGTAGTTCACCTGGAACCCGGCCAAAGCCAGGAATTTGGTAGAAGTGAAGCTTTTTGGGTAGAAGTAAAAGATAGAAGTGGATTATGTTTTGCGCTGGACAAGTAATTACATAGGGGTAAGAAAACAGGTATGATTAGTAAACTTTACTTGCTTTTGCTGTCTGGCCGATACTCAGCCGGAATCCGGAATTTAGATAGATAGATAGATATTTTTGTTGATCTTACTCGAAGCCCCGACATGGCACTAAATACGTCAACCATTACGTTTAATGTGTTACAATACTTGAATATATACAATTATTACATAGAAGAAAATAAATCACTTGGAATTCACTAAATTTTTTTTAATTTTCTCAATAAAATACGGCACAAATGAATTCGAATTTTGGTAGTGCTTGCGATTCCTTGATCAAGTTTTTGGATTTCGATAGTGAGGTAAGATCTGTCTGCTTCTTTTTCGTGGCTTGGCTGATACTACCAACGGAATTTAGTAGGAGGAGTGCTTATAATGTATTTTCTGTTTATGCAGGCAATTTTTCATGTCTGAATTAAGTTGTATGACTTTGCGATCTGCGTTGATGTTTCTAATCAAAATAATATCGGCCAACGCCCTTTGAGAGCGTGCCTGAAGTTCATTTGTTTTTTTACTTCTATTGATAAATTCACTGTCTACGACATCAACCCGCGCAAACTATGGCTTAATTCCACACATTTCTTCCAGATCGCGTGACCTAATCAAAGCAGCCATTCTGGACAATGATTTTATGAAAAATCTTGAGTCCGCCCAGATCCGTGAAATTGTGGACTGTATGTACCCTGTGGACTTTCCACGAGGATCCATCATAATCAAAGAAGGAGATGTAGGCTCCATCGTCTACGTCATGGAAGGTAAGGATATTGATATACATTAGATGCAGTGATGGCTCTATGTATCACTGACTGGTAGTGGGTCTCTGCTAGGCACTGTCGGCTAGACCGCATACCTCGAAGGGCTCTCTTCTTCGTTACATTAGCAGGGTTGAGCTGGTCTCTAAGTGTTCGTGGTGATAGGATTTTTTTTTCTAGCTTTTTTCTAGCTCAAGAAGGGCCGACATATATCTAGAACTAAATATCAGCTGAGTTGTCTATTTAGCGCAGTCAAAGTTTAAGCTGTTTTACTAGGAACGTGTTCCACCCAGGGTTGCCACATGTCGCCCGATAGTGTGAATTGTCACTCTATTTTGTTTTTGTCACTCTTGTCCTACATAGGACATACAAATCACTCTATTTGAGATTACGCCCAAATGTGTCATTTTTGCAGCAGCGATTCCGACAAAAGTGACTATTTCAATTTTGTTTTGGGAAAATAAATTAGGATATGTAATTTTTGCAGAGGTGATTCCTACCAAAAGAGACATTTCACGTTTTTTTCATGAATATAAATTTCACTCCCATTTCACTCTCTGATTTGGGCCAAAATCACTATAAATGTTTGTAATGTGGCAACCTTGTTTCCACCCTAGTTACCGTAGTTGGCATGACGTCACGAATTTTGGCTTTTTGCCTTCAAGGCTGGAACAATTTTCTATTTTCGGGTGGTCCAGACAATCACGTTACAGATACAAGGTTGTGTTTTTGATCCGAATTCTCCATTCTGAATTCTCGATTCTCGTACAAACTACGTTTTTGCCCCTCTGGCTTCTCCATTCTCGCTTTTGACAAAAACACTAAATTGGAAGCTTGTCCGCAACCCGGTGTACGTGTTTATGCATATTGAACACCCGCACTCTGTTGACCAATGAGGGAGGAGAACGCAGAGAGGAGAATCGAGAATTCGCCATCATGTATGTTTATGTGTTTTGTTTATTTTCTTCATTTACTCCGCTTTCTGAAAACTGCGGGTTATAAATAAATTACTTACTTACTTATAGCAAATTCTCGATTCGGCAGAATCGCGAGGCTTTCCCCGTTCTCGATTCTGACAAAAACACAAGAAAAGGAGAATTCGCTTTATCTGAAGTAGGGGAATTGCCTGACGTCATCGATTCTGGCTTCTTACCGTCAAGGCTGGAAATTTTGGGGAATTGCGAGGAGAATCGTGAGGAGAATTCGGATCAAAAACGCAATTGATGCTGGCCCCACGCCACTTCTGTCACCCACTAAAATATTGCCCCTTTTTTTTATCTTGTAAATTGGTTCGTATTTTTGTGCTTACTTTGACATTACGAGAGTATTACTTTTTGTTTGAAAGTAATGCTTTAAAAAAAAAATACTTGAAACTTGATCGACACTAACGATGATTCAAACACGCACATTATAATATTCTTTATTTTGTTTCTACTTCGTCCAGTCCGCATCGTTCGTTGTTGCTGTTATGGTAGAATATGTAATTTGGTTGGTTCTCCGCTGCAGACGGTTGTCGGAAGTGCAGGCGAAATATTCGAAATTATATTTATCCCTCGCATAACATCTCAAAAAGATAATTAGCTTATTATCAAAAATAAATTGAAAATTACGATTTTGGGATCCCAAAACGTAAGTGGAGCGATACCTGTAAAGGTTGTCCGTCTGTCCGTGCTTCTGCCAGCACGATAACTCTCTAAGCTAGGAATGAGATATTTTGATGAAACTACACTGTCAGAAGTTTCATAACAGATAGCGTATAACACTTTCAAGAATAACACCTTTTCACTTAAAAATAAAGTGTTATGACCAATTAAGTTTACACTATTTCGTGCCTAGATCTCCAACAACACCTTCAATTGGTAAAAATACTAACGGGATCGAAAGAAACATACCAGATAACATCCCAAAGTGTTATCTGTCGAAACCGCGCATCCTTCTGTTGTCGTTATGTAACTTCTGACAGTGTAATATTTTTACCTATTGAAGGGGTTATTGGAGATCTAGGCACGAAATTCCTAAGTGAAAAGGTGTTATTCTTGAAAGTGTTATTCGCAATCTGTTACGAAACTTCTGACAGTGTAGGTGTGAGGATTCTTCGGGTCAAGGGACAGGTCGAGTTCCTAGATGGGCTCTGTAACCCGACATTTAGGGGTGGGGTTATTAAGGGGTTATTGGGGTGAATTAAGTGGCGAACAGTTTATTTTAGCAGCTAATGAGATAGTCGTTTAGGGGTAAGATGACATGCTGAACACGTATATGAGATCTTTTTCTCTCCGGACAAGTAGTCCCAGACCGGAAAATTTGTTAAAAGTAAAAATTCTATTTGAAGCTGATTCGATGTTCGATTTAGGGGCAAGAAAACAAGCTGAATCCGTATATGATATCCATTTTCTTCCCGGACATATACTTCGGTCGGAATTCGTCTGAAACCGGAAAATTTGTTATCAGTAAAAGTTTCTTTGAAGCTAAGAGGCTCGTTGTAGTGGTAAGGAAGAGGTGTAAGGAGGAGTCTGAAAGTTATTTTGTCGTTGGACACCGGACACCGAAACCAGAAAATTTGTTAAAAGTAAACAGTCTATTTGAAGTTGATTCGATGTTCGATTTAGGGGCAAGAAGACAAGCTGAATCTGTATATGATAACCATTTTCTTCCCGGACATATAGTTCGGCCGGAATTCGTCTGATACCAAAAAATTTGTTATCAGTAAAAGTTTCTTTGAAGCTAAGATGCTCATTGTAGTGGTAAGGAGGACTAGTAAGGAGGAGTCTGAAAGCTATTTTGTCGTTGGACACCGAAACCGGAAAATTTGTTAAAAGTAAAAGTCTTACCTGAAGTTGTTGAGAGGTTTGATCTAGGGGTAAGGAGACCTCCTGAATTCGTTTCTGAGCTTTATTTTTTTTGACGGACAAATAGTTTGCCGGAATCCGGACGAAACCGAAAATTCGGAAGAAGTAAGATAGGAAGTTTTGATCAACAAAGTAGACATGACGTATAGGGATAAACACACATGCTGAATGCAAATCTGAGCTTGGTTGTCAGATGATTAGCCATTAGCGTTAATCTGTTTATAAATTTTTATAGTAAAAATGTTTAAGGAGTCTGGATCAGATTTTAAATTTTTGAGGTACCATCGAAACCTTATGTCTAGTTCTAATCGGTTCTCGTACTAGGGATCAGCTAGTGGTCACAGTTGTACCAGCATACAGGATGACATTTGAGGGGGGCCAAGATCACTGACTTACTGGCCCAGCTATTTCCAGAATTTCCTGTAACTTTTTGTGACCGGTCAGCTTCCAAGTACAGATGACGTTCGTCGGCTAACTTTTAACAGCAATTTATTGCTCCTGCTATATACGGTTGCAGTGGGTCTATTAATACATTTTCCGCATTTAGCTGCGTGTATAATTAATTTGTGATGTGTTTAATTTGTAGGCTATTCGGTCTGCCGCTTCTTGAAAATAGATTGGAGGTAATCGAGTAGGTCAGGTGTTCCCGCTGCTGTACAAGCTGAGGTCTTAGTTTAGAGGGTTTCGTGAACTGGAAGCTTAAAGAACCCCTCGCATTATTTTCGCCTCAACTTATTTGCTTAGACTTTGCTCAACAACATTTGCCTAGAAATTGCTACTTCCCAAATCAGATTATTCCTTAAAGTACTGAACAAATTATATATTCGCCAAAATGCGCCCTAAGTAACGATAGAGCGTTTTACTGTGACGATATCGTTCACTTCATAAATGTATGTTCTGCCTTATCTCAAAATAGGTCGTTTTACCTTGAACTTAATTTTTCTTTTCTAACCGTCATTCAGTTGACTTAGGTCATGTCAGTTGTAATTTTATTTTGAAGAAGCTTAAACAAGTGGACAAAAAACTAATAATACAAAAAGAAGATAATTAAATGCCGCAATTCCACTGCTAATCGTATCCCGCTGAGGATGCATCGTCTTCACGGTTGATTTCAAGGTCAGCAACGTTTTCGGTCACTACTAGTGACTCGTAAAATTGGCGGATGGTCCTCTTCTGTGGCATAGATTTAAGTAGAGTCTCCAAGTCTTTCTTCTTTTCCAGTGAGATTCCACGAGGAGAACTCTGGAACCGGAACGCATTAAACCCCTTCTTCATAATCCTATGAGTTTTTAGGGTATTTTTTTTCCCGAATATGTTGCATTCCTTGAATTCGGCATCGGTGTAAGACCGTTTCCCGAAAATTTCCATGGAATCTTCCGCACTTCTCAAACCTTCATCTCAGAAATTCCCTTAAGAGACGGATTTCCTAGTTTCGAAAACTTATAAAACTGGTTGAATTTAAAGACGTTTGTGGAGGTGAACTTTCGAGACTTTCGGTACCGGTTCACTCGGTACCAGAATTCACGGTTAACTGCCCTGTATATGACTCGAAAACCGCCCTATGTAATTCCTTCAGCCTTCAAATTCACGGCAAAACGCCTTATCTTAAACTTAGGGCAGCAAACAGAGAATGATTATTCTCAGTAAAGTGACCTAAGTTGAGATAGGGCATTTTGCCTCGAACAGTTGAAGAGTTGCGGCGCTTCTGCCACATGACATTTTTGTCATTTGAAGCGCGAGCTCTATGATTTCAACAGAAAGTGGTCGAGGATGCCATCTAGTGTCAAAATCGGGCATTCACGCCAAACCGCCCTATCTCAACTTTGGGCGTTTTGCCGAAACACGGTCGTAAAGTTAACTGCAGTATTTGCTACTCGGATTCATCTTACCGTATCGGTGTTTTTTTTTAGAAAAGTGTTTGCTTTTTGCAAAGTGCAATTTTGTGGTCGAAATTTTGTCCGTCCATCTGTCATCTGCGACTTTGGGCACTTCCATATTAGGTAGGAGAATGAATCTTTTTCGCGCGCAGGTTACCTTGTTCTAGTCAGTGTTCAGAAAAAAATGCTCAAAGAAATAAATCTTCACACTCGACGGAACAATGACCAGTGCCCAGTCGCAGGTTTCGGTTAAGTTACAGTAGTTGTGTTCCCCTTTTATATTTATTTATTTATTTGTGACCCGCTTTTTGCATAACAGTGGAGTATGAATAAAACACACAGTAAAATATACATATTAAAACACTTACACAAAACAATGTAAATAAACAGGACAACATTCTTTTCATATAGTTTAAAAACACACACTAAATAAATTTGTACACAGTGACAAGCGCATTAATCGGGTTCAGGAATGAAAAACTAATAATTTCATGGGCTGAGAGGGCAGGATGTTTGTGGAGGGAAAATAGATTTGGATGTGAACGAAAAGGTTTATTGATAGTAACATATTATAGTATACATTAGTATACATTATAGTAGACATATTTGGGCTAGACTTTACAACGCTTACACAACCCCCCCCCCCCCCCCACATTCTAGCCCTATCTCCTTTCTGGAAGTTATTTAGCATAACTGATTTAAGGACAATTCATAGATTGTTCTATAATTATGCTAACTTGCTCAGTAGCCTACCTACTCGGCCCTCCCCCATGGACTCGTAACCGCAAAGTTACGAAACTTTACGGAGTTACTGATCCCTTTGTGGCTGCGGCCCAACGCCGTTCCAAGTTTGACTCTTTTCCATTCCGGTGCCACTCGTATTAAAGTGCGTTTGTATAGTCATTTAGTTTAGTCGGATCTTTTCTTTTTCTTTCCTTTTTTGTTTTTCATATACTCCGCATGGGAACATTCTGTGACATTTTTATATGGGTTAATAAATTACTGATGATTGATTGAATTTATCAACCATCGTGCCATAGAAAATGCAATATGAAGCCCCAAAGCTGCGACAGTGCCACTAATGATTGCATGATTAACTCACTCTATGGCATGCTTGTGCAGGTTTTTAGGAACATTTCACGGCTCCTTTATCTTTCACCTGATCTTTTGAAAAGTGAGCGGTTCTAGCAGTTTTACTGGTTTTTATGGCACTTGCCCTTCGGTCAAGTGCCATATAGCGATCGCAATTTCTGTCCGTCCGTCGGTCTGTCGGTCTGTCCAGGTTTTGCTAGTTCAGGCACTTCCACATAAGCTAGGACGATAAAACTTGGCAGGCGTATCAGGGACCCCACATGATTAAGTTGGAAATAGTCACTTCCCCATCCGAGCACCGTGGGGGGAGTGGAGGGAGGGGGAATTCGGAATCTTGAGGTATTTATAACTTTTGAACGGGTGATCGGATCTCGATGAAACTTGATATCTGGAACGACCTCATGCCTCAGACGACCCACTTAAAATCCGGACCGGATCCGGTGACTTTTGGGGGGAGCTGGAGGGGCCAACCGGAAATCTTGGGAAACGCTATGAGTGGAGGGATCGAGATGAAACTTGGTGGGAAGACACCTAGCAAACACTAGATACGTCATTGACATAACCGAGCCGATTCGGGTACTGTGGGGGAGTGGGGGGAGGGGGAATCCGGAATCTTGAGGTATTTATAACTTTTGAACGGGTGATCGGATCTCGATGAAACTTGATATTTGGAACGACCTCATGCCTCAGACGACCCACTTAAAATCCGGACCGGATCCAGTGACTTTTGGGGGGAGCTGGAGGGGCCAACCGGAAATCTTGGGAAACGCTATGAGTGGAGGGATCGAGATGAAACTTGGTGGAAAGACACCTAGCAAACACTAGATACGTCATTGACATAACCGAGCTGATTCGGGTACTGTGGGGGGAGTGGAGGGAGGGGGAATCCGGAATCTTGAGGTATTTATAGCTTTTGAACAGGTGATCGGATCTCGATGGAACTTGATATTTGGAAATACCTCATGCCTCAGACGACCCACTTAAAATCTGGACCGGATCCTGTGACTTTTGGCGGGAGCTGCAGGGGGCAACCGGAAATCTTGGGAAACGCTATGAGTGGAGGGATCGAGATGACACTTGGTGAGAAGACACCTAGCAAACACTAGATACATCATTGACATGACCGAGCCGATTTGGGCACTGTGGGGCGAGTGGAGGGAGGGGGAATCCGGAATCTTGAGGTATTTATAACTTTTGAACGGGTGATCGGATCTCGATGGAACTTGATATTTGGAAAGACCTCATGCCTCAGACGACCCACTTAAAATCCGGACTGGATCCGGTGACTTTTGGGGGGAGCTGAGGGGGCAACCGGAAATCTTGGGAAACGCTAGGAGTGGAGGGATTGAGATGAAACTTGGTGGGAAGACACCTAGCAAACACTAGATACATCATTGACATGACCGAGCCGATTCGGGCACTGTCGGGGGAGTGGAGGGAGGGGGAATCCGGAATCTTGAGATATTTATAACTTTTGAACCGTGATCGGATCTCGATGAAACTTGATATTTGGAAAGACCTCATGCCTCAGACGACCGACTTAAAATTCGGACCGGATCCGGTGACTTTTGGGGGGAGCTGGAGGGGACAACCGTAAATTTGGAAATTTCCAAAAAAAATTTGGAAGACACCTATCAAACACTAGATATATCATTGACATAACCGAGCCGTGCCTACTCGTGCCATATGAGCTCGTAGCTCTTGTTGGGATCCAAAACATAAGTGGAGGGATACCTACGACATCGCAAAAGTTGTCCGTCTGTTAGCACGATAACTCTCGAAGAGAATGAGATATTTTGATGAAACTTGGTGTGAGGATTCTTTGGGTCAACGGTAAGATCAAGTTCGTAGATTGGCTCTGTAGACCTACATTTAGGGGTGGGGGAGGTGATTCAGTTAAGGGGCGAACAAAATGTTTTTAAACAGCTAATGTGATGACCTATTATGTGGTAAGAAGATATATTGAACAAAAATGTGAAAACCAAGTAGTTCGTCCGGAATCCGGCAAAAACCGGAAAGTTGGTTAAAAGTAAAAGTTTCATTTGAAGTTGGTTACATGTTCGGTTCAGGAGTAAGAAGACATGCTGGACGCTTATGTGAAAAGCATTTTCTACCCGGACAACTATTTCGCCCGGAATCCGGCCAAAACTGGAAAATTTGTTAAAAGCAAAAGTTTTATTTGAAGTTGATTAGATGACAGATTTAGAGGTAATAGAGACGACGAATCTCTATCTGAAAATAATTATCTAACCGGATATACGGTTCATCTGGAATCCGGTTGTAACCGGAATTTTTTTTAAAAGTTAAAGTTTAATTTGAAGTTGGTTTAGATTTTCTTTATAGAGATAAGGATGTACACTGAGTTCGTGTCCCAGTTTTTTTTTTACTCGACAATTAGTTCGCTCGGAATTTGTCCGAACCGGATATTTGGCAGAAGCAAAGCAGGAAGTTCCCGGTCAGTATCGTCAAAATAGATATGCCTTATAGAGGAATATCTGAGCTTGGTTTGCTCTGATCACTAGCCTGGCGAAGACTGAATCTGATGATAACAAGACCCAATTGGCCATATTACAGGTCAGCGCTACAAGTCGTCTAGTTTCTGTTAGTCCCCCTTTGCCTCATAACCAACACTTAAATAAAAAGTCGGATCCATAGGGTAGTGGGTCACTTTCACTTTCTGCTGCTGAGACGTATGCAAAACCTCCATTACCTGGGAGACGGATGACAGGTTTTCGACTCACTAACCTGTGGATCTATTTTACCATGTCTGATCCAAGTGCTGACGGTGAGGCATGGGGGGATTAACATAAACTAGTCGCTTGGAAGCGCTGAACGGGAATATGGTCAATTGTCTGCATCAGATATTAGATTTTTGGGATCCCGTCGAAAGTGGTCTTGTTCTGCCAAGAACTCTACCTGGAAATGGCAGAGCACAGCGTCTTGGAAACCATGCCGCTATCACCCCTGGTCATTAGCGGAAGCGATAAGAATTCTAGGAGACTAACTAGCCCTGCTAATGTGGTGACCCTTTGAGAGCTGGAGTATAGCCAAATAGTCCCTAGCGTTAGCCCATTGCAAGTTTTTGAGCATGAAACTGAAATTAAAACTAAAGATCCTACAGTAGCTACGTGGGTTGTTATAAATGCGTGAAATCGAATGGTGCTCTTGACCGTGCTCTTGTTGAATTTGAGGTTAGTAGTTTTTGCGGTTTACGATATGCAGTATTAATAAAAGTGAAAACTTTCGCAAACCATGCATGCACGAAATTAGGCAAAACTACTCATCCAAGAAAATGCCCGCGAACCCTCAAAACTCATGTCCGGTATTGAAATCAGTAAAGAAGGAAGTTGTGTATAAGGAAGAGGAAAAATCGCCTACTTTTCCTCCTAGCAAAGAACTTGTTCACACGACAAATCGTTTTTTTCCGCCGCACGCGCCTGTCCTTGTTTTGTGGTTATCCATGCCGAAGGCCGATAATTCTGTGAGTTTTCAGTTGTAGAGGATGATATTGCAGTAAATACGCACCTTTTTTGGTTGTAAGACTTCCATTTGAAGTACTGATACTTCATAGTGCTTTGGAAGTGATCGAAATACATCCAGACCATCTTGGGACCGCAGATAGTGTGGTATTTAGAGTGCAGTGAAAATATTCTTCAGTTTCCGACCATTTGGAAAAAGGGATCGCGAATCTGTTTGGTGCTCATGCGGAAGGAATTGAAGCTTGTATTTCTGAGAGATGTTGTACTGATATCCCCCATATGCGGTGAGAGGATCAGTCTAGTCCAACCACTGTTGAACTTTAGAAGTGACATTCTCCTTAAAACTGCCGGACCTTAGAAGAGTTTATCCTGATAAATTAGGTTTACCGAACGAGATCAGGCGTCGTCGATAGGGTCTGAACCAGTGGCCACAGGAGTAAAGCAACTTTTAACCTCACTATATCTTCTCTTTTAAACTTTTTGAAGTTCAGATTGCCTTATTGCCCTGTCGGTCGTTCACAAGATTTGGTCTCACTTTCGCCGCTCCGACTCCAATTGCTAAGGAAACAGCTTTGGAACAGGCTAATGTCGCCTTTGGCTGAAAGGAATGGCGTCTATAGATCATGTCGTCAAGGCCCTGAGACGTGCCTCGGGAAAAAGGAGGACTGAGAAGACAGACTTTTGGAGAGACGTTAGAAGCACGGAAACACTTAAAAGGGAAAACAGGAACTCTGATGGACTTTCGATTGTTGAAAGCGAAGTTCGCGATTGTACATTGAGGACACCAGGACAGGATTCGGGGAGGAGCAGTCGTGCTGGTACCCAGCTTTTCGAAGATGGAACGTGGCAAATAAGCTTGAACAGAACCTTGATAACTAGACAAGACAAAGAAACAAAAAATTTAATATATAAAGGAATTTTACGAAAGAAAATTTTAATATCATAACAGACCTACCACGTGAAAATCTATACAGATTTGTTTGTGGCAGGAATAAATAATTTAATCACTTAGCCTAATTATATTTGGAACAAAAAAGAAAAGGAAAAAAATAAATGCAGTACTATACATAAACAACTATATAAACATTTTTTTTTAAATATTATGTATAAACAGAAGACATTAAACCTCATGGGCCATGGCAATATAGTGTTAGTTATCGACGCGAACGGATTGAAAAATAAAATTTTGAGAGATTTTCACTATTACTAGGTTTGCCCAAAAACCGCTGAAAAATCCTAGCTGACCCATCCGTTTTGAGTCATCTTTTATATATGATTCCCAGTCAGCTTGGACTGAAGTAGTTTTTGATGTCCTCTTGCCCAGCTTTTTCTCAGTCCTTAAGCACCTTGGTGTTAGTCGGTTTCTCGCAGTGGTCCTTGATGAGAAAAAATGAGCCGACATGTTGTGTAATCCTCTGATGCTCATCCGGGTAGCTATTCAAGCCCCCACGATTATATAATTTTTAATAACAACGTCCCATTAGCATGATTTCTCCACGATTTTCTTCTGCCATTTCATAAGATTCCTCCGTCACCGCTAGATGACTTGCACCTACTATGAAAAGAACTTCGTGCTCTGCGCGCTTTGATTTGTAGACAGAAATTGAATTAAAAAATCTGAAAAAATGGATTTAATTGAACTTTTACTCCCTTTCTACTCCCTACGAAATTTCTACTCCCTTTATTCCATATGCCCACACAAAGCGGAGGGAGGCACCGTGGTTCGCTATGATATCTCAGCAATTAACCACGGCGCGCATTTTTTTTAAATAGCCGAGTCAGAGTCGATTAAAGCCTATGAGTGTTTTTGGAAAACAATATTTCCGGATATTTTTTTTGTGAAAAGCTATTTCTAGTAAGAACTTTGCTATCTAGTTAAAACATGTTCGTTTCTAGTTAGAACAAGTTCAAGTGTTTTACTTCGTGACTCTAAACTTGGTAGCCTGCATTAGACAAGCACTGTGGAAAATAAAAATTCGTATGTGCGATACTCGTTACAATAAGAAAAGTGTGAAATAAAAAAGAAAAATATACTTAAAAATGTAGCCTAGCTCCTTACAGTCTTGAGCCAGGGGTTTACTGGATGTCTCATAATTTTTTTTTTAAAACATAAGTTTTATCATTTGTTTAATGACTCACCAGCTCTCAGGTGACCGGTTTCTATTGGGTTAATATACTTTCCTGTATGGGTCAAGCTGATTTATGTTCAGTTTGGTTCAATTTATGTTTTGAACGACCGTTTAACTAAGAAAATCTCCCCTCTTTACGTTTTGAAAGAGTGCGTGTTTTGAAGCAGTTTACATTAGTGTAAGAGTTTTACTGCGTCTAAGAATTGGTTCATATCAGCATAAACTACAAATTCGAACCCTTAAAAGGTGACAACACTTGTTACTTTCTTAATTTGTGAGACATTGAATTGGTAAAATCTTGTGACCAATCGACATAAATTTTATATTCTTCCCAAAATGGGCTTGAAGCTCGTGCCCCAGCGTCGTAGGCACCCGAGGTACAAGCTTATTCGTCATATTCCTCAGATATGGAGCGAAAGAAGAATTGCGAAGTTCGATCACAGCGGATCGTGGGACATCAAGTGCCGTCGAGAGACCTGTCAGACCGGAGTAAACATGAGATGATACATGAGTGGTTGGAAAGACGGCCCTCGTCATACGAGAGCCCCGGCTATGGTGATTTTCGAAGTGTCGAGAAAGGACCTGATCCGGCATCCGTTACGAGACTCAAAGGACATGGAATCTGGCGTGAGAAGCATGATGGAGTGATCGCGGATGCTAGGGAGGGAGACGCTTCGTTTAATCGGGTTATTAGAAAGAACGCCCTTCGTCAAACATGGCTTGATCGGACGTGGATTGATGAAGAGCTCCAGGAGGTTAATGAACCACCGGCTTACTTGCTCCCCTCTTTGTTTCCAGCAGGAGTAAAAGAAAGCGAATACGTGGACGACAGTTTTTCAAGCTTTGAAGAGTTCGATCTCATCACTGGCTCCCAGCCGCCAGTAAATTATGGTATTCTGACAAGTCCTTGTCGAGAGTGGACTGGTCCCAATCGCCTTCTGTACTCCAAGACAGCTCCCGCTGGAGGTCGAAAACAGCATGAAAGAAAGAGCATGGAAGTGAGAACGTTCGATCTCGCGTCACATGCTCGAGCACGAACTAAATACAGTGACATTGAACCTGATTCTCTTGAAGTTTCTCAAGGCCGGTTATCTCCTGACTCTCTGGAAGTTGCAGATGAGTCGCCACGAAGCAGCGTTCCTCCACTAATAAACCCGTGGACCGCGGAAAGTTATGGTACTCGTGAGAATGTGCGAGAGATCAGATGTGAAAGCGAAAGTACATGCTCGGACAACTCACAAGATGCTAGCGAGAAACAAAAATCAAAAACTTCCTCAGTTATCGATTGTGACGATATGGTCAAAGCGAAAAGGTGTGGGCGCGCGGAACGTGTTTTAGAAACTATACGGGTGCCATCTATTGAAAATGGCCACCTTTCAGACTTGTTTAACGAACCCTCAAGTCTTCTCATCCCGAGGCCGAAGTTGCTGTGTTCACAAGTTTCTTTAACAAGGGAGAGAAGTCAGTGCTCTAGTCGAAGTTCCAGGTCACAAGCCTCGCGGAGGTACCATGATACTTGGTCTAAGTTGAAGCAACCCAATTTGAGTGAATTAGCAGTGAAGAAAAATGAAGAAAAGTGGAGCATCGCTCAGATATGGGGCTCCTGTCGTCAGGGACGAGACGAAGGAATGGAAGTTCCGGAGAAGATCGATGGTTAGAAATTAGATCTGTTTTCGGATTTCTTTTGACAGGTTTTTCGGAATAGATGATACGGTTTTGGGATATTTTCCCATTTCAGAATGTCCAGAATTGCGAAGTGAATGATGGAGGCAGACATTTTTGGGTTAGACTTTGTGCCCAGTTCTAGGATTTGTTGTGACAGGGTTATGGGAATAGATAAATGTGGGGATATTTTCAAGGCAGAATGCCCGAGTTGCAAATTTATGGTGAAGGCAGGGCGAAGGGCTAAATCTTGTACCCGTTGCAATTCTTTTAGGATTTACCGGGAAATGTAATTTGGTTGATGCTTTCCATTGCAAATTCCGAAGTTGCGAAGCTAACGAGGGATTGATATTTTACATTACTATTAATTACATTTACATTTGCATTACTATTAATGCAAGAAAGAAGCTTTGTGCCGTATTATTATTTTATTATTATATTATGATTTACGTTTCTTTTGTCTGCCATGTTGTTCTAGCAGAGATATGCAATTCACTGAATTGGTTTTCCATGGATGTTGACCTGACAAACTGTACCCAATTGTCTGACATTTTTATTCCCTCTGCATAAAAATGGGCAAGTTTAAAGGTAAAATGGGAATATGAGGTACATGCTATAACATTGTCCCTAGGAGGTAATGGGATTACATTATCGGCAATCACGTATTCCGGATGTGATTAGGGACTTGTTAAGATCCACGTAGCCTACACAAAAATGACTAAAAACGGATCAGCAAGCTAGGATTTTCTTCGGAGGTATTTCGACTCGTCGTGGCAAGGGTCATCAGACTGTAACTGGATTGCAGGCCCATTTCTTGCAGCACAAGCCTGACGAGGATTCATGCCAAAAAGAGCCGAAGAATATCCTACCTAGCTTATCCGTTTTTAGTGTTCGTTGGAACAATCCACTATTGAGACCTCTGTAGCGGCTTTCGGTTTCCTGTTTTCACCGTATTTTGTGGAGCTCATAACTCGTGAACCAGTGCAAGTATCAAGCTCAAACTTGGTACACTTGTGGGTATTGGGGTCTAGTTGTGCCTTTTGGGGGTCCTACCCCGCCCCCCAACCGGTTCAGTGGCATATGGGACCAGATTGCCCAGTGAATAATGTTCATAAGTTGACAAGACCTGGACATGAAATTCCTTGTACTTGCAGATCCTAGGACTGGGAAATTGCTTTTAAAGTTGCACATCCCCCACCCACCCGTCGTTGAGCAACTTGGCCCAGATTGCCCAGGATTAAAGTTCGTTACCCGTGACAGGAATCATCAGCAGGGGCGTCACGACTGGAGGGGGGTGACGCCCCCCCCCCCAACGCTTTCGGCCAGTCGGTAAAAAATAGCCGAGTCGGCGCGAAGCGCCTCCATTGTTCGTCAAAACAGTTGATTTTTTTCATAAAAACAGACGCTTTTTCTGAAAATTGGTCGATTTCTCGTCAAAATAGTCGGTTTTTCTGAAAATCAGTCGACTTTTTTCAGAAATGTAATTTTTGTTGTGGAAACAGTCGCTTTTTTTGCAGAAAAAGTCGGCAAAAATTACCAGCCAGTCGGTAAATGGCTCGTCCCCCCCCAAACATTTTGGCTAGTAACGCCTCTGATCAGCAGGTATCAAGTTGAAAATTGGTAGGTTTGTGAGCACAGGGTTCTCTTTTTCCTTTTTGCGGGTCTCAAACCCCACCCCCACTTAGTTCAGTGGCATTTGGGCCCAAATTGCCCATTTTGTAATGTTTTTAACTTGACAATTACTCGAGATAAGGCAGATGAAATTCCTTTGTGCTTTTGAATCGTAGGGGTTGGGGATATATATGTTTAGTTAAACTACCCGGAAATCCTCCCCACTCGTTGGCAAGCGGGCCCAGTTTGCCCATGAGTTAAGTTTTCGACCCGTGACCGGAATCAAACTCTATGCTCGACCCTTGACATAAGAAGTCCTTTGGTCTTTTTGGACCCTTGACGCTAAGGTTTCTCTGTTTCAATTGAAACAATACGGCATCTTTTTCTCTGAAGTAACAACAAGTTTTGCTCCTCCGGTAAACCTTATATCACCGAAAAGATAAAATCACTCATTCTACACAAATTAAAACTGTTTCGGCATGGAAAAAAGATGCTGCAATTGCTTTGCGTAAAACAGTAAAGAAAGAAATCAGACGAGCTGCTTCCGATTACGGAAGGACCAAATTAAATGTTCTTAAACAAAGTAAGCCCCGCCAGTGGTTTAGAAAAGCTAAGGAGCTGGGTGGTTGTACGCGTAAGAACCTGGAATTCTTGTTGGACGAGCCACCTCTGCAGACGTCAAATGAGACCAACAAGCTTAGCCGCAATAGTCCAAACTTTTCCTCCATTTTCAACTAGCCATAAAACCCAAGTACACCAGTAGAAAATATTCCATAAATTACAATTAACGAGATTATTAATAAAATAAGAAGCTTAAAAAAAACTGGCATTTGCCCCATTGACATCCCTACTGCTCTGATCAAAGCTTTCCCAGACAAATTATCTATTCCGCTGTTAAGTATCTTTAATGAAATCAGTAAGTCAGGGAAATTATCCGTCTTGCTGGAAGTTAGGGTATGTTATCCCGTTTGAGAAAAAGGGAGGCCTAAATGACTTCACTAGAGTACGACCAATTACACTGACCCCGACATTTTCAAAGATGTATGAAAGTTTTCTTGCCAATTGGTTGAAGGCAGAAATCCTGGAACTGGTTAACCTTAAACAGTTCGTGAACCTGAAGGAAACGTCTACCTCTCATTACCTTGTGAGTTTACTGGTTTCAGTTTGTAAAAGCCTTGAAAATCCTGAAATATGGTTAAATCTTCTATTAATTGATCTCAGAAAGCTTTTGATCTTATTCATCATAATTTTCTTGTTGAAAAGTTGCTTTAAGAGTTTAAAGTTAGTCCATTCTGAATGAAATTTAATTTCTTTTTTGACAAATCGATCACGAATTGTCAAACATAATAATGTTTTTTTTCTTCTGAACCACTCCCTATTTTTCGTGGGGTCCCCCAAGGTAATTTACTAGGTCCGATTTTATTTTTAATTATGATAAATAGTCTTATTTCTGAGTACCGTGGCCGATGGAAATATGTTGACGACCTCTCAGCTCTTCACGTTTGCCGGCGAAATATCAAGAGCTCAGCTATGACCATTCTGGATGACATTACCCAGGAAGCTGCTCTGTCGCTAATGAAAGTCAACTCCAAGAAATCTTGAATTATGACAGTTAACTTTTTAAAATCTACCCCAGCATTTCTTGACCCCTTTCCCCCAGAAATCGCCGTTGAAAAAGTTAAACTACTCGGAGTTACTTTAACGAATGATCTAAAATGGGATGCCCACATCAAAAATATTTTAAAACAAGCCTTCCCATGCATTGCTGTTTTGAAACTACTTATAAAATTCCCTTCTAAAGACCTCCTCCAAATTTACGTTAGTTTTATCAGACATATTCTTGAATACGCTTGTCCTGTTTGGCACTTTGGGCTCTCTTCAGAACACACATACCGCATCGAGAACATTCGAAAAAGGGCCCTCACGATTATTAACGGGAAGGGTAAGGTGCCTTACAGTTACCTACTAAAAAGGTTCAAGCTGCCTGCCCTGGAAGAGAGAGAACCCGCCTTAGCATCGGTTTCGGTACTAAGACCTTATCTGTTCCCCGAGTACGTAATATTCTCCCTCCCTCCTATGTTCCTATACGTATGAAGAGATACGTATGGGAGAAATCCCAGAAAATCCCCAAACTAACACCCTCTTCATGAAAGATATAGCAGGGGTCTTGTTCCAGCATTTGTTGGGTTGTTTTCTTTCGTCACACGACGATACAGTGACAAAGTGTGATGTTATTTATAAAAAAAATTTCTGACGAAAAGGTAAAATTCGGCCGTAACGCTGTGACAGCTGCCTTTGGAAAATAAAATTCTATTCTTGTAGGTCTAGATATGGAATTCATGGGTAACTGGGCCAACATTTCCCATGAGTTACGTCCCCCGGAACATCCAAAAATAGTCATATTTAAAGGCTTTTCCCTCTGATCTATGTGTTTTTTGTATTTTTTTGTCCGACCAGCAGACCCCCCCCCCCCCCCCAATAAATTCCTGGATACGGGCGTGTGTTTATGTATATACGCTGATTTTGGTGTAACAGCAAATAAATAAGACCACGCGGCGTACCTCATTCCTTGATGATCAGTTGGAAATTGGACGGTTTTGTCAAATGATCGATGATATTCTTAATGAAGTTGTGACAAAGGGGGTATTAGGCTGCTACGATTTGGTTTGTAGCACTTGTTACTACCTTGCTAGTGGAAAAGAGGTTTAAGCAAGACATACAGTATGGAAACTGAAAACCCTTCTTGCAAGCTCGTCGGTTCGGTTTGTTTACATTAAAAGCTCTTAAACTGGGATGATTTCAAAATATGTCATTTTAATATTTCTTTGGTTATTGGGAATGTGAAATGTCTAACGATGTTTGTTTATAAGATGTGATACAGATTTTACTTTCACACTCCATGTCTGAGCGCTTGCGCACCTGTTAGTTTTTTTTTTTTACATACGTGATTCCCAGACAGCTTGGAGTGAATAGTATTTAAGCTGCATCGATCAGCAAGGTTTATTAAAAATGCATTTACTGTAGCCCCTGAACGAAACTGACTGAAGCTGAAACTAGCAAAGGTGACGTACAGAACGATAGCTTGGACTGGCTTAGTTCGAACCCATTTTGTTTGGGTTATTTCACCTACATAAACTGTGGTGGAAAAACAGAGTGAAAAGTTCAGAGCCTTCAAAAGAATCTCCTCACTGGACCATTTAAGTTTCAATCCTTTTATGTATCTTCTTTTTTGTTCTTTTACCAGTTGTTTAACCTAAACATTATCCGGTTACGTTTCAATCCTCTTGCTTATTTCGTTTACTAGTTGTTTTTTGTTCAAATCCGTTTGACGTGTCTTTTTTTTCATATAGCTTACTGATAGTGTAACATAATTTTTTTTAGATGGCAAAGTGGAGGTTTCCCGAGAAGGCAAGTTTCTCAGCACAATGGCGCCTGGGAAGGTTTTTGGGGAGCTCGCCATTCTTTACAACTGCAAAAGGACGGCAACGATCAAAGGTACGAGTGATATCAAACTTATTTGATCCGTTGAGTGTTACCCCCAATCAATACCCGGTGAAAAATATTTAGCCTGCGTAGTTGTATGATAGTTGTACGAAAAAGTTGCATGTATTGATTTGTAACAGTAAAGAATACTATCATTAAATGTGCCTCAGACTGGGCCAGTCTTAAGCAGTAGTATCCAGTAGCATCCTGTCTTGCTACAGTATCACACAGTCTTGCTAATAGTAGCATGCAGTAGAATGAAGTAACACGGTAGCTTGGACATAGAAGCTCGTAGTAGTATCAGTACGTACTGCATGCTACTTTTTCGTACATCTTCATACTACTAACTATTTTGAGATACATTTCTCATCGAACAAGAGCGACGAGCTACTATGGCACTTGTTACGAGAAGCTGATACGAAAAAGTGAATCAGGATGTCACAAATTTCAGCCTTCGAACTTCTCCACTGTCGTTGGTTCAGACTCGGACCAAGAAATGGGCCGGCTAGGTCCTCTATTCGTACCATTGCACCCACAAAGTTTCACTCGAATCTGAGCAATTTTGGGAACTGTACCTTCACTCCAAACCCCCACACCTAAGGTCGGGCCCTAAAGTGCATCGTCTGGGATATATTAACTTTATACCTTACATGTTTCATTCCAACCGCTCCACTGGTTTGACCCCTAGGCGTGTCACACATTATCCGAGTCCCCGCCTTACTCCCCTTGCCGTGACCGAATCCAGTTCGGACACATATATGGATCAACTAGGGCATCCTTTTTTTATCATCCATCTAGTTTTACTCGAGTATGAGCATTTCCGGTACCCCTCCCACTCCCTTCACCGAGGCCGCATCCGGGTGGTCTACCTTTCAGGTTTTTATCCCACTCGCTCCGCTCGTTTGGTCTCTAGTTTGTGCCACACAGAAATATAACAAAGCGTTCCGGGGAGGCTCAAAACCGCCGGGAAGGGTATAATAAAATATAATTATAATATTGGATTATAAACTGTATCTTACCGCGAATTTAACGTCTCACACGAAAAAGATGAATTAGTTTGTGTGTGTTTCTAAATAACTGGGATGCGAGCCTTCGTTCTCAGCGTGATCCCTCAGAATCCCTTTTTTCGGGGTTAATGTCGGATGTCGACAGTATATAAGTAAGTAGTAAGTAATATATTTGTAACCCGCCATTTCGAACAAGACCAAAGGTTTCGATGGGATCCCAAAAATTCAATATTTGGTCCAGACAATTGGGTCTTCTCTTCGCCAGACCCAGTCTTCACCAGACTCTTCGAACATTTTTACTATTAAAATTCAGAAACAGATAAAGGCCAAATAGCTCATCATCTGAGTTCAGATATGGATTCAGCACGTGTGTTTACCCCTATAAGTCATATCTGTTTTGACGAAACTTCCAGCCACTTCTGCCAATTTTCCGGTTTCAGCCGAAATCCGAAACTACTTGTCCGGCAAAAAAAATAAGCTAAAAAACGAACTCAGCGTATCTTTTCTCCCCAATACTAACATCTAATCTAATCAACTTCAAATAAAAATTTAACTTATAATAAATTTTTCGACTCAAACCAGATTCCGGTCGAACTATATGTCCGGGTAAAAAATGATTTTCATACACGGATTCAGCATTTGTTCTTACCCCTAAATTGGATATCTAATCAACCACAAATAAAACTTTTCCCGGTTTTGGCCGGGTTCCGGGCGAACTACTTACCCGGGTAAAAAATTGTTTTAACACAAGTGTTCAGCATGTATTCTTACCCCTGAATCGAACATCTAATCAACTCTAAAATAAAACTTTTACTTTTAACAACCTTTCCGGTTTTGGCCGGATTCCGGGCGAACTAGTTGTCTGGCGAGAAAATGGTTTTCACCATCGTGTTCAGCATGTCCTCTTACCCCTAAATCGAACATCTAATCAACTACAAATAAAACATTTACTTCTAGCAGACTTTCCGGTTTTGGCCGGATTCCGGGCTAACTACTTGGCCGGCGCAAAAATAGTTTCCACCGTCGTGTCCAGTATGTCTTCTTACCCCTAAACCAAATATCTAATCAACTTCAAATAAAACTTTTACTTTTAACAAACTTTCCGGTTTTGGCCGGATTCCGGGCGAACTACTTGTCTGATGGCGAAATGGTTTTCACCATCTTGTTCAGCATGTCTTCTTACCACATAATCGACTATTACATTATCTGTTTAAAAATATTTCATTTGCCCCTTAATTTAAACCCCCTCCCCCACCCCTAAATGTAGAGCTACAGAGCCCATCTACGAACTTGACCTTACTGTTGACCCAAAGAATACTCACACCAAGTGTCATCAACATATCTTATTCCCTTCAAGAGATATAGTGCGCACAGACGGACAACTTTTGCGATGTCATAGGTATCCCGCCACTTACGTTTTGGGATCCCAAAAAGCGGAGTAAATGAAAGAAAGTAAATAAAACACATAAAGACACAGGAAAAGACACTAATTTTCAATCTTCAGCCAGGAAGCAGTGGAGAAGGTCGTACATATTACAAAGAGTCCCGTTAATTCCTCTACTCGGAACCAAACCAGTAGCCCTATACAGCGTGAATGCCGTGACCTCTGCTACATGGCTAACCTTTGATAAACACTGCATGCACCAGGGCGTTATTTAAAGGGAGGAGGGGGGCATGAGTGTGACTTCCAAGACAATTGGCTATCGCTATTCTTACACGACACTTTGCAACCTTCATGTCGCCAGAAGATTTTGAGTCTAGAATCCTTGGTGCGTGTTAGCTTTTGTATTTAAACAAAAATACAACAGGTTTTTCTGTCGCTAATGGTATAGAAGAATCAGATCGTCGTGGATTCGAATTTGCGAGAGGCTTTCATCGCATCTTCGTCGATATTCGTACGGAATTTTTGTTAAATTGTATTTTGAAACGGAAAATACGGCTGGAAAAAAAAAAACCTGCTAGCCTGTCCGCAGCAGAAATTGCCTTCCTACCTGTCGAACCGGCAGGTTTCAAGGCACCCAGGAAAGTTTTTTGCTTTTATTCTTTGTGATCAGACCGGTAGATTTTCAAGGTAAACTCAGGACCGAAAAAGCGCGTACGATTTTGGATCAAAGTCGGATCAAGCTTTGACGAGTAGGTTACATCACAAGATAGCACCGACTTCGCAAGGCTCCAGTAAATATTTATGGCGATTGGCGTTCGAAATGCTGGTGGTGTATTTGTATTTTGCCACCTGAGCAACAAGTTTCTTCCATCGTAAACAAATAGCTCAATTTGTCTGGCAATAGCGTGAACTTGAGACAAGCCATCTGATTATCACGCTTCCATCCTATGCCTCTAGGAGCATTACACGGTTTGGTTATGGCTTAGCTTCACGGTTTGTAGCAGACGCAATTACTTTTGGATTTTACGCTTCCAATCATGGGACGATTTAGAGTCGTGACCTTTCGGAAACGAATCAAGTGGTGGAGTTCTAGGCCAGTCGCATTAAAACTCTTTGACATTTAAAGTTTAACTTAAGTTTTAATAGTAAATTCTATTTTATTTAAAATAAAATTTGACCGTCATAAAAAAACAAATTGTGTATCTTCTCTGAACCTTTTCCCACTTACAGTCCGTTCATATGAAACCCGCCTCATTGCTTGTCTTTCTTTACGTCATCCTAAGGTGGTTACTGAGAGAAGTAGCTTTTCACTACGTCACTCAGTACCGCACTAATGGATAATTTGCCATGACCGTCTATATGCTTACTTGTTCATACCAGTTGTCAGATCGAACCTGGTGCAACTATTACTGTTTGAATTTAAGAATAATTAATTTGTTTTGATTGAAAAGTTTGTTTGTTGTATCTGTCAACTTTAACTTTAAATTGAACAATTTTTGGTTTATAAGAAAATTAATTTTTGTGAGTTTGGCCGAGCCTCATGGGCGAAGGGAACTGGAGATATATCGCGACAAATATGTGTTTTTTGGTGTTTGTACATAACGTAACTTGCATCTGAGTGAACCGAGTTCACCTCTCTGCTCAATGTTGTATATTTTTTTAGTTGTATTGAAAAATTAAAAGAACTTGAACTTGAACTAAAGTTTAACTGAAAAGCCAAATCATTTGTGTAGCCTACAGGGGTTGCCAAGAGCTTGACTCATAAAGGTGTCACAATTGCTGACAAAAAGGTGCTTTCTGACACCTCGAATTTTTGTTGTTGTGCATTCCACTGCACAACGCGCAAAATGCGAACAATTGGTATTAGATGAATTTGTAACAACAGTTTGTAACTGTTACATCACAGTTTGGTAACGAAATTTAGTCGGAAATGAGCTTTATTTAAAGCACAATGGACACTTCTAATGCTTTACTTTGTATTAAATGCTTCACAAATAAACATTTCCGACTTCCTTTAGAAGGCGCTACGAAAATCGGTCGTTTTCTTGTTATCCCTTGTCTTTACCTCTCTGGCATTTCGGCGACCCAAATCTTAGGAGCTGGGATATCGTGGAGGAAATTAGAAAATGCTCCCAGCAATGCTTGATATAAAAGGATATATAGGCGGATATATCAAGCAGCAGATGCAGTTTACCTGATTGTTCTAGTGTTTCATCAGAAGTTCCATGGCTTCAAGTGCCTATTAAAAGTTTTTCTTTGTGGAATAGTGTTGTGAAGCTTGATTAACTTGCTTTATAAAATGTACCAGAATATGCAATAAGCTTATAAAAAATAACATAGCTACAAAAATCATTCAAAAACAAATAACCTATTCAAATCTGAATTATACAAGCTGGCTTATGCATAAAATAAAGATCTACTAAGTGTTATAAGAAACATCACTTTTATCTTTGTCCAAGCTAGTAAATTGAGCACGTACTGGCCCCAAAAATTACGCTTTGAAATATCACAGAGAGGAAATTGTTGAAAAAGCTGCTGATCTAGGGGGTAAGCATTGTTCCTAGGTTATTACAGAGTGGGGTTGGGGTAGTTTGATGTGCCCATTGAACTTTAAGGCTTCAAACTGTTTTTGTTTACAAAATCAAAATAAAGTACATGTTTTGGCAGTGTTTTGGGTGCGGTGATCCGTCAGTTTAGTAAAGTAAACTGAAAAATGCTTTTCTGACCTAAGAAGTATCATTCGTAAAAAAGATGTCACTTTCAGAGAAAAAGGGTTACGGTGCCACCCAGACGCCAAAACTATCAAGAAGCACCAAAAGTGTCACATTTGGCAACACTGCTCCCCTACCATTTAACTGAAATTCCTGCATTATTTGGATTGTATTAATTTTTTGTTTTTGTTTTTAACATCTGCTATAGTAAGACGTTCAGAATATCTGCGGCCTTCTTCAAAACGCAAAACTCTATTATGACGCAGAAAATTTGAATCTCAATACAAACGCGGCTTTTCAATCGCCAGTGATCAGCTTGAGGATGTAGCTGCCTGCGTTTAAATTTATTTTTCGTAAATCGTTTTTTGTCAAGGATACAACACAGGTACAAACGCATGGATATGTCACAAATCCGACAGGGAAGTTCGACTATTTGAAATTTGATTATTCGTGAATAGCGGAACTACGAAGTAGCGCATATTCATCGGGTCTTCAAGCCTCTTTAAGTGAGTAGGTGATGGGTAACGAGACTGTCCTATTTCGGCCCTTTTGAGTTAAACTTTAAAAGTTATCTTTTATTTCCAAAATCACTGCAACATTGACAGAAAGGTAAGTAATAACTCTATGCACACAACATAACACTAGAACGGGTCTACAAACGCCTGATTTTTTAATTTTATCGACACATGTGAAGTTTTAAATTATTCACACTGTCTGATTCTAGGGTTTACGGTGTAAGGTCATTCCATGTTTTCCAAACGCGGCTGTAAAAATGAATTTTGGCCAATTCCATTTTGTGGGCATGGCGGGTCAAGTTTATATGGGTGGGAACGGGTCCTTTGGTGAAAAAGGTTTAATTTACATTTCTGTATAAATCAAAGTAAATAGAGGGTTAAGCCGGGGACACAATGTCGATTGACTTTAACCCGGTACAATATATAACAAACATATTTTACATATAACTAATTATATAAATAAAATCTGTAAAATAACAGCTTTGTTTATTCAAAGGCCACACATATGTCAAGTAACGAAAGAGAAACACAACAGAAGTTAAACAAGCACTAAAACGATCTAAGGACATCCGTCACTGAGAAGCTCCCTCCACACAGGCAGGGCAAAAACGCAACTATTTTGATGAAAATTTTGTGATGAAACTATGAGGATTCTTTGGGTCAAGAGTAAGGTCGAGTTCCTAGATGGGCTCTGTAGCCCTACATTTAGGGGTGGGGGAAGGGGTTTAAATTAAGGGACAAATGAAATATTTTTGAACAGATAATGTGATAGTCGATTATGCGGTAAGAAGAAATGCTGAATGGTGAAAACCATTGTGTCATCGGACAATTAGTTCGTCCCGAATCCGGCCCAAACCGGAAGTTTGTTAAAAATGAAAGTTTTATTTGAAGTTGATTAGATTTGCGATTAAGGGGTAAGAAGACATGCTGAACGCGATGGTGAAATTTTTTTTTTTCGCCGGACAAGTAGCTAGCCTGGAATCCGGCCAAAACCGGAAAGTCTGATAAAATGAAACTTTTATTTGAAGTTGATTAGATGTTCGATTTATAGGTAAGAAGGCATGCTGAACATGACGGTGACAACCATTTTCTCTCCGGACAAGTAGTTAGCCCGGAATACGGCCGAAATCGGAAAGTTTGTTAAAAGTGAAAGTTCTACTTGGAGTTGATTAGATATTCGAATTAGGGGTAAGATAACATGCAGAGCAATTATCTGAAAACAATTTCCACCCGGACAAGTAGTTCGCCCGGAATCCGGCCAAAACCGTAAAATTTTTTAAAGTTAAAGTTTTATTTGTAGTTGATTAGATATCCGATTTAGGGGTAAGAAGAGATGCTAAATCCGTGTATGAAAATTATTTTTTACCCGGACATTCGAGCAGAATCCGGCTGGAGCCGGAAAATTTGTTATAAGTTAAATTTTTATTTGAAGTTGATTAGATGTTCAATATTTGGGAAAGAAGATACGCTGAGTTTTTGAGCTGTCTTTTTTCGCCGGACAAGTAGTTACGGAATTCGGCCGAAACTGGGAAATTGGCAGAAGTGGTAGGAAGTTTTCGTCTAAACAGATATGACTTATAGGGAGGGGTAAACACATATGCTGAATCCATATCTGAACTTGGTTTTCTCAGATGATTAGCTATTTGGCCTTAATCTGTTTCTGAATTTGAAAAGCAAAATGTTCAAGGAGTCTGGTGAAGACTGGATCTGGCGAAGACAAGACCGAATTGTCTGGAACAAATTTTGGGATCCCATCGAACCTTTGGTCTTGTTCAGACAGACTTTTCGAGTCATGAAGACTGTTAAATTCCCAGAGCGAAAAATTCGCTGATGGGGACGCTTTGAAGCAGGCCTGTATCTATGAATTTATTTCGGGGGGGGGGGGGGGGGTGCGTTTCGGTTTTTTTTTTTGCCTGCTGCTCGGACAAAAAAGCACAAAAAACACAAATCAGAGGGAAAAGCCTATAAAAATCGTTATTTTTGTATGTTTCAGAGGGGGGGGGGGGTCAACCCCCTACCCCCCCCCCCCCCCCTGTATACGGCCTTGGCTTGAAGGATATTTCAAGGCTTTCCGTTTTGGGTTAGATCATGCCCGACGACAGTCTGAATCTCAATCTGCTTTGGTGGTAATTGTCTCGTTCCTGTTGTGAACGTAAATGAGGATCAAGGAAACTCGATGAAAACGCCGTTTCTTTGTGACAGATGGGATACCAAAAGAAAAGGACAAAAAATACCACTGTGGTTGCTGAAAGCTTTGATCTTAGAGACGGAGTCGAAGTTATGCTCTTTTCCCCTAAAACCATCTCTGCTCTCCGTTTGCAGACAGTTGTAACTTTTTCTTCTGAAATGGTGTCATAAACTGTGAAAGACCAAGGTGGCTCAATATTCCACCCACATTCACTTTCTTCAATTTCTTAATAGTGAAGTCTCTATTACGGGGGTTGTAAGCTACTTAATCATTGTCTGTCACTGTTTTATCTGATTTCGTGATGCAGGGGTTCCTTTTCGTGAGCATAATGAATCGTCTTTGAATAATTGGCAGTGACAGCTCTGTGAGTTTTACACATCGAGTAGTAAACACTTAGTCCGTGCAAATGTTTCGAATGGCTTCTTTCATTTATTCCAAAAATGTTTTCAACGGATACGTCAGCTACGATTCTTCATCAGCGATATTTCGGCCCTTCTTGGCAAGGGTGCTCGTCAGGCTTTCAGTCCTCTTGTTCAACTTCGGGGAAGGAAACAAACCTGTAATAAAAAATGATTTTCATACACGGATTCAGCATCTCTTCTTACCCCTAAATCGGATATCTAATCAACTACAAATAAAACCCACCAGGTCTCGATGGGATCCCACAAGTTTAATATTTGATCCAGACAATTGGGTCTTATCTTCAACAGATCCAGTCATTGCCAGAATCCTTGAACATTTTTACTATTGGCCATATCTATTTTGACGATACTGATCGATACTTTCTGCTTTGCTTCTTCCAAATTTCCAGTTTCGGCCGAATTCCGAGCGACCTACTTGTCCAGCTAAAAAAGAAAGCTCAGAAATGAATTCAGCGTATCTCCTTATCCCTGAATCGAACATCTAATCAACTTCAAATAAAGCTTCTGCTTTTCACAAACTTTCCGGTTTTCGCCAGATTCCGGACGAACTCTTCGTCTTCTTACCCCATTATCGACTATCACACTAGCTGTTTATAAATATTTTGTTTCCCCCTTAATTTGACCCCCTCCTCCACCCCTAAATGTAGGGCTACAGAGCCCATCTACGAACTTGACCTCACCCTTGACCCAAAGAGTCCTCACACCAAGTTTCATCAAAATATCTCATTCCCTTCGAGGGTTATCGTGCTCACAGACGGACAACTTATCCGATGTCATAGGTATCCCTCCACTTACGTTTTGGGATCCCCAAAAGTTTAATATTTGATTAGGATTAAAGGCGTCACCGAGGGTAAGTGGAAGCGTAGTCACCTGGCCAGTTCATATTGGACTGGAAGAACAGAAAAGGTACTACGAGGCTTTATTAAAAAAAAAAAACAATGAAACCATACTTGAACACACCATGGAGAATGCATTTAGAGACATGGCCAAGGAGAGCATTCTTCTCCTGAGCGTGATGTTTTCAAAATAGGGATGTTCGTTTCTGAAGGTTTGCACATGCAGACTCCAGGACAAAAAGCGCAATTCATTCAACTCTTGTTTAGCGCTGGCCGGATCATATTGGAATTTCTTCTAGATATACGTTTGGGCTTAACAGGTTAAAAAAATATTCGAGAAGAAGGGTTGATTGGAGACATTTGTTCATTTCTAAAATTGTTCGGTACTGAAATAAGGACAGATGCAAAATGGAGCAAAAAGCATAGCTTGGAAACACTATTTCGTATTTGGTTTGGGTTTTCTGCAGGCAATGTTAAAGGAAGTCATACAGATAGGGATGATACTTGGTACCCTTCATTCAGGTGTCCTTTAAGAGTCCAGATCTGGATACGTCCTTTATTGAGGAGAACCCCTCATGTATTAGGATATTGCCAGATTATATTCTGATATTAGTATAGACGTTTTTCTTCGGAGGGCATTCTATATGATGTCATCAATGCTAATAAGGACTGTACTGTACGTCATAAAACAAAACATAAAAAAAAGAAACAAGGAACTAATCGGGTCTAAAAAGTCTTCTTCCTAGGTGGAGTGCCGAGAAATGGCCAAGGGCAGAAACGTGAAGGTCTTCGGCAATCGAAGATAACTTTTCACAAGGGTCAGAGGGCAAAAAGGTTGCAGCTATACGGGAATTCCTATAACGTCGTGGAAGGTACAAGAGAAATCTGAAATAACAAGACCAAAGGTTTCGATGGGATCCCAAAAATTCAATATCTGATCCAGACAACTGGGTCTTGTCTTAGCCAGATCCAGTCTTCGCCAGACTCCTTGAACATTCTTACAATTAAAATTCAGAAACAGATTAAGGCCAAATAGCTAATCACCTGAGAAAACCAAGTTCAGATTTGGATTCAGCATGTGTGTTTACCCCTATAAGTCATATCTGTTTTGACGAAAACTTCCTGCCACTTCTGCCATTTTCCCGGTTCCGGCCGAACTCCAGAACTACTTGTCCGGCGAAAAAAGAAAGCTCAAAGACGAAATCAGGGTATCTTCTTTCCCCAGTAATGAACATCTAATCAACTTCAAATAGAAATTTAGCTTATAACAAATTTTCCGATTCCAGCCGGATTCCGGTCGAACTATATGTCCGGGTAAAATACGATTGTCACACAGGGACTCAGCATCTCTTCTTACCCCTAAATCGCTTATCTAATCAACTAGAAATAAAACTTTGACTTCCAACAGTTTTCCGGTTTTGGCCGGATTCCGGACGAACTACATGTCCGGGTAGAAACTTGTTTTCACATAAGTGTTCAGCATGTCTTCTTGCCCTAAATCGAACATCCAATCAACTCCAAATTAAACTTTTAATTTTGACAAACTTTCCGGTTTGGGCCGGATTCCGGTCGAAATACTTGTCCGTCGAGAAAATAGTTTTCACCATCGTCTTCAGCATGTCTCCCTACCTCTAAATCGAACATTTAATCAACTTCAAATAAAACTTTTACTTTCAACAAACTTTCCGGTTTGGGCCGGATTCCGGGCGAAATACTTGTCCATCGAGAAAATAGTTTTCACCATCGTCTTCAGCATGTCTTCCTACCCCTAAATCGAACATCTAATCAATTTCAAATAAAACTTTTACTTTCAACAAACTTTCCGGTTTTGGCCGGATTCCGGGCGAAATACTTGTCCGTCGAGAAAATAATTTTCACCATCGTCTTCAGCATGTCTTCCTACCCCTAAATCGAACATCTAATCAACTTCAAATAAAACTTTTACTTTGAACAAACTTTCCGGTTTTGGCCGGATTCCGGGCGAACTACTTGTCCGATGACAAAATGGTTTTCACCATCGTGTTCAGCATGTCTTCTTACCCCATAATCGACTATCACATTAGCTGTTTCAAAATATTTTGTTTGTCCCTTAATTTCAATCCCCTCCCCCACCCCTAAATGTAGAGCTACAAAGCCCATCTACGAACTTGACTGGTCCGACGACCCAACGAACCTTCTCACCAAGTTTCATCAAAATATCTCATTCCCTTCGAGAGTTATCGTGCTTACAGACGGACGGACGGACGGACGGACAGACGGACAACTTTTGCGATGTCATAGGTATCCCTCCACTTACGTTTTGGGATCCCAAAAAGTCCTGCTAAGTTTTAAATCTCTTCGCCTCAAAAATTCCGGAATTTTGCAGACAGAGGCAGAACAAAAACTATTATATAAACTACCAAGGGCTTTTCTGTTATACCTTCGTCTATTTGGAACTATCTTTCCATATCCGGCCTCCCTGAACTATTTTTCAATAATGTAGCCTCCCTGTGTTGGGGTTCCCAAAACGTTCGTACGTATGACTTCGTAAAAGTTGTCCGTCTGTCCGTCGGTCTGTGAGCACGGTACCTCTCGAAGGGAATTCGATATTCCGAGGAAATGTGGTGTGAGTATTCTTTGGGTCAAGGGACAGGTCTAGTTCGTAGATGGGCCCCAAAGCTGTATATTTAAGGGTGGTAGAGGAGTTTCAAATTAAGGGCGAAATATATAGTTTGTAATAGCTGATGAGACAGTCGATTAAGGGGGTGAGGACACATGCTGAATCCGAAATTGTTTTTTGTCGGACAAGCAGTTCGCCCGGAATCGGGCAAAAACGTAAAATTTGTACAAAAGTAAAAGTTGAATCTGAAGTTGATGCGATGTTCGATTCTGGGGTAAGAGGACATGCTGAATCCGAAATTATTTTTTGTCCGACAAGTAGCTCGCCCGGAATCTAGAAATTAGCATGAAATCTTAAAACCCAATTATATAGTCGATATAGGGTGAAGAGACATGCTATTGCGACTTTCAAGCATACCGAAGATAAACAAAAAGTGTATGCGATCAGTTTAGTTATCTTCAAACTCCCAGCCGGCATTTACTGGGTCAAAAAGGCAGAATACATCGACAATTCTCTTATGAACTATTTAATAAAAATTTGTCGGTCAGTTTTCGCAAAAGCTCATCGTGCGTCGGGTTACGATAATCTTGTTGGGGACAATTTGCCCACCCGCCATTTCGCCCAAAATATCAGTCACATCCCCTACTTTTTCCCTGCCAGTTCGTCCACCCGTCACAAGACCCAAAATATCCGTCGATTCCACACCGAATCCGTCTTCATACAATCGCAGTGGTCCTCCCCATGTCGTGTTTAAGTCAGTAAAGAGTGAGGTTTCAACAGATTTTGTCTTTACAGCCGCAAGTGACTGCAAACTGTGGGCGGTCGAGCGACAGTGTTTCCAGACCATCATGATGAGAACAGGGTTGATTCGACAAGCCGAATACACAGAATTCTTGAAAAGGTAATTGGAGGTTTTGAGAGAGAAACTGAACTTAAAAGGGCTAGATTGCAGTTCGGGATAGGTAGTCAGTATTTCATTCTCTTGATTGGAAAATTGCCCTTAGAACTGATCCACTGACGATTTGATTTCCCCAGCAGATACGGTTTTAGCCGGATTCCCGGCGAACTGTCTGTTTTGATTCAACCTGTTGGCTACCATAGTAGCAATTGTTTATGAGCTTTATTTCTTCCAAAGCTATGTTTTTCGCGGATTCTGTCCGACTGCGATCACAAGGCAAATACGGACCACGTTTTTATTCAGCATGTTAGTCGGCTTGATAGTTGAGTTTTGCTCCTTTTTTCGTCTTTACCGCATTCCGGCCGAACAATCCATCCTAGGTTGATAAGTAAAGCCATTGCGTAATCAGCCTGTCGGCTCACCACTTGAAGCATATTCTCTTTATCAGGTCGTACAATCAGCTCTGTGGACACGTCAGTCGTGACCTAGCGTACCAACTATCATCACAATGTGCTTTTGAAAATCATCGCGCTAGCGGTCAAATAGTAGGCTGACAGACAAGTTTACCATACCTAAGGTAAATACCCCTTCAGCCCAAGCTGACTGGGAATCATATGTGAAAATGTCATTTATATACGACTCCCCTAAGTCTCTAATGGGGCCCCAAACGGGAAATAGAATCGGGTGTCCTGTATCCAAAATCCCGAAAGAAGTTTCGTGCTTGCTTCGACACTATTTTAGGCGCATTTAGAGCGATTTTGTTGAAATGGAAATTCATGGCAATCCCTTCCTGCGCATTCGTATAAATGACGGTACGGATTTACGTACCGACAATAAAATTGTATTTACAGGTACCTGAATCGTGAACAAGACAAAAAGAGGGTACTCGTCAAACGCACTTATAGTAAATATCTTCTAAAAAAACTAAATGTCGTGTAAAAGAGTAATCACACGTAAAAAATGAAATACCCTATTTAGTGATGGGTTACTGAAACCCGGGTACTTGGTGTGAACCCGGCACCGGACACTTGGTGTACGCTGAAATCGTGAGTGGTCAACCCCACGCTATTTCGCATCTTATGATATATTGTAAATTGAAGACGGATTTTCGGATTAAACTATCCTGCTACCGGTTAGGTCTTGCCCTACTGGTTCAGTCATAGGAATTTCAGCGGCTGCGGCTCTTGTGGCTCTAACCTATTGCCTAGAATACGGGGCAGAGTTGCGAGAGTGTTGTTAAAAGGCTTTAAAAACAAGACCAAAGGTTTCGATGGGATCTTAAAAATTTAGTATTTGATCCAGACAATTGGGTATTGTCTTCGCAGAATCCTTGAACATGTTTGCTATTGAAATTTGGAAACAGATTAGTTAGCAAATAGCTAGTCATCGGAGACAACCAAGTTCAAATATACTTCTATAAGCCATATCTATGTTGATGATACTGATCGATATTTCCTGCTTTACTTCTTTCAAATTTCTGGTTTCTACCGGATTCCGGACGAACTACATGTCCGAGTAAAAAATAATTGTCATATACGGATTCAGCGTCTCTTCTTGCCCCATAAATCTGTCGTCTAATCAACTTAAAATAAAACTTTTTCTTTTAACACATTTTCCGGTTTTGTCCGGATTCCGGGCGAACTAGTTGTCCGAGTAGAAAATGATTTCGCATACGTGATTAGCATGTATTCTCATCCCTTAATCGAACATCTAATAAACTTCATATAAAACTTTCACTTTTAACAAACTTTCCGGTTTTCTCGGATTCTGGACAAAGTACTCGAAACGCGAGACAGTGGTTTTTATCATAGTGTTCAACATTTCTTACCCCATCATCGACTATTGCATTAGCTGTTTATAAATATTTTGTTTGCCCCTGAATTTCAAGGGCTACAGATCTACCAACTCGACCTTACCATTGACCCAAAGAACCCTGAAACCATGTTTCATCAAAATATCTCATTCCCTTCGAGAATTGTCGTGCTCACAGACGGAACAGATGGACAACTTTTGCGATATCATAGGGATCCCTCCACTTACGTTTTGGGATCCCCAAAAAGCGGCAGTTCGCAACCTCCATTTTTCAAGAGAGTCAAGTTTATAAGATTAGGAGGGAAAAGGCCTTTCCGACCTTAGCTTCTTTTGTGCCATCTTCTGTATGCTTTCGAAACGGTGGACGAAAAGGTATTGGATGAGAGGTAGGACGAAGGAAATTTAGACTTTCTGAAGCTCTTCTTTGGGGACGTAGCGGTTCAATGTGATTTTGAGCATTTGAGTTCCACTTTTATACCTAACCCTCATTACACCCTCGCAGTTGTGTTTACTTCCCGTCTCAGATTCCTTGTAAAGATTACCCGCGATGATTTTATCACGCAATAAGGTCTAGAAATTAGTAAATGTGTAACGAGCATGAAACAGTGTTGTGCTTATTTCTTGCGCTACTTCAGTTATTTCTTTAATTACTTGCCTCACGAATGTGACTGGTGGAACAATCCACCTCCCGAAATATGCCTTCGATAGCGACAAAATGTTGGGTGTGATCTGATTGTACTTCCATATTCTGTACATTCCTCCTAAACGTTCTAGCATTTATAAGTGGTTTAGCGTTTCAGCTTCAGTCAAGGATTAAGGGCTTTGAAAGTTGCTTGTACCTTGAGTCTTATCTCCTTGACTTGTCACGTAGGTAAGTTGGAACACGATCGTAGAAGATTGGTTTTAGTCACTTCCGTTGAAAGTCTGAATTTCTCAACCGGATTCTAAGTTCGGGCGTCGAATCCATGGGAAATGCTTTGAGACTTTTTTGGTGTCGCGAGTATTCGCTATTCGCAGTAAGTAAGGAAGAACATAAGTATATTATTGGAACGCGGGCTAGTATTTTACCATAAATATTCTTTGAGCCCAAGCTGACTTCGAAACATTTATTCCAACAATAAATGTTTATAAACGAAATATCGCTGATGAAGAATCGTAGCTGACGTATCCGTTGAAAACATTGTTGGAATAAAAGTATTTTACCACTTGGTGCTAGGCGAAAATATATTCGTAAAGCAAAAGAGAGAAACGTCATGGCCCTCGAGCTTTTTTGGTAAATATTGTACTGTATTCTGTTCTGTCTACGTAGTTAGGTAACTTGTCAGTGTATGTGTGGTCTGGTGGGTTCTAGCTTCTTTCAGAATACAGATCGTTTCTAAATTCTTTTCTGGCTTTTGTCGTAGCTCAAGGAATGAACTCGAGGACATGCCGCCTTGCACAAATATGTATTTTTAAATATGGGCTATAAAGCTGCCACAAGATTTTCGGTCCCCTTCGAACTCCCCCACAGTACCGAGTGTCGAGTTCCGTCCGATTCAGATCTATATTCCGATTCCGGAGTTATGCATGTCAAAAGATTTCCCGAACCTCCTGAGTGCACAGGCTCGGTCCGTTTCGTTTCAGTAATGATGTTTCTAGGCCTTTTGCTTGTTCCTCCCACCAAGTCCCATCCAAAACCCGCCACCGTAAGCGTGCAGCGAGATTTCCGGTGCCCTCTTCAATCCCCCGCAGTTGTCGGATCCAGTCCAGAGTTGAAATAGAATATCTGAGACACGCGCGCTTGTAAATTGTCAAGTTTCATTCAAATCAGGTTACCCGTTTGAAAGTTATGCATGCCTCATGATCTCGGTCCCCCCCCCCCCTCCCCCTCAGGATGGTCTGATCCGGGAAGTGACACTTTCTAAGTCAATATGTATGGCAGCCAATGTGCCTGCGCCCTAGCACATCTTGAAGTATAATACCTTAGTACCTTAGCACGGGCCGATCGACCGAATTTTTGTCAGCGGCGCATTTCAGACTTTAACAGTGCTCTTACAGATGTACATATAGCCAGTTACTAACTATCAGTATTTTCTTATACATGAACAGGTATTGGAGCCACTTTTTTTTTACCGTCTCAGGTGTTAAACTTGTGTTAAGCTTGCAATTTAGTTGTTTTGCTCATATACCAATCCAACCATCTAGTTTGCTGCGCTAAATGGGGATTATTTCCGCGTCATGCTGGGCTGATAACTGAGGTTCAACTCGGCTAACTACTACACTTTTTACTCTTCTGATCTGCCTCTGATTACCCGTTTAAACATCATTACAAGTATTTAAAGATCATGACCTTTTTTGTTCAAAAGTTGTGCTGAAAGTTTCACAGACCTTTATTTACTCATGTGGCTACTGTACTGACATCATGTGTGCAATTGGTACTCACATTATCTATGGACCAGAGTTTTTTTTCAGGCTAATGTTAGGGTTTTCCGATTGTTAATATTCGAAATTAGTACTGTAGACGTATGTTACTTTAGATGATTATTTACTTTTGACAGTGCAGAGATGCAGCTAGGTTGACAGATTGGAAGAGACGGAATATATTTAATAGCTTGAAAGTCGATAAACCACGCAACCATAACACACGAAGTTTTAATACGGGGGGGGAGTACCTAAAAGTAAATGAAAAATGTGTATATTTGGGGTGTAAATTGCGAGCAAAAGGAGGAATATTTGAAAAGCATGTGAACAGGCGGAGATGAAGGGGAAAAGATGTGTTAATCTAGTTCTAAGGAGCCCATTTGAAAGACAATAATAACAATAAGATTCATAAAGAGGTGTTCAATACGAAAGTATTGCCGGTTATGATTACGCCTCTGATGTTTGGGGGTTTCATAAGGCAGGTAAGTTGGAGCAGATACAGTTGAATTATTTGAAAAGATCATTAGGACTGAGTAGTACGACACATAATTTAGTAGGTATGTGGGGGGGGGACTTAGGCCTAGGAAGTCTAAGATGTAGGCGTTTAGTGAGTATAGTTAGTTTTGGGTAAAGATAATTAGTCTTCCACGTGTTAGAATGTTCAAAGTGTCGTATCTGGAGTCCAGGCCCGTATCCAGGAATCTATTTCGGGGGGGGGGGTGCGTTTCGGAGGGGTTTTTTGCCTGCGGGTTGGACAAAAAATTACAAAAAAGACATAGATCAGAGGGAAAAGCCTATAAAAATGACTATTTTTGTATGTTTCGGGGGGGGGGGGGGTCAGCCCCCTACCCCCCCCCCCCCCCCCCTACCCTGGATACGGCCTTGCTGGAGTCCCTTAGAGACATGAGTAAGGAGTCATGGGCTTACCAGATTAAGAAAATTTTAGATGAGTGTGGTGTTGGTGATAAGTGGAACGAGGGTATGGGTCATGAGTTGAAGTTAGGGACAGTAGCTAAAGAAGTACAAAAATATACTTAGGGACCAGGAAATTCAGAGGTGGCAGGTTGACAGAGAGAGAGTTCGAAATGACTGATTTTATAAAGAGGCGAAGAGACATGGAGTGATTGTGTTTATTTTAAAGCGGGTTTAGATAGAGAGGAATTGAAATTAATAATATACACGGGTAGGCCGGCTGGGAGAATTGGTCCTTGCTTCTGCCTGATGTGTGGAGATATGAATGAACGTGTGCGACATATTATGTGTGAATGTAAGGAACTGAATGATTTAAGGAGATAAATATTTGGAGTACATGAGTTTGATCAGGAATGGTTGGAGCAAAGGTTGAAGAGTGAATGTTAGGAATGTTTAGGAAGGTGGGTAGATTTCTCAGGTTGTCTATGACTCACAGATAATTTTTTGTGGATATATGTTATTCTTTGTATGGCCATGGCCCCTGGGCTTTTAGAGTAATAAATATCTTATAAATAAGAATATGAGTATAACTTTTGATTATCTTCGCTCCTGTTTTTGTCAGATATTAGGAGTGTTTACTCTCAGATTTCATTTCCACCTTCCAATTTAGCGTTTCTTACTGTGTATTTATTTTTCATTTCTTTATGCTTTGCTTTTACCTAGCACCCCATTATTTGTGTGCACTTCATTTATTCCTTCTTAACAAGGTAGGCTGTATTTTGCTTTGCCTGCATTTGCTAGCCTAATGTATACCATGTCGCGGTTGCTCACTGGATAGTATAGCAGCCTTGAAATAATATTACCGTATTTAACAATTGGCAAGCAGATACTTTTGGGATATTTAGCTTGGTCATACCCCCATCTAGTTTCAATCGCCTTAAAAGCACACCGCTGGAACCCCCAGCTCCCTAATCTCCTTGGCGTTTTCCGGCTGTAGATGTCAAGCGGGGGCCACCCGTTGCGGTCCTGTGGGCGCTGCTTCTGCTATGGAAATAGCCTCGGTGTTTTGAACGGTTGGCCTTAATCACATGATTAAATATTTCGCCCATTTGGGTCATGGAAACCATGGTCCATGGGTAAGCGTGGTTCTCACTGGACACTTTTCTTCAAATCAGACGAGACTTCCTTTCTGTAGTGAAAATTCTCTCACATTTTTTATGGCACTTGCCCTTCGACCAAGTGCCATATAGCGATCGCAATTTCTGTCCGTCCGTTGGTCTGTCGGTCGGTCTTGGTTTTGCTAGTTCGAGCACTTCCACACAAGTTAGGATGATGAAACTTGGCAGTCGTATCAGGACCCCAAATGATTAAGTTGGAAATAGTCACTTCACCCATTCGAGCATCATGGGGGGAGTGGAGTGAGGGAAAATCTGGAATCTTGAGGTATTTACAACTTTTGAATGGGTGATCGGATTTTAATGAAATTTGATATTTGGAAAGATCCGTGCCTTAGACAACCCGCCTAAAATCCGGACCGGATCCGGTGACTTTGGGGGAAGGTGGAGGGGGGAACGGGAAATCTTGCAAGCGCAAGTCCTAGATACATAGTTGACGTAACCGGACCGGATTCGGGTCGGAATTGGGTGATCCCGCGAATTGGTACTAGGATGGTGAAAATCGGTAGGCATATTGGGGACCCGAACAGACTGCCTTGAGAGTAGTCGTATCCACGATCCAACCATCGTGGGGGGAGAGGAGGGATGGGGAATCCGGAATCTAGTGGCATGCATAAATTTTGAACGGGTGAACGGATTTGAATGAAACTTGGCAAGTGGAAAGAGCTATCGTCTCAGATGTTCAGTCTATTGCAATTTCTGTCCGTCCGTCTGTCGGTCGGTCCGGGTTTTGCTAAAATTGTTAAAATTGTCTTATAAAATTTGTACTTATAAAATCTGATCTTAATCAACAATACACTATCCTTCGAGGAGCGAGGACAAATTTGAGCAATACCTACACAAATAACAGACCGTGGATATTGTAAAGTAGCCCCAGAATCGACTCAGCTAAAATCTGAAATACAGATAGGTAGTATAGAGAAACAGCACAGCTCTAGACGATTTTTGTGGTTGTAAATGCAAGTGTATTGTAACGATTCACATACATAAAGATGACCAACACTTTAAATATGCTGATCGCTTTTTTGGCTATTATCTCTTCCGTCACATGCTTGTTGTTGATTGATTGGACATTGACGTGTTTGCATGAAAGTGGCAAGTGTCTAAACGCACTGGGTGCGTTTGTCCAGCCGAAGATTGATCTTGGTGATTTAATTGACTTTCAACACCCCTTCAGATTGTATTCTGAAAAGGAACTTTTTGTGATGTCGTAGTAATTTGCTGTCGGTGAGTTCAAAAGGCGGACAGTTCGTTCACAAAAAAGTGATAGGTATAAGTGCCAAACGAATGTGCCATGGGCTATGACCACAAAGTAAGCACTGATATTGGATCTTATTACTCTCGAGCCTAATAACTTGGTTGCATGCGCCATCGCAAATCTTAAGCAACGCTCACAATTTTCATCGTCAGATTCATCTTTCATCATTTGTATCATCCATATTTCATAGAATACACGATCTTCATTGACTTCCTCACACTGGGGCACATTGAATGAGACGTGAGCCAAACACATAAATACCACAAATAAAAAAATGCATGTGACAAAATGCTCATATTCAGCTAGGCCCAGGACGCAAACAGAATAAATTACTATCAGTTTTCAGTGCTTCAAAGGACTCAGGCCGAGTATTCCTCCTTCCCCGGCTCCAGCTGCAGAACTCGTAGGCATAGGAGAAGAAATGGTCGTGTCAATCCAGTTTTACTAAAAGAAATATGTTACTTTTTGTAACTATTCTTTCACTAAAACTTTGCATTTTTTGCAATGCATTCAGTCCATCCTGGTAGGGTTAGACTGGCTTGTTTTGTACCACGCGATTATTCTCGAGACCTCTTGACTCCTCTTTGGGCCATAAATTGATATTGTGTAAGCTTATACTCTGTACGTCATAAATTATGTCACGTCATAAATTATGTCACGACGTCCGTAACGTCCCGCTTTCAGTAATCGTTAAAGTACCCTTCTTACCTACTGTGCCTTTTTATGATAAATTGTATTCTTAAAAGACAAATATTCTTTGAGCCCAAGCTGACTTTGAAACATTTATTCAAACAATGTTTACACGGATACGTCAGCTCTGATTTTTCATCAGCGATATTTCGGCCCTTCTTGGCAAGGGTCCTCGTCAGGCTGTCAATCTTCTTGTTCAACTTCGGGGAAGGAAAAGGTTACAGGTTTGTTTCCTTCCCCGAAGTTGAACAAGAAGATTGACAGCCTGACGAGGACCCTTGCCAAGAAGGGCCGAAATATCGCTGATGAAAAATCAGAGCTGACGTATCCGTGTAAACATTGTTTGAATAAATCTTAAAAGACCCCTCTTGCTTATTCTGCCTTTTATAGTGTACCTAGCTCCCTTATGGAATTATACACTTCTAAAGTCTCCACCTTTCTCAATTGTTTCGTTTTGTGCATACGAATCTTAGCGATTTTCGGCCGCGCCGAGATTTGCCCGTCACACAACGTAAAGTTTGCCGGAATCTTCAGCGTCGACTGACAATTCTTTCAAACATAAGGCTATGATAATCTTCTATTTTGTCTTTTTTTATTTGCTTGGATTTCAATATTTTTAACCACGGTAGGCACGCGTCGGAGAGCAGGAAGGCTGGATAGAATCGACAAGCGCTAACAAAAAAGTCCCTAAACTCAGGTGGTAATGGTATTTTCGAAAAGTTTTTTCTAACTCATTTCATAGTGCAAAGATCATTTCTAGTAAGAGTTGTGCTTTAAGAAATCCCAACCCTTCGCCATTGCTTCGTTTTTGGGATCCCAAAACGTAAGTGGAGGGATACCTATGACATCGCAAAAGTTGTCCGTCCGTCTGTAAGCACGATAACTCTCGAAGGGAATGAGATATTTTGATGAAACTTGGTGTGAGGGTTCGTTGGGTCGTCGGACCAGTCAAGTTCGTAGATGGGCTTTGTAGCTCTACATTTAGGGGTGGGGGAGGGGATTCAAATTAAGGGACAAACAAAATATTTTGAAACAGCTAATGTGATAGTCGATTATGGGGTAAGAAGACATGCTGAAGACGATGGTGAAAACTATTTTGTCATCGGACAAGTAGTTCGCCCGGAATCCGGCCAAAACCGGAAAGTTTGTTGAAAGTAAAAGTTTTTTTTGAAGTTGATTAGATGTTCGATTTAGGGGTAGGAAGAAATGCTGCAGACGATGGTGAAAATTATTTTCTCGACGGACAACTATTTCGCCCGGAATCCGGCCCAAACCGGAAAGTTTGTTGAAAGTAAAAGTTTTATTTGAAATTGATTAGATGTTCGATTTAGGGGGTAGGAAGACATGCTGAAGACGATGGTGAAAACTATTTTCTCGACGGACAAGTATTTCGCCGGGAATCTGGCCCAAACCGGAAAGTCTGTTGAAAGTAAAAGTTTTATTTGAAGTTGATTAGATGTTCGATTTAGAGGTAGGAAGACATGCTGAAGACGATGGTGAAAACTATTTTCTCGACGGACAAGTATTTCGACCGGAATCCGGCCCAAACCGGAAAGTTTGTCAAAATTAAAAGTTTGATTTGGAGTTGATTAGATGTTCGATTTAGGGCAAGAAGACATGCTGAACACTTATGTGAAAACAATTTTCTACCCGGACATGTAGTTCGTCCGGAATCCGGCCAAAACCGGAAATCTGTTGGAAGTCAAAGTTTTATTTCTAGTTGATTAGATAAGCGATTTAGGGGTAAGAAGAGATGCTGAGTCCCTGTATGACAATCATATTTTACCCGGACATATAGTTCGACCGGAATCCGGCTGGAATCGGAAAATTTGTTATAAGCTAAATTTCTATTTGAAGTTGATTAGATGTTCATTACTGGGGAAAGAAGACACCCTGATTTCGTCTTTGAGCTTTCTTTTTTCACCGGACAAGTAGTTCTGGAGTTCGGCCGGAACCGGGAATTGGCAGAAGTGGCAGGAAGTTTTCGTCAAAACAGATATGACTTATAGGGGTAAACACACATGCTGAATCCAAATCTGAACTTGGTTTTCTCAGTTGATTAGCTATTTGGCCTTAATCTGTTTCTGAATTTTAATTGTTAAAATGTTCAAGGAGTCTGGCTAAGACTGGATCTGGCTAAGACAAGACCCAGTTGTCTGGATCAGATATTGAATTTTTGGGATCCCATCGAAACCTTTGGTCTTGTTACCTACGAGTCTATAGTGCTTTTCCGGTTGAGCTGGGTTTCCCAGTCACACGGCTCAGACTTCGCCGAAAGTTTCGAAATCCGTCGAAAAACCTTTCAGAAATAAGGGTATTAGAAGCTTCCATATTTTGGAAGACGCCAGTTGATCTATCTTGTTTTTATGGCACTTGCCTTCCGGCCAAGTGCCATATACCGATCACTTTGTCCGTCGGTCGGTCAGTCCGGTGTTTGCGAGTTAGACTACTTCCAGATGTGCTAGGACGATACAACTTGGCACGCCTATTAGGGACCCGACCAAACTAACTTGGAAATAGTCACTTGCCTGATCCTACCATCGTGGGGGGAGAGAGGGGAGCCGGAATCCGGAATTTAGTGACACGCTTAACTTTCATGGGTGATCGGAACTTATTAAAACGTGATATTTGGAAAGACGTCATGTCTCAGATGTCCCATTTCAAGTCCGGAACGAATCCGATGAACGGGGGGGGGGTCGTAGGGGGGAACCTGAAATCATGTGACACGCTTAGAGTCGAGCGATCGGGGTGAAACTTGGTGGGGGGGGAACAAGCACAAGCGTTAGAAACATCACTGACAGAACCAGGCCGGATTCGTGCACTGTGGGGGAGTTGGAGGGGGGTCCCCGAGTTCCAGGACCCCCCTCCAACGTTAGGGACTCCATCAGATTGGCTTAAAAATATTCCTTCGCCGATCCGATCGTCGTTTGGAAGAAGAAACGGTTGTCAATGAGTGGTATAATCATTTCAGAGTTACTAGATCAATCCCATTTTCTGATGACACGAATATCGGGAGAGAGATCCAGCCTTACAAACTGCAAACCGTATCTGACAAACATGCTAACTGTTCTTACAAGTGCCATATGAGCTTCCAGCTCTTGTTGTCAATTCCTTGGAAGATCGATTTGCCCTGGTTGCCTCACCTATGGGGGCGAAAACTTTGTTTAAGTCCGTATATAAACATGGAACTTTCGGTCAAATACTCCAATCTTTTCCTCCTCAAATCCACCATCTTTAGACCATCATAGCGAGACAAGATTTCAGGTATCAAACATTATCGGGAAGATAGAAAGAAAATTTAAAGAAGACATCCATAATTTTAGCAAGCAATAACTGTTTACAAGTTCGGTCCTGAAAATCACAAACTATACCATTGCTAATCATTCATCAGATGATTCTCACCACCCATGTAGGGAGTATAAAAATCGAAGTGGGTGTCCCAACGCCACCGTCTTCCAGCTCCACCGTATGTTTTCCGCCACCCATGAAATTTTGCATCATCAAGAGGGTTAGTTGGGTCAGACGAAAGGTTCAAATATTTTGGTAGGCCCATCGCCACCGTATGTTTTCTAACAGCTCGTTAGTGCAGGTAGCTGGCTCGTGTAATTCTAGATCTAAATCCTTAAATGCGCAACAGGGGTTTACCGCCACCAACGCTAACTCCGCGTTAATCCTAGCAAACACGAAGACTGAGCTTTATGTTTCAAATAATTATTTATTTTAAGTCCAACTAAAGAAAATGTACAACTTCAAAAACTCAAGGCCCCCAAACTGTTCAAATTTCAAAAGGTGAGAAATCGCCCGCAGAAATACTTCTCTTGAAGACTTTCTTTCTTGATACGTAATTTTAACTTTCAGTAGCCGTGATACTTAATCGGGTTGGCGCTCGACACCCCATCAGAATATTAGGTATGGCAAGATTTGACCCTACCCTCTAATCCTCTTGGGGACATAGGATTTCCTGGGTGGCGGTAAACACCCTGTTCACATTTAAAGATTTAAATCTGAAGCTACCTGCATAGGCTACCTGCGTTACCTGAATTCAAAGCTGGCGGAAAACGTATGATGGCAGGAAACCGCGGTGGCGATGGAACACTGCTACCTTAAAAACCCGACGTCACGCAGTCGCTCGTAATGAGTGACAATTGATTAGTAAGGCGATTACAGACTGCGATTAACAATCGGAGGAAGTGAATGTAATCTCAGTGTTTTCATAACATTGTGATACTTTTGGCGGAAGGAATTATTCCGAGGTGTCACGGAATAGATCAAAGTTCGTTTTTATCTGTATTTTGAGACCGTCTTGAATGTTAATATCAGGCTTAAAATGAGGTCTTAATTTCTGAAATTAACATTTTTTAAGGACGAAATGTCGAGCATTGGGAAAGAACCCATATCTAGTGATGAATATCTTTTGTGGTTCGTCCAGCGCGTATTTCTTCTGTTCCTTGCCTAATCGCAGCTGATAGGCCCTAGGTATCGCTTACTGCAGTAGTCGAAATGAACTGTCATTTTCATCTTGATTGCCATACCATCTCCGTTCGTGCGTTTTGTCCCTGGGAAAGATAAGCTGGCCTAATGTTGTCTGAAAGGGAGGGGAAAGGAATGTCAAATTGGCGTAGTTCCGACAATACTTCTATTGATCTGGGAAATAGGCCGGTCATTCCTTTATTAATCTATTGGACATTTTTCTTCTGGTGGTGCAGACGAAAAAAATAAGCGCTGCCGCTGGTTTATCCAATACAGAACTGAAATAGCCTGTTTAGTCAACTCTGGTGCAGAAAATGTGACCCCTAGATAGTGCAATCCCGGAAACTGGTCTACACCCTATGTGCATGAATAAATCAAGTTCGCAGCCCCTCGGTTTTCTATGACAGACCCAACGGAGTAACGGTGTTCGAAACTTAATGAGCATTTTAAATTAAACGTTAACTCAAGTGGCTTATCGAGGAACGTCTCTGTTAATCGCACCCTATAGCTCCGTTCCAAACCGAAGTCCGCGTAATAATTTTCAATCTGGTATCTTCCTCCGTTCAATCACGTCGTTTTTATTGCGAGATAAATCCATTTGTACGCTGTGAACGCTCACGTTATCCGGGTTGTGATTGGTTGGGCATGACGAGGAAGTGCTTGCGGAGACACTGTGTAAGTTTTCACCTTAAGACGATAGAGCTTGAAGAAAACACTTAGCAACTGTCCCGCAGGAAGGAATTATGCGGTCTGATACTGACGCCGAACACTGAGAAATCAGCCAATGAAAATGTGGTGGGTTTGAGGTTTCAGTTCTCCTTTAATTATAACCATTGCGGAAATTGACATTTTGATTTTGTTGCTTTTGTGACGTAAAAACGCAGAGAAAAGAAGTGCAGAATAATTCCGATACTTCGAGTGGACAATTCTAGAACACACGCCGTCATAAGCTTGGCCAACAAAAATCTAGATAAACAGACACCAAGGCCGTATCCAGGGGGGGGGGGGTTAGGAGGTTCAAACCCCTCCCGAAACAGACAAAAATGATGATTTTTATAGGCTTTTACCTCTGATCTATGTGTTTTTTGTACTTTTTTTCCGACCAGCAGGCGGAAAAGGCACCCCCCCGAAAGGCACCCCCCCCCCCCCCCCCCCCCGCCGTAATAAATTCCTGGATACGGGCCTGACAGACACGGATAATTTCTGGTCAGCTCTCATTTTAATGGTCACACCAGTGAAAGGAAGGAAATGTTCTATGACCCATCGCAGCCTGAGGGTACGAGTGATTTTGGCTTTGATGGAACCGACAGCGAGAGTGAGAATGTAAAGGCTAGGACAAGTAAGGACCGAGCTCGGAAGGTAAATAAATGGGGTAGAAAACTTTTAGATTTTTGTGGGAATGAAGGGTTGGTAATTTTGAATGGGAGGTTGGGGCAGGATAAAAATGTGGGAGGTTTCACTTGTTTTGCAGGTATTGCCCCAAGTATAGTGGATTACATTTTAGTTGATCTGTCTCTTTGGCCAAGTTGCAGAAACTTTAGAGTGTTAGAAGTGGTAGGTTCAGATCACGTACCAATAGAAGCGGAGATGGAGGTAATAAGAAGGACAGAGTATTGTAGAAATAAGGAAATATTGCTTTCAGAAAATAAGCTAGATTGTAATTTGATGGTATGTCCACGTATTCTTTCGGATAAGGTGAGTGAGGAATTGTTGATAGTTAAATTAGGAGAGGCTTCAGTAGATGCAGAACTAGAAGAATGTAAGGTAGTTTTAGAATTAGGGAATATAGAAGAAGGAGTAGGAAAAATATGGGATCTGGTAAGAAAGGTTAGTAATGCAGCGATGTCGAAAAGAGAAAGTAAGGTAACGAGGAAGGGAAAACAGTTTTTCGATGGGGAGTGTTCAATGAAGAGGAATCAGGTAACAGAAGCTCTTATTAGGATAAAAGGACAGGATCCTGCGGAAATAGCACTGGTGGAGGAGTACTGACAGGGGAGACGAGAATATAAGAAGATGTTAAAAAGGAAAAAAAAAGAGTTTGAGAGTAAAAAAAATGAAATGATAGAAAAAGAATATGTAACGAAGAATCAGAAATTATTTTGGAAAGAGATTAAGAGTTCATTGAAGGAAAAGGGGATTGAAACTGGACCGTCAGCTAACTCGTGGGCGGAATATTTGGAAAGGAAGGAGACAGATAAAAGTAATGTTGAAGAAATTGCCCGGGGAATTAAACAGCAAACCCATTTCCCATTAGCAGAAGCAGATTATGCTTTAATAAGTACGGTGACTACAGAAGAGGTTTGGAAATCTTTGAAGGTAATGAAGGGAGGATCAGCACCAGGACCAGATGGTATACCAACTATAATATGGAAACGAGGAAGAGCATATTTGCTCCAGACATTGTCCCTTTTATTTTCAATAATAATGAGTAAGTGTATATGGCCAGAGCAGTGGAATCTGTCGATAATGACACCACTTTTTAAAAAAGGAAATAAACAAGACCATGGAAACTACCGCGGTATCCACTTAGGAAACAGTATATCAAAGATATTTTGTAAGGTAGTGGACAATAGACTGAAAAAGTGGTTGGAAGTAAAAGAGATATTAAATAATGCACAAGCAGGGTTCAGAGAAGGATATGGTACAGTAGATCATATATTTAGTCTCCAGGTTCTAATAAACAAATACACTAGGCCTAGGAACGGTCGATTATATGTAGCATTTATTGATCTAAAAGGTGCTTTTGATAATGTGGATAGAGAATTACTGATAGAATGTTTGCTAGGGATAGGCTTGCCAAGTATTTTTGTTTTGATTTTAGTAGAAATTTATAGGGTAACTAGGTTAGTGGTCAGGGTAGGAGTAGAGTTGTCAAGGATAGTCCAGTATAAAAAAGGAGTAAAACAAGGTTGTACTATGTCGCCAAGATTGTTTGGAATTTTTTTAAATGATATTGTAAGGTATATGACGGAACGCGGAGCCCCTATGTTGAATATGGATGTATCGTCACTATGTATGCTTTTATTCGCAGATGACATTGCGTTGGTAGCAGAATCTAGAGATAAGTTACAGAAGTTATTAGATTCGTTAGAGACGTATTTAGGAGAAAGAAAACTAGAGTTAAATGTAAGTAAGACGGTTGTTCTGGTGTTTAGAAAAGGAGGAAAAATTAAATTAGAGGATAAGTTTTCATATAAAGGTAGAAATATAGAAGTTAAAGAAGAATGGGTGTATCTAGGAATTAGGTTCAAGACGAAAGGAAAAATATTTGGAAGTCATTTAGAGAAAAGTATTGAAAAAGGTAGACAGTGTTCAAATTTAATTTTAAGAAGTCATTTGAGAGAAATTAAGAATATTAAAATTCAAAAGGAGATATTTAGAAGTAAGGTAGCTTCAGTTATGCATTACGGGTCTGAGGTGTGGGGACATGAGAAAGGGGAAAAAATAGAGACAATTCAGTTAGGTTATTTTAAGAGATGGTTAGGACTAAGTAAGTATACGAACAGTTTAGTAGTGAGAGGGGAATTAGGTTTATTCTCTTTAAGAAATGCTAGGCTAGTAAATATGATTAGATTTTGGGAGAGAGTGATACATATGCCAAGAATAAGATTACTAAAATCAGCGTACCTGGAGGCTCTGAAGGATGATTCACCAAAAGCGTGGCCGCGGTTAATCAGACAAATTTTGCAGGATTGTGGTATGGATGAGTATTGGAATGGGGGGCTAGGGACAGATATGGAGGTTGGAGAATTAGGAAAAATGGTGAGTATCAGGTTAAAAGACCAAGAGATCCAAACTTGGCAATTTCAGAAGGGCATTCCAGTGTCCCTGCGTTTCTTCGAGGCGGCCAAAGAGACTTGGGGCGAGGGAATTATGTTTAAAGCAGGGTTAAGTAAGGAGGATATTAAGCATATTATTGAGATGAGGGCTGATAGTTTACCACTTGGGGCAAGGAGAAAATATATTGGTAAAGTAAACGAGAGAATTGGTCCTTACTTCTGTCCTATGTGTGGTCATGAGGACGAAAGCGTAGTACATTTGATGTGTGATTGTGTGGAATTGAATGAATGGAGAAAGGAGGTATTTGGTGAGAGAGTGTTTAATGAAGAATGGATGGTAAGGATGATGAAGGATGAGTGTTTTGTTTCTGTAAAAATACTTGGACGTTTCTTGAGGCTTGCGATGGAGCATAGAAGGAGATTTTTAGAATAGGAGCTGCGTGTTATCTATGTAAGTGAGTGCGTTTTTTTAGAATTTTTGTTGCCATGGCCCTCGGGCTTTTTTGGTAAATTATATTCTATTCTATTATAAGTACCATAACAAGTACCGTCTTAATTACTCCATCGCTACGTATATATCATATCGCGCCAACGAGTCCCAGACAATTTATCTCTTCGACTGGTAAGCCCTCTACCGCTTTTATTTGGAAACTTGTCTTGTGTGCTAATCAGTGACTTTCATTTGAAGTTAAGCTAAAGGACTAGTAGACATCAGCGACAGCGTAACGGTGAAAATGGAAAACAAGAGCAAAGGTTTCGATATTAAATCCGGAAAATTGGGACTTGTATCTGTCCGGTCGTCGCCAGACTCCTTGAACATTTTTACTATTAAATTTAGAAACAGATTAAATCCAATGGCTATTCGTCTGAGAAAAACAAATTCAGATTTGGATTCAGCATTAAGTTTACCACTTACTTTGGCGAAATTGATAAAAACTTCTGCCAAATTTCCATTTTTTGCTGGATTCCGGGTGAACTACTTGTCCGGTAAGAAACTAAACCTCAAACACGAATTCAGTTTATCTCCTTAACTCAGTATCGAGCTTCTAATCAGCTTCAGATAAAACTTTAACTTTTAACATATGTTCAGGTTTTGGCTGGATTCCAGGCGAACTACTTGTCCGGCGAGAAAATGATTTTCATAAACGTGTTCAGTATGTCTTGTTACCCCTAAATCTACTATATCATCATCTGTAACAAAATGTTTGTTCGCCCCTTAATTTGAACCCCCTCTTCCACCCCAAATGTAGGAATATAGCCAATCTTCGAACTCGACCTGTCCCTTGACCTAAAGAATCCTCACACCAAGTTTCATCAAAATATCTCATCCCCTTCAAGTGTTGACAGACGGACAAATTTTACGAAGTCCTAGGTAACCCTTTACTTCCGCTTTGGGTCCCCAAAAAAGGAGAAATCTCTTCTTTGGATTGGCCTTCTTCGTGGCTTTGTTCAAGCATGTAGGCTATTGAGAGTATTTGGATTCCAAGTCATTGCTGGAACAACCTGTGTAGTTACTCAAGTGGATATTGGCATGTCCCGTCGTGATTAAAGGTTGTTTCAAAGCCGACCGCATTAAAATCGGACACAAGAATCGCTGTGTCATAAACGCGAGGTTGATACTTAAGTGAATCGATTTATTCCTTAAATTATCACTAGCTCTAATAGTGGGGTAATCATACGTGTCTCTTTGCGGCTTCTCCACTGTAACCATATGTGTACGTACAATACTCAACTTATCTCTGTCAAAGAGCTCACAGCTTGCAAAACGTATGTGGTATACAAAAAAGTGTTTTTTTCTTAATTTATGGGTGATGGAAACGAAGTGTGTCTTTGTTCAAGTGGGACCGATCTCGGATCGGCTGCCTATTCGGTCATACTTTAGATTTACGGTTCTGCATGCAATTTGGAAATAAAAGGATCCGGTAAACGGGACGAGAAGTGGCATACTGTAAATTGTCACAGCAAACGAGTTGATGTGACTAAATCAAACTGAGCGACTGTAAAATATAAGATGAACGCGCCGAAAGGAGATTCTCGTTTCCTGTTTCAGTACTTTTAGTGCTTCCGCTTCTTGTAGGTAGTGTACATTGTTTTAGCAAGATTTAAGTACAGTTTCTGTATTTAGAGGATTATGACAGTTGTCCACTTTGTTATTTAACTGGTGCGTGTATCTACGACCTGCCCTCCTCCTAGGTCAGGTTTGAGACAGTTGGGTTTTCGCTGATATTTGAAGTCCGTAAAATTATAAAGGTATTGTGGAATTATGTAATGGAAAATCTTAATTGGGGGTAGTCACGGTGAAAGTTATTTTGTTTCTGTATGTATTTTTGAGACCTGTATATTCGCAAGCAAACAAACCTGCAATCAGGTTTGTTTCCTTCGCTGACGTTGACCCTAAAGATTGACAGCCTGACGAGGACCCTTGCCAGGAAGGGCCGAAATATCGCTTCTAAAGCATCGTAGTTGACGTATCTGTGTTATGCATTATTTGAATATAGGAAACATGTTTTAGGACGAAACCGCGTTGTAGAAGAATCAAATAACCTGATCCCGCTTTTTTCCGTCCGTGTTTCTCGGACTGGAAGACCCTTGTCCATTTGAACTGTCGTAGAACAGTTAATTTTCCTTTGTACAATATCAGGAGCTTTGTAAACTTTACACAAGAATGTGAATTTTCAACTGATATAAGACAACACATGTATGTTTAAATCATGGAATATTTCCATTATGAACTTTTCATTGTTGTTTTGTCGGTACGATGAACGCTGCAAACTATGTTTAGCGTTATGTTTTATAAAAACATCACACTTAAGGCTCATAACACGTTTTTTATATAACGTTAAAAAATAGTATGATATCCCATATGTGTCAAAATGGCACATATTTGTGCATGTTATGGAAGTTGTGACAGTGAACTCTCTGGGAAGTTTTATGTTTTTATTGCCTTTGGCTGTTCGCTTCACACACATTGAGAAGAAAAGACCGTAGCAGATGTGCACGACCCGCCTCTGCAGTAATGTCCCAATGCAAAACAACCAATAGCCGCTTACTCTTCGCCTTTTCTTCTCGGGGCTTCTGTTGCGATGAGCTGTTTGTAGATTCTTGCTCTTCGCTGGACATCTGTTACTGCTACTTAGAACGTGTTCCATCCTACTTACCGTGGTTACTACGCATGACGTCACGAATTCTGTCTTTTTGCCGTCAAGCCTTGCCACGGGCGAATCCGACCAATCACGTTACCGTACTTACTACGCTCCCGAGCGTCGTAAGCAAATAGTTACTATTTCGAGAAGGTTGGAACACGCTCTTAACTGCAAGCCAATATCCACTGCATATGATTGCAGAGCTTAAAGTCGGCAAGTTCGGCAATCCAAGGCTGTAAAAGTTCGTTTACAGTAGTTGCGTTTTCGCAGATACTATGGTATCTGATACCACGGTCTAAAGTTGTTTTTGCGGTTATCGTGGAATCTGATACCACGGTCAAAAGGCGTTTTTGCCGTTATCGTAGTATCTGGGCAGTTGTCGTGGTAACAGATATCCAGATACCACGGTCCGACCGTGGTAACTGGTCGTGGTATCTGAAAAAGTTATCTCACTTTCATCAGTATTTGTCAAATTGGTGAGGAAGAAGTTTGGCACTTGGTGATGTGACTGGATATCTGTTTTTCTTTTGGGATGACCTCGAAAAACGCAGTTTCGGCAATTGTCGTTTTTGCAGAACAACCGTGTATCAGATACCACGGTAACTACAAAAACGACTAATAGCAGATCCAGTTACCGTGGCAACAGATACCATGGTATTTGCAAAAACACAACAAATATAGTATCAGTAGGCCCAGTAAAGAGCCAGAAGAAAAAAGAAAAAAGAGTCAGAAAATTTCACAGCAAAATACGTTTTGACTGGATAAAATTCGTGAAGTTAGTCGGACCACCACCTTCCTGTTTGGTTTCGCTGGGCCGGCAAGCGATTGTTGTTCACGAGGTTTTTTATGTAGTCTTCAACGAGAGCGCTGCTGTTTTAAACTCCGACGGCTACCTGCAGTCTTGCATTCATGTTACAGAAAATCCGAGAATAAGTCATTTTTGTCTATGTCTTCACATACTGAATTCTCAGGCCCGTACCCAGGAATTTATTTGGGGGGGGGGGGATGCCTGCTGGTCGGACAAAAAAGTACAAAAACACATAGAGCAGAGGGAAAAGCCTATACAAATGATTATTTGTGTATGTTTCGGGGGGGGGGGGGTCAACTGGATACGGCCTTGTAAATGCTTCTTAACTTTTTTCCATTTTCCTATGACGTTTGTGTCGTCTGTCTTTTATGGATAACGCCGTCGTGATTTTCTTATAAGTTTTTGCGACCGTTAGAGTCATGATTGTTGCTACCATATATGCCAATTGTAAAAGCTTTATTCACCATCCGGCTGCATTGGGGGCTCTTGCAAGTGGGTGCCACTTGCAATACTTGGATATCATTATCTAAATCGGTTTGCGTACCATCGTTTTTTACAGTTCGACCCCCCGAAGATTCAACAGCCGAGCCATTAATAATAGCACGTGCACGGCATACAGTCCGATGCTTCTTTCGTCACAAGGACTTGCTAGTTGCGCCAGTCGTTAGTGACGGGGGGTCCCTGCTGTCGACCGAGACTTTGTAAAGATGTGTTGAACGACCACTTTCAAAACATGTCATTTTTCGCTCTAATGAGGCGCCCTGCTGGTAGATTTGTTGGTCCATTCCAGAATATGATTCAAGGATCTTTTGGTCAAGGGAATTTCTGCCTCGTACTCCGGACAGACTATGCCTTTTTCCTGACTGGATTTTCCCATCAGGAAGTTTAAAAAAAAAATATCAGCTTTTCCATGCAGACTTGATGATGATACCGGAAATCCTAGCAGAAATTCACCTTATTCTAGTTAAGTGCTATAAATGGACTGTTTCTATCAATCCCCCGTAGTCTCATAACCAATACCTTTTATAGACCTAGTAAATTGTCAAATCCTTAAGGTAGTGGGTAACTTTAATTTATAGGATCAGGCCTACATTTGTGGGTGGAGGAGGGGTTCCGGATTAATTTTGATTTTTTTTTCAAAGCTAATCAAATAGCCGATTTGGAAATTATTTTCTCGCCTGACAATTAGTTGACCCGGAATCCGGCAAAAACCGGAAATTCTTTGAAAACTTAAAGTTTTATCTGAAGTTAAGTAGAGGTTCGATTTAGGGTTAAGGAGACATGCTGAACCGGAATATGAAATTTATTTTCTTACCGTACAAGTGGTTCACCCGAAATCCGGCAAAACCGGAAATGTTTGATTTGGGTGTAAAGAGACGTGTTGAATCCGAATATGACAATTATTTTCTTGCCAGAAAGCAGCTGGTCCGGCATCCGGCCGTAATAGAAAATTTAGCATGCAGTTTTAAAACCCAATGATATAGTCGATGTAGGGTGAAGAGACATGCTGTCCCAGCTTTCCAACGTACTGAAGACTGATTAGAGATTCGGTGTCGGGGTAGGAAGAAATGCTGAATCTTATTTTGAACTTTATGTCCTTGACGTATAAGCTGGCTAGATTTGGAAAAACCCAGAAGTTTGGAAGGAAAGGGTCGCCTGTCTATGTCACCAGCTTTTTTGCTCTGCGTGCAGTTTGCCGATAGTAGCCTACTGCTAAAAGGAGGAATTTGGTCAAGTGTCCAATTTGGTCTGAAGTCGATTAGAGATGAGATATTGGAGTAAACATGCATGCTGAATACATGTCTGAACTTGGTTATAGGTTGTAGGAAAATGTTAAAGGGGTTTGGCGAAGACCGAAAATCTACAAGTTTGGCTGGTCTGGATCAAGTAGTCCAATAAATATTCAGTATTTGGGATCCCATCGAAATCTTTGGTCGTGTTTACTACTGAGACATATGTAAAACCTCCGTGGGAAGCAGATCGCAGATTTTCTACCTCATCAACCCGTGGATAAATTTTACTATGTCTGTCGCCAGTGTTGACAGCGGGGCATTGTTGACTAACGGAAACTAGTCCGCCTCCTTCCCCCTGAAAGATTCCTCTGGATATCTGAACCTCCTAAACGACCTCCGAACCTCTTAACCATGGAAGCTATCATCACCTAGAAACCTGCGAAGACGGCAGTCCCTGGTCACCTACTGAATAGTCCTGAAGCTTGACCCAAACATCCGCACAGTTCACTAAAAAATTCCCAAGACAATCACTAACGAGAAGACGAAACAAAAAAAATCCCTCAGTTTTCTTAGGTGATGCGGAGTTTTGACGAAAATGTTTGTACCGTAGGCTACGGGTAGAAAATATAATTGACCTAGTAGAAGACAGAACAAAAAGAAAGTACTTAGCTCTGTCTGACGGAACAGTAGCCTATCTTCCTTCGGACAGGGAAAGGAGAATCTGGGAAGAAGATTTCTCTGTTATAGGTAGTTGACAGCCAATGATTGACTTAAACAACGAACAACTTGTGATGGGCCCTTGCTAATGAGGATCGTTCATTCTAACAGGTTAAAATATGATGACCCATGAAAACATATGTACGAACTTTACACTTTGGTGTTAGGCCGCTGGCCATAATAGAACTTAATCATTGGACCTTAGGCTCATTCGTGGAACTATCCACGGGACCCGTTTGAAACTTATTTGGGCTGACCAGCAGCTTGTGGAGAAAGATGCAGCTGTCGAGGTTGTTCCTCGACTCAGTTACTGAATTCGACCAGATCGGAGTTCTCGTTAGCAATACAATTGTTAAAGTTCTGAGTTGATGAGCTTTATTTTTTTCAGTGTTCCGACATTCAAAGGTCTGGCAGAAGAGACTCTCATTAAAATTGCAGACGTACTAGAAGAGGTAAGTAACAGTTTCCTAATCTACTTCCATCAAAACTCCAGGATTTGGGCTATGTCTCATCTGGGATCGGGTTCCATATTTTTGCACATGTTATATTCGGAGCAAAATCTGATCGTACAGTCGGGGTGAAGTGTACGTGCAGGTTTGATGATGATCGGGATTGGAATGCCACGGTGGTAACCCAAGCACATATTTTGCCAACTTATAGTAATTGGTTCTCGTCCTTCTTCTGTTTTCTCTGGTAAAGTTCTCCCGGTATGGTGAAACATGCAGGAATTTTGTATGGGTGTAACAGCTCATGAGTCTCGGTAAGTATTTCTTAACCTCCTCAGCCTTCTTTTAAGTTAGATACTGCAGCCCAAGCGCCTTGCTGCACTTTAGTCGTAGATGTAAAACCCCTTCTGTCGGTGGTTAAGTAGCAGGCAAATACCTGAGGATCTCCAGTTCTGGTAGTTGAAGTTAATCGTTGACTTGCAGATGTCGATTGTTATCTGTTTGAAAGGAGTAGTTTGTGACCATATTGGAGAGTTGAGGGAGCCGCTTATAACTCAAATAATGACAGTGGTTGTTTGAGGATGTGTCGAATGCTCATAGACTACAAATCGGTTTTACATTGATTCTAAATGCTGGCATATCTTATGCAAATGAGGATGTAGATTTGTTGGTTTGTTCGATGTCATTCCGACGGTTACATACCTTTTATGAATGGCATGGAGCACTTTGTTTTACAAAGCCGAAAGTCACACCCCTGTTTAACTCATAAAATACTACAGATCATTTGCATCGCAAGCACTGGCCAGTTACCGTGCTATCCGATATTCAGATACCACCGTTCCGACTGTAGTAACTGACCGTGGTATCTGAAAAATGATTCCACTTTCATTATCAGCAACGTAAAAGTCTAGGATTTTGTCAAATTAGTGGGAAAGAAGTTTGGAACTTGTGATACGAGCATTTTTGGGGGGTTGACTTCTGATAGCGCGAATTCAGACATTTTCGTTTTTGCAAAGCAATCTTAGTATCAGATACCATGCTAACTGCAACGAAAAATTTGGATCCAGTTACCGTGGTATCGGATACCATGGTATCTGAAAAATGCAACTAATGAAACATTTATCACGCTTGCGCGAGCTGCAGTAAAAAAAAAGGAAAAATATAAAACACTCAAATAATTTGCAGAAAGATTAATTACAAATGAGAACTAAGCTAAGGGAGTGGCGTACCGGTAAACAGCCAACCGGAGGAGATAATTTCGAGGATATGTGAAAAAGTGAGGAGTGCGACACTACATGACCGCGCTCTGGCCGAATGCTGCCAACCTTGCTTTTGACAATAATGTATATTATCCCCCGATTTTAAGCTCATGTTGGAGAACTGCGAGTCTAGGGTAGGGTACTCTGGCAACCAGTGAATATCAAAGACTGCATCCAATACCAGAGTATACTCTGTAAACTATCCATTGACTGCATGGTATTTCAGTGACATAAAAGTTAGGCATTCTATCCTTGCCTAGTACAAAACGCCACCCGGTCCATATGTTCTAGTACTTGCTTTTCAAATGTTTTCGCTCGGTCACGATTGTGGTGTTATATACTTGTGTCTATATTTATATACTTGTTAATAAGTAATTCACTAGAAGCGACTCCACAATTACTCATATTTCACTCAAGGTTATGCGGTTCGTATCTCTTGAACGGTGTATGGCACGACAAAGTATTCTTCTATCGCTTGACCAAGGCTTTAAACTAGACCTCGCCTGAACAGCGCACTTCTTTCAGTCCTCTCGAAAAACAGTCGTTATGTTCTTGGCAGTTTGCGGTAAATCAAGACGTGGTGTTTTTTACTCTCCAGTCTTTTCTTCTTATTATGTGGGCCGTCGTCGGATGATCCAGGGACAAACATTTCCGGCATGAGGATCCTAGCCCTCATGCCTGTGATCTTCGTGGTATGAAGTCTCAGTTTCTGTGTGGACCTAATTTAGTGTACAAATGAAGAGCCGCATTTCAAGCTTGATGAATTAGGACGAATTTCGAATTACGTGGAAAAGCTAGGCAGGTTGTATGTCGTCAGCATCTTAGGAACGTACTTCCGAGTGAGTCGATAACCTCTTTAGAACGCTAATTGATAATAAAGCAATTTTCTGTGTTTTCTTCTTTACTGCGTTTTGTTCTAAGTAAGAAATACGGATAATAAAATAATTTACTTTACTTACTTATTTAAATGCTGTCATCAGTGAAAAAGAAGGAAGCTGTAAGCCTCAGTCAGGCCGAAAACGCTATTCTTGGCAATCGTATTTTGAACGGCGAGGGAAGTAAGATTTCTGGGGCAGTCTGCATGAATTGATACTTAAAAGTTTATTGATATGGCGAGAAATGTCGGAGAATCCGTATGTACTGATCGGTAGGAATGATTATATGAACACTACCGTACCTGTTCCATCAAGAAAGTATTACCGCCAGCCAGCGTCTTTAATTATTCAATAGGTGAGACTGCATTGAAAAGCTCAGGGAGTTACCCCCCCCCCCCCCACCGAAACATACCAAAATGGTCATTTTTATAGGCTTTTCCTTCTGATCTATGTCTTTTTTGTACTTTTTTTGTCCGACCCGCAGGCAAACCCCCCCCCCACCCGAATAAAATTCCTGGATACGGGCCTGCCACGCTGGTTTTCTCACTTGCCGTGTGTTGCTACCTTCGATGTGTACTGTCGACGGTTGTCTGTGAGAAATTTTTCCATCAGAAAAAACCGTTATGTAATGTTATGTTATGTATGCGGCCGTTCCAAGAACTGTCTGAACTAACTTATCGACAGCCTCTTTGGGTTCTACCAGGCTGAATTTGCTTATTAGGTATCTCTTGCGTGTCCACGGTGGCATTTTAGCAAATATTTTAGGTAACGAAAACTCGAAGAATTGAAAGAAAGAAGTAGGCTATTGTCATATTTGTTAGCTACATTCTTATTTATTTTATATTCATATAGCCTATCAGCTAAATTGAGCTTGCCCAGCTAGGATGCTTCCGAATCGCGCCGATTCCCACGGTCGAACCGAGTCTGAATTCGGACTGTTGGCTTGAATGGGCGCTGGCATTGTTTTACTTCGTCGCTCTTTGTAAAACTTCGCTGCTGGCTCCTGGTGTTACAAATGTGAGCCGTGTCACATACAATAATTGTTACAGAAAACTTGTTTGACTGCCGCACCGTTCTATCGCTTCGGGCATGTTTGCAAATAATAGTAAGCCTTCATTTTACATGAACTAAAATTACAGCGGTATTGTCGTCTAAAGGCCACCTTCCGCTCTAAGCTCCAGTTTATCAACTTTCACTGCCGTTGTGGAAAAAGTGTAGGGCCCGGATGAACTTATCGCTCGCTAATTTTCACTTTTTTACACAGCCTGGTCTTTTGTCTGCGTGTTTTTTGTTATATAAATGGCCTCTTCCTTTAACGCCCCTCGTAAAGAGAGTTGATTTTTCATTTACTCATAAATAACTTTTTCAGTTGCCAAAGGCTTTGGCAGAAATCTCATCACTGTCCGGCATTCTGTCAGTTTTGGAATGAGTCGGTACTCAGTTCAGGACATTTTTTTTCTTCATAAAGACAGCCAACCAATCAGGTTTTGGTGAAGCGTTACTGTAATATGTGGCGAGAAACGGTTCACGATTAGGGAAGACGGGGCCAGAATGCGGATTCACTTGTGAATACTATGATCGAATCAGCTGAGTTAGTATCGCGACCCTTTTCCTGTGAGGAATATAACAAGACCAAATATTTCAGTGGGATCCCAAAGGAATATTTGATTGACTCCTTCATGCAGACAATCGGGTCTTGTGGATTCCGGGTCTTAACCAGACCTCTTAAACATATGATTAGCCTATCCCAAGAACTCCGTAAACAAATCCATTAGGAAATTCTTTCCTGTCTTTGATTACCCGCCTAGCCCAGATTAAGTCGGAGTGTCAATGCCCTCGTAGAATATTCTGGTCCAGCACGTCGTTCGCCGCAATGTATTTCGGTTTCTATCAGGCTCTAGTGGTATCACTCAACCTGTGAATAAAAATTGAAGAAAGATCTTCTTACCCCAAAGCTTTAACTTGCAGTATTTAAACCCCTTCGCCACTATACGTACAGTTTAGACGAGATTAAAACTTTTGTGTTGCGCCAGGACTCAATTTTCCTGATACGTATGCGGATTTTGGGTCCTCCAGAAGAGTTTAACCTCTGCACTGACGACGGCGTGTCTCCCTGAACGGAGCTTCAGTGCTACAAATATCTGTTTGTTCCCTCCCGCCCCATTTATCAGCAGCCGTCACACATAAATAGTACAGTAGATAACCAACATAGTGGATGAACAGAATAGAAGCTTCAATGTTTTTGGGATCCTGAAACGTAAGTGGAGGGATATATATGACATCGCAAAAGTTGTCCGTCCGTCTGTAAGCACGATAACTCTCGAAGGGAATAATGAAACTTGGTGTGAAGATTCTTTGGGTCAAGAGTAAAGACGAGTTCGTAGATGGGCTCTGTAGCCCTACATTTAAGGGTATAGGGGAGGGGGTTTAAATTAAGGGGCAAGCAAAATATTTTTAAATAGCTAATTTGATATTCGATTATGGGGTAAGAAGACATGCTGAACACGATGGTGAAAACTATTTTCTCGCCGGACAAGTAGTCCGCCCGGAATCCGGCCAAAACCGGAAAATTTGTTAAAAGCAAAGGTTTATTTGACGTTGATTAGATGTTCGATTTAGAGGGAGAAAGACATGCTGAACAAGGTTATTAAAACCATTTTCTAGCTGGACAAGTAGTTCGCCCGGAATCCGGCCAAATCCGGAAATTTGTTAAAAGCAAAGAAGAGATGGGGCAAGAAGAGATGCTGAATCCGTATATTACAATCGTTGGTTTACCCAGACGTATAGTTCGCCCGGAATCCGGCTGAAACCGGAAAATTTGGCATGAGCTAAAGCTTTATTTGAAGTTGATCAGATGTTCGATAATTCTTTTTCGAGCTTTGTTATTTTGTCGTATAAGTAGTTCCCGAATTCGGCAGAACCTGGAAATTTGGAAGAAGTAAGCTTAGTTAGGAAGTTTCGATCAGTTTCGTCAAAACAAATATTACTTATAGGGGTAAGCACACATGCTGAATCCATATCTGAACTTGGTTTTCTCAAATGGTTAGCAATTTGTCCTTAATCTGTTTCTGAACTTTTGTAGTAAAAATGCTTAAGGAGTCTAGTGAAGACAGGACACAATCGTCTGAATGAGATGTTAAATTTTTGGGATCCCATCGAAACCTTTGGTCTTGTTTAAATTGAAGGGTAGTATGCAAAACTCTCATCAATATTCCTTCAAGCCTGAAGAGGAGCCTTGTCAAGAAGGGCCGAAATATAGCACTAATAAAACTCAGCTGACGTATCCATTTTACACTATCAAATATAAAAAAATTTCATCATCAGGTAAGTTCGCCCTTTTTTCTGCTAAAGCAATATAAATAAACACATAATTAAAAAGATGAGATCCTGTTACTTTTAATATACAAAGCACCTGCTTCACTTGTCGTAATTATGCCGTAACCATATATTGACGGAGAAGTTCAAAATTCAAGATGCAAGTGTTACCCTTTTGGATGTTTCTTCGTCGCTATAAAAAATAATTGACAACAGAGCGCAACCAGCGCACGACCAATTAATTCTCCACTGCTTTCTGGCCGAAGATTGAAAATTAGTGTCTTTTTCTGTGTTTTATTTAGTTTCTTTCATTTACTCCGCTTTTTCGAAATGGCGGGTTACTAACAAATTACTTATAATCATATCAGAGTTTTAGTTGAACGTTAATTAAGGTTTGTGATTATTGGTGGGCTAATGAAACTAGACCTCTTGGTGTCTCTGAACTGGAGTGGGGAGAATTACTTACACTTTAGTCTGTCTGACATGTTTATTTAAGGCATAAGTGTAATTGTGACAAGGTTATATGTGGGAAAATGTGGGAACGTGACATTGGCATTTCTTTCAGACGTATTACAACCAAGGTGATTATGTCATCCGACAAGGAGCAAGAGGAGACACATTCTTCATCATTAGCAAAGGACGGGTAAGTGAGATAATTTGACCCATTTTGGCACCTGGAACATTTACTGAGGGGTTTTCGAGAGAAGTTCCATTATCAAGTGGTCTAAGCGCATCACAAAGATCGGGGGGGGGGGGGGAACCAATACCTGGAATCGACTTTCCATTTCTGTTTTAGCTGCCGCGCGAACCCCCGAAGTTCACATTTTCCCAAGAAGCATTTGTCGTAAAGCACATGTCGTACCCTTATGTTAATGATTCACTTTATGTTCCTAATGACTCCGTCCCTTCTTGTTTCTGAGATTTCAGACTTCCGGTGTATTTTTCTTTAGTCCTACACCGATTTCTGCGTCTATAGTACTTATGCTTTTTGCAGTGGGCCTCTTTACTTATGTGCAGCCCATTGGCCAGAAAGACCGATAGCACACTCTTATCCGTGTTATCCGTAAGGCGTAAAGGGGGCCGCGCTCGGCTAAAACAGTCCGGATGGGTCTTTTTTTCTGTTTTTTTGCGAAGTACAGTTTCGTAGAGTTCACAGTTCGAATATTACAACAAGAACTGTGTCTACTGCGACATACGCTTTCAGGGATTGCTCCAGTCGGTTTATCTGTGTTATTTTTAAAGCGGGATAACTCTCAAAGGGGATGAGATATTTGATCAAACTTGGCATGAGGACTCTTTGGGTCAAGGTACAGGTCAAGTTGGAAGATCTGCAGCCCTATATTTAGAGGTGGGGGATGGAATCCGGCCAAAACCGGAAAATGTGATTAAAGTCAAAGTTATATTTGTATCCGATAAGACGTTCAACGGAAAGAAAATAAATTTCATGTTCGGATTCAGCATGCCTCCTTCCCCCGAAATAAAACTTCTAATCAGCTTCAGATTAAACTTAACATTTGACAAATTTTCCGGTTTTGCCGGATTCCGGGTGAACCACTTTTATGGAAAGAAAATAAATTTCATATTCGGATTCAGCGTGTCACCTTAACCCAAAATCTCTAATCAACTTCAGAAAAATATTCCATCTTTCACAAATGTTCAGGTCTTTCCGGATTCCGGGTGAACTACTTGTCCGGCGAGAAAATAAAATATTTGGATTCAGCATGTCCCCTTCCCCCTAAATCGACTATCTCACTAGCTTTAAAAAAATATCTGATTCGCCCCTTATTTTTAAACCCCTACCCCACCCCTAAATGTAGGGCTACAAAGCCCATTTTTGAACTTGACATGTACTTTCACCAAAGACTCCTTTACCAAGTTTTAATAAAATATCACAACCGTTTCGAGAGTTATCGTGCTAAGAGACGGGCAACTTTTATGAAATCATGGTTAAAATACGCCTTCGTTTGTGTGACTGATGCATGGTTTAGAAACTGGACTGCGATGCTTCCAGTGTAAAAATGCAAAAGCTCCGAGCAAAAGGTCATTGGGCCTGACCGGGATTTGAACCCGGGACCTCTCGCACCCGAAGCGAGAATCATACCCCAGAATCGCAGAGATTCACACCCGTCAACTTACAGTTTGGGATCCCAAAAAGTGGTCGCCATCCAGGATAGTGCAAATTTGTTGTGAATTTACAGTAAACGTGCTTAATATCGGAGTAGCCTACTACACTCGTCAGGCTCGTCATTTCACCTTGAACTTAGTGGCTCGTCATTAGTGAATGAGGGTTTGTTTGGGGGGGGGGAGAAAAAGAAATGATAAAGACGAGAAATGTGTGTCATCGTTGTACCCTTCTTGGGAGCGTTATGTTTGTTCTTTTGTTTAAGGAATGTTTAAATTCAAATGAACTGAATTGAAAATTGAACTGAAAACAATTGAAAATTGAACTGAAGACACTGTTAGTTTTCTAGGCTTCCTAGAATTCATAGAAACTGGAGCACATACGGCAGAGTCTAGACATAGACCTACGGTCTGACAAGGGGGACGCAACTACCTGTCCAATACAGCGGCTCATATAGCTTCTATTCGCCCGGCTCTCTATATTTTCAGAGTTTTACAAGCTGGTAATTACTTGCTTGTGTTCTTGTTTCTAGTTATCTTAGAATTATGCGATGTTCATTCGGAGGAGACGTTTAGTTCGAGGATCGAGGAAACAAAAATATGTTTTGATAAAGAAGTTGCGAATAAGAGAAGACTCTATTGCAAACATTCAAAGATTAAAAAAAAATGTGCGATGAATTAACTTGAATTATATCTAAATAATAAATGTCTGTTGGAATTTATATAGAAAACTAAAACGGAAGTGGAAAGCGATTACCTGGAAATGTTTACTTTCAAGATATTTGCGCAGCAAACTAAAAAGGAAGTGGTCAAATGGTTAAATTTATTCCTTCACAAATAAAAAAGACCTGGAAAAAAAATCTCTAGAAAAACCATTTTAACCTCATAATAATACAGTTTGTTCCGAAAATATTAACTTTCCAGGGCTTTGCACGGCAGGATAACCGTCGAAGAGGATGTTTCAAAGTCAGTTTGGGCTCAAAGAATATTTATCCTGCTAACAGACGGACAGGGGTACAACTTTTACGAAGTCATAGGTACCCCTCCACTTACGTTTTGGGATCTCAATAAGCTAAACTAGTAAAAATTATTTCACTGTAGTGTGAAAACAGACTGTTGTGAGGTTTGCATGCTCCTTGGGCAGGTAGTGGTAGGACCGGCGATCAGAGGTCGAGCTGTCCCGGCCTTGAATTCCTTCCAAGGTTTATTGCACCGTCATTAACGAAAAAAAAACAAAAAAAAAGAAATGACCGGGGAAATCTGATCATCTTTCCTCACCAATAGAACGGCTTTTACAGATGTCTGTAAATACCAAACAGCTGCTATTGTGGCAGACAATCAAGCTGGTAATGGCACTTTAGCGTTATTTCGAAATCCTAATGCAAATTAGGCTGTATTACCACCGGACACAGCTAAGCTGGCCGAAATAGGCAAAGTCGGGTAGTGATTGGGCGACAGGCAAGAATCTAGGAATGTTTTCGCGGGGATGCTTGATGATTTATTCAAACAATGTTTACAACGGATACGTCAGCTATGATTCTTCATCAGCGATATGTCGTCCCTTCTTGGCAAAGGTCCTCGTCAGGCTGTCAATCCTCTGGTTCAACTTCGGGGAAGGAAACAAACCTGTAATCTCGCTGATGAAGAATCATAGCTGACGTATCCGTTGTAAACATCGTTTGAATCAATGTTTCGAAGTCAGCTTGGGCTCAAAGAATATTTGATGAGCACGGTGGAAGATCCATCAGCACCAAATGTCAATGTTTGATACCATCTTCATGAAAATGTCAAATTCGCGACATTTGTTGAGATCCACGTAAGATGCATTTTGTTCAGCAGTGCTACCCGAGTGCCGTTTAGCAATCGCTGTGTATTGAGCTTAACTCTGACATCACCGGCGACAAAACACATATCATGATGGCTGTGGCTTGTCCCGTTTAATAACCCCATCTAACGGAAACATACCCCTTGTTTTACCCCGAGCAGTGAGAAGTTCAACCTTGGCCGCGGGTTGTGGTCATATCATGAGTGCGAAATTAGAACAGCCTTGCCCGGATTCTGCTTAAAGAAAACCTTATTTATGGAGCTCAGCGTTCCGCAATATATTTTGCTTCGTGCTTAGCGGAAGAATCGTCTCTGACATATGCCATTTTGATTGAAGCGGTTGTTCGTGGCATACAGGTGAGCCAAGGTTTCGATACACCTTTGGAGATCTTCTGAATAGAAGTTATTAGTGGGAAACATGTAACTGATGTACATCTGTGTTCCTTATTTGGGGGATGTGCTTGCTTCATTAATATTACGTACTTTGAACATGAGTTGAGAATACTGCTTTGTCATTATATGTGGAACTTGGAGCAGATTCCAGCTGATATTAGTGATTGCCGCGACATCTCGTCTTCGTAAAAATGAGAACTTATGAAGCTAGACTAGAATGAACGTCTGCATCTGAACAGCCTTTCGCCAAAGCTTTGCCAAAACGCCAAAACGAGCGAGAATTTACTATATGAAATAGTTGGTTAAAGGGGGTTCTGTTATGGCGCTAATGTTTTTAGAAAAGTGGTTATTACCGAGGTTAGAAAAAAACGGGTTCATGCCTTTGCTCGAGCTCGGCCGAGTTTAAGGCCAAAGTTGCTGCCGAAGCATCGTAGCTGACATATCCATTTTATGCATTATTTGAATTTGAGTTTAAGGATTTCTGTCTGCCGTGATTTGATAACAATCGAACGGCTTCTCGCGTCACATGTGCTTTAAGCCCCGGGATTTACCTGATTGATTCAGACTCAGCTGTGTGATGGTCCGCTGGCAGTCTGTATACACCACCCTGCATAGGGAACTTTGCCCATCAGTTTGTCTATTGTTGTCTTCTTTACGGTATTTCTGTCAACCTTAAGTGCAGTTCCGGTTGACAAATTCATTCTTCGTGCGGCGTTAATAAGTCCATGCATTGGGCTTGGCAGCTTCGGCTTCCCCCTGACGGGAGCCATTGTCAGCTCTATACTGCCCTGATGGCGGTGTGTCACTTAAGACCGGCATTTGATTCACTGCTACCTCCAACTTTGGCTTGGAGCTATTATGTATCTGGAGGTGTTTTAGAGATAGATCAAGGCAACCCAAATTAGACCCTTTTGATCCTGATTTCGCGGTTGTCCAACTGTTCCAGCTTATGAATAGTTTGTTATCGCCCTGCTTTTATGAACGAAAAGGTTGTGCTTTTTCAGGGTGCTCTCGGACGGACGGTTGATTTATGGACGAGTTTTATGAGGATCGCGCTTGTATCTTCATGGTCGTTAAGCCAGCAGGGAAGCCAAGGATCGAGAACAGCACTAGATGAAACTCAGTAATCCTATTACTGGGATCTTTTACTGTAGGAGTTTAAATAGAAAGGGTGGCGATAGAAATGGTGAAATATATTGGGTGATGGACTTTTCAGGACTTTTACTCCCATGGAAGGGGTCGCCCGTTCAAGTTCAAGTTTATTATTTTCAACATTCACAAAATAAATAAAAAAAAAAACACTTTCGCGCTGGAGGAAAAACCTATGAGGTTTTGCGTTCGCGCGAAAGTCCACATACCTACTTACCTATAAAAGGAAAAAAAGAAGAAAAAAGAAATCCAATCTCTCTCACTCATCAATACTCACTCCCCCCTCCCCCTGCTCTTCCCTCCGAACCTCACCTTACCCCCCCCCCCTCCCCCCTTTCCACACTGACCGCCCTAGCCCACCCTTCCTCCCCTAACCACCAATAACAAAATTCAACATTTATGCCCCAGAAAATAATCTTTTAATTTCTTTTTAAACTGAGGTACGTGTTCCCGTTGTATTGCAGCAGTGAAGGCTATGCTACAGCGGGTGAATTCGACGTCATAAGACAAGGCTACGTCATAAATTACCGAAGCAGGCTAGTTTTACCCATGACGTCACAAAATCTGGATTCTTAGCGTGAAGAATGCCATTTTTCTCAGCGAAATATCGTGCCACGGGTTAGTCAAGCCAATTACGGCATAGGGCATGTAGTTACCACGCTTACTATGATCCCGAGCATGACAAGCAAATAGTTACAGTTAGTTACTATTCCGAGAAGGTTTGAACAGTCAGCGTAGTATCTTTTCGCAAGGTTGGAACAAAAATAGTAACTAATAGTTACTATTGTCAGAAGGGTAGAACAACGCTCTATATCTTTCCGAGTTCCGGCCGATCTCCCACTCAGTCAAAATCTAATATATCCTACTTCGATCTGTGTTGGTGTGTTCTCAGACTTCACCGGATACCATACCCAGGGGCGTCGCAAGGGGGGGGGGGTGCAGCACCCCCCCACCTTTTTGAGATTCGGTATTTTTTCGGTATTTTAATTAAATTCGGTATTTTTTCGATAGCAGAACTGTTCGTTATATTTACGGGAATTCGGTAGTTATACAGAATCCTAAATAGGCTTTCTGTTTTAATATCTTCGGTATAATGATCGAGATTCGGTACAATTGCCAGTATTCGGTAGTTATTGTTCGTATTGTAGTATTGTTCGGTATTTTTTCGATAGCAGAACTGTTCGTTATATTTATGGGGATTCGGTAGTTATACCGAATCGCTTCAGCAAATGATCGGATTCGGTATAATTGCCAGTATCCGGTAGTTGTCACGAATTTGGTGAGAGAATTTTCTGAAATTATTTGGTAATTTTTCGATGCCGGAACTATTCGATATACTTATGGAGATTCCGCTGTTACACAGAATCCCAAATAAGCTATTGGTTCAAAATTATTCGGTATCACGATTGGGATTCGGTAATTTATTCAGTATAATTTCCAGGATTGGGAAGTTAACCACGAATCCTGACTTTGTTCCAATTTCGACGAAAGTATACCGAATATGAATATTGTTCGGTAGTCTTTCGATACCAAAACAATTCGGTATAATAACCGGGATACGGTAGTTATACAGAATCCCGAAGATGCTCTCGGTCTAGACTTATTCGGTATAATAACTGGGATTCGGTGACTTAGTCGTTATAATTTCCAAGATTCGGAGGTTACCACGAACCTCGAAACTCAGAAGAGGTCGAGTGAAGCACTGGTCGCAGACAAAAGGGATGATCTGTGATATCATCGATAGTTCTTACGTTTATTTTGGATCTCAGAAAGAATATCTAATCATAAATATTTCGAAAATTCCGCCTGCAGCACGTTTCGTAATATTCTCTATTTTGTGGAAGGGCGCGTCATTTGACGGGGGTTTTAAGCCAGTTTTAGGATTGAGATTTCGAAACATTAAAAGGCTAGAATTTGGATAGAAATTAAATTTGGTAGGAAAAAGCAAAAATAAATTTTGCCTGCGGCGCTCACTTTGTGTGATTATAGGTAGTATATTGACTAGACTACAGTTGCTGCTGTTGCCGGAACGTCGCTCTATCCGGTTTGTGGAACTTCATAGAGTCTCGGCATTTAATCAGCGGTAAAGGATAGAATTTGTAAGACAAGCAGTTAAATTTTAGCCTTCAAACAAAAAAATAATGGATTTCGAAAATTTTTATTGACTATAATCGCTAGTATAGCTGTTACTGCAATCATACCCGGCAATATGTTGTCCATGTGCACTTCGCCAAATCACCGCCTAATAGCTGGCTTATCGTCGTTCATGCTGCCTTTTATTGTTACTCTTCCTACGGAATCGTTTCTGTCCCATAATTTAAAGCTCGAATTCCTAGTTCTAGGATTCGGTAACATTTTTGAAAGATTCGGTAAAATTTTGGCTCTGCACCCCACCACCGGAAATGCACTTGCGACGCCCCTGACCGTACCTAATGGCATGTATTATTTTCCGGTTGGGGCGCCACACTAAAGCCTTTCATTATAGGCTAATAATAATGATAATCTATTTATTACACATTGCACATAAACACCGTGATAGTAATGAAGGGAAACTACAAAATAGACAAGAAAACAAAAATCGGTGAACAAGTGGATGAGCCTGTGATCTGGAGGGATAATTTTGTAATCTTGAGCAGATAAGTTATCAGGATTTTGGTATTCATATCAAGAGCTTTTGATAATTTTTTGATTCCATTAAAGTTTAACTGAAAAGGTCGTACACTCTAGTTGTCAATCACTTATTCACTTAAGAAGCTTGAAAACCCGGCGAAAATGCGTTACTTTGTTGCTCCGCTATTCACGAATAGTCGATCTTCAAATAGTGGAATTTTCTTGTCTGATTTGTACGCCCTTTGCGCGCTTGTATCTGTGTTGTATGATCGACGAAAACGATTTAGGAAAAACAAGTGTTCGCGCAGTGAGCTACCTTCCGTAAGCTCACTAGCCACTGAAACGCCCGTATGTGGGCGTTTTAGAATCAATTTTTCTGCGTCATAGTAGAAATTTGCGTTGTGAGGACGACCATAGATATTCTGAACGCCATCGTAGAGCAAATAGTGAAAAAGAAAAAAACACAATCCAAAAAATGCAGTGTATTCAGCTAAATTACACAAACGAAAGTTCGCTTTTCAGTTAAACTTTAAGACAAAGGCAAATTTAGCAGGTATTTACAAGTAAATGTAATATCATCTAGGTGATAGACATATCACGTGGCTAAGAGATCGAGAGATTCAGAGGTGACATGTGTTTCAGAGCACCAATCTCTGAAGTTGTACGGTACGGCCAAAGACACATGGGGAGAAGAATTATATTTTACGTTGGGATTGGGGGGGGGGCAGAATTGAAGTGGATGTTGAGTCTTAGGACGGACGCTCTTCCGGTGGGGATGCGGAGAAATTATATTGGTAGAGATAGGGAAGGTACTGGTCCTTATTTTTGTCCAATGTTTGGTATTGAAGGAGAGGACGCGGTACATTTGATATGTAATTGCGAGGAGTTGAAAGATTAGGAAAGGAAGTGCTTGGTCGGGAGGCTTGGGAGGAAAGGGAGTTGGTTTCAAGTATCGGAAGTAAGTGTTTTGGTGAGATCCGAAGGCTGGGTAGATTCCTGAAGCTAGCTATGGCCCACCGTGAACTATTTTTATAGAAGTTAGATTTTTTGGTTTGTTCTGGAGTGTATGATATTTTGTTTTTGTTATGTTTCCCGCCATGGCCCTTGGGCTTTATTGGGAATAAATTCGTTCATAAGTCGCACACAACTTTGCCTCCAACCAGTATTGTGTCTTATCGGTTACTTAAACGAGTTCTCTTTGACACGATAAAGTAATCTGAACCTTAAATATAGTTGTAAAACTGAAACAACAGGAAGTTACTAGGGTCGTAAATTTGGCTGATATAGAATTATGGGCGGCGGGGAGTAAGTGCATCTCACCGCCGACAAGTTGTTAGCTTCTTCATGTCATCTAAATCGAATTGTCGAATCCCCTGCAATTACCTGGCCCTTACTTTAATTTTATGTTCTATAAGTGTAATAACTATGTCTCGGGTATCTGTGTTATGATTTAGATATTTCCTTCTTTAGCGGTCCCGAAGAAAGAAACAAGGCGCCGTTGATTTAAACAAAAACAAGAGCTACGAGCTCATATGGCACTTGTTACGAGTAGGCGGTACAAGAAAGTAGATGAGAATGTCACAAAATACACCCGCTATCCAAAAATGCCTTTCGGAAAGAGAAATAGGATATTTAGTTTCACTCGGAAGTTTTACCTCTTTGTAATATTATAATGTTTGCTGATGATGTAGTAATTTTTTCTTCTCACCGGGACCTAGCAGTTCTTTTCCAGAACCTTGAAAGCACGTTACTAGCTGTATCTGATTGGTACTCAAGGAATTTACTAGCTCTTAACGAGAAAAAAATGCCAATATATGTTATTTTCGCGTACTGGATCAGTCAGTTCAGATAGCTTCTCTCTTTTGTTAAATGGTCTTGAATTAAAAAGGGTTGATCAGTTTAAATACCTTGGTGTAATTTTAGATGAAAATTTGTCGTTTCATAAACATGTGAAAACACTATCGTTAAAAATTTCCCGAAATATTGGTATGCTATCACGTCTTCGTTATTTTTTTCCTAAAAATATTCTAAAATCAATTTATTATTCTTTTGTCCACCCATATTTTCTTTATTGTATTTCTGTTTGGGCTTCTACCTTTTCATCTGTATTTAAACCTCTCCAAATACTCCAGAATAAAGCAATGAGGATTCTTTTTAATGTTGAATACAGATCTTCAGTTAGACACATATATGGGACTTCAGGAATATATTCATTGGATCAACTTCATACAATTTCTATTTCTAATATTTGCCATGATTATCTATACAATAGTTTACCTTCAAATTTCTCTGGTATTTTTCCAACTAATTCCCAATTTCATAATTATCCAACCACTCATCGTTCAGATTTTTCGTGCGAATTTCGCCCTACGTCAAGAGCGAGTTTCAGCATCCGTCACACTGGGCCAAAAATCTGGAACTCAATTCCAGTATCAGTGCGAGAATGTAGCAATAAGCGACAGTTTCTAAAATTACTGAAAAAAAATTTTACGACGCGTAGTTGAGCAATTTCTTTTGTTTTTGTTCTCTTTTTGTTGATGTCAAAATGTAGTTAGAAGACGGCTTTTTATTTTATTTTCGTTGTGCAACATTGTCAGTGCTAAAGTATGCCACCAGGCATGTGCACTGGTCCGTGATTTTTATCTATGTTTGTTGTAATTAAATACTATACTACTACTACTACTACTCAATGCTGAGCAGTTCCGGATGGTCTGCGATCCCTCTGCTTTAAGCGTGTCTTGAGTTTCCCGACCCCCCCCCCCCATCCCCCACAGGTATCGGACCCGACCCGGACTTAACACTAAACATCTGAGGCGATAACTCTTTCCACCTGACAAGTTTCATTCAAATCCGATCAACCGTTCAAAAGTTAAGCATGACACTAGATTCCAGACTCCACATCCATCCACTCCCCCAATGATGGTCGGATCGGGGAAACGACTATTCTCAAGTCAATCTGTTCGGATCCCTGACACACCTGCCAAGTTTCATCGTCCTAGCACATCAGGAAGTATGCCGAACTCGCGGGATCGCAAGAAATCCGGACACCCCCCAACTCCCCCACAGTGTCCAGATCCGATCCGGTTATGTCAGTGACGTATCTAGGACTTGTGCTTGTTCTTCCCACCAAGTTTCATCCCGATCCCTCAACTCGAAGCGTTTCGAAAGATTTCCGGTTCCCTCCTCCAGCTCCCCCCAGTGTCATCGGATCCGGTCCGGATTTAAAGTGGGACGTCTGAGACACGAGGTCATCCTAAATATCAAATTTCATCAAGATCTGATCATCCGTTCGCAAGTTAAAAATACCTCAATTTTTGGTTTGCCCCTCCCTCCACCTCACCCCCCAGATAGCTGGATCGGGGAAGTGACTATTTCCTATTTTATCTGGTACATTTTATCTACACGCCTGCCAATTTTCACCGTCCTAGCACATCAGGAAGCACCGAACTCGCGGGACCAATAGAAGTTTGGACTCCCCCCCCCCCCCAACTGCCCCAAAGTGAGCGGATCCGTTCCGGTTATGTCAATGACGTATCTAGGACTTGGGCCTGTTCTTCCCACTAAGTTTCATCCCGACCCCTCCACTCTAAGCGTTTCTCAAGATTTCCGTTTTCCCCTTCAACTCCCCCCCCCCTCCCCAGTGTCACCGGATCCGGTCTGGATTTAAACTGGATCCGAGACACGAGTTCCTTCCATATATCAAGTTTCATTAAGATCCGATCACCCGTTCGTAAGCTAAAGATATCTCATTTTTGCTGTTTTTTCCGGATTCCCCCTCCCTCAACTCCCCTCCAGATGGTCGAGTCGGGGAAACGACTGTTTCTAATTTAATCTGGTCCAGTCCCTGATATGCCTGCCAAGTTTCATCGTCCTAATTTATCTGGAAGTGCCCGAAACTAGCGAAACCGGGACCGACAGACCGACTGACGGACAGAAATTACAATCGCTATATGGCACTTGGCCGAAGGGCAAGTGCCATAAAAATCGACTTCTTTTAAAGGATTCAGTTGATGTGGCGTAAAATTAGGGGAACCTACCAGTCGATACAAATCATTGTTACGACACAGATATGCCCATTTCTGCAAAGTCCTAACCTCATCCAACATTGCTCACATATTACTGAAATCAGTATGCATGCATTTCGTGCAAAATCTTCCCTATCGCTAGGTCGTTAATTGTTTCCTAGGTCTGCTAGTATTCACTAAACATTTTCTTCTTGAAAATGTGATGTATTTCGAAGCAGAAACATTAAACTGTATCAAATCAATAGAATAGTATAATTTCTATTCAGCCACAAATAAACATCGAGTATAAAACTCTATCTGGTCCGGTCCGGACCAGATAAACAGAGTTTATAAACACCACAGAAAATATAATAATACACCACCTACAAATGATAATACAACACAGAAAATAAACTACCTCCTATTTAGATTTTCCCTCACGTAGTCTCCCACCATTTTTATTACTTTATAGTTAGTTGACGTCAATATACAGGCTCGTATCCAGGAATTTATTTCGGGGGGGGGGGGGGGGGGGGTTGCCTGCCGTCGGACAAAAAAGTACAAAAAAGACATAAATCAGAGGGAAAAGCCTATAAAAGTGAGTATTTATGTATGTTTCGGGGGGGGGGGTTCAACCCCCTAGCCCCCCTGGATATGGCCTTGTCAATATACTAGGGAAGAGCTCCCTCCCCGGGCCTAAACTGATCAATCAATCAATCATATATTTCCCAGTATTTCTTAAAAATGATAACATAGGATTGTCAATATAAGAACAAGGTTGCACTGTCAAATCAATACACTTACAAATCAATCTCATTATATTTATATACAATTAGAAGTAAAGGGTAAAGGGACTCCTGGCACTACCCTAGGAGGTAGGCAACACTGTCCTCTCCAGTTGATACTAGCGTCTTTAAGGTTGGACTTAGACATTGCAAATGCGAGAATGCTTCCGTATTAACCCCTTTAAGTTACTGCGTTAAGTTACTTATGTCGTGGGCACAGACGATTTCTTGTTAGCAGCCGGACACAACACAACCGTACTGATGTGGCCACACAATGGCAAGAAAATGTGTGGAAGGATTTTGTTGGAGGGGGGTCTTGGGATTTTTCCTGTATTTTGTGTCAGGTTTTTGGAATCCCAAAATGGGGGGGGGGGATACCTATAACTTGGTAACAGTTGTCGTCTGTCAGCGCGATAAGTCGCTTAGGGGTTGAGATATTTTGTTCAAGCTTGGTGTGAGGATCCATTGGGTCGTACAAGTTTGTAGATGGGCCGTGTAGCCCAGTATTTAGGGGCGGGTGAGAGGGTTCAAATTAAGGGATGAAGTAAATATTTAGTTTGACCTGATGAGAAATTCGATTTAGGGGTAAGGTGGCATGCTGAATCCAGAACTGAACTTCAATTTCTCGCCGGGCAAATAGTTTGCCCGGAATCCGACCAAAACATGTCAATTACGTTAAAAGTAAAAGTTCTAATTGAAGTTGATAAGATGATCGATTTAGTGATAAGAAGACCTGCCAAAAATTTCTACGGCGATCGGTATGTCTCGCCCGGAATCCGCCGGAAACCGGAAAATTTGTTATAAGTAAACATTTTAGAGCATGCTGAATCCGTATATGAAAATTATTTTCTCGCCGGAGAAATAGTTCGCCCTTATAGTCCGGCCAAAACCAGAAAATCTTTAAGCGTAAGTTTAATCTGAAGTTGATTATAGGTTGGATGTAGGGGTAAGAAGTCATGCTGTATTCTCTTTTGATAAGTAGTTTGCCCGAAATCCGGCAGGACAGTTTGAACAGTTTTGTCGAAGTAAATAAGACGTGTAAGATAAACACACATGTTGAATCCGTATCCGAACTTGGTTTTCTCAGATGATTAGCCATTAGCCTTATTCTGTTCAGAAATGTTATGCGTCAGAGTTTTGAGCAGTCTGGTTAAGACTGGATATCTACAAGACCTAACCGTCTGGATCAGATATTGAATTTTCGGGATCCCATTAAAACCTTTGGTCTTGTTTTTATGGCACTTGCAGCCCCGCTCAAGTGCCATATACCGATCACCTTTCGGTCGGTCGGTCGGTCCATTCATCTCGAGTTAGGGCACTTCCAGACGTGCTAGGAGGATGAAACTTGGTTGGTAGGCATATCAGGGACCCCGCCGAACTGACTGGGGACTGGGAAATTATCATTTCCCTGATCCGACCACCTTGGGGGAGTGGTGGGAGGGGGAATCCGGAATATTGACGTATGTATAACTTCTGAACGGGTGATCAGATCTTAATGAAACTTGATATTTGGAAAGAACTCCTGTCTCAGATGTCACACTTTCAGTCCGGAATGAATCCGGTCCCTTTGGGGGGAGTTGGAGGGGAACCGGAAATTGGGCGACATGTTCAGAGAGGACAGATCGGGATGAAACTTAGTGGGAAGAACAAGCACAAGCCCTAGATACGGATTTGACAAGACCAGATCGGATCTGAGTACTGTGGAGGGAGTTCGAGGGAGTGTTCCGCAATTCCGGTGATCCCGAGTTCAGATGCTTACACTTGTGCTAGGACGATGAAAGTTGGCAGGCGTATCAGGTACCCGACCAAAATAACTTGGAAATAGCCAATTCCCCAATTTGACCACTGTGGGGGAGTAGAGGGAGGGAGAGTCCGGAATATTGACGTATTTATAACTTTTGAATAGGTGATCGGATGTTAATGAAACTTGATATTTGGAAAGATCTCGTGTCTGAGATGTCACACTTCAAGTCCGGAATGGATCCGGTGACTTTGGGGGAGTCGGAGCGGGAAACCGGAAATCGTGTGACTTATTCAGAGTGGTCGGATCAGGATGAAACTTGGTGAAAAGAACAAGCACAAGCCCTAAAAAAATAGTTGACAAGACCGGACAGGATCCGAGCACTGTGGGAGGAGCTGGAGTGGGGGTTCTGGAATTCCGGTGATGCCGAGTTAAGATGCTTATACATGTGCTAAGATGATCCTAAAGGTCCAAGGATCATATTTAAAGGTACCAACAGTGTTTTGGACTCAAGTGTTTTGACTACAGGTGAATTTCTTGCGCCCTTAAAGTGCGCGTCATCACAGCCAAGTGCAAAAAAAACTTTTTTTGTTTTCCAAAAGGATATCTACATTGTCGTGATTTCCAAGGGTCTATTGCCATTCTTATCAGAAAGGTTTTGCTTACAAATGTTAACAACAAACCTACGAATTGGCAAATTCCTACTTTCGGCCCTTTCACCAAGCCTTGCAAGTGCCATATGAGCTTACAGCTCTTGTTGTGTATAACTTTTGTCATGGGCATGGAGCTGCTGATCAACAAATCAATATAATTATCTATAAAATCTTCGATGGCAGTTTAAATGAGAACAAGCTGGTCGTCCAGCTTGGGAAACAGTGGGTCGGCGAAGTGGAACACTTCTTAAAGCCCCTGTGGCTTTTCCTCATTTCCATTTGTCCTTTTTGCTAAAAAAAATACTTCTGAAATGTGATCTTGCAGATTTGTTCAAAACCAGGACGGAATTCTGACTGCAGAATACTTTCTCCGTGGGTGGCGTGTGATATATTTGCGATGGCTTTTGTGTCAATATTGGCGGTGAGCCGCATTTCAGCGTGTCTTTTTTTTTCAGGTCCGGGTAACGATCAAAGATCAGGCCACCAGCCAAGAGAAATTCATTAGGACCTTGTCGCGCGGCGACTTCTTCGGAGAAAAAGCTCTCCAGGGGTAAGTTTCATTAAAGTGGTCTGCCTGCGGATATCCGCGAGATAGGCTACGCGATCGAAGACGTAGGCTGCTGTTGATTCCGGTGGAAGACAAACCCTATTTTGCTTCGCACAGAAAGAAGAGCTGGGATTACAAAGGGTAAAAAATATCGCGCCGTCCCTTTCGGAACGGGAGTGGGACGTGAGGAGCGTTGGTATAGCCTCTGTAGCAGAATAAATGGCTTCAAAGCATAATCTCTGACGTTTCTGGAGATTGGGAAAGTACACTACCAAATGGTGGCATGATTGGTGAGAATGAGCCGAAGGAGAGTGTCTGTTTACAAGTTGTTCACTCTAGTTCATTTTTTGTTTAAAAAAAAGAATGCTTCAGCCGCGCTACACAGGATGTGTTTTTGGGATCCCAAAACGTAAGTGGAGGGATACCTATGACATCGCAAAAGTTGTCCGTCTGTCCGTCCGTCCGTCTGTATGCATGATAACTCTCGAAGGGAATGAGATATTTTGATGAAACTTGGTGAGAAGGTTTGTTGGGTCGTCGGACCAGTCAAGTTCGTAGATGGGCTTTGTAGCTCTACATTTAGGGGTGGGCGAGGGGATTGAAATTAAGGGACAAACAAAATATTTTGAAACAGCTAATGTGATAGTCGATTATGGGGTAAGAAGACATGCTGAACACGATGGTGAAAACCATTTTGTCATCGGACAAGTAGTTCGCCCGGAATCCGGCCAAAACGGGAAAGTTTTTTGAAAGTAAAAGTTTTGTTTGAAGTTGATTAGATGTTCGATTTAGGGGTAGGAAGACATGCTGAAGACGATGGTGAAAATTATTTTCTCGACGGACAAGTATTTCGTCCGGAATCCGGCCCAAACCGGAAAGTTTGTTGAAAGTAAAAGTTTTATTTGAAATTGATTAGATGTTCGATTTAGGGGTAGGAAGACATGCTGAAGACGATGGTGAAAACTATTTTCTCGATGGACAAGTATTTCGCCCGGAATCCGGCCCAAACCGGAAAGTTTGTTGAAAGTAAAAGTTTTATTTGAAGTTGATTAAATGTTCGATTTAGAGGTAGGGAGACATGCTGAAGACGATGGTGAAAACTATTTTCTCGACGGACAAGTATTTCGACCGGAATCCGGCCCAAACCGGAAAGTTTGTCAAAATTAAAAGTTTAATTTGGAGTTGATTGGATGTCCGATTTAGGGCAAGAAGACATGCTGAACACTTATGTGAAAACAAGTTTTTACCCGGACATGTAGTTCGTCCGGAATCCGGCCAAAACCGGAAAACTGTTGGAAGTCAAAGTTTTATTTCTAGTTGATTAGATAAGCGATTTAGGGGTAAGAAGAGATGCTGAGTCCCTGTGTGACAATCGTATTTTACCCGGACATATAGTTCGACCGGAATCCGGCTGGAATCGGAAAATTTGTTATAAGCTAAATTTCTATTTGAAGTTGATTAGATGTTCATTACTGGGGAAAGAAGATACCCTGATTTCGTGTTTGAGCTTTCTTTTTTCGCCGGACAAGTAGTTCTGGAGTTCGGCCGGAACCGGGAAATTGGCAGAAGTGGCAGGAAGTTTTCGTCAAAACAGATATGACTTATAGGGGTAAACACACATGCTGAATCCAAATCTGAACTTGGTTTTCTCAGGTGATTAGCTATTTGGCCTTAATCTGTTTCTGAATTTTAATTGTAAAAATGTTCAAGTAGTCTGGCGAAGACTGGATCTGGCTAAGACAAGACCCAGTTGTCTGGATCAGATATTGAATTTTTGGGATCCCATCGAAACCTTTGGTCTTGTTCATAAAGTCTCCGTGGAAATCGAAATAGTCTGCTAAGTAGGTCTATATTAAGTCAGAAGTTGGACCTGAAGTTATGCAAAACAGCTTGAGTAAAATCTTACAGTATTACAGTGCGAGTTTTGTCAACTAGTTTTTCCTGTGTTTGTACATCAACGACCTTGAATGCAACGTTCTTTAATGGTCTTCAAGCCAGTAACAAACAAGGACTCAAATTTGATGTTCGCAATGAAGCATAAGGTCCACTAACAAACATTTTCGGAGTTTCCCAGTTTCCCCTAGAGGCGGCTACGGCAGACAAAAATTAGATTGTACCCTTCGCTTACACTGTAAAAACTACATAGGACTTAGTGGTTGCACATCACCCAATTCGATGACTTTTATTCCGAATTGGTAGAGTTAAATCCCGGTACAGGATTAAAACGTTGGAATGCAGCATACAGCAGATTAAGTTATCCTAATCTGCAGTATTTTGCGTTCTAGCGTTTTAATCCTGTATCAGATTTTAACTCCCCGAGTTCGGGTTTTAACTCTGTAAATTCAAAATAAAAATCCCCGATTTCGCTGATTTGCAACTCATGTAGGAGAGAATTTTACAGTGTAGTAGACCGAAAATTTGTTTGGTTTATTTTATTTATTTGATGGAGAACAAGACTGAACGAATTAAGGTTCAGTGACGAACAAGACCAAAGGTGTCGATGGGATCCCAAAAATCTAATATTTGATTCAGACAATAGGGTCTTGTCTTCGCCAAATCCAGTCTTGGCCAGGCTGATCATCAGAGAAAACCAAGTTAAGATATACCTCTATAAGCCATATCTATTTTGACGATATTGACCGAGACTTCCTGCTTTACTTCTGCCAAATTTCCGGTTTCGCCCGAATTCCGAGCAAACTACTAAGTCCAGTAAAAAAAGAAAATTCAGAAACAAACCCAGCGTCGTTTATGTTGGAACAAGTACAACATCTAATCAAATTTTAATAAAAGTTTGACTTAAAAAAAAAATCTGGTCACAACTGGATTTCGGTCTAATTATATGTCTGGTTAAAAAATGATTGTCATATACAGACTCAGCCTCTCTTCTTACCCCTTAATCTGTCATCTAATCAAACTTTTGCTTTTACAAATTTTCCGGTTTTAGCCGGATTCCGGGCGAACTAGTTGTCCGGCGAGAAAATGGTTTTCACCATCGTGTTCAGTATGTTTTTTCACCCTTAAATCGAACATTTAATCAACTTCAAATGAAGTTTTTGTCGGATTCCGGACAAACTACTTGTTCGGAGAGAAAATGGTTTTCACTATCGTGCTCAGCATGTCTTGTTACGCCATAATCGACTATCACATTAGCTGTTTAAAAATATTTTGTGTGGCCTTTAATCTGAAGCCCCTCCCCCACCCCTAAATGTAGGGCTAGAGCCCATCTACGAACTTGACCCTTAACCCAATTTCATCAAAATATCTCATTCCCTTCGAGATTTATAGCGCGCACAGACGGACAACTTTTGCGATGTCGTAGGTATCTCTCCACTTACGTTTTGGGATCCCAAAAAGCGGATTGTGAAAGACAAGATATTGCCCTTCAATGGCAAACAAAGGGACACAGGTGACACTAATTGTAGGGTACGCAGAAGAAAGGTCTAATAAACGATTGGTATTCGCCGTACTCCAGTTCAGCGCTTCCAAGCAGACTAGTTCTCGCCCTTCTCCGAGGACTCCTTTTGAGGAGTCCCTGCGGTTTTGTTTGTCCCCAGGGACTCACTCCCCGTGTTCTCGCGGAACGGGAAATTCTCCGATTATCGTCACCATCAGCCAAACGGACAAACCATTCAGATTCGGAGGGAATCAATGTTTTGCTGCTGTTCTGCAATGTAAAGTTAATTAAAAACAGTCAGAATAAAGAAAAGCAAAACCAAAGTGGATCCAGACTAATTTCCTAAACTGTATGTTTTTGTTTCGAACAAAATCCATTTTGGAAGCATATCCCGTGTTCTCGCTGATTTCCGTACGCGCACTCGGCATGAAGTGACTCCCTCGTTCCCCTTGATTCCGCGAGGAGTCCTTGGGGAACGGCGAGAATACGCCTTATATGTCTCACCATCACCACTTGTCACAGACACAGTACAATAGATCCACTTGTAGATGAGTAGAAAATCTGCAATCTGCTTCACAGGTAATGGAGGTTTTGCTTATTTCTCAGTATTGGAAAGTGAAACTTACCAACTACCTTATGGGTCCGACTTTTTGCTATTAGTGCGAACACACGATCAGGATAGGGAGCTCCCGGACTGGAATTGGTCATATTCGCGGTAAGCGCTTCCAAGCGGACCAGTTTCCGTTATTCCCCTATGCCTTACCGTCATTATTTGGATCAGACATGGTAAAATAGATGCACAGGCTATTGAGTGGAAAACCTGTCATCTGTGTCCCCGGTATTGGAGGTTTTGAATATGTGTCAGCAGCAGAAAGTGAAAGTGACCCACTACCCTATGGATCCGAATTTTTACTATGTCTAAACAAGTGTTGGTTATGAGGCAATGGGGGACTAACAGAAACTAGTCCACTTGGAGCGCTGAACTGTAATAAGGCCAACTCCTGCCCGGATCGTCGACACCATCATCACTTCCATATGGAAAAGTTGATTTTTTTTTCAATTTGATGATGAAAGGGCAGGAAACCTGGCCGGAAAATCCTGATTATGTCTAAATATGTGTTGAATATGAGGGAAGTCTGGGGAAGTCAATTTAAATGTTTTGTATTCATATTAAATGTAAAAGATTTTGTTTTGGGGGGGTACGGTTTTTTTTTCAACGGGGGTTGGGGTCGTGGGTGGGGGAGGGGTACCGGGGTGTTTAACCAGTGGGGGGAGTGGTACCGGGGGAGTTTGGGCGGGCGGGGGGGTCTCGCCTAGACCCGAGACGATGGACTAGTCTACTTGGCACGCTGCAAGGTCTTTGAATAATAAAGTTGTGAACAACTTGTCGTTGTGGGGCCTTTCCTAGGAACGAAAATATTGGAAAAATGCTGTTTGGAAACCTAAATACGTAGCCTATAAGTAAAAATCACTGAAATGCAATTTCTATTACCAGCTAAGTCAGTAATTATGTATAACCTGCCATTTTTAAAAGCCGAGAAAGTGAAAGAAAATAAATAAAAGACAGAAAAGACAGCTTGTCACCGAAGCTCGTCCTCAAATCTGGTCTGTGAATCAAGGTCTGTGAATCAAGTTCTCAAATTCGTACCGGTCGTGGTATCGATTTTTAGTAAGGATACAGTTTTTACTGCGTTACGTTCGCGTACTTTTCTGCCTGACGAAGGCTACTTCTCTTGTCCTGTCCGGAGCGTTTTCTGATTCCAGTGTACCCAGCAACCAGCTTATTCCGTTCCTCGGTGATACCTGATTGGTATGAAAACTTGATTACTCACGGAGGTTGGTAAGCAGTTACCAGGCTGTGATTGGTCTAGCTTGTGAATCGATTGTAATCCACCTCATGACCGAAAGTTTGCCCTCGATCCATTCATAGAGAGATTGCCCCCCCTCCGATGAAAACGGATATTGCTACACCATCATCACGGGATCGTAACACACAAATTTAACGTTGGGAGGTATAGGACTAAACTTTGAAACTAAATTATCGTCGTAGATCATCATTCTGAGTCAGGGACTTGCTGGAAATGTTAATTTGGGCTATTCCTTAATCGTATAATTCTGTTTTTGCAATAGAGTTTCCATGGAAGTAAGAGCTTGAAGGCTTCAAAGTTTGAACACAAAAACGGAGTCTCGAACACTATTGGTCGGTTATGACTTATGATGTGTCATTCATAAACCAACCAATAGGAAGCAGTATTCGTTTTTGTAGTGAAACTTTTAAGCCTTCAAACTCTCATTTCTGATCAAACTTTTCTGTAAAGCTGTGATTATACAATTAAGAAAAAGTAATAATCGTTTCCAGCTATTTACAGTCTTATAGTAGTAGTCAAACATGGATAAATTGGTCTCAAAGCCGGAAGCCCTATACAATTCACAATGTTAAACTACTCTTTTCTACTCCTATCCGTTTTCGTTGGGTAGGCTGCAATCTCTCTATTAGAAGTTGGGCCTGCGGCCCATGATTTTCGATCAACCTTGCGGTTTTATATTTGGTAGCGATAAGCAGAAAAGGCAGCTGGTTTTGTTCCAGTGGCAGTTCCGCCCCTCCTCTTAAGTGTCGTCTTCAGGCTGCTGCTCCAAAAATGATAAAATCGTTAGAATTTTTACAAAAGAACTGGTTTAGGGAACTGAAAGGAAGAATTTAGAGTTAAATTCTTTAATGAAACTTGACTTGCTCTGACTTATGTCTCCTGCCGGTTGTCACCCAGCGTAGATAGTGATGACAGCCTCCTCCAACTGGTGCAATCTGCAGCTAGCGCTGGTGCATGGTGCATCGTGGACGTCGATGTTCGCCGCGCCGTAAGCCTTTGTCGTCTCTTTCGGTTGCGTTGAAGTCCCTAAGCAGGGTGCTGATGTCGTGGGGGCATACACTTGTGAGTACCTGGTGAGCTCAGCGTAAAATTTTGTTTTGACGTCATCGCCGGAATCGTTCGTCGGAGCATAACATACTAGATCTGTCATTTGCCATGTTTGTGTTGGAAATATGCTTTCATAAGTCTGTCCAAAATCACTTCGTGGTACAGCAGGCACTTACTTGCTAGGAGCGCAAGGCCGACACCGTTCCTTCTTGTGCTACCACCAGACCATAACAATGAATAGTTATCGCCCATTCGTTCTTCACCACTGTGGGTCAGGCGGGTCGCGGTCAGCTCTGCAACAGCTATCTTGTTCTTATCAGGGACCCATACATTTCCTGTAATGACTCGCCATTCAGGGGGCTGGTCAATGAGAGATTTCTGATGCGCTCTTGACCGAGTATCCTGGATCTCCTAGCTTAGGTACCTGGTGGCATGCTAAAAAGTCCTGACTTGTGCCAACAAATTTTGTCTGTCTGAGCAAAAATACCGATTCGACACCACAAAAACACCGAATTTTTGGAAACTAGGTGAGGCTCCGACAACATAGCAACATAGAAGCATAGGAAATGACAAGCCCCCTGAATGGCGAGTCATTACTGGACATTTGTGGGTCCCTGTTCTTATGTAGTTGAATTAAAGGTCTTTCGCTGCGCCTGCGTTCAGGGTTAAAACATTCCAGGTGGCCATTGTGTCCCCTTTGGTCGATAAGGTTAAATCCGTCGGTCTTTCTGACGCTGTCAACATGTCCGTTGACGCGCTGCGGTCGTGATCTTAAAATGTTGACTGTATTCACGGCTTAAAGCACACTTCGCACTATTTGCTCCAGTATTCAAAACTATTTGGATACAACTCGGCTCTGTTTTAACAAATTGTACACGGCTTCGGTTCTTGTGAGCCTCTTCCCAGGCCGATTGACTTCCAGTCGAAAACAGATGACCGGTTTTACGCATCGATAGCATGATACGCGAACACTAGCCGGGAGAATAATGCATTAAAGTGAATCAAGGCAAGGGCGAAGATTAGTGAGCTTTCGTTGGCGGGTTTAAAATGTAAGATATAAATTTTTGGCTTCCAGTTTTAATACTTAATGAACGCAATAACGGAAAAGGTTGCATTGGCATTACAGGTACGATGGGTGCTTTAAGTCATAAAAAGTCTGCACTAGAGGCTACAGGCTGGAAGGAAGTCTTATTATGCACATACTTGTGTGGTATGAATGAAGAATTTTGTTACATCAAAGCAGTCCTATCGTCTACTCGTTTTGGGCAATTCTGTCCTTCACCCGCTTCTCCACAGGCTCGCGATAAGATCTCAGTACCTACAGAAAATATAGCCTAAGTAGCGTTCCATTCCACCGGAATCGATAGAAGGGAACTCATCCTATTTTTCTTGGCCTTGTTTCAATATCGACCTAGTGTTTCCCTTAGAAGGCAAATCCTCTTGGAAATGCGACCTAGAATAATATCTGGAACTACCATTAGATACCTTCTGTATTTAATAAGCCTTGTTTTCTCCTGCTCGGAAGTGACCCTAAATCCAGAGTAATTAAATTCTTCGTCGGAGTGCTTTCTAATTTGTTATTCGAGTGGAAGGATCTATTTTGTCGAAAGTATGGAAACTTGTTTAATTTTCCGGAGGATTTAGGGTAATTAAGGGGATTAAATTCCAATGAGTTGTGACAGCCTTAGGGTTAAATGGAATCGCCGAACCCAGGCTATGTCTACGTATTTAGTCATCGTTCATTCCGTACACGGGAAGACAATTGGTTTTTTTTTATCTCCTGAGAAAGTAAGTAATCCCCCCCCCCCCCTAAAATGTATGCGATACGTAAGCTCCATATTGAAAGATTGTTTGTTATTGTGGGTGTTTGAAAAAGAAGCCCTCGAAGCTGCCCGTTCCAAAACTTATATGTCAATTATTCAACAACAAAAAAACAAGGACAGAAATTCAGCTCCACTGACCTTCAGTTGTAACCACAAACTTAACACATAGCAAAGAATATCTTTTTAAAAAAAAAGGCAGCCAAAAAAGTCAGTCAAAAAAGTTTTTTTTTTTTTTTTTTTTTTTACTTAACACATAGGATATAGCTTGCGTCGGTGCCAATTTATTCAAGGTTGCAATGAAATTAGGGAGGGGGGGGGGTCGAGCTTCCAGTACAGGGTACTGCGCAATCATTTAAGCGTCGAATAAAAAGATTATCTTGTTCCTGTTCGTGCTCACTCTTTTCAATCCACGAGTACCTCTGAGCTTGGGTAATGTGACACTCATATCCGAGGGCCATAAAAGAGTCCGTAACTACTGTCACCCCAGCCATTGAACAGAAGTGGATGTTCCCCTCTTCCAATAACGGACCACTTTCTGTGGGAATGGGACTCGATTCTCCTTTTGATGGGTTCGCCGAGTTCACTCCGTTTGCCCATGGACTGAGGAAGGCATGAACTACGTAAATGTCGTCAGAATTATGAATTATGTCGATGATAGTTATTCTAATTCACAGTAATGGTATTGTTTTGTTGACTGTTTGTTTCCGGCCTTGGATTTTCGGTTTGAGTATGAAGTAGCTGTTTAAAGTGTCTATGCAGGGCTCTAAGATAATTGACTATCTCATAGGCGGTTCAGAGTTGGAGGTCTGTTTTTTAGAGACTTGCTAACTGTCATTGTCGCTGGATCTCTCTCGCCGTGCCAAATTTCCAACAACCCCGTATTTATTTATTTATTTATTTGTATTTATTTATTTTATTTCACATAAGGCCAACATGGGCCACAATATAACAAAATGCACTCAACAAACAAACAAATGTACGTACCAGGTCACTTACGTGACTCCCGTCAAAACGCCAATTTGCCAAGTCAGACCAGATTATAATATATAATAATAATATTTATTTATTACCCACTTACATCAAAAAGATTAATAGTGGAGTATAAACTTGAAGAAGGAAAAAGAAAAAACGGAAAAAGACGTAAAACAACAACTAGAGTCAACAAAATATTAATAAAACAAACGGATCAAACCGTGGTGAGGCGACAAACGCCGGTACGCTGTTTCTGAGAGCTTTTTATGTAGATCAGTCAGCTTCTCAGTAATATTCGGAAGATAAAACTTTTTAACTATCTTTCGATTCTTGTACCACAGAGGAAGATAGAGAAGAAATTTACAGAATCGGAAGTAAGAAGATCGAATATCGCTAATGTCTTTTTTCTTAAATATAGGGTAAAGCCCAGAAAGGTAAAGAACAGAACGATCGGAGAAAGTAGAGTAAAGCTTACCAAGGGCGACACGATTGTATTTCCCTCGATTGGCTACAATTTTAGAGTAACCAATCTGGATTTTCACACTGGCATCCCGGACAGCGCGCTCACGCAGAGTTTTAAGATTTTTTGTAAGTGTAATACCCAACCACCTAGATTCAACTGTTTCCAGACTCTCATTGATCACTTCGTAAGACAATCCCGACTAGTTTAGAGAAGTGTTTCAAATAAGCATACCTCTACTGTACTTCTCTTTTGATGATGATGATGATCTTATTTACAGGGAAGATATCAGGACTGCTAACATAATTGCTGATGACCCTGAGGGTGTGTCCTGCCTTGTTATCGACCGGGACACATTCAATCAGCTAATTTCAAACTTGGACGAAATCCGAACGAAGTATGTGGATGACGTCCAGAACCGGAAAAAGTAAGTTACATTTTTTTTTAGTTACAACAGAGTAGCATCTGATCCTATCTGTGCTTTCAGTTACAAGCGCAATGTGAGGAAGCCTTCTCAGTCATGTATTAAAGTTTTAACTGAAAATGGATAGGATAGACAATCTAGTTACCCATCAGTTATTCACTAAAATTGGCTTGAAGACGCGCTGAAAATGCGTTACTTCGTTGTTCCGGTATTCACGAATGATTTTCAAATAGTGGTATTTCTGTGTGATTTGCGGTACCTCTACGCGCTTGTATTTTTGTTGTACGCCTTATAAGAAAGATTTATGATTTTTTTTTGTTCCAGCACTAAGCAATCTTTACCAATCTCAACACTGCCCACGTTTGTGTTGAGATTAGAATCTTCCACGTCATAGTAGAATTTTCGTTGTGGGGACGGCCGCAGATATTCTGCACGTCATAACTAGAGTAGATAGTGGACAAAAAAAAATACCTTTGCACAATCCAATAATCCAGTGTATTCAGTTAAATGACACATAAATAAGTTGGCTTTTCAGTTAATTTTTAACGGTACACTGTCAGAAGTTTCATAACAGATAGCTTATAACACTTTCAAGAATAACACCTTTTCACTTAGAAATAAAGTGTTATGACCAATTAAGTTTACACTATTTGGTGCGTAGATATCCAACAACACCTTCAGTTGGTAAAAAATACTAACGGGAACGAAATAAACATAACAGATAACATCCCAAAGTGTTATCTGTTGAAACCGCGCATCCTTCTGTTGTCGATATGTAACTTCTGACAGTGTAGTATCTTTACCTATTGAAGGTGTTCTTGGAGATCTAGACACAAAATAATATAAACTTAATTGGTAATAACACTTATGCGCAATCTGTCATGAAATTTCTGACAGTGTAGTAACGTAGCTCAGTTCCTAGGAGTAAGGAAGTAAGTAAGTAAGTAGTTTATTATAACCCGCCGTTTTCAGAAAGCGGAGTAAATGAAGAAAATAAATAAAACACATAAACATACACAAAAAGACACTTAATTTCAATCGTCGGCCAGGAAGCAGTGTAGAAGGTCGTGCGCTGGTTGGGTTCTGTTGTCGATGATTTTTTATAGCGACGAAGAAACATCCAAAAGGGTAACACTTGCATCTTGAATTTTGAACTTCTCGTGTTCCTAGGCACATCTAGGTGTCTCTCTTTCTACAATAAGTATGTGGCAAGGGGCTCTTCCCCTGGTATTTTGACTTCTAGCTACTAATCATTTAATAAAATAAAGTTTTTCAACTTAAAGTAAAAGTCGCAGTATATAAATTTTATGTTCCAGTATTATAACGTTCCTGACACCTTTGAAACTGTACGCTTTGCTAACCCTTCACGCTCATGAGAAACATGGAGAAAATTGTATAACCATTTTTTCTGACCAATGAGCTCCTCGGCACCAATAAGCGTGATGCTGATCCGCCTCGAGAAGAGCCAGACATGGAATAGGTAAATACATCGGTATAGTGCCGTTACGGTGGATATAAATGATATCGAAAGTTGTGTTGGTGGTGGGGGGGGGGGGGAGAACCACAGTAAATCTGTGTAAAGAAAGTAAGAAACAGTAACTACCGCGAGGAGTCCTTTAAGCCTTCTCTAGATGACGCGTCCCAGGAGAGCCCCATGGACATCCTATCTTGTCTTTTTATCACAGATTCGCATCTCTTCTCTTTTGCTTTTAAAGGGGATGAAGGAAAGCTTGACAAATTGGATCAGATCTTGTCGAGGGCTGATATATTCCCCCATCCATGTTGTAAAAAACTGTAATTTGGCTTTTTAAAAGCAAGTTCAGGGACCGCTAACTTTCAAGACTCGAAAGAGTGGTATCCCCGTGATGGCTGGAGGGGTTTTTTATGTCGCCAGGTGGCGATAATAGTGACGAGGAGCAGGTCCCGTGTGTTCTTCTTCTTCCTTACGCGTTGAGATACAGGAGACATGTTCTGATCTAATCTCCCCGCCCATTGCCAGGCCTTATGTTAGGCCTTATGGTGGGGCCATAAAGAGTTAATGGTGTTTGTTATTTGTATGAATAAACTGAAACTGAAACTTAAAAACTGAAAAAAAACTAATTATGAAAATGAACAGAAAATACCAGTCAACTGGTACGTACTGGTACAACTGGTACAACTGGTTGACAAGAAGTTCCAAACAAGAAAGCCCAGCAGAATGCTCTTTTAACTTCCATGGTTTAAAAAGAGAAATAGAACTGTATGGAACCGTTTGTATTCTGCCCTGCTCATACTTCAGCCTCGCTGCCATATAAGATTGGGCATTAAAGGAGGGAAGCCGAGCTCTCGGATAGATCCAAGGACTCATGGGTCCTCCTTTTTTTTCGAAAGCAAGACTGGTCACTACTCGAGCCCAGTTCTAAACTCTATCCCCATATGATCTCCTACTACTATCTACACCTTCCCTGTTCTTGCTTGAAAACCATACTATCTGCTACTCGGCTGTTAAGTACGCGCCAGATAGTATTCTGTCCTGCTCTTACTTCAGCCTTGCTGCCATATAAGATTGGGCATTAAAGGAGGGAAGCCTCCCTTCTCTTGTGTCTATCCATACCTCGCTCCTCTACATACATTATATCCATCCAAAAGATCCCCGAAACATCTCGTATACCCCCTTAAAAATTGCCCAACCTCATCATTATCCCATCCTATCCTTTTAACTTCCATGGTTTAAAATGAGAAATAGAACTGTATGGAACCGTTTGTTGGACCGACCATGGTATGTTATTGTGGACGGTTTTCTCAGCCTTCCTAGTGAAAGAAGTACCTATTCATCTAAATGAATTACCGATAGCCTTTACTTGGCCAATTTGACCTGCGGTGTGGTTGTTGCAGATGTAGGCCGCATATTTCCAAAATGGGAAGCGGACAAGCCGAATATTCATTCAGTCGTCAATTTTGGTGATTACAACAACTAATATACATATCGAGTTACTTCTAAGTTAATTTAAAATAAAACTGAATGGCGATATTTTTACCGGGATCGACGACTGACCCCTCGAGAATTGTATGTTATTGCGTTACATTGCTTGCTGTCAGAAAAAAATCGAAGTGACTAAAGAGAAAAGAAATTGGATGTAGATATAATACTTGCGGAAATGACTGGTCAGTCGAACGCTACCAGGGAAACGGACGAGGTGTTGCTCACTCCCAGAAACTATGTAAGCCACGTGGTGCGGGCGCGAGATTTGCGAGGAGTTACGGGTATTGCGACATATAAACAATTCAAACAACTTTCAATTGTAGGCTACACGTGTGTTGCCATTGCACCGGTAGATACTGAAAAAAAAACAAGAAAAAGATCAGTGGGGTCATAAATACGACCAAGAAAAGTCATGAGTACGAAATGAAACCCATGAAAAACATCCTAAAACGGAACTATCCAAACACACACAGAAAATATCAGTGGGGTACTTGAGTACGACCAAAGGAAACTTAAGGCGCGTTTTTGGTTTGATGTAGTCTAACTATATTTTCACGGACTTTTGTTTCAGTTATGAAAGTACAGTATGTGTAATGAACAAATACGGTACACACACTGTACTTTCATAACTGAAACAAAAGGACGTCAAACTACATCGAAACTACATCCAAAATGACATCTTGTGAACCTTCATCTTCCGTCTGCAGCTGACACCGTGGTAACCTGAGCCTCGTTTTTGTTGCAATAGCGCTGCCGCGTCGCTGCTGCAGCACTTCTTTGCTTTTGCACAATATGCGTTTTAGGATTCACTTTCTTCTTGGTTGAAACGGCAGCGCTGGAGCACCTTGCAGGGAAGCACGGACTTGGTCGGGGAGCAAGTCCGTGATTCTCGAGAAGCGCTGCCGTCTTCCTCGGAAGCACTGCAGTGCAAAAACGGATGTAGAAAGAATCAGTCCGGAATAGGCCGAGAAGTGGACCTGCAGCATGCAACAAAAACGAGGCTCTGGCTTGCTATGTTATTCTTATGAAATCACGCAGGGTATGCAGCCTAACGATAATCGGACTTAAAAAATACTGGGTGCAGACCATGTGTAGGAACTAGCAACTCTCTAAAAGATGTTGTGCGTTTTTTTATCTTTCCTATTTCGTTGAGTCTTATCTAGAGCTGGAACTATCTGGTAACTAGTCTTGTCAGTTCCATCCAAGGACCATTTGACAATGATGGGATGGTCCGGTAATTGCAGTGTAATTTTAAATAGTTCCCAGAGTTACTTTTTCCAATACAAGGACTATCTGACATTCAGATTGTGTATCTAGCTGTGTGTAGGTTAGGTCTGGGACGGATAAAAGGGCGGTGCAGTTCAACTTCGAACAATTCCCAGAGTTACTTTCTGCCGCGATCCTTACAAGCAAGGAGGTGGGAACATCCTGTCGCCAAAAATACGCCTCCCCCCTCCCTCTTATTGTATGAGCTCGGAATTACGAATTCCCTGTAGAGACGAAGTTTCTGTCTCTGGACACCTCTCACCGAGAACGTGTTCTGGATGATTAGTTATTACCATAGCTAATTGACTGTCGCAGATATTCGTTCTTGATTCCTAGTAGAGATTGGAGAGATCAGGAGAGACAAATATCCAATCTTCCAAAGCGTCAGCCAATTTTGTCCCAGTAACACCGTGCTTCCGGATGTAATGCAGTACATTTATCTTAAGTGCGCAAGTGCTCAGACATGGAGGGTGAAAGTAAAATGTTTATCACATTTGTTATACAAAAAGCTTTAGAACCAAAACATTTCACATCCAGAAAAACCGAACAAGTATTGAAATAACCTAGTTTGTAATTTTATCCCACTTTAAAAGCTTTAAATGTAAACAAACCGTCGGTATAAATCCAAAGAAATATTGAAGATCTTGCACGAATAGCTTCAGTTCCAACATAGTCTGCCAGCCATGGGACTATCTACTATTTGTATATGATAACATCTGAAGTAGGTGCTTTTATGTAGCTTCCATATAGTCCAACCCTTTAAACCTCTTTTCCATTAGCAAGGTAATAACAAGTGCAATAAACCAAATCGCAGCAGCCCAGTACCCCCTTTGTCACAATTCATTAAGAATGGCATATCATCGATCATATGACAAAACAGTCCAGTTTCCAACTGTTGATTAAAGATTAAAGTACGTCGCGTAGTCGCGTCGTCTTATTTGTTGCTGTTAAACCAAAATCCTCAAACATAGATATATCTCCCCAAATATACAAGAGTAGAACTTGACACCTGTCATAGATGAACTTAACTCATGGGAAATCGAACCCAGCTGCCCATGAACAGTAGGGGGGGGGGGGGGGGACCCATCGAAATGCGTATTTACACCTGTTTTTCCTCAAGTATACCAGCTTAGACTTTGATTCCAGTCACGGTAAAAAAAAAATTCATGGGCAATTTGTGCACACTTGCCCATGAACGATGAGGGTTAGGGTGGTTCAGCTCCACATATATATCCACAACCACTATGAACCAAAAGCACAAAGGAATTTCATCGCCTTATCTCCGGTTATTGTCAGGTTGAAAACATTAAATAAATGGGCAGTCTGGGCCCAATTACCCCTGAACCAAGTGGGGGTGGAGTTTCGGACCCGCAAAAAGTAAAAAGAGACCCCAATCCTGATACTTGCTCATTCCTGTCACTGGTAACGAACTTTACTCCTGGGCAATCTGGACCCAGTTGCCCGTGAACGGGGTGGTTGGGGGAGGTGCAACTTTAAAAGCAGTTGTTTCCCAGCCCTATGATCTAAATGTACAAGGAATTTCATCGTCCAATGTCCAGTTCTTGTCAAGTTAAGAACATTATTCACTGGGCAATATGGGCCCATTTGCCCCTGAACCGGGTTGGGGTAGGGGGTGGGACCCCCTAAAGGCACAATTAGACCCCGATACCCACTAGTGTACCAAGTTTGAACTTGATACTTGCACTGGTTGACGAGTTTTGAGCTCCACAAATTATGGTGAAAATCGGAAACCGAAAGCTGCTACAGCGCTCGCAGTAGTGGATTGTTCCAAGGAACACTCCACTAAAAACGCATAACATCTTTTAGAGAGTCGCTAGTTGGAACACGTCGTCTGCACCCAGTATTTTTGGAGTCCGATTATCGTTAGGCTACATACCCTGCGTGATTTCATAAAAATAACATAGCAAGCCAGGTTAAACCACTAGTGGACCCGCAATAGTGGATTGTTCCAAGGAACACTCCTCTACAAACGACACTGAACGGAAAAGTCACCGAAGGTTTGCTCCAGACGAATTTCCATCCTGCTTGGCAAGAATTCTCGTTCTAAGAAATGAATTTGCAATACAAAATATACGTTTTAACCATCAGATACCACAACAAAAATTTTATTGCAGTGTTTCTTCTGGCTATACAGCCGGACAGAAGACCTTTGCTTTAAGAATGGCCGAAATTTCACTGGAATACCTTTGCTAAGAATGGCCGAAATTAAAAGGGCGAGCAAGGAGTATTTAGTCATGTGTTTCTTAGAGAACAACGTAAAAGCTCAACAGTTCAATGCAAAATGCTCCTTAACTTGCCTTTCGCATGGATCAAGTCAAAATTCCTTAAAGGAGCTGTCTTACCTATAATACTAACGCAACCTACTTCCATAATCACTCCATTTATTTCTAAACCCGGAGACCCCAATTTCGTACGGTACACTCTAACCCTTCTAACAAAACCATGTTGATTTTCTCACTTGCCGTGTTTTGCTACCTTCGATGTGTGTCACACAGTCGACGGTTGTCTGCGAGAAGTTTTTCCATCAGAAAAACCGGTTATGTAAATGGTTTCCCTGTTTTCGCTATAAGTCAATGGGTCTCTTAAAATGCCTAAAACAGCCAAAACCGAGGGTTATTTCTTGGAAGCACAGCCTAGTTTTAAATGTTCCTTCGGCCCAAGCTACTGCGAATCATATTTGACGGTGCAAAACTTCTGAACTTCTGAAATTTTCCAGCTTGAGTGGCTTGAGCCTGAAGAGGACCCTTGCCGAGAAGGGCCGAAATATAGCTCGAATAAAATGTAGCTGGCTTATCCGTTTTGCACCGTCAAATATTATACTAGTTTTAAAGTATTCAAATATTTTAAAATACTGTAAGTTGAAGAGTAAATAGTGCGAGGGGTAATTTAAAGTCTAACTGAAAAGGGCTGAGATGGGACAATGTAGTTACCCCATCACTTCTTCGCTTAAAGAGGCTTGAAGACCCGATGAAAGACCGCCGAAGACCGCTATTCACGAATAATCGATTTTCATACAGTGGGATTTCCTTGTCGGATTTCTGTTACCTCTATGTGCTTGTACCTGTGTTGTATGCTTGACGAAAGAGATTTACGAAAAATAATTGTTCACGCCGTGAGCTACCTTCCGCAAGATGATCACTGGCCGTTGTAAAGCCCCGTTTTGATTGAGATTCAAGTTTTACGCGTCATAGTAGAATTTTGCGTTGGGAGGACGACCGTAGATATTCTGAACGTCATCCTAGAGCAAATACTGAAAAATACAAAAATCTCTTTACACAATCCAAATATCCAGTGTATTCAGTTAAATGATACAAAAAATAAGTTGGCGTTTCAGTTAAACCTTAGGGCACGACCTACTTATGATGGTAGTTCGTTCTACTTCAGTAGTATTTCCATCCCTTCTCGTTCCCGAGATTATACACTTCATATGTGTATCCTATCTCCTCAACTAGCATTACACTGATTATCATGTTTGCCACGTTTGTTCTCTTTGCGTGACATATCAGGCTCCAGATCATTGTTTTGGAGACGCTTATCGGTCCGGAGACCGGTTCTCCAGATTTTGCCAAGATTTGTCATTCAAAGCAAGGGACATCGAAAGAGGCTGAAAGCAGTCGAAGCCGTGTTTACTTTTCTTAAGCATAGCCTAGTTGTAAAGTGGTCAACCATTCAAGGACATTTGAGCAGAAACAATATTTAGTGCAAGGTGACCTTTAACAAACTGATTTTCAGTCTGCCTGATGAAAAATTTGTAGCCTACCTAGTTGTATGAAAGTTGTAAGAAAAAGTTGCTTGTATTGATATGTAGCCTAATAGTAATGAATACTGTCATTTAGTGCGCCTCAACTGGGCCAATCTTAAGTAGTATCCAGTAGCATCTTGCCTTTCCATAGTAGCATCCAATCTTGCTAATAGTAGCACGCAGTAGAATGCAGTAACACGGTAGCCTTGAAGTAGAAGATGTAGTAGCATCACTTAGTACTGCATGCTACTTTTTCGCACAGCTTCATACTACTATTTTGAGATAAATTCCGGGCGATCCGGTTGAGAAGTACAACGATATTAAAATCCAGCGGACTGGATGCTGCTGGGACTTGGAATCCTGTCCTTGTCTAGCAACAAAGCCGTTTAACGTTAGTTCCGTTTCTAAGGATACTGTTTGCAGGATCCAAGAGGAGTATGCTCATGTGAAACTTAGTGACCTTCGAGTTCTCGCCACTTTGGGAGTTGGGGGCTTTGGTCGAGTGGAACTTGTACAAATTGCCAGTGACCCTTCCCGATCGTTTGCTCTCAAGCAGATGAAAAAAGCCCAGGTAAGCCCTCTTTTTCTCTGCATAGAACGTAAGCGTTTATTTTTCTTTAAAGGACACCTGAACAATGAAACCATACTTGAACACACCATGGAGAATGCATTTACAGACATGGCCACGGAGAGCATTCTTATCCTGAGCGTGACGTTTTCAAAATAAGGATGTTCGTTTCTGGAGGTTTGCACATGCAGACTCCAAGAATAAAAGCGCAATTCATTCAAATCTTGTTCAGCGCTGGCCGGATCTTATTGGAATTTCTTGTAGATATACGGTTAAAAAATATTCCAGAAGAAGGGTTGATTGGAGACATTTGCTCATTTCTAAAATGGTTCGGTACTGAAATAGGGACTGATGCAAAATGGGGCAACAATAATAGCTTAGAAAAACTATTTCTTATTTGGATTTGTTTTTTTTTGCACGCAATGTTAACGGACGTCATACAGATACGGCTTCCACCTTGGACTAGCAACCGTTTTGTGACAAGTTGGTATGAGATTATCGACCCTGATGAAGCGATCATAGCTGAGATCGCCAGATACAACTCTGGTATAGTTGCTCATCCTTGGGCAACCATTTTGAGGCAATAGTTCTGTCTTTTGCATTTAGATATCCATCTTGTTCTTTATTTTTATGGCACTTGCCCTTAGGCCAAGTGCCATATAGCGATCGCAATTTCTGTCCGTCCGTCGGTCTGTCGGTCTGTCCAGGTTTTGCTAGTTCGGGCACTTCCACATAAGCTAGGACGATAAAACTTGGCAGGCGTATCAGGGACCCCAAATGATTAAGTTGGAAATAGTCACTTCCCCGATCCGAGCACCGTGGGGGGGAGTGGAGGGAGGGGGAATCCGGAATCTTGAGGTATTTTAACTTTTGAACGGGTGATCGGATCTCGATGAAACTTGATATTTGGGACGACCTCATGCCTCAGACGACCTACTTAAAATCCGGACCGGATCCGGTGACTTTTGTGGGGAGCTGGAGGGGGCAACCGGAAATCTTGGGAAACGCTATGAGTTTAGGGATCGAGATGAAACTAGGTGGGAAGACACCTAGCAAACACTAGATACATCATTGACATAACCGAGCCGATTCGGGCACTGTGGGGGGAGTGGAGGGAGGGGGAATCCGGAATCTTGAGGTATTATAACTTTTGAACGGGTGATCGGATCTCGATGAAACTTGATATTTGGAACGACCTCATGCCTCAGACGACCCACTTAAAATCCGGACCGGATCCGGTGACTTTTGGGGGGAGCTGGAGGGGGCAACCGGAAATCTTGGGAAACGCTGTGAGTGGAGGGATCGAGATGAAACTTGGTGGGAAGACACCTAGCAAACACTAGATACATCATTGACATAACCGAGCCAATTCGGGCACTGTGGGGGGAGGGGGAATCCTGAATCTTGAGGTATTTATAACTTTTGAACGGGTGATCGGATCTCGATGGAACTTGATATTTGGAAAGGCCTCATGCCTCAGACGACCCACTTAAAATCCAGACCGGATCCGGTGACTTTTGGGGGGAGCTGGAGGGGGCAACCGGAAATCTTGGGAAACGCTATGAGTGGAGGGATCGAGATGAAACTTGGTGGGAAGACACCTAGCAAACACTAGATACATCATTGACATGACCGAGCCGATTCGGGCACTGTCGGGGGAGTGGAGGGAGGGGGAATCCAGAATCTTGAGGTATTTATAACTTTTGAACGGGTGATCGGATCTCGATGAAACTTGATATTTGGAAAGACCTCATGCCTCAGACGACCCACTTAAAATCCGGACCGGATCCGGTGACTTTTGGGGGGAGCTGGAGGGGAGAACCGGAAATATTGGAAAACGCTATGAGCGGAGGGATCGAGATGAAACTTGGTGGGAAGACACCTAGCAAACACTAGAGATATCATTGACATAGCCGTGCCTACTCGTAACAAGTGCCATATGAGCTCGTAGCTCTTGTTCTGTGTTTGTGTATTCTCTCGTAGTGTGTTTCTCGTTTTTTTTTCATCTCATACTCCATCTGTTTTCATTTGATGGGAAATAAATACGTACATAGGGATGATACTTGGTACTCTTCATTGAGGTATCCTATAAAACCATGGACGAATGAGCCATTTTCAAGTTGTTTGCTTTCTATCAACGATAACGTCGATACACCATACAGCACCAGATTTAACTCCAACCAATTTTCAGAGAAGAATTTAGTAAAATCAGATATTTAAGGAAGAATATTCAATTGTTTTTTCACACGTTCATTTTCCAACTTGAGCCTGAAGAAGACCCTTGCCAATCAGGGCCGAAATATAGCTCTAATAAAATGTAGCTGACGTTTCCGTTTTGCACCGTCAAACACATCGATGAAAACATTTCAAATCGTGTCAAATGTAGCTAAACCAGTATATTGAATGTTTAGATATGCTAAAATTTATTTGGTGTTATCTTTTCTGGTATAGATCATATTCAGTAACTAGATACAATTTGATAAAGTTTTAAGTTAAGCACAGTCTTTCAGCCCAAGCTGACAGTGAATAATATTTGACGGTGCAAAATAAGTCAGCTACATTTTATTAGAGCTATATTTCGGCCCTTGTTCGCAAGGATCCTCTTTAGGCTCAAGCAGCTCCAGCTGAAAAATTAACTTGTGGAAAAACAATTAAAGATTCTTCCTTAAATATCTGATTTATGAACTTCTCCGAAAATTGGGTTGAGTTAAAGCTGGTGTTGTGATTTCATTCTGGACGCGCCTGCTGTTTTTGCTGTTCGATTGGGTCGTCGAAAGGGTTGAGATTCTTCTGCATTTTGATTTTGGAGTCACCTGTCTCTTCTTCTTCTTTCCAGCGAAGATGGATACTTGTCGGCGGCATGTATGGGCGGTTTGAAGTTCCGTACTGTACTAGTCCTTCAGCCCAAGCTGACTGCGAATCACATTTAAGGAAGATCTTTAATTGTATTTCCACGAGTTAGTTTTACAGCTTGAACCTAAAGAGGACCCTTGCCATAGAAGGGCCGAAAGATAGCTCTAATAAAATGTAGCCGACTTATCCGTTTTGCACCGTCAAATATGATTAGCAGTCAGCTTGGGCTGAAGAACTGTCTATTACCCCATAATCGACTATCACATTTGCTGTTAAAAAAATATTTTGTTTGCCCGTTAACTTGAACCTCCTCCCGCACCCCTAAGTTTAGGGCTACAGAGCCGACCTACGAACTTGACCTTACCCTTGACGGAAAGAATCCTCACACCAAGTTTCATCAAAATATCTCATTCCTTTCGAGAGTTATCGTGCTGACAGGCGGACAACTTTTGCGATGTCATAGGTATCCCTCCACTTACGTTTTGGGATCCCAAAAACACAGTCCATTCCAAGCCTAACTGCCTAGAGCCATTGAAAATTCCGCATTGCTTATTCGTTCCGTAATACCGATTCGCGCCGCTGGTCTTATGTTGGCTTTGCATAGATTCTGGTGGAATTGTTTCTAATAGTTTGTGTAAGGGATTTCGAGGAAAGTCGTTGGTGAAGATAGTCGCCTGGTTTGAGTTGCTTAGTGTGATAGAATATTTGTCAGTTACAGTTCGTGTTGAAGTGGTTTTGCACCTTTGCTCGTGTGGTTGTTTCCACTTCCGTAGGAGGAATGGGTGTTTATTTCTACATTAATGTTTGTTTGCTATTGGGAATCAATCACTAACCCTGTCTAGACCTGACGTACCCATCCATAGTCGGTGTGAAACCCCAGCGTCGTCCAGCGTGATACATTTTAGTTTCTGCCCTGTTAAGTGCTCAAGTGACGGCATTCGGGTGAATAGGTCAGAGCTTACTTTGTGTCAGACAGTATTATTCATTGTCGACTTGAATTAAGAGCGTGATTCTTGAATATTCAGACTTTTTGTAGAGCATGATCAACATAACGTTAGCCTTTGACATAGTATTATCTGAAAACGGCAACATCCAATACCCTTAAGTACCTAGTCAGTGAGAAAATGAGAAGTATCGCGCGGAAAAGGCACCGCTCCTAGTTGCTACATTTAATCTCCATGCAATCACCTCAATAGTTTGTTATTAGCGGAAACGCTTTTGCATAAGACAATCGCCGAAACAAGCAGAGGTCGCGGCTGTGTCGTGAGATAGTATTGGGGTTTTATGCGCTGCCAGGTGATAGTTAGACAAGTAACTTCTAATTAGCAATGGGTCTTGGAACAGATGATCTAATCATAGCCGATTGCAGTGATAAGTATCGGTAGTTTTAGCTTGATCGGTGCCACTTGCCCTGGTGCCACTTCTACTATTCCGTGGTGTTTGTCCCTGTTCTTGGCACAAGTCTGAATGCGCTTAACAGAAGTAAATTTTATATTTTTACTCCCTGTCGTACAGACGAAGAAAAGTATAATAAATGAAGTGAAACAACATTACAGCAACAAACAAAATAGAATTGCAACAACAAACAAAATAAAGATAATCATCGTCAGTAACGAAAATCTTTGCCAAATTCGTTTCATTTACTTTCTCTACATATTTTTCGCTATGCCCCCCCCCCCCCCCCCCTCCTGGACAAAGAACAGCCATCTCATTGAAAAGTTCAGTATAGCCTGGGGGAACCACCCATGGAACTCCATGATGTTCCGGTTTACTGAATGTTAACTATTTTGGTTGTTCTTGTTGTGTTTTTTATGTTGTTGCGTAGACCTTTCTTGACGAACTGTTGTTTTGCTAAAAAAAAATTACCACGATCAGAACGTCAAAAAGACGATATTATTCTCATCAGTGATAAGGCATGTAAATCTGAAATTGCGTACTCGGGATATCCGATTTTGAGGACAGTATACTGAAGTTGAATTACGAGACTAAAACGAACGAACCGAGGTACGAAAGCTATAGAATAGCTTGATTTTGGGTCCTTCCCGTACCCACTTGGGTACGCGTACCACTGGCTGGGAACCACTGATTTAGGTAGTGTGCCGGAAAAGAAGGGGAACGAGTGCCTTGCTTTTTGGGATCCCAAAACGTGGAGGGATACCTATGACATCGCAAAAATGTCCTTCTCTCTGTAAGCACGATAACTCTCGAGGGGAATCAGATATTTTGATGAGACTTGGTGTGAGGGTTCATTGGGTCAAGGGTAAGGTCAAGTTCGCAGATGGGCTCTGTAGCCGTACATTTAGGGGTGGGGTGGGGGTCCAAATTAAGGGACAAACAAAATATTTTTAAATAGCTAATTTGATAGTCAATTGTGGGGTAAGAAGGCATTTGAGCACGATAGTGAAAACCATTTTCTTGCCGGACAAGTAGTTCGTCCGGCAAAAACCGGAAAGTTGGTTAAAAGTAAAAGTTTCATTTGAAGTTGATTAAATGTTCGAAATAGGGGTAAACAGACATGCTGAACACGATGGTGAAAACCATTTTCTCGCCGAACAACTAGTTCGCTCGGAATCTGGCCAAAACCGGAAAATTTGTTAAAAGCAAAAGTTTGATTAGATGACAGATTAAGAGGTAAGAAGAGAGGCTGAGTCTGTATATGACAATCGTTTTTACCCGGACATATAATTAGTTCGGAATCCGGTTTAACCGGAATTTTTAGTCAAAGTTTTATTTAAATATGATTAGATATTGTTTATAGGGATAAGGAGATACGCTGGATTCGTTTTTGAATTTTCTTTTTTTTTGCTGGACTAGTAGTTCGCTCGGAATTCGGGTGAAACCGGACACTTTGCAGAACCAAAGCAGGAAGTCTTGGTCAGTATCGTCAAAATAGATATGGCTTATGGATGTATATCTGATGTATATTTTCTCTGATGATTAGCCTGGCGAAGACTTTTTGGGATCCCCTCGACACCTTTGGTCTTGTTCCCGGAGGCGCAGTGTCGCAACCGCTAAAGACTACATTTCTGAGATCGCAAAACGTAAGTGGAGGGATACCTGTGACTTCATAAAAGATGTCCGTCCTTCCATCTGTCTGTAAGCACGATAACTCTCGAAGGGAATCAGATATTTTGTTCAAACTTGTGTGAAGATCCTTTGGGTCAAAGGACAGGTAAAATTCGTAGATGTGCTCCGTGGCTCTATATTTAGGGGTGGGGGTTCAAATTAAGGAATTTAGATCCACCAGATAAATTGTTCGCAGGGAACCTGGCCAAAACCTGAAAAAATTGTACAAGTAAAAGTTCTACTTGGAGTTGACTAAAGGCTCGATACAGGGGTAAGGAGACATGTTGAATCCGCATATGCAAATTATTTTCTCTCCGATATAAAGTTGCTCGGAATCCGACCAAATCCGGAAAATTTGTGGAAAGGAAAAGTTCTACCTAAAGTTGTTAGAGGTTCGATGCAGGGGTAAAGAGACCCTCCGCATCTGAAATAGTTTTCTCGCCGGATAAATAGTTTGCTAGGAATCCGGCCAAAACCAGAAAATTTGCTAAAAGTAACAGTTTTGTCTGAAGCTGAGCCGCTTGGCCATTATTTTTCAATAAACGCCACTATTTATGTTTATTTTCAAACGGCTGATTAGTAATAAGTAGTAAAATGTTTAAGGAGTCTCACGAAGACAATATCTCTAAAAGTCGCGACAGTCTGGATAAGAACGTCCCAGAAATATTAAAATTTGTGGGATCTCATCGAAACCTTTGGTCTTGTTCATGGAGACAAGCTAAAAGCTTAACGCTTAACAAATAAATAACAAGCATAAAATACAAAATACAACTCATCAAAAAAAAAAAATAGAACAAGTTTAGTTTACTATTCTTTATTATACAATCCAACTTTTACATGCCAAACTACATGAACACACCTTTTGTAACCCTCTTACCATCCTGTACACATGTAGCTGATACCTCTTACTACAGGAAAGCCCGAATTTGGCCTGTGGGGGCAGTACAAAAAAAAAAAAAAAAAATCAGTTTACAGTAATTTTCACATACTTTTTCAAAAAAGAGAAGAAAACTGAAAGAGGAAGAACAAAGGAAATTACGGAAGAATGCAAAGGAAAAACACAAAAACAAATAGTAAGTGGGAAACCATTGTTAATGTATGTCTCAAGTTGATGTATGTCGCAATTAGACTGGAAACCAGATGTTCTGCTGTTGATGAATGTGATATCGTGTAGAGACGACGCAGCTTTCCAACCAGTTCGAGAGTGCTTTGCACTTTATCACTTGTTTATATCGCAGTTTGAGCGGCTTCGTCTTCAGTTTCATTTAAGTATCTGTGAGACTAATTGAAAGTGGATATTCTTGAAGAAGGTTCTGAAATGTCAGTTTGTCTCTCGGGAACAATCGCTTTTGTTTGTTTTCCTGCTGAAATGGTTAAAGACATGTGACTAGTCGAGTTTTCTTTAGAAAAAGATTGACGTTTAGTGGGGAAAGAGTTCGTGCCCCAGTAAGTTCTTAAGTGCTCAAATGTGGAGTTTGAAACCATTTAAAACCTACGGCTATGCCTGCAGTCATCAACAGCACCAAAGGTTTCGATCCATACAATCGAGTTTTGTAGTTTTACGGTTACTAGTACTAGACCCCGCATCATGTTTTCCTAATTAACCGCTGCACCGGATATTATGTCTTAAATTTCCGGTCTAGCCCAGGTTACGACTCGAACATCAGTTCTAGCAAAATCATACCTTTTATCAGGTAGTGGAACAAAGCAGATAGATGAATTCAGTCTTCTTAGTTTTGTGCCGATAGTAACAGCTGGACAAATAAGTTTATTATAACTAACGAATTTCCCGTTTTCGCCAGATTTCTGCGAATCCGGCCAAACTGTCGAATTCTTAGATAAAAAAAGCTGGGAGGTTGTTGGAATCTCACCCGAATACTGAATTTCCGGTTTCCGCCGAATTCTTTGGGCGTATCAGCAGGAAAACAGATCCGACAGGTCGATTCTTACCCCGCTATAGATATTCAAGACCACTTTATTAAGACACTAGAAGCGCTTTCCGTTTTCTTTCCTTTTTGCTTTTTATCTCTTTTCCTTTTAATCTTTTACTTTTTGCAAATTTCCGTTTTTGCCGAATTTCGGGCATACTAATTGTCTGGCTCGAAAACAAGCACAGGTGTGGATTCACTTTCCCCTAAATTAAGAGTATATTTTTTACTCCTTAGCTTTACCCCCTCTCCCTGAATACTTTAGACAAAGAACCAAGTTGAATGAAATTCTCAACCCTTTCGAGAAGAATGCAAACAAACGGACAGGCGTTCAGGTGAATGGACGGAACCATTTTTTGAAGTCATAAGTATCCCGTCACCATTGTTGAGGGATCCCAAAACGACAGTGTGATTAAGTACGAGTATGGTCAGGGTTGATCTGAATTCTCGAAACATAATTCTGTACTAGGTCCATCTTTTTAAAGGACCTGTCTTACCTATAATACTAATGTAACCTACTTCCATAATCACTCCATATATTTCTAAGCCCGAGACCCCAATTTCATACGGTATATTCTAACCGCTATAACAAAACTACTCTGATTTTCTCACGTGCAGTGTTTTGCTACCTTCGATGTGTATCACGCTGTCGAGGGTTGTCTGCGAGAAGTTTTTCCATTAGAAAAACCGGTTATGTAAACTGTTTCCCTGTTTTCACAACAAGTCAACGGGTCTTGGACAAGGCTTAAAACAACCAAAACCCTGGCCTATTCGTTAAAAGCAAGGGATAGTTTCAAAATATGTAAATATTTTAAAATACTAAGCTGAAGAGTAAATAGTGCGAGGGGTCCTTTAAGGGTTTCAGCTTTGCAGTTTGTAAGTTCTGTAGGTCTGTTAAATATTAACGGCCCGGCTGTTGCCAGTCAAGAGCCTGAAGAGCCACCGATGGAAAATAACCCTATGGAGGAAGGGATCCTCCAAACAGGAAGTGCAAATGGATTGTTATGATAAGTTTTAAGGTAGAAGTATTTGGTTTGGCCCATGGAATTTAAAGCTAATTGCTAAAAAAAAAAAAAAGTAGGTTTTGTAGATACCGTGGTTGCGTGTTTGTAGCAATTGAGTACGGTTGGAGTTTAGTGGGGATGGATTACGCTTTTGTAGATAAGAGTCTTCCCATTTTCGAAACATCAACTCCTAAAATAAAGCCATAAAACCTGGTCACTCCACGCCATAAAATTCAAAACCCATTATCACACGAGAGAAAACACGGCGGGCTATGAGGAAAAACAAGTTAACTTGACTAACTGTTGTCAAGTTACGAGTCAATGGAGAATATAGTCCTGGCTGCCCCTCAACCGTGAGGGGGTGGGAGGCTGGGGACCTAAAAAGCAAAACTTGATCCCAGTGCCGACGAGTATACCAGATTACAACTTGATACTTTTCTAGCCCACGAGAGAATGAATCAATAAAAATAGAAAGTGGAACCGCGATAGTGGATTGCCCATACCGGCACACTCCCACTCAAAAGTGAAAAGATGCTATGTTGTGGTAAAATTCATAGTTCCAAGGACGCCCTAGTTTGCCCTATTACAGTTGTCCATATGTCCTATTTTGCCAAATGTTTTTCAGTGGCTGATGACAAATGTTTTGAGTGACTGAACGTTTTATCCATTCGTTCCTTGCAGAGAAAGGTCTGCCCAGTGAGAACCTAGCAGTATCTGCTGCTATTCTCGATACGCAATTCGGATGCACGCGTGTGAAGTTGCAATGCACCAAACCCCGTCGACAAACCGATATACTCCCCTGGGTACCCTCCATTCCTCCTGGCAGATGCGATTGAATCATGTATGAAGTGCTTTTAAATCATTTTCTGTCTGAATTAGCTGGAGATTAGTGGAGGTCCCAGTTCTCCACGCGGAACTCATAAAAATATGACCTCATTCCCAGTTTGTTCGTTGGCAAACTGATTCTTCCGTGCTTCAATTCGTTTCAGGAGGCAATGCCAAGTGGGTCAAACTTTGAGGGGCAACCACTTAGAAATACCGAATTGTTCGGCCTTGCTGTCAGTTGAGGTTTTTTCGTGTGAGAGAGATCGGCTTGTAGGTGGCTCTAAAGTACACTAATGTGTGGGATTACCCTGAAGAGCGAGCTGGATTTCCTTCGATTCCTCATAAAAATCCCCTTTCCCGAATTGACGTTGGCTAATGGTTAGTCGCGAACATGGTTGCCGAAATTCTACTGAACTACCGCCCTTCATTCATAATATATTTTTTTTTCATTTTTATTTCTTCAACGACCAGCAAGGGCCATACACACAAAAATAACGACAACAACAACATAAAAGCAAAAACAACAGCAAAGAATTAGCTCTCCGCCGGGACCGCATACAGCACATTTGTCCACTCCTTCCACAGCGGAAGAGAGACCCTAAAGTAAGGCCCAGAAAGCACCAAAAGCAGCGGATTGGTCGAGCTGAGGATCCTAGACTGAACCGAAAACACAGCTTTCCTCTTAAGCTCCCCAAACGAAGGTAGACCACCACCAGCAAACATACCAGAGGCCCTGCAATTCCAGGGAAGACCATGAAGCCACCAGAAGGAATTGTTAAAAAGAACCCGAAACCTGTTCTCGCATTTAGAGGGTATACTCTGCACAAACGCAAGGCAGTACAAAGGTGTGCAGTATGGCCTGAAAAGGAAATCTTTAACTGCAGGCTCACATTTCCCGAATATATGTGACTCTATCTCGATTTAATGTTTTGGGAGACCAACGACACTAGTAACAAGACCAAAGGTTTTGATGGGATCCCATAAATTATATATTTGATCCAGAGAATTGGATCTTCAGATCCAGTCTTCGTCAGACTTCTTGAATATTTGTACTATTAAAATTCAGAAACAGATTAAGGCCAAATAGCTAATCATCTGAGAAAACCAAGTTCAGATATGGATTCAGCATGTGTGTTTACCGTGAACTTTACGCTCGGTGAGAAAATGATTGTCGTGTACGGATGCATGTCTTCTTACCTGTAAAACAAACGTTTGATCAGATTCAAGTAAAACTTTTACTTTTAACTAATTTTCCGGGTTTGGCCGGATTTCGGGTGAACTACTTGTCCGGCGAGAAAATAATTTTCATACTCAGAGCATTTCCTTACCCTTACATCTAATCTAATTTTTCGGTTTTGCCAGATTCCGGGTGAACTACTTGTCCAGCGAGAAAATAAATTTCATAGTTGTATTTAACATATCTCTTCACCCCTAAAACGACTATCTCATTAGCTTTTAAAAATATTTGTTTTCGTCCCTTAATTTAAACCCCCTCCCCCAGCCAAATATAGGGCTACAGAGACCATCTACGAACTCGACCTGTCCCTTAACTCAAAGAATCCTCACATCAAGTTTCAACAAAATATCTCATTCCCTTCGAGAGTTATCGGGCTGGCAAACCGACAATTTTTACGAAGTGATAGGTATCCATCCACTTAGGTTTTTGGATCCCAAAAACCTAGGAAAATTAAATTGGCTATCATCATTATCGTGAAAATCCGGAAGAGTTGGATGGGAATCCGAAAGGTGTATCCTTGATTGATTTAGTTACTGCTCATCGGGATAGTGGGCCCTTTTGTATCGTCCCTTCTTATACGAACCTGAAATTCAGTGTTATACTTCAATACAGTAGAGGTATGCTTATGTGAACGTCTGCTAACAGTGAATGATCGCAGAAGAAAAAACTGAAACCCAAACCAGGCATTTTTTCCTAAAAACACTAGTAATAATCACTCACGCTTTTGTCGCTTTTTGAATATTTTGCTAATTCATCTATGAAAGTGACTCAGCTGACACCTGGTTTGCTTTTTATGGCACTTGAGCTTACTCAAGTGCCATATAGCGATTGTTATTTCTGTCCGTCAGTCGGTCTGTCGGTCCCGGTTTTGCTAGTTCGGGCACTTCCAGATAAGCTAGGACGATGAAACTTGGCAAGCATATCAGGAACTGGACCAGATTAAATTAGAAATTGTCGCTTCCTCGATCCGACCATCTGGAGGGGAGTGGAGGGAGGGGGAATCCGGAAAAAATAGGAAAAATTAGATATTTTTAGCTTACGAACGGGTGATCGGATCTTAATGAAACTTAATACATGGAAGGACTTCGTGTCTCAGACCCTCCATTTTAAATCCAGACCGGATCCGGTGACACTGGGGGGAGTTAGAGGGGTAAACCGGAAATCTTGGAAAACACTTAGAGTGGAGGGATCCGAATGAAACTTGGTGGAAAGTACAAGCAAAAGTCCTAGATACGTGACTGATATAACCGGAACGGATCCGCTCACTTTGGGGGAGTTGGGGGGGGGGAGAAGTCCGAATTTGTAGTGATCCCGCGAGTTCCGTGCTTCCTGATGTGCTGGGACGATGGAAATTGACAGGCATGTCTGGGACCCGACCAGCTTAAATAGGAAATCATCAATTCCCCGATTCGACCATCTGGGGGGGGGGGGAGTGGAGGGAGGGTGAAGCCAAAATTTGAGGTATTTTTAGCTTGCGAACGGGTGATCGGATCTTGATGAAAATTGATATTTAGGATGACCTCGTGTCTCAGACACCTCACTTTAAATCCGGGCCGGATCCGATGACACTGGGGGGAGTTGGAGGAGGGAACCGGAAATTTTGAGAAACGCTTAAAGTGGAGGGATCGGGATGAGACTTGGTGGGAAAAACAACCACAGGTCCTAGAAACGTCATTGACATAACCGGACCGGATCAGGGCGCTGTGGGGGAGTTGGGGTGGGGAACCGAAAATTTTGAGAAACGCTTAAAGTGGAGGGATCGGGATGAAACTTGGCGGGAAAAACAAGCACAGGTCCTAGACGCGTCATTGACATAACCGGACCGGATCAGGGCACTGTGGGGGAGTTGGGATGGGGGTCCGGATTTCTAGCGATCCCGCGAGTTCGGCATACTTCCTGGTGTCCTAGGGCGATGAAACTTGGCAGGTATGTCAAGGATCCGAACAGATTGACTTGAGAACAGCCGTTTCCCCGACCCGACCATCGTGGGGTGAGTGGGTGGATGGGGAGTCCGGAATCTAGTGGCGTGCATAACTTTTGAACGAGTGATCGGATCTTGATGAAAATTGATATTTAGGATGACCTTGTGTCTCAGACACCTCACTTTAAATCCGGGCCGGATCCGATGACACTGGGGGGAGTTGGAGGAGGTAACCGGAAATTTTGAGAAACGCTTAAAGTGGAGGGATCGGGATGAAACTTGGTGGGAAAAACAAGCACAGGTCCTAGACACGTCATTGACATAACCGGACCGGATCAGGGCACTGTGGGGGAGTTGGGGTGGGGGTCCGGATTTCTAGCGATCCCGCGAGTTCGGCATACTTCCTGATGTCCTAGGGCGATGAAACTTGGCAGGTATGTCAGGGATCCGAACAGATTGACTTGAGAACAGCCGTTTCCCCGACCCGACCATCGTGGGGGGAGTGGGTGGATGGGGAGTCCGGAATCTAGTGGCGTGCATAACTTTTGAACGGATGATCGGATTTGAATGAAACTTGTCTGGTGAGCTATCGCCTCGGCCGTTCAGTGTCACGTCCGAGTCGGGTCCGATACCTGTGGGGATGGGGGGGGGGTGTGGAAAACTCAAGAAACTCTAAAAGTAGAGGGATTGGGACGAAACTTAATGGATGGAACAAGCATTAGGCCTAGATGAAATTGACGGAGCCAGATGGTTTCGGGGCTCTGTGGGGGGAGTTGGAGGGGGTTTCCTGGAATTTCGGTAGTCGTGAGTTAGAATAGTTCCAGATGTAAAACGACAACGAAACTTTGCAGGCATATTAGCGACCCGAATTATCTTGACTTAAAAACCTGAGACAACATACCCCCGGAAACTTCCGTTCCTAGATCCGAGCATTTTTGGGGGAGCAAGAGAAGATAAATATGGACTTCTATAAATTGCGAACGAGTGGTCTGATTCGAGTGAAACTTCATGGGTGATACGAATCGATGGCCTCGACATGTAAAACATGCGTTCGAACCATATGCGACCACGATTAGGGGAATTGGGCGTGGGGGGACTTTTGACATGCACAAAAACCAAACGGATGGACCGAATGAGATGCAATTCGACAGTGCTGAGTTTATGCGGCCTAGATTTGTTATTTGGCGTCTGGGCCGGATTCGGCCAAGGTAGGGGGGGGGGGGTACTGGAAACTTGCAGATAGGCTATGCTCCAATTTCAGTCAAACTTGATGAGGGAATTAAGAGATTGGGCCCGAACCGGCTCCGACAACGTTGGTGGGAAGGGGGGGGGGGGTACCGGAACTTTCCAAAAATGCTCAGATTCGAGTGAAACTTGGTAGATGGTATAAACGAAGATGCTTTAGGTGGTCGATTTTTTTTATTCCGAACCAGATTCGGCCACGGTAGGTGGAAATAGAGTGAGTACCGGAAATCGTGTAGCACGTCTAGGGATCAAACAAATGGATTTATCGGGATGAAAGTTTGAACAGTCATGTGCATTTGCAATCGAGACGATGCCGGAACTGCTCAGAAATGAGAGAAACTAAATATCCTATTTCTATTTCCGAACCGCCTTTTGGATGGCGGGTGTATTTTGTGACGTTTTCTTCTACTTTCTTGTACAGCCTACTCGTACAAGTGCCATATGAGCTCGTAGCTCTTGTTATAATTTGAAAAGTTTGCCGCGAGGAACGCACCTTCAACGGAGAAGATAGCGGTCCGAACCGTCAGATGCCTTCAAAAGAGGAAGCACCTTTTTGATAAATTCAAAATCAAAGAAAGTTAATTGAATTTCTGCTTCAGGTTTGTGCCAGGATAACCCTGAATCGTTGGCTGTTTGCTGATATCAAGGTTGTTATTTTTCTTTTCCATTTTACTTTTTTATATGCAAGTAAGAAAGCCAAGGTAGTGGAACAGTTAAAAAAGTGTTCACATAAGCATACCTCTACTGTATGTCCAACATTCAACATATTCCTATACCAATAGCCCGTCTTAATATGTGACAACAGGTAATCCGTGCAAGATGGACAACAAATTACCAAAATCTGTTTATCGAGAATTTTTTTGTCATTTTTTTTTTTTTAAACCTACTTCACCTCGCTCCAAATCAACTTTCTTCACTCAAACACCCTCAACCGACGTACCTACCCAATTTCCTTAAACCACCAACTCAATCACTCAACAAATATTGTTGTGTCCAGTATTAAAGCACAACTATTACTAGAAATGACCTTTTCGCTATGAAGTGAATCAGAAAAAATATATTACTTTCCACCTAAAACTAGCGATTCTCTCGTTAGCGCTTGTCGACTATATCCAGCCCTCCTGCTCTCCGACGTGGCGGCTGGGCGCAAAACATTTGAAAACTGAACCTGCCCTGGTTAAAAATGGGAAAACTAAGCAAATAAAAGAAGTAAGAAACAGAAGATTATCACATCCTTATGTGTGAAAGAGTTGTCATCGGACATTGAAGATTCCGGCGAAGTTTTCGTTGGGTGAACGGAAAACTCGGCAGGGCTGAAAAAGTGCTAAAACTTCATAGTTACGAAACGAAACAATGGAGAAAGGTGGGGATTTTGGAACCTTATAATTCCATACGGGAGCTAAGTATATTATAAAAGGCAGAATAAGCAAGAGGGGGTCCTTTAAACAATAAATGATTTTCAGACAGTCAATCAGAAAAAAAGGTGGGGATTTTAGAAGCTTATAATTCCATATGGGAGCTAAGTATATTATAAAAGGCAGAATAATCAAGAGGAGGTCCTTTAAACAATAAATGATTTTCAGACTTCAATCAGAAAAAATATATTACTTTCCACCTAAAACTAGCGATTCTCTCGTTACCGCTTGTCGACTATATCCAGCCCTCCTGCTCTCCGACGCGGCGGCTGGGCGCAAAATATTTGAAAACTGAAACCTGGGGGGGGGAAACTAAGCAAATAAAAGAAGTAATAAACAGAAGATTATCACATCCTTATGTGTGAAAGAGTTGTCATCGGACATTGAAGATTCCGGCGAAGTTTTCGTTGGGTGAACGGAAAACTCGGCAGGGCCGAAAAAGTGCTAAAACTTCATAGTTACGAAACGAAACAATGGAGAAAGGTGGGGATTTTAGAACCTTATAATTCCATACGGGAGCTAAGTATATTATAAAAGGCAGAATAAGCAAGAGGGGTCCTTTAAACAATAAATGATTTTCAGACTCCTAAATGCTTGCCGGTAGATTATTCCAAACAACCACACCACTGTTTCTAAGACTGAAGGACCGAATTGACAGTTATTCTAGAGGCGTTTTTCCGTACTTCCACAAACAGTTTGTGGGTCGATTGTGGCTCGAAAAGTGTGTTTCCGCGGCCGTTTGTGCGGCCCACGGGTGTGTTTCCGCGACCAACAAGATGTTCGTGGCTCGCTTTGTGGCTCAAATTTGACAGACAACTGGCGAGGTGATTGTCGATCTTTTGTACAGAATTGTAAGGAAATAAGCATGGAGTTCTATTTACTGAGATTTTACATGAATTTTATTTTTATTTTCAGATATTTGAAATCACCGCCAAACAAATAGACAAAACGGCGTTTCCGCGAGTTTCAGCTAGTGGCTCGACTGTGTGGCACACAATCGTGTTTCCGCGACAAAAACTCAGAAGTATCTGGCCCACAATTGTGTCGCGGGAAAAGGCCTTAGGTTTACTTGCTGTGGCTAACAACCTTCCTATATTTTTGTAACAATTCTTAAATACCGGGATACAGGTTTAGATCCAGGAATTTATTTCGGGGCGGGTTATGCCCGAGTGTCGGACCTAATCCATACCAAACAAGACTAGAAATATATATCAGAGGTTAAAGCCTATAGAAAACGATTATTTTTCTATGTTTCGGGGGTTTGGAACCCTCCTGACTTCCCTCTGGATACGGTCCTGCCGGGATATGAGATGTGATTTGTTTGGGTAGGCTTGCCTCGAATGGGATCACTGATTCTGAAGCCTGTTTCTGTCTGGTGGTAGTATTTGTTGGCGCATTCCGTTCATAAGTCAATCCTTTCGTTTTGTCTGCACGAACAGTAGGGTTCAGGTACCGGAACTCTCAACTTTTTTAAGAGTCTGGTCACACTTGGCTCATTTCCTGGCTTTTGGGGTTGCAAAAGTAAGAAAAAAGAACAAGATACAACTAATTGTGAATGTTGTCGTTTTAAATTGAGTGGATCAGTTAGAGCAAAACATCATGTATAATTATGTCACAGGAAGCCTAATTGACCCCTAATTGCTGTCTGCTCATTATCCCCAAGCTACCACAAAGGCCATCAGATCTCACGTCCCCTAGGGATTTTCAGTTGTTTGTCGAATAGGCGGCTTTTTGAGCCCAGTGTGACCAAGCTCTAAGCCCGACTGACGGGTGGTTGATGATTGGGATTTTGATGTGCAAACTGGTGGTTGGCGTACTGACGAATGTGGGAGTTGACGGAAATAGTGGGCGAGTTGGTGGTTGAGCTGTCGGTTCGCATGTTTGTCTAGTAGGGGCAATTCTGGTAGTCTGGAAGTTTTTGCGCTAGTTGTTCTTGCGACTTCGGCTAAAACTCGCTTTGCTTTCCAGAGCTGATTTGCGATCCGCTATTTTAGGAAAGCGGCACGCATCGTTCTGGAAATTGAATCCACGGTGAGAGTGGAAATTGATTTTGGAAAGTTGTATAGGAGAAACCATTTTCCGTGCGTTCTTTCGCGACGCGGATTTTTACTTTGTCTTACGGAAAGCGGATCCATGAAAACGACACAACCGCCTGTATTCCAAACATTCTGTTAACCTTCTCTTACTGATCGGAAGCTACCAGTTTATTTAGATTTGAAATTGGTTGCCGGGTTGTTGTTTTGGCCCGTGAATCAAGACCAAAGATTTTGGTGGGATCCCAAGACTTTAATAAGATAAGATAAGATTTATTTCCGTAAAAAGCACTAAGGGCCATGGAAACAACAAAACGAAACCACAACCTCAACCACTATTTACAAAAAACTTTCCCTGTGAATCATGGTTACCTTTAGGAATCTTCCCAAACTTCTATTTCCAAATTTGATTCAGACAATCGGTTCTTAATCCGCCAGATCCAGTCTTCGCCAGAATCCTTGGAACATTTTTACTATTAAAATTTGGAAACAGACTAATTTAGCAAATAGATAGTCATCTGAGACAACCAGTTCAGATATACCTCTATAAGCCATATGTATTTTGACAAGACGATCCATACTTCCTGCTTTTCTTCCAAATTTCCAGTTTCGGCCGAATTCCGAGTGAACTACTTGTCCAGCAGAAAAAGAAAGTTCAGAAATGACTTCAGCGTATCTCCTTATCGCTATAAAGAACATCAAATCAACTTCAAATAGAACTTTAACTTATAAAAAAATTTCCGGTTTCAGCCGGATTCCGGACGAACTACATGACTGGGTAAAAAAAAGATGGTCATATACGGATTCTGCGTATCTTGTTACCCATAAATCTGTCATCTAATCAACAAGTGAAACTTTTGCTTTTTACAGATTTTCCGGTTTCGTCCGGATTCCGGGCGAACTAGTTGTCTGGGTAGAAAATGATTGTCGCTTAAGTGTTCGGCATGTCTTCTTATCCCTAGGTAAATCGAACATGTAATCAACTTCAAATAATGCTTCTGCTGTTAACAAACTTTCCTGTTTTCAACCTGATTCGCCGGTTTTCGCCGGATTCCGGACGAACTTCATCATCGTTTTCAGCATGTCTTCTTACCCCGTAATCGACTATCACACTAGCTGTTTATAAATATTTTGTCTGCCCCTTATTTTGAACCCCCTCCCCCACCCCTAAATGTAGGGCTACAGAACCCGTCTGCGAACTCGACCTTAATCCTTGACCTGAAAAATCCTCACACCAAGTTTCATCAAAATATCTCCTTCCCTTCTAGAGTTATCATCCTCACAGACGGACGGACGGACAACTTTTGTGATTTCATAGGTATCCCTCCACTTACGTTTGGGATCCCAAAAACCCACGCAGAACGTCTTCTTTTCCAGACGGCGAAATTTTCCACGTTTGATTAGCAAAGAATTATAAGATTTAACTGATTATTTTTTTGTACATCAGGAGTACCACACTGGTCTTGTCTTTTTAATTTATTTGTATTTGTAGTAAACAGTTGGAGCATTAGATGGAAATTATTATTTTGATCCTTGGCCCATATGTGCCATAACGGCTGTCCAGGATAATCGGCCGAGATTTAGTCCAGACCGAATTATTTCAAACCTATGAACGTTTTGTTTGTTTTTTTAGTTTGCTCAATGTTTGACGGTTTTGAACATTCATATGAACACTCATTTGTGGTTTTGAACATTCATAGTGGCAGTAGGGATGGTCATCATTGTGTGTGTGGTAGGAAGACCTTCTTGTGTGGTCCGCTTTAAGCACGCGTGCTGTGCTATGCAGCCTATTATTAGAAGTGCCGGACTTTCCAACAAGCACACCGTCCTAACACTATTTAGAGAACGTGTCCGAAAGCTCCGAAACGAACGAAAATGCTGAATTAATTCAGGATTTTATGCAGCATTTTGCTTTCGGACTTAAATTTTCGCTCAGTTAGTGCAGCATTAATTCAACATAAAATTCAGTAAAGATGTTAAATTTTATGCTTAATTTTCAAGAAGAAACTGGGGAGCACGGCGATTCTCCTAGTATCTTCCTAGAATCTTTTCCAAATTGCCACACAAAATTTCGTAATGTTATCTAGGTCGAATTCCCGTCTAAGCGGCGACAAACTTTACGGAGCATACTTTGCGAAAAACTGTACGAATTCTGAGTCGTCCTTTAATTAGCTAATTCTTTTTTTCTTCTTCTTCTTCCCGACTTAAATTTCGGTATTCTAGAAGTGTTAGAGAAGAAATAAAGGTAACAGCTCTCGGACAAAAATAAATAATTATGCAGCAAAAAATTTATTTATTTATTTATTATCACCAAAAGTGGTGAGTCATAAAGACTTGTCACTACATACAATGTGAACATAAGTCACTAGTACTACAAATAAATCTATACAATGAAAAATAAACTGAATTAAACTTAAGTTGGCAAAAATGGGTCTGCATAAGCACTCGAATAAAATGTTGACGAAACAATCAATCGTTTGAAAATATCTACGTTTTCCGACATAACAGTTTCATCTGGTAGTGCGTTCCAATCTTTACAAACCCTATTTTAAAAACTATAAATGAAAACACGTCGGTTTGGCTTTGGCTGATAAAGTTTAAATCTGTGCTGACGTGTTGACGGGTAATTTGAAAAAATAAATAAATCTTCAGGGTTAACATTGTCAACTCCTCGCACTATCCTATATACATTCAACAAATCAGCACGTTTACGTCTGAAATCTAGGCTAGGCAACTCAAAATGCAGCACTTACAACACTAAAAAGCTTTCGGACAGTTACAGAATCGGTTTCAAGCACGATTGTCTTTTCTTATAGATAGTGGAAACACGACAGCAGCAGCACATCATGTCGGAGAAGGAGATTATGGAGGAGGCCAACTGTGATTTTATCGTCAAATTGTACAAAACTTTCAAAGACAGGAAATATCTGTATATGCTTATGGAGTCTTGCCTCGGTGGGGAACTATGGACAATACTCAGGTAAGAAGATTTTAAAATAATTTTTGTCAAGTCTTGTGATTATGTATGGTAAACTACACTGTCAGAAGTTTCAGAACAGATAATAGAAGGATGCTCAGTTTCAACAGACAATTTTTGATCGAAGTTTGAAGTTACCTTCTACCTCAAAGGTCTTCGTTTAATTACTGTTTTTGGTCGCAGCCAGCAACTTCGAAGTTTGCTTGAATCGTCGAAGAAATGTCAACCGGGCAAGGATCGCCGGAGTCGTAAAAACACTAATTAAGCAAACGGCGAACTTCGACGGCGTTTGAAAACGGAAATTAAGCAACCGGCTACGTTAACGGCGAACAAAACTTCAATCAAAAACGCAACTAATATTTGGGATGTATCCATCACTTTGTCGTACGATAAGCAAAAGTAGTATATTTGCAACCCGTTCACGAAAAACGACTTCGTACTTCAGTCAGCCACAAATCCCGATTTTTTGGAAACCCTATGCCAAACGTTGGGTGATCTAGCATTTAGCATAGCCTATGCCTTACGCTGGATACCCTATGCCAAACGCGGGATAGCTGTTGGTACCCTAGCCCTGACCTACCCCACTACTACAGAGTTATGTTTGGTTGATTTCTGAACTTCAGTCAACTCATCAATATTTTATTGGGCTCAAGTATCCAGCTTTTGGCATACTGTATCTAGCGTTAGGCATAGGGTTTACCAAACGCTGGATATACCCAGCGTTTGGCATAGGCTTTCCCAAAATTAGGGGTTTGTGGTGTCATACGCTGAGCGTCGTGAAGCAACTGATTTGTTGGGGTCTCCCCGCGCCTCAGAATATGCAGCAGACTCTTTTTTTTAGCTGTATCAGTATGAGCAAGGACAAAGCACAAGTTACAGTAGAAACAGTCTATATTCCAGTTTTCTAACATACGGTAGTCCTTTGAAATGGTGTTCTAACAGAATTGCACATCCGTCTCTGATGTTTTCAGCCTCGCGCGGTCCCCTTCGTTTTGATGAGAAACACTGAACAACTTGCATAACCGGCACTTCTGACCAATGAGCTCATCGGAAGCAATAAGCGGGAGCCTGATCCGCGTTGAAGAGAGCTGAATGCAAAAATCAGCGTAGTGCCGCTAATATGGCACCAGTGAAGTAGAATGAAGTAGTCTCATAGGCACGCCCCCCCCCCCTCCGAATGTTGTCGGCCAGTCGGTAGAAAATAGCGCGCCGCGATTTTTCGTAAAATACAGTCGGTTTCTCATAATAAATAGTCGCTTTTTTCTTAAAGTCAGCCATTTTTTGTGTCAAAACAGTCGGTAAAAATAACCAGCCAGTCGGTAAATATCTCCCCCCCCCCCAAACATTTGGCTAGTACCGCCTCTGGCTCCAGCTATGCGATACCCTGCCTGAATGAGCGCTCTCACTTCACATAAAACCTCTACTTTCCCAGGTCTCCGCAATGTTAACCCGCCACAGTATGATACGGGTTAATAAACGAAAAGTAAAATCACCTGCTTAGTATTTACAGAACAGGATTGCGGATTTCGCCTCGACTCAGGGTATGCTTATGGTAGTGATGTTTCATATAGGGACCGAGGGAACTTCGACGACCCTACCACCCGCTTCTACACGGCTTGTGTGGTAGAGGCTTTCGATTACCTACATTCCCGCGGAATCATCTACAGAGATCTCAAACCGGAGAATCTCCTTCTCGACCTTAGTGGCTACGTCAAGCTTGTGGACTTTGGCTTCGCCAAGAAGTTACAGGTAGGAGTTTTGTGAGAATTAGTTGCGATTTTGATCGAAGTTTGAAGTTACCTTCAAACTCAAACGTCTCTATTTAAATACCGTTTTTGGTCGCCGGTCACAGTTTCATTGTCTTTCAAACTCTGACCCAAAGACAGTAAAGTTGCGTTTTATTGGATTCACTTTTGTTTCATCAAAGTTTGTAGTTTGGCTCTTGTTTTGTCTTACTTGCGTTTTATTGAGTTCTTGTTTCCGAAAAGTCAAACTACACCAAACTACGTCGGCGAGGTAGTTTGTAGTTTGAGCTCTGTAGTTTCAGGTTCGAAACTACAGCAAATGGAATGGACAAATAAAACGGCTTTTAAGCGAAACTACGCCGAAACTACATCCAAAAAAACGCAACTTAAAAGTGGGAAAGACCGGAAACTCCCGTAAGCCCCATGAGTCACAACAATCAGCGCCGTATAGCGGGTGTTCTTTCGTTAAAAAATCGCTCTGTTGACATTTTCTTCCATCGCTCTCCGCAGAATCATCATCAGAGCACGTTTTGTTGATTTTTTTTTTTTTCGTTTCGCTTATGATGAGCATCCTCTCTCTATTCAGGTTTCCTCTTTAATTGGAATAAAAAACAAGTAGGAAAAGAATAAATAGCTTTTTAATGGAAAATCTTTTTGAATTCACGATTTCGAATCAATTAATGTTGACAGACATTGCATACTCACGCCCTCTTGCTTTCATTATATTAATCATTTACCGCTCGAAATTGGACAAAGTCCAAACGCTAGGCAGCGTTCCGATCGAATTTCAGAGACCCGATTTTAGCAAAGTCACCGGTCTTTCCCACTAATATTGTCTTTGCTCTGACCGTCGAAGTCGAACTTTGTGAGCTAGGAAGTTCGAAGTTTGCTTGAATCGTCGAAGAAACGTCGACCGGGCGAGGATCTTCGGAGCCATAAAAACATAAATTAAATTAAACTTCGACGGCATTCGAAAACTGAAATTAAAGTCTTTGATTCAAGTGGGCCGAGAAGGTGGGAGACACCATCATTTTTCGATGGGTCTGATTTCTTACAAATACACTGTTACCTTTGTTTCCCTCAAAATTCTCACGGTAGCCAACGTCATCCACAAATAGTTGAACACAATTCACTCCTGAAATCAAGTCCGTCATTGATAATTAACTAGTCATTGATCTCCCGTTGTTGGTCGAAAGACTTACTAAAACCTTCGAGAAGATCGAGTGGCGTGTAAGAGGATTAAAACAACTAAGTACATAACCATGTGGACGTTTAGATATGTCGGAAGAAGAAAGCATCGGCCAGTTTGTCATTTTTTGGTCTCGGAAGCTGAATGTTATTTAGCTCAGTTTCAGAATCTTCAAGTAATCACTATAACGAATTTAGTATAATTTACGGCGTCTGTTTGTTATTGTCTAGTTTACATCCTTAATTCTTTGGACTTAAGGGAATCAACAACAAAAAAACCGAAAAGAAAATGTTTAAAGAAATCGATAATTCAAATAATTAGTTTGATTTTTCTAAAAAATTCCCATATGCCTGCAACAATAATAACATTCCGTTAGATCCATAGACAAACTATGATCCCAGCCTCCCGATGTCGGGCACTTCCGACACCCGCCACCCAGCGGTCGGATCGAGTCATGGCTTCATCTTGAGTCGGGGGGGGGGGGGGGGGTCTGGACGTTGCAAGCGCTAGAATGCTTATGATAAAACTGCTTTAAGCAAGTGGCTAAGCGAACGGCGAAAAAAACTTCGATCAAAAACTGTTGTAATCTTATTGACGTTTCTGGTCTTTTCGCATGTTCAGATCTTTCGCGTGTTTGGTCGTATTCCACCTGAACCGTTTTCAAAGTTCCATGACTGCGTTTCATTATGATAATAGTAATTCATAATAATACAAAGCAAGAGAAAAAGGCTTTCGCCTCTACATAACTCTTAAGAAATTTTGAGTAGTTGAACTGATCAGAGTTAAAAATTCCATCAACAATGCACATGAAATTATTGATCGATTCAGCATTAACCGCATCTTCGTTAAGGCTGTTCCAAGGATCAACAATTCCGTTGCCAAAACCCCACTTAAAAACGTCCTTGTGGAATCTTGATTTTGCAAGCTTGTTCGTCATAAAAGTCTTGGAGTGGAGCAAAAGATCTCACATCACACATCTCACTGATTGGCAATTTGCATAGGCTGGGGTCTCTCGGGACTACTTCAGCTCCAGTGAGGCTCTGTCCCTTATCAAATTAAAAAATAGTCTTGTGACTAAAGTCTCTGGCTAAAGAGTTTGGGCGTCGGTCTTTATGATATTAAAGACAAGTGAGGTGTACTAACCTGCTGGCAGAGCTATGGAAAATTTTGCAGCCCCCACAGAGAGCTTCGGCTCTTTTGAGGAATATGCTGTTAAATCACCGTCGGTGTTGCCAGATCCCTGTAAAAAAAAAGATAAGCCGCAACCTTTGAAAAATACGCCAGAAAAATCTACACCTCCCAAAAACTCAATGACTATCAACAGAGAACCCCCCCCCCCCTCCCAAAAAAAAAATGTCCGGCCTTCGGTCGTGACGATTAGTACGACGTAACAACAGTTGATTGTTCTGAGATACAGTCAGATAGTAAATTTTTCACATCACGCCAAAAAATCCGCCAGTTAAAAAGAAAAATAGCCGTTTTACGCCACACGCCAGTTGCAAAAATATTTACGCCAGTCTCCGACAAAATCCGCCAGTTTAGCGTAAAATCCGCCAATCTGGCAATACTGGTCACCTTAGTCGTTTGGGAGTTCAGTCGTACTAGAACAGTGACTGCGGGACGCCGAACGCTTGAGAAAAAATCGGATAGTCCACATGAGGTTCACAGTAGCCTACACTCGAGGGGTTGCCCACTCTCGATATGGAACCGATTGCAACCTGTTAGGACATTGAAATTAGCATGTTTGAAGCGGGAATCGCCTAATTTATGACCGGTGTCCCTAGTTTCTTTGCCTTTGTCGGGGAGTGGTTAACCCCTCAAGTATACGCACTAGCAATGATTTATGCGTTAGATCCTGAAAGGATGAATTACTCTTGATGACTAACTCTACGTGCCAATGAAGAATCTCCGTGCACCTATCGGAAGAGCCGTAAGCGTCACCACAGTTGTCCCCAACGAACGCCGTTTATTGTTTGACACACGATTTGAGTCGTCGTTCATGCGACGTTTCTCGTTCTTCCTGAGATTCGCTGGCGTGTTTTGGACTTAGTCATATAGAGTCTTGTAGCCGCGTTCTTTGCCACGGGAGTTCTCACCGGTGGTCTCGGGTTTTTCGTATAAGCCGTTTTTGCATCCGCCGGTGACTACTCACCAGTCTTATAACCCGTTTTTGAACTAACCAGTACGGACTAACCAGAACCTAGTCGGAGTCGGGAGCCCGGCTTTATCGAGGAGTTAGCAAGTTTTCGTCAACTCACTGGTGAACCAAAAAACGCGTTATAAGAGAAGAACCGGACACTGGTGATAAAACACCAAAGACTGCCCTCTGCCCGTTCCAACAACTAAGCATGTTTAACCTACCGCCCCATCGGAGAAATCAACTGCGCGAGACGTCCACGGATTTCACTTCGCCGGAACTATTTGACCTCGTACCATATTTCATACTGACATTTATTTCGTTCAAGAAAGGCAGACGCAAATGTGTTCGTTCCGTAGCGAATTTACGACTCTCGTGTTGTAGAACAAATCTTTTTTTTTTTCGCGGTCAGACTAACTGCCATTTGGTCTTGGAAAGGCTCCTAATTGCTTGTTGGTTAGAGTGACACCGCTCATTAAAAGATCAGAGGAGTTCCGACGCGGTGGCATCCTTGTGGCAGTTTTTCTTATTCGAATCGGTGTTCTTATTCAATTTTTTTTTTAAGTGCGGAAGCGACAGGAAATGTGGGAAGTTTGAGGAGTGGACAAGTAAAAAGTAAATGTTTTCAAATGGAACTGTCTAGGGAACCGGGAGCCGTACTTTATGTCCTACGGGCTACGGAACCGGTAGTTGTCACGGGAAACAAACCGTATGAGCTGCGATTCCGGGATCTGACGTCACTGACTAACGGAAACCTGTATGTGCCGGCTCCCGTTCCGGTAGTAAGTAGAAATATCTCACGGAAACTTCATCGCACGAGCTTCTCGTCGGGTAGTTTCACGAAAATGTGTACTCAGAAGCTAAGGAGCCGATACCCGATGAAAAATTTGTCTCCGAATAGTACTCTGAAGTTGTACGAAAAAGTAGCATGGAGTACTAACTGATGCTACTACATGCTTCTACTTCAAGGCTGCCGTGTTACTGCATGCTACTATTAGCAAGACTGGATGCTCCTAGAGCAAGACGGGATGCTACTGGATACTACTAATTAAGATTGGCCCAGTCTGAGGCTCATTAAGTGATAGTACTCTTTACTATTACATATCACTAGATGCAACTTTTTCGTACAAGTATCATACAACTACGCAGGCTACAAATTTTTCATCTGGTAGTTGATACTGGAAACGGTAATTGAAGCTTGTGTTCTATTAATGTCTACGTGGAATATAGAACTCATGGAATAGTTTGGATGAGAGCTAGGATGCCGGGATTTTCCTCCGATGGGCTAGGGTTCTGGTAGTGCCAAAAAATTAATATTTCTGAACTCACGGACCCATGTTAGTGCAGGTAGGAGTCTGGGAGTGAATATTTTCAACTCACGGAACCCAACTCCCATGGGCTAGGGTTCCGGTAGGACAAAAACAAACTCACGGAGAAATGTCAATTTGGACTTAAAGAGTCCGGTAGCGAATATTATCAACTGATGGGGTAAGAAATGTTAATAAGTATCACGCACTACTGTAACCCTAGCCCATCGAAGTTGGATTCCGTGAGCTGTAACGGACTGAAAGTCCATATTGACACCTGTCTGTGAGTTTGTAATTTTAATGTTTGGCACTAAAGAAACCCCAGCCCCCAGGAGTTGGGTTCTGCGAGTTAAAAATATTCACTTCCGGTTTCCTAGTCTGCACTGACATGGGTCCGTGAGTTTTTTTTGTTTTTTTTTGCACTACCGGAGCCTTAGCCCATAGCGATCTGTGTCCGTGAGCTGGTCATTTTCAACCAAATAGTTGTTCCTACTCGTACCTTACCTCTCAATATATGGGTTTCGGTAGTGGATTGTTTTCCATGTTATTTTCTCTATGTCAGTGAAAATCTCGGCATCCTAGATCTTATCCAAACCATTCCGTGGGTTATGTATTCCACGTAGACACCACCGGAACACAATCTCCAATTACAGTTTCTGGTATCAACTACTGGCTCCCTAGCTTCTGAGTACACAATTCCGGGAGACTGCCGAACGAGAAGCTCGTGCGATGAAGCTTCCGTGAGCTATTTCTGCTTACTACCTGAATGGTAGCCGGCACATACAAGTGTCCGTTAGTCAATGATGTCAGATCACGGAATCGCAGCTCATATAGTTTGGTTTCCGTGAGAATTACCGGTTCCGTAGCCCGTAGGACATATAGTACGGCTCCCGGTTCCCTAGACAGTGCCTTTTCAAATAAGGCGTATTCTCGCCATTCCCCGAGGACTCCTCGTTGAACCGAAAGGAACGGCGAGAATAGAGGGAGTGACTCCAGGCGGACTCCGCGTCCGGAAAACAACGAGAACACGGGGAATGCTTCCAAAATGAATTTTCTTCTAAAAAGAAATATGCAGTTGACGAAATTAGTCTAGATCCACTTTATTTTCTGTTTTGTTTATTCTGATTGTTCTTAATTAATTTTACATTACACCTACACTAGCAAAAATTGATTCCCCTCTGAATCTGACAGGGAGTCCTTATTGATGATGGTGATGATAATCGGAGCATTCCCCGACTCGCGAGAATACGGGGAGTGAGTCCCCGGGACAAACAAAAACGCGGGGACTCCTCAAGTGGAGTCCTCGGGGAACGGCGAGACTACGCCTATAGCTATTTTCATAGAACATGAACTTTTAGGCTACGAGGTACTCGTTAACTGTGAATTCTAACTTCAAATAATTTAAGTCGAGGGGTCCAATCCTGGAGTCTATTGGACTAACAGCAGAGTCGTGGAGAAATTCAAACAAAACCAAAGATTGAATTTTTAGTGGGGGAGGGTGCCCTTGTGATGAAACGTTGTAAGGAGTGGAATGGGAGACAAACTTGACCCCGTGTAAATACAATGGTTTGGTGATGGGAAGGTTGTCCCTGAGATAGAAACGATAGTTGTGTTTTTCAGATACTATGGTATCTGTTACCAGGGTAACTGGATCTGCAATTAGTCGTTTTTGCAGTTTCCGTGCTGTCTGATATACGGTTGCTCTGCGAAAACGCCAATTGCCTAAATTGCGCTTTTCGAATTCGTCCCAAAAGAAAAACAGATATTCAGTCACATCACTAAGTGCCAAACTTCTTTCTCACCGATCTGACAAAATTTGATAAAAGTGAGATGACTTTTCAGATACCACGACCAGTTACCACGGTCGGACCGGGGTATCTGAATATCAGATACCACGATAACTGCAAAAACGCCTTTTGATCGTGTTATCAGATATTACGATAACTGCAAAAATAACTTTAGACAGTGGTATCGGATACCATGGTATCTGCAAGAATGCAGCTAATTTAGTAATGAACTTGTCGTACTCAAAGCCCTCCGAGACGGCATTTTTTTTTCAGTTCAAGACTAGCAGTTTCTCTTCCGAGTCTGTTCAGAATCACTAAATCAAGGGCAGAAGTACTCTGACGAATCTGAGTTCTAGCAAGAACATTTAGGATTGACGAGAGTATTCAACTGACTCTTCTTGCCCCGAAAGAATAAAACCGTCAGAATCTCCAATCAAATATTGGCCCTTTCCCCCTGCACATTCCTAAAAGTTGCGTCCCGGTAACCCCCTCCCCCCCCCAACCTTTGGACCCTTAATCCTCCCTTCCTCAGCATTTCAGCGACTTCTGTGAATAAAGGAATGAATCTATTACATGCGGCCTACTAATAAGGCTTAGCACAGTGCATATAGAAAAAAAAAGGTAAATGAACCGCTTAACAAGAAAAACAGAGGGTACACAAAATCTACAACGACAGCAAAAGGTAAATAAACGCAAAACCAGAAATACACAACGAAACACGAAAAGAACAATACATTTAATGCATTAACTGGCGCATTGGGCAATGTGCAGGAAGGTGGTTGAACGATGGCAGAAGATGGTTCACTTATTTCTTTTAGCTTGACAGTTTTGTCCAAGACAAAAAACTTCTCCATGATTCGGTGATTGCGGATGCGGCGAGGAAGGTACTGTTAAGTTCAGGGTTCGCTTTTAGCCGTCCTTATAGAGCAATATACGGGAACCGCTGGGATGACCTTTCCCAGATCTCTTTAAATACTTATCTAACTCATTTCCGAAGCGGAGTCTGGTTTTGAACGACACGCTGGAAGGACCAGGCTTAATCGTCCAGTTGTGTAATTGCTTTTATTGACGTCAGAGATCGATATTGCTTATTAGTTCCTATCTCGGATAAGAGTAGAAGGCTCTCAGAGTGTTTGATCAACCTGTTGACTCAAGGAAATCAAGTGCAGACGGTTACCTTGTAAAAGTGAGAGCACTTAATATTTTCTCTTCGACTTTGAGAGCGTGTAACTGAAATGGTTTCTAGAGAAGAAATAAGTAAACAGCTTCTGTCATCGTCCATCCACCTTCCTACCCATTGCCAAAAACGCCAGCTAATTCAGTAAATTTATTATTCGTTTCGTTTTCCCTTGTGTTTGTTTTGTTTTTTATTTTTAACTTTTTTGGTAGTGTGCATACTGTATTTCATTGCAAATGCTGTTCTGTATTGCTTGTTAAGCGTTTATCTTCTTTTTTTCTGTAAATACTGAGCAAATGCCTAATTACTAGGCTGCACATAATAAAATCATTGACTTATTCATTCACAGTTGTCTACCTTAGTAGGTTTGGTTCAGTACCGGGAGATTGGCTCCAAGTGGACTAGTTCTGAGATTTCCACAGAGCATTGCGTTTGTGAGTGAAGCTCTTGCTGGTAGAACTGTAGATAGAGTATGCTATTATTTCAAACACAATGCTCAGAGAATGGTTACGCCTCTTTCTTCACAAAAAAGGGTCGTTTAGACTTGACTTGACTTGACTTTATTTGCTACTAATTACAAATTGCAAATTGCGAATTGCGGCTGCAATCCTCTGATTCTCAACCAATAACGAATTTCATAAAAAAAAGGACAAGAACACTCTCACTCAATTAACCTTTAATACCATAATAAAAAATAAAAAATTATGAAAAATAAGAAAAAAAAGAAAGAAAATTAACTCTTCTCTCCCAATAAATGTTTTTAAGTTTTACTTTACATGACCCAATGTGTTCAGCCTCCCGAATGCCAACTGGGGTATCATTCCAAATAGCCGGAGCTAGATAGCCTACCTAATTCCGAAAGCTGCACGAGTGGTTTCTCGGTACTCAACAATAAAATTATCAGCCTCTCTTGTCCTGTGGAGTGAACGATTTGCGCGAAAAAATTCGGTAAAAACTGCAGGACATACATCATTCCTACATCGATACGCAAAAACAGCAGCTTGATAAGCGCGAATTTGACCAATGTTAAACACTCGTAATTTCTTAAAGCATGACCCGGTATCGTTCACATTTTCTACATAATTACCAAGAAGACGTACTGTTTTATTTTGTAGAATCTGCACTCTTTTAAAATTTGCGAAGAAATTACTAGACCAAAGGACACAACCATAAGAAATATAAGGCGCAACAATAGTATGATAATAATAAAATAACTGATAATGGTAAAACATGCTTTAATCGACGCAAAGTTCCCAGACCTTTAGCAACTTTAGCTGCAACAAGATCACTATGGTTCTTCCAAGATAAATTACAATCAAGCTGGAAGCCCAAATAACGCACTTCATGCACCTGTGACAAAGTCCTACCATTAAAAAATATCTCTCTATCAACACTTGGAGACTTACCAACTCTCCTAAAAATCATAAAATTAGTTCTTTTAACGTTCACTGACAAAAGGCTTAAACTTGAAAATACATGAAATGACTTTAAGACAATATTTACTTTCAACAACAAATCATCAACGGATCGACTAGGTCCAGTTAAAGCAGTATCACCCGCAAAAGTCGTAATAATCAGGTAAGTAGAAACGCATTTAATCAACATACACAAGGTACAGAAGTGGTCCCAAAACAAACCCCTGAGGTACACCACACTTCACTTGAAAAGGAGAGGAAAACATATCATTTAATACGACTTGAATAGATCTACCACTTAGAAAACTATCAAACCACTTCAGATAATTACCACGAACTCCAAGGGATTGTAGACGTTTGAGTAGAATATTAAAATCCATTGTATCGAACGCTTTACTAAAATCAATACAAATAGTCAAAGGGATTTCACCACTTTCAAAGCATTTATTTACAATATCACAAAGTGAATGCACGGCGTCCGACGTCGAGTGACCTTTCTTAAAGCCGACTAGGTTTCACTTACCATCCCCGTTTTCATAAGGTGATCATAAAGCCTTTTATGCACAATCTTTTCAAATATTTTTGAAAACAGGGGTAGGATTTACATGGGTCTATAATTTTCAGTATCTAGCTCAGAGCTATCTTTGTGAAGGGGGGTGACTTTTAAGCATAATATGAATACACCGGTTTGGAGGGAAAGATTGATTATATGGACGAGACATGGTAGTAAATAACACATCACTGACTTAAAAGTCTTCAGATTAATGCCGTCTGTCCCTGCTGAATTCGATTTGATTGTGTTCACAACCTTCACAATTTCATCACCAGTACGCGGCTGAAATTCAATTTCATTTCCAATTCCTCCATCGTCCAAAATTTTTGTCGGGAGCAAAACTGCCTTCCTCTTGCTTGTAATGTTAGTGTGAAATGTGAGAATTTTTTTCGGGTAATGTATAATAATTCGTTCCGGTGGCTTCACCGTCTTCCTTGGAGTTGTAGTGCATCCGGAATGTTTGTTGGTGAAGGGCTTCCATCTTTTGGTGAACTTCGGAGGCGGTCAGTTCTTTCCGTTCAAACCAGGATCCTCCGATCCCCTAGCCCACTTCTTAGGATCCTTTGTGGGCCTCAGATGCGGCTTTCTCTGCTTGTACGGCTTGCGTGGACTCGTGAGTTGTACGCGGGGCTTTTGACAGGAGTCACGTAAGTGACCTGGTATTTACATTTGTTTGTTTGTTAGTGTGTTTTTGTTATATTGTGGCCCATGTTTTGAAATAAAATAAAATAAATAAATAAAATAAATATTAAATTTTGGGATCCCATCGAAACCTTTGGTCATGTTCTAATTGAAAAATGTCTCGCAGACAACCGTTGACAGTGTGACACACATCGAAGGTAGCAAAACATCAGCGGGGTTTTGTTAGAGGGGGGAGAATGTAGCGTATGAAATTGGGCTCTCCGGGTTTAGAAATATATGGAGTGATTGTGGAGGTAGGTTGCTTTGGTATTATAGGTAAGATAGGTCCTTTAAAACCAAAGTTGTAAGCAAGCTCAACAAAAGTACTGCAATGCTCCTCGACAAACGCTAGACTCGAGCTCTGTGATCAGGAAAACCAATGGGACGTACAGAAATTACTTGATACACGTCTCTAAACTACTGTCAGACCAATGGGTAAAGCTGTATCATATTGCTATAGGGCACAAAGTTGATAGCAGGACATTTAATCATTTCGCTCCTCGTTTTCAGGTTGGAAGAAAGACATGGACGTTCTGCGGCACGCCCGAATACGTAGCTCCCGAGGTCATTCTCAACAAAGGTCATGACATTAGCGCCGACTATTGGTCTTTAGGAGTTCTTATGTACGAATTGCTCACTGGTAAGTCACTTCTATTCTGGCTCAGGAGTTGTTGGTTATAACCCTCCGACATGTGTTAAATGTTTCGTAATAAGAACATTTGGTGATAATATCTAGAAATGATATAAGTATAATTTAACAAATTATTTGGCTGATCGCAACATATTCCAACCACTGCTTTAGCTTACACTCTTACGGAATAGAGTGTAATATAAGTTGCCGAACAACCTTCGAGGGCTGTTATCACTTCTTGGTGTAACCAGAGGCGTTACTAGCCAAAGTGTTTGGGCGGGGGGCGAAGGATTTACCGACTGGCTGGTAATTTTTATCGACTACTTTTGCAGAAAAAACGACTGTTTTCAACAAAAACAAGACCAAAGGTGCCGATGGGATCCCAAAAATCTAAGATTTGATCCAGACAATTGGGTCTTGTCTTCGCCAGGCTAATCACCGAAGAAAACCGAGTTCAGATATTTCATCTATCTATCAATCTATACCTCTATAGGCCATATCTATTTTGACGATACAGACCGAAACTTCCTGCTTTACTTCTGCCATATTTGCGGTTTCGCCCGAATTCCGAGCAACTACTAGTCCAGCAAAAAAATAAAATTCAGAAACGAATGCAGCGTATTTCCTTTTCCCTATAAAGAACATCTAATCAACATTAAATAAAATTCTGACTTAAAAAAAAATGCGGGTACAACCGGATTCCAGACTAATTATATGTCCGGGTAAATAATGATTGTCATATACAGACTCAGCGTCTCTTCTTACCCCTAAATCTAACATCTAATCAACTTCAGATAAAACTTTTGCTTTGGACATATTTTCCGGTTTTGGCCGGATTCCAGGCGAACTAGTTGTCCGGCGAGAAAATGGTTTTCACCATCGTGTTCAGCATGAACATTTAATCAACTTCAAATGAAACTTTTGCTTCTAACCAACTTTCCGGTTTTTGCCGAATTCCGGACGAACTACTTGTCCCAGCCTGAAAATGGTTTTCACCATCGTGTTCAGCATGTCTTCTTGCCCCTAAATCAAACATGTAATCAACTTCAAATGAAACTTTTACTTTTAACAAACTTTCCGGTGTTTGCCGGATTCCGGACGAACTACTTGTCCGGCGAGAAAATGATTTTCACCATCGTGTTCAGCATGTCTTCTTACCCCATAATCGACTATCACATTAGCTGTTTAAAAATATTTTGTTTGTCCCTTAATTTGAACCCCCACCCCCAAATATAGGGCTACAGAGCCCATCTACGAACTCGACCTTACCCGTGACCCAAACAATCTTCACATCAAGTTTCATCAAAATATCTCATTTCCTTCGAGAGTTATCGTGCTTACAGACGGACAGACAACTTTTGCGATGTCATAGGTATCCCTCCACTTACGTTTTGGGATCCAAAAAATGACAGTTCTGAAGAAAAAAAATCGAGATATTTTTTAAAAACTGACTGTTTTGACGAAAAATCAACTGGTTTTTGACGAAAAATCGCCGAGCTTTGTGCCGACTCCGTTAGTTTTACCTACTGGACGACAACATTGGGGGGGGGGGGCGAAACAGCTAATGTGATAGTGGATTATGGGGTAAGGAGACATACTGAACACGATAATGAAAATCATTTTCTCGCTGGACACATAGTTCGTCCGCAATCCGGCAAAAACCGGAAAGTTTGTTAAAAGTAAATTTTGTATTTGATGTTCGATTAGATGTTCGATTTAGAGGTAAGAAGACTTGCTGAACACTTGTGTGAAAATCATTTTCTACCCGGACAAGTAGTTCGTCCGGAATCCGGCCCAAACCGGAAAATGTGTTAAAACAGTAAAAGTTTAATTTGTAGTTGATTACAAATAAAATCGGATTAGAAATCCGATTTAGGGGTAAGAGGTGATACTGAATCCGTATATGACAATAATTTTTTACCCGGACATATAGTTCGCCCAGAATCCGGATGGAACCGGAAATGTTGGTACAAGTTAAATTTTTATTTGAAGTTGATTTGATGTTCGATATTGGGGAAAGAAGATACGCTGAATTCGTAGTTCCGGAATTCAGTTGAAACCGGAAAATTGGAAGAAGTAAGGCAGGAAGTTTTTCTCAAAATACATATGACTTATATTCAAATTCAAATTCACTTTATTTATCAAAAAATTCTTCATTGCGAAAAATAGCATAGGAAAATGTCAACAAAATTTCGTAGATAAATATTCTTTGAGCCCAAGCTGACTTTTTGAAGATAATTTACCTTAATAAGATATTTATAGTCGGTAGAAGCTTCAGTTATTTATTACAGGTTTGTTTCCTTCCCCGAAGTTGAACAAGAAGATTGACAGCCTGACGAGGACCCTTGCCAAGAAGGGCCGAAATATCGCTGATGAAAAATCATAGCTGACGTATCCGTTGTAAACATTGTTTGAATAAACAAAATTTCACTAACGTACAAGTACATAATATACTAAAAACTTCGTGCAATATGCAATTTTGGTACAATTTTGGCTAATATTATATACACTTTGTTTCTCTTACAATAATATTCAATCATCGGGTCAAATACGTATGACTACGTGTAGAAAGAACACACTGGAATCACTTTTAATAAAACGAATATAAACTTGGTCACGTCACAACTGATAAAATAACAACAATATAATCAAACAGAGTTAAAATGGCGAATAAAATAAGGCGCAAAAGATTTCAGATATCGCTCAGAAGATTGAGATGGAGGGAGCTTCAGCTGGGGTTTACTAGCAAGTTTAACCGCTCTTATTGTGGCCCTTACGTCTTCCTGCTCTGTGAAATCCGGCAGTATGTCCCTGTGATCATCGGAGTTTAGTATTTTTTTTTCCCGAAATTCATGACTAGTTCGTGACGCCTTTCCTTTAACCTTTGTAGTTTTAGGACTTCGAGGCTTGCCTGGTACTCGACGTACTCGTTTCCCATGATAATTTTGCAGGCACGTTTCTGTATATTTTCGATTCGGTCACTCTGATCGACAGTATAGGGGTATCCAAGTTCGGATATCCGAACTTGGTTTTTGCAGATTATTAGCTTGGCCCTAATCTGTTTCTGAATTTTGATATTAAAAATGTTCAAAGAGTCTGGCGAAGACAAGACCCAATTGTCTAGATCAAATATTGGATTTTTGGGATCCCATCGGAACTTTTGGTCTTGTTGCTTACAGAAGTTTCGTATCGTTGGCTCTGTTGTAAATTGATTCAGTATCCGAGCTATTTCCAGTATTTCTCGACGGGAAATGCGATGTCGGGAAATGCGAATCCCTGTATTCATGGTTCCTCATCGGTCGCTGCAAAAATAGACTTCCCAGAATTTATTAATGTCAGTATTCGCGTTCCGTTTTGCGTTTTAAATACCAAGGATTTTTCCGAGGGGATCTCCACTCTTCGGCACGGGTCAACACTTATTCCCGGAACCCTTCCAGCACTCCCAGAATCCGATGTACCGGGTTTGGAGAGTGAGTATCGCCTCGCCATTTTCCCGTTTGACGCCTGTCATGTAAAACTTACTTAGACTCTTAACAGTTTTTGCCGGGGAAATGATATCCATATTTTCATTAGGAAATACGGGGAGGAGTTGGGCGTCAGCACAAACAGCATATTCTAAGACCCTCTTTAATTCCAGTAATCGATATCGGCTTTCGTACCTCGGGAAAGTGCTTAATAAAACAAGCTTGGTCTGTCTTATTCAAACGTGTCCAGCGCCATCAAATTTGTAGTTATGAGCAGAGGCGTTACTAGCCAAAATGTTTGGGAAGGTCAAGGAATTTAACGACTGGCTGGTAATTTTTACCGGCTGATTTGGTAGAAAAACGACTGTTTTCAAGGGAAAAAAACGACCGTTTTGAAAAAATCAACTGATTTTCGGAAAAAAACCGGACTGTTTTGACGAAAATAGACTGTTTTCATGAAAAATAAATCAACTGTTTTGTCGAAAAATCGTGGCGCTTCGCGCGGACTCGCTTAATTTTTTACCGACTGGCCGACAACATTATTAAGCATAATTTGTAAATAATACTCTTGATGACTAAATCTTCCGATGAAGAATCGCCCTGTGCCTAGCCTAGAGTCAGAATCGTCACTGGCGCGACACACAACAAGCGTTGTTGATTGGTTGACACATGATTTGAATCAAGTTTCAGGACTCGTTGGGTGACGTTTCTCATTCTTCCCTATGTTCACTGGCGTGTTTTGGGCTTAGTCATATTGAGTGAGGGGCAGTTGGAATTATAACTACTTAATGATGAAATGCGCTTCTTTCAGAAACTTCTAAAATTCTGCTATGCAAAGAAAAAGCTTATTGGTCCACACGAAACTAAGGGGTATTAAAAAGGGGCAAAGGGTTTTTTATGTGCCCGATGTTTGGAGCATATGCTAGAATATATCTGTGACATTATGGTTGCCTGTGTCCTGGTAGTTACCTCAAACTCTTATTTTGGCCGAGACACAAAAGCTTGACCTTCAAATCCATTAAGACGGTGCGATAATGGATCGCCGATGTATGATACTTTGCCTTCGAAGGAACACAAAGGAAATGCGCCAGGATACTGTCCTTGTTGGAAGTGACAGTTACCTCTTTGTTGTCTTTGTTCCTGTGAGCCGGAGGTCGAGCTTAGATATCCCAAGTATATCCATTCGTCCGTTTGTGAGCTCGAAAACTCTCGACAGTATTGAATTCTGTCCACCTATGAAGCTGAAAAGGCAAGGTACAACTGTTATCAAACTAGCCGATCTTCTTCGAGATGTAGGCTATATCCTTTTTATTTTCTGTCGTACAGGCTTTTGCCTAACCTAAAATGAAGGACTTCGTCCTATTGACTCATTAAAGGACCTAACGCAACATACTATCGCTCCATATATTTATAAATCCGGAGACCCCAATTTCGTACGGTACGTTCTGACCCCTCTAACAAAACCACGCAGATTTTCTCACATTTCGTATTTTGCTACCTTCGATGTGTATCACGCTGTTGACGGTCGTCTGCGAGAAGTTTTTCCATTAGAAAACCCGGCTATGTAAGTTGTTTCCCTGAAAGGCTTATGTGACTTAGGAGCGGCCGCTACTGGAATATTCATGCCCAGTTTGGGGACCCTTTGTAGAAAGGAGCGTACAGCATAACGAAGACGTTGAATCAGTGCAAATCAGAGCGTGCCGCATTATGCTAGGACTGAAATACAATGTTTACGAAGCTTCCCTCCTCCTATTTCGACTTGAGCCAGTCCATGTCCGCCGGGAAAACTTAGTTTTACGTTTTGGCTCATCAATCCTTGCCAGTGAAAAACAGATATTCTGCCCGATCTAGCACCGGCGACAGGGCGGACGCGGCATCAAAATCACCTGGCGCCGGTTAGATGTCGCACTAACCGGTATTCGAACTCATTTGTGCCATATGATGTATATGATGTGATGTATATTTGCTTAAAGCCCGAGGGCCATCGCATACAAAAAAAAATACAAAACAAATAAAAAATCAATCATCAACTCTTCTAATAAATCTTATCTACAAAAACTCTTCTCTATGCTTCCAGCCTATCCGCAAAAACCTCCCAAGCTGCCTAACCCCAAACAAACTTTTCTCCTTAAACTTTTCCACCAACCAACCTTCCCCAAAAATTTGCTCCCCAAATATTTCAGCTCTCATATTTTATTGAGAAAATTAACAAAAAATGATCGAATTCGAAGTGATTTATTTTTTCTATGTAATAACTGTATATATTCAACTGTTGTAACACATTAAATGTAATGGTGGACGTAATTATTGCCATGTCGGTGCTACTAGTTTGATCAATAAAAATATCTATCTATCTATCTATCTATTAAAACAGCCAAAACTGTGGGTTATTTGTTGAAAGCACAGCCTAGATATTAGGGTATTCAAACATTTTAAAATACCGTAAGTTGATGAGTAAATAATGCGAGGGGTCCTTTAAGTCTTATTCCAGGTTAGAATCACAAACGTTAGAACTTGTCTCTATTCTTCAAGGATTGATGTGGGCTTTTATTGTGCTGAAACAGACTTGCCACTGGGCCGTGGTTTATTTTCCTAGTTGGAAACATAGCTGTTAATTTGTATTTCATTTCATTTCATTTATTTCTGACCGCCAAAGCTGGCGAGTATAAAAAAGTATGTGTGCCTTAAGGACTAAGACCTGCATGTTGCTGAGGTCGCTGTATATTATATCATGTGATACTTATCACAAAGTCGACTGGCCATAGCCGCAACAGGTAGGAAAACGAACATAGATAAAGAAAAATAAAACAAAAAATCCGAAACTTGATTAAAAAAAGAGAAAACTTCCATTAGATCCTCCCGAGGCTGCGCTGCTAAGCGGCGAAATTTATCGATACTGTAACTCCAAAACACCCCTCCCAAACATCTCCTTCGTTAATTCCCCCAATATCCTAAGTCCTATTTCTCCTGATTTTAAAATGTGTCTGTTTGATAAGTGCTCCAGGGCCAGGTGATATTTTTTCCACTTAGTTCGAAGGAACATTTTCTCAAGCTGCCTACTCAGCGACAGTTTTTAGTAACCTCTTTCAATAAACAGTCAATAATCTGTCGGCACACAGGTCGCAAGAGACTGTGCTCGTTGATGACGGTGGTGCAAGACCCACTAGATGTCGGCACATCAGTCAGCAGTGGTACTTAACACGAACTATCTGTCGGCGCATAGACGATGAAAGACTTGGCGTGTCGTGGCGTCGATATGCAAACTGGAACCAAAGAAAGTGACATTTCCGAAGACCTGACGACAAATATTGACCTGTATTACAGGTGGATGAACGGTCTGTGCGAAAATAGAAAGTGGATAATACAGTCGAGAACGGCATGAAGATTCCTATGAAAACGCGTAGGGGCTGATGAGGAGTAGTAGTACAAGCAAGTGATGCTATGGATCATTCAGTTTCGTCGACTTGATCTTCCCAAGAACACCAAAGGTTTCTGGAGGAAGAAGATTTGTATGACTTTTGTCGTTTCTTCACTTACATTCCCTCTGACCTGAGATGGAATTTCAAGTGTTCCTGGAAGGGCGAAAGTTCACACGTGTCTTCCTGGATAGTGGAATTAATGGTCCATCTAGAAAAGCTCTTAGGAGACTTGGGAGTAACGGTGATAAAGCGTTTAATAAAACAATTAGTATTTCCGATAACGTTTTTCATTAGTCGGGGCGGAGAAGAAGTAACAAACGGCTTCGGTTTGCAAATATGGAACGTTCCTACGGGTCGGTTATTAAAGCATGGTTAATTGCTGGTTCAGGACCGACCCAACGGCTTAGGTCTAACTTAAAGACCTTCGAACTGCTTGCCAGTCTAAGCTGATTAACGGACTGCCTTTCTGTTTACTTGAGTCTGTGCATCCTCTGGGCTCCTTTGTACCAATTATCGCAATTCACTCAAAAACGACCTAAAATAATTTGAATCACTCTCTCTTAAATCTTCGACTCGGATTTACATTTTTGCTGATGTATTTTTGGGCTGGCACGGGGGAAGGAGCTAGCACATTTGATGCGTATGGTTTCTTCAGTTCGAGACCAGGTTAATAGCCTACTACTACAAATACATCAGGACTTGGACGGTTGAAAGAAAGAGCCGAATGGCAGATCCTCTCTGCCTTTTGTGAAGTTGTATCTCAAATAGAAATTTACAAATATGTTGAATTTTTGTGGACAGGGCAAACGTCAACTTAGCCAAGTAGCTTAAAGATGTTGTGAATCCAACGCCACGCTTTGAATTTCTCTTATTGCTTTGGGTTTATAATTTGGATGGTCCTTATTTCTGCCGTTGCTGCCTTTTGCCTTGGACATGGGAAAACCCGGCGCTCGTTCCGCGTTCGCAAGAGAAACCGAAATTGCAAATCAACCTTCCGGTTGTTTCGTCCAGAATTTTTGCCAGTTGAAATATAAGATTTTCGCCTGATGCAGCGTTTACACGTACAGGAAAACTTGACCAGAATCCGATCTTGGTGACAAGATTATGTTTACACACAGAGCGAAAAAATTAAATTCTTCAAACCAGAAAATCTGACAAAAATAAATTCACCAGCCAATAAAATTTTTGTTTGAGAGAATTTGTGATATCAGTACTGATGACTGCTGCTCTAGGATAGGTAGACTTTTTTTTTTGTCTTTTTACCAGCGCCACCGACGAGATTCCTTTCAAGTAGATGGGAATTCCTTGCATCATGAACGGATTCTCCTCCTGCAAGACTTTTTTTTCTAGTCGTTTTCCCATCGGAATCCCTTTCGAGTCGACCGGAGTTTCTTTCTACTCGACCGGATTTCTTGTCTGTGTAAACGCTACATAATACACGTTCGCATCTTAAATTTGTTGTTACCTGACGTTCTGTGTCAGAATCTTAAGGCCAGAGAGGATATTCGGACCAGAGAGGATATTCGGAGTTTTGTTTAACTTCCCGTCAGATCTCTACGAATAGGCAGAAGGGTGCTTAACCCTGTTCATTTCTGACAGCCCATTTTATCGACGCAAGCCACTTATCTCCGCCGTCAGTGGCTCAAAGTGCCGCTTCAACCTCTGCCACTCATCTTTTTCCTCAATCTATTCTTACGTAAAATCTGGCGATTGAGCACGTTTCATATTTAAATGAGGATTATTTCTCTAGAAGTTCGTGGTCCAGGCATGGCAGATTTGTGAGTGATTTGCAGTGAATAACGACTTGAGAAAGGAGAGAAGTGAAAGGAGGTTGCTTTCGTTCGGAAATTGCTACTGAGGCAAGAATGTTGCAATTGTGATATCTTGTATCTCGATAAACCCCGCTTGTAGGTCTGGTCGATCAGTTCGGGAATCCCGAACGTTCTTGGTAACTGTTTTGCAGCAACAGTTCCTTGAGGCGTATTCTCGCCGTTCCCCGAGGACTCTACTTAGGGAGTCCCCGCGTTTTTGTTTGTCCCGGGGACTCACTCCCCGTATAACCCGTATTTTCGTGAGTCCCCGCAGACGGGAAATGCTCCAGTAATCATCACCATCACCAAAAAGGACTCCCTTTCAGATTCGGAGGGGAATCAATTTTTGCTGGTGTTGGTGCAATGTAAAATTAACTAAAACAATCAGAATAAACAAAACCAAAAATAAAGTGGATCCAGATTAATTTCGTCAAGTGCATTTTTCTCCGAACAAATTCCATTTTGGAAGCATTCCCCGTGTTCTCGCTGTTTCAGCATGCGCGGTCCGCGTGGAGTGACTCCCTCTATTCTCGCCGTTCCCTTCGATTCCCCCGAGGAGTCCTCGGGGAACGGCGAGAATACGCCTTTGGTATGGATTTACTGTTTTATTCGGTGACCCTTCAAAGTTGGATGACGTTCAAAGTAACATACCTCTACTGTGCCATGAAGGGAGGGCCACCAAAAATCTACATCCATTGGGTCAATATTTTCAAAGGCTTATATTTTTCAGGTACACCGCCATTCACTGGGTCTGATCCAATGAAAACCTACAATATCATTCTAAAAGGTATTGACGCGATCGAATTCCCAAGGACGATAACGAGGAATGCCACAGCGCTCATAAAGAAACTCTGCAGGTAAGACAGCATCCCTAGTGCCATCATAGCGAAATAACACAAGGGATTAGCGCCAAGAACTATGCTTTCCATGCTTTGCAAACGGCCTTACTCATAGCCCCGCCCACCACGCTTGCTACATTTAAAGCGAGACAAACTTTCGGGTTGCGGTCGGCACGCATCGAGGAAAGAGGGGAGGTTGTATATATTTGTTGCTGTGTTCCGAATACGAATTTGTCGGGGCCAGCGCAGTTGCACGGCCGATTGAGTTTCAGTAGGGACGTCGACTATCGCTAGTGGTGCTAGCTCGCCGATATTCGAGTGTGTGTCACTTTTTCAAGTCTTGGCGCTACCCCCTAGTGTTATTTTGCTGTGGCCAAGACCTATGCTTTCCGTGCTCTGCAAACAAGCTATACTCATTGCACCGCCCACTATACTTGCGGCATTTAAAGTGTTTGTAAATGTCTAGTAAAGCTAAGATGCGGTCTGTAGACATCAATAAAACAGGGGAGGTTGTATCTTTTTATGGCACTTGCCTTTCGGCCAAGTGACATATAGCGATCGCAATTTCTGTCAGTCCGTCGGCCCGAGTTTTCCTAGTTTGGGCACTTCCACATAAGCTAGGACGATGAAACTTGGCAGGCGTATCAGGGACACGAAAAGATTAAGTTGGAACTAGTCACTTTCCCCGTTTGTGGTGGGAGTGGAGGGAGGAGGAATCCGGAATCTTGAGGTATTTATAACTTTTGAACGGGTTATCGGATCTTAATTTTTTTTTTTTTTTTTTTTTTCTCCAAACTTAACTTGGAACATCTGAGACAATAGCTCTTTCCACTTGCCAAGTTTCATTCAAATCCGATCGCCCGTTCAAAAGTTGTAAGTGCCACTAGATTCCCGAGTCCCTATCCCTCCACTCCCCCCACGATGTTCGGATCGTGCAAACGACTATTCTCAAGTCGGTCTATTTAGATCCCTCATATTTCATATTAAGTGTCTTTTTGTGTATGTTTATGTGTTTTATTTACTTTCTTCATTTAGTCCGCTTTCTTCAAAACGGCGGGTTATAAATAAATTACTTACTTACTTACTTATTTATTCAAATAATGTATACAACGGATACGTCAGCTACGATGCTTCATCAGCGATATTTCGGACCTTCTTGGCAAGGGTCCTCGTCAGGCTGTCAATCTTCAGGGTCAGCTTCGGGAAAGGAAACAAACCTATAATAAATAACTGAAGCTTCTACCGTTAGAAGCTTCAGACGAGGACCCTTGCCAAGAAGGGCCGAAATATCGCTGATGAAGCATCGTAGCTGACGTAGCATCGTAAGCGTTTTTTTCCTCGTTTTTTTTTGTTTTTTCTATGCCGCCGATTTCATTTTATTGTGCGGTTTTTACGGAAAGTGTGGACCTTAGGCCGGATTGATGAATATGACATTACATTTTGGAAAGCTCCGTAAAACTCCTGCCTGGGGCCAAAAAGGATAGTTTTTGCTTGCGTGACAATTCCCTACAGCTTCAAAGATAAAGAATATATTTCAGTGAGCTAAAAAGCTCGTCGTCCATTCCGCAAGAATGCCCACTTCTTTGGAAACAGTAGATCTCGGAAACTTTTCCCCCGGATAAAACTGACAATTTTGCATAAATATGAGCCCTTGGGTGTTTTTTTCCTGGTTCCACGCAGTTCCTTTCAGTGAATAAATTCGGGTGATTTTCAGTGAATAAATTCGCATGATTTATTCGGCCGAATAAATCATTACTCTGAACTTTTGTTTTCTGTCGGCCCAAGAGGGCGACTACAGGCAGTAATGCAATTACCATAGTGTGGTGGTAGTGGTGTTGGTCGTGGTGGTGGGGGGTAACTATAATTTGGAAGAAGTCTTTTCTTTCTGCTCGGTTTCCACCGTGTCTGCTAGGGCAGTGGTTCCCAACCTTTTCCGTACAGCGTACCCCTAATCAAGGTTCGAAAAGATGGCGTACCCCCTTTTCCAGAACGTGAAAAAGCGATATTTATAATCATAAATGATATGGCATACCTGTGTAGAAATATATACAAAATGAATGCTGTAATCGCTAGAGGCTGCTTTGTAGCTAACATTTTGTCGAATCTCGGCTTGACTTCATTTACGGCAGTATTTGTTACAGTCATCCTGTTTCTGTGTTTGGTTTTGAAGTTCTCCGTGCTTTCATCAATCTGCATCGCAAACTTCTTTGTTCGCTCAATTCGCAACCTGAATGACAATTTCACCTTCGATTCTTCTTGAAACAATATTGGTTGACAAAGGAACAGATTTTACGGAAGTAGGCTAACTGTTTAGGAATCAACATTATTTCAGACGTTCACTAGAGCTTGTAAACAGAGGCGTCACGCACAGGTTAACAACACCCCTCCTGTCTGTGCGAAGCGCCACGATTTTTCGTAAAAGTAGTTATTTAATTTTGGTTCCTTCGCGTACCCCTTGCAAGGGTCTCGCGTACCCCTTGGGGTACGCGTACCACCGGTTGGGAACCACTGTGCTAGGTCACGGAGAAAATAGCCGGAACTATTCCTTTCGTAACCGCTGTCTTTCCGATACCGGAGATCCCTGTCCTTGGCCATGAGTGAATATTGGATCACAAGCGGAGCTGCAGAGGTGGCCCTCACAAGATGAATAACTTCGTTCGAGCCAAAAGTGACTGCTGTTCCCAAATCTGATGTTTGACGTCACAAAACTGTCATAGACAGATATAATACACTGCAACACACAAATCAAAGGGGAAAAAGGTACTAATTTAAATCGTCTTTCGATGAAATATTTTAACAATATTTGTTGGCACCGGAGAAACAGTTTTATGGCTAGTCTCGGTGGAGACGAGGCGAAAATGCCGGGAGCCTACGCTTTGGGACTCCCTGTATGAAAACCACAAGGTGAGAATCTGGGTCTGGGTCTAGAATCAAGGTCCGGGACAAAGAAAAACGTCGGTACTCTGCTTTGGGATTCCTTCGGGAACGGCGAGAGTGCCTGACATAGCCTGACAAAACTGCCTAATCTTAGACAATTTGCTAACAAGATTTTCTGTGTTTTTTTAATAACAGCAAATAATGCCTTAGATGAGATTCGTAGAATCTGCAGACGGATTTTTCCTACGTGAAAATATGTCGCTCAAGCCTTCCTAGGTTAGAGGATAACGGAAGCCACGACGACGTTAGCAGAAACTGTGGTGTGACAACCGTATCAACTCAAAAAATAGCTCCATGTGGGTGGGGCTAGGAGACCATATCTCCACCTCCTTAGATTTCTGATTTTTTTTTCAAAATGTAACGCAACGACGTTACTTTAACCTATATCTAGGAACTACATAAAATTTACCAGAACAGTGTAATCGAATTTTGAATCTGAGTAACAAACCTCGGATAGGAGCCCAAAATCCCCTCCCTCCCCCTAAGGTTTTACTGAAATTGCGCCTCTGTCGGCCTCAGTTTATAGTGACGTGGGGCATGGAGGGGGTTTCAATGCTAAATGCAGTACGGAACATCTTGCAGTACGGTACCATCTTTGGTCTTTTTTCTTTGTTCCGAGTTCTTAGTTATCGAAGTATGTTTTTCCTTTCTGTTATTTCTCTTTCGTTTTTCTTGTTTTTTACTCCGTCTTTTCTGGGCCTCGCCCAGTTTTGTTCAGTGACGGGTTACAAATAAAATGATGATGATGATGATGATATTTAACTGTAGAAAGCCTCAGTATCATATGCCTTAGCGCAAAGCTATTCTGAGCTTTACGGGGCTTGACTGTATTTCAAACAAAGGTGACATTTCGTAAGCTTTAGCTGCGAGAAAAAGTAGTTTCTTAGATTTGTCGCTTATGCCATCTTTCTTTGTAGGGACAACCCTGCTGAACGTTTGGGATACCAGAAAGGAGGAATAAAGGATATTCAGAAGCACAAGTAAGTCCTCCATGCCATTTGCTCCTAAGGGTAAAGCAAATGACAGCTTTACCTGACAATAGCTTTCTTGTGCGATATGTATGAACGAATATTGCACAAAATAGCAAAAAAAAATACATCAATGAGCGCTAATTTTAATCCAAATCCTCATTAATCTAAGAAACTTGTTCTGTGATCCGTCGCAAACTTCAAGGAACGTCCCAAACTTTTCGCACTCGGAAAACATTCATCTTTGATCATCACCCATGCTTCATTGAAAACACGCTCTTCGTACACCATTGACTGGCAGGTAGTTAAGCCATTGGACATTCGACTTGAGCCTCTACTGGTATTTTGAGGAACCAGTGAGGTAGTTCACCAAGAGCACAGACGAACCACAGTGTAAACAAAAATCTTGCAGTATTTGCTACTGGGATTATCTTGTCTCTAAAAAGATAATCTTATCTCCAATTCGGAAGCAAATACTGCAGTTAACTGTAATAATCGGATATACTTTTTACAGTTCAGGTACAGGCCAGGTCTCTACCCCTCCTTTAAGAAAAAGAAGCCCAGGAAAACTACCTCTTTCTGGCGCATTGCGTTCCGTGATCGAAATTAGCGAAGCCTTAAAGAAGGCAGTGGATCGTGTTTGTTTGTAAAGGCCCATTCACAACGTGTTTTAGCTAATACTCGATACCAGCCAGTTCCAGAAATCGCTCTGACACCGAGAGTTAGCTGGGTTTCTGCCGCTCATAATTGATCTTGGTGTCAGTTTCGGATACCAGCTAGTCTCGCACCCAAGTTGAAATCAGTTCAACTTTCGAGGGTACTAGCCAATCAGATTATTTGGGGGAATATTGAGGAATATTTTGATTCGCTAGTTTCGAACCAAGCCCAATAGATAAAATCGCATCCACTCCTTGCCGTCTTGAAAACCTAAAGGGAATTTAGGTCATTGTTCTTCGGTCTGACGTAGTTCAGTATTAGCCAATTGGAACATACCTGAGAATTCCTCTAAGTAATGTGATTGGCTAATACCCTGAAAAGTTGAACTGATTTCAACTTGGGTGCGAGACTAGCTGGTACCCGAAACTGGCACCAGTATCGATTGCGAACGGCAGAAATCCAGCCAATTCTCGGTCTTGCAGCGATTTCCGGAACTGGCTGATACCGACTGTTAGTTAAAACCCGTTGTGAATGGGTCTTAAGATCCTCGACTCCTTTAGACGTTTATTGAAGAGCATATCGTCCCAGTTTCACATCACAGGCAACCAGTTACCGCATTCAAGTTCAAATTTCCCGGAAGAAAAAGCGATCAGGTCCCATGCATTAGCTTATTCCAATATCTCGTCACTGTGAGAGCATACTACCTTTTACGCGCAGTGTTGACTTACCATGCCAAAAAAAAGTAATCTCTGATTGGTTTGTTTGTGGTCAAGACCTCTGACTGAACCAATCACAAACGACACGAGAGGACAGTTGTGACTGCGAAAAATCTTTTAAATTCTCTCCATGGGAAGATCTTATTTGGCTAGAGACCGAAAGCATGAAAACAACTGAAAAAAATCGAAAATAGACGGACTGTTGATGGCCCTTGTTACTGAAAAGGGAAATTACTGAACAGGTTTCAGTTCAGAATCAGAACAATTTTTCAATTGCCCAATATCTTTACACAAGGGAAAAAAATAACCTGGGAGGTAAAGCACTTCTGCCTTAAAGTTTAACTGAAAAGGGCCGGGATAGGACAATCTAGTTACCCATCACTTATTCACTTAAATTGGCTTGAAGACCCGCTGAAAATGTGTTAATTGGTTGTTCCGCCATCCACGAATAATCGATTTACATATAGTGGAACTTCCGTGGGATTCGTTGCACCTCTATACGCTTGTATTTTTGTTGTATGCCTTACGAGAAAGATTTATGATTTTTGTTCAGGCAGTAATCAATCTTCACCAACTTCAACACTGCCCACTGAAAAGCCACGTTTGTGTTGAGATTAAAATTTCCCGCGTCATAGTAGAATTTACGCTGTGAAGACGGCCGCAGATATTCTGAACGTCATATACCTAGAGCAGATTGTGGAATAAAAGTGTATTTAATTAAATGACACAAAAATAAGTTGGTTTTTCAGTTAAACCTTAAACTCATTTTTGAACTTCAAAAATTAACACGCCCTTCTCCTGTTTTTGCGAACCGTTTAGTGTCAATGCGAATAGTGAGCCGATTCGCATTATCGATCTTTCCGACCAATCACAGGCATATTTTGCTTTTCGGAACGACTAGTAGGAGCGCAACGAGAAGAGCCGATCGTGTTTTAAGTAAAATGCGGGCCAACATCTTAGTGGTTAACTGAAACGTACAAAGCTCAAGGAAAAATACTGTGTGGTGCCACTACGGAAGTAGAATGTAGTCCAGCCGGTGTACAATTCACGGTTTATGAAATATCCTATACACGAAGGACCACTCAAAAAACCCCTCGTCTCTGAAAGATGAATGCCCGAACTGTCAAAAGCTTCGAAACAGAACACAAGGATGCGCAGTTTAAATAGGTAATACCTAGGAGGTTAGCTGTTATGCGTTGAACGTTATGCGTATAAGAAGAGCCGAAACACCGCCGGAAAAACACTTGCTGACTTTTCCGATTATTTTTAGTATCTGCTTAATTCAGCAGATACAAGAGATAAAAGAGCTTTGATACCGGAAATTCAGCAGATACCTTTTCAGCCGTTTCTCAGCTTTTCTTCGCAATGCTTGTTATGGATAAATAACATTTGCAAAATCACAAAGCGAATATCCTAAGTGTTATCTGTTGAAACAGCGCATCCGTGTGTTATCTGTTCTGCGCCCTCTGACAGTATAGTAGAAACTAACCAATAGTTCTGTTAATACTCTATTTGACTAAGTCCAAAACACACCAGTGATCCTCGGGAAGAACGAGTAAACGTCTCACTAAAGACTCAAACTCTACAACTCAAACCCTATGTCAACCAATCAAAGCGATCTTTGGGAGCAAAGGTGATACTGCTTCCGGCTCTTCCGCTAGCTACCCGGCGATTTTGCATCGGCAAGGAGAGTTAGAGCGTGTTGCACCCTTCTACAAATAGTAACTGTTAGTTACTATTTCCGTTCCAACCTCAACAAAAGTTACTACTCTGACCGTTCCAACCTTCTCGAAATAGTAACTATTTGCTTACCACGCTCGGGAGCCAGGGGCGTCACGACTGGGGGGGGGGGGACGCCCCCCCCCAAACATTTTGGCTAGTAACGCCTCTGTCGGGAGCGTAGTAAGTGTAGTAATTACGGTCTCTGTAACGTATTCGTCTGATTCGCCCGTGGCATGATATTCTGCTGGAAAATCGAAAAATCGTTCCAGCCTTGACGGCAAAAAGCCAGAGTTCGTGGCGTCAAGCGTAGTAGCTACGGCAAGTAGGCTGGAACACGTTTTTAATCATCAAGAGTACTCAGCTGTTACCTCTTAAAACATCCGCGTATTTTTTTAGGTGGTTCGACGGTTTCAACTGGGAAGGTCTTCGAACTCGGACCTTGAATCCACCCATCATGCCGCAAGTGAAGAACGCATTTGACTCCTCCAATTTCGACAGCTATCCCCCCGACAAAGACGGTCTTCCCCCCGATGATCTGTCGGGATGGGAGGCTGATTTTTGAAGAACTCCTGATCAGAGTGTAACTGAGATCTTCCTAAGCGGCTTTTGTGGTAGTGAATCGAAAGAGTCATGTAGATCCCGGTGGATTTTTGGAAGTGTTCCAGTTTAGACCTGCGAGCGGTGCAGTGCTGACTCACAAATGCATGCTCAAAATACTGTTAGCACAACTTGTGTCCGAAGTGCCTTAAGACCTTGTTCCATGTATTGTGTTCAGTCGGTCAAAGCTCAGTTAAACATTTGCACATTACGAGTGGAAAGAAGTAAGAATGTCTGAGTTAATTTTTAAACGACTGCCTTTAGACCTATGCCTTAATTGCTGGCGATCATGATATCCGATTTGGGCTTTTAAGTGGGATGTGTTGGGTTTCGGAACAGATGTAACGAGACAAAGTAATTGTCATTATTGTTATTTTCCCTGAACCAAAGCAAACAAAACATAGTCGGGCGGGGCATAACATTTCCGGAAAATAGTCTTTATAAGTTGAATATATTTCACTACTCAGTGAACATGCCAGCTTTAGCTTTTCTATGGGCAAAAGCAAATTTAAGTAATACGAGTAACCTACATAGGAATGAAACTGTTGGGAAGGGTGAATTCTGCGTGGTACAGGTTTAAATCCCATGTCCCCATCTTCGACTGCGTTTCAACTAGACGCCATAGCGGTATAGAAGTCTTCCTTGGACCCTTCAGACGGAACTTATTTTCGAGCTAAATCATCTGCAGTTAGTTTCCCCTTCAAAAGTTTCAAACTATCGGTTTGTATTGTGGCTGGGGGAAACCAGCTGGTTCAAGCTACGACTCAACCGCACTTGAATGACCAATGGTTCCATGTAAACACATCACTACCAAATAGCGACGGATGCCTGTTGTATGCTTGAATTCTTTCGTGTCAAATACCAGTTTGAAACCATAGAGTTTGCTTGATTTTTTCGTGCGGAAAAGGTCCCTTGACTCCATCGCACAACCTGATTTACAGTAGGCATGATTCTTTGAAGGTTAGTGAACTTTGATCAGTGAAGTTTTATTCTAAACGGTTACGAAGACCCAAACACGCCTTCAGGTACTACTGGTAGCTACTTTGTCTGACAAAGTTGACATTTATTACAGTAAGTGGATGAAAATGGCACTGTTCAAACCTTCAAACAAGCATACTTCTACTGTATCGTGTGAAGCGATAACCATCTAACGTACGTTGCCTTTTACCTCATGCGATGAGAAACCCGCCAGGTTGTTCCAAATACTGCAGTCGACTTCCATTAGGCTTATTTGGTCATAAGATCAGCTCATTTGGCAGTAATAACGTGTTATTCTGTCTTTTCCGCCCGACTCTTCCAGCAGCAAAATGGAAGAGTTAGATACCACGAGTCTGTTAAAGTACCACCGACACAGATCACTGATCTACCCACTCAGCTCCTAATTTAAGTATAAAGTTACACGAAGCTATAGTAAACTTGCTGAAGTGCAATTCTTAACAATCACGTTTTTTCTACAGCTTACTAATTTTTTTCAGGAACTGTTTAAAGAAATGACACTATTTATTTTACCAGTACGCGCAAGGACAGTCGGCTTCAACACCTGATGAAATCCTTAGTGGGGTATGTTACTGAAGGTGCGTTTTTTGATGTAGTTTCACCGTAGTTAGACGTACTTTTGTTTCAGTTATGAAAGTACAGTATGTGTACCGTTTTATTTGTCTATTACACACACTGTAGTTTCATTACAAAAGTACGTCAAACTATTTCCAAAAAAATCACCTGAAGGCTGCAATCCCGACAGAGGGTAGATGCACCTGTATATTTTCATGTCTTAGATGTTTCTATTTTGTTACGTTTTCGAACGGTGCTAGGGCAGAGTTTTTGCAATTCGTTTGTTGTTTCATGACTGCAGTTTTGAGAAAAAAAAAGTTTAACTGCTAATTACTAAGAAAGCTTTTCTTCTTGAGGTATAATAGTTCCTCTCCACTGGATCATTAGGCAAGGTTGCCACATCGGAAACATTTAGAGAGTGACTTTTGGCTCAAAACAGAGAGTGAACTGGGAGTGAAATTTTATTTCTATGAAAAAACTTGAAATAGTCACTTCTGGTCGGAATCCCTGCTACAAAAAGGACACATTTGGACGTTATCACAAACAGAATGAGTTTTGTGTCCTGCGTAGGACAGGAGTGACAAGAACGAAACAGAGTGACAATTCACACTATAGTCCGAAATGTGGCAACCCTGTCCTTAGGTGCGTTCTCACCTTTCTCACCCTCATATAACGCGTTTTTGGGATCCCAAAACGTAAGTGGAGGGATACCTATGGCTTTGTAAAAGTTATCTGTCTGTCAGCACGATAACTTTCGAAGGGAATGAGATATTTTGACGAAATTAGGTGTGAGGGTTCTTTGAATGAATGAATTTATGACGCACTGACCAAGGGCGTAAGTGCAGTAAAAAAAGATAAAGAAATATAAAATAATCGCAAAAAATTCAACACATGTTTTCCATAAAGGTTCACTAATTTAAAATCACGTTCATGGGATCGTGGACAGGTAATTTTCCAATCGGAGAACACAAATTAGAGGAGAGGGCTTCAAACGTCAACAATGGGTCGGAAATTAACAAACGGCGGATCAGGTAGCGGTTCCGTGTGCGCCGGGGTAGGTAGAGAAGAAATCTCAGATATCTGAAGTATGTCGAGCGTATGCGTCGAAGGTCCTTTCTTCTGAGTATAGTATGTAATCCAGCAAGGAAGTTAACATACGGTGCGCAAAAGGCAGTATATAACTTCCCAAGCCCAGGTCTGCTATACCTCGAACGGTTCGGCAAAATTTTGCAGTAGCCATATCTAATTCCTTTAGCGGCTGATTTAACTGCTTCCTCGCAAATCTTTCGCATCGTTTGCGCAATTGTTATACCAAGCCATCGAATTTTTTCCTAGGTTATGAGAACATTGCCTCCAATATTCAGAGAGGGCTTCCGAAGAGTAGCAGGAGCGTTGAAACAAACGTACTGACATTTACTAGCGTTGACTGGTAGGCCAATCTCGCCAAGCGTTTGGTTCAGGCTAGCAACGTTTGTTTCAAGGCCCTTCCTGGATCGGCTGATAAGGAGGACGTCGTCAGCATAGGCCAGGTAGCTAACATCGATGCTACGGAAGTTAAAAGTTGGCGTAAGCTTTCTTAGGCACAGAGCAATCGCACATTTAAAAATCTGGGGCGATAGGACCCTGCCTTGAGGGACTCCCTTTTTCACTGTAATAGGGTGACTCAGCCTGTCTTGCCATTTGACTACCAGCTTGCATTTGGAGTACCACGATCTTTGGGTCAAGGGACAGGTCGAAGTCGTAGAAGGGCTCTATAGCCCTATATTTAGGGGTGGGGGTTCAAGTTAAGGGGCGAACAAAGTAATGTAACAGCTAATGAGATAGTCGATTTAGGGGTAAGAAGACATCCTGACCACGTATGTGACAATCATTTTCTCGCCGGACAAGTAGTTCGCCCCGGATCCGGCCAAAACCGGAAAACTCGTTAGAATTAAAAGTTTTACTGGAAATTGATTAGATGTTCGATTTGGGGGTAAGAAAATATTCTGCAAATTTTCTATATGGACATAGTTCGGAATCCGGCTGAAACCGGAAAATTTGTTACAAGTAAAAGTTTACATGAAGTTCATTAGAGATCCGACCAAAGTTTGAAAAAATTTTAAAAGTTAAAAATTTATCTGAAGTCGATTAAGAGGTTCTATGTAGGGGTAAGATGATGTGCGGAATTCATATTTGAGCTTTAGTTTTTCGACGGACAAGTAGTTCGCCCAGAGTCGGGCCAAAACCGGAAATCTGGCAGAAGTAAGGCTTCCTGTCGCAAGTAAGGCCACGGTGTTTTGATCAATTTCGTCAAAGTAGATATGACGTATAGGGGTAGACACAACCGCTGAATCCTGAACTTGGTATTCTCAGATGATCGAACATTGACCTTAATCAGTTTAAAATTTGAATAGTAAAAATGTTCAAGGAGTCTGGCGAAGACCGGATATCTAAAAGACCCAGTTGTTTGGATAAGATATTAAATTTTTGGGATCCATAGAAACCTTTGGTCTTGTTCTTTTCGTCCCTAAATCCGACCTCCCGGGAAGGTTCTAGCAAGTCCTCTACTCCTCACCAGTGAGGAGGAACCAGACGCTAGTTTAGTAGTTAGTCCGAAAACGGGTTACAAGACGGGGAACCAGTAGACAAAAACCCCTCTAGGTGAAACCAGTGACCAGCGACGAGTACTCGGGGGAGGGAACGAAGCTCTTGTAAGCTTTTGAGATTACAAGTCAATCAGATTATTTCTTTTATTCTGGTTGGTTAGCGTGAAACCAGGCCAGGTAGATAAATTGCGCATCTAACATTGCTCGTTTGAATACTCAATATGGATTAACTTTGCATTTCTATTCGACACTGGAATGTCAGGATTTCGGTAAAGTAATCTACTTGGCGAGAACTCGCGAAATTCGGATTCAATCTGAACATGCGTTCAGACCAGACGCTGCCAGTAAGTAAGTAAGTAATAAGTAAGCTACTTATTTATGACCCGCCATTTTGGAAAAGGCGGAGTAAATGAAGAAAATAAACAAAACACAGAAAAAGACACTTAATTTTCAATCTTCGGTCAGGAAGCAATGGACGACGTCATGCGCTGGTTGGGCTCTGTTGTCCATGATTTTTGAAAGCGATGAGGAAACATCCAAAAGGGTAACACTTGTATCTTGAATTTCTCCGTCAATGTATGGTTATGACATAGTTTCGACAAGTGGAGCAGGTGCTTCGCATATTTAAAATAACATGATCTCATCTTTTTTATCTCCTTCTTTCGCAGAACATGAGTGACGCCAGAGTGTAGAAGGAGCGCAGAAGGTGCTGTACAAATTTCCCAAAGCTTTACGATTATAGCGCCCCGGTTGGGGACGATGCGCCCATAGGCGCTACGGATTGATTTATAAACTTCTTGAACAACCGAAGAGCAAAATTTTGACAATGAAGATTTGAACGTTATGCCGAGTCACCGTAGAGAGTTTGTTGATTTGACCATGAACGATCCAAGAAATGTAGAAGCTTTGGATGCATTCGAACCATTTGACGAAGGGTTGAAATGCAGGTACTCACACTTTGACAGGTTAACTTCAAGGCCAATTTTGAGAAGTTCCGACGACAGCTTACTTACATTTTTTGTGAGTGTGGATCGGCTACGGCTTACTAAGAGCAAGTCGTCCGCGTAAGCTATGTAGCTGAAGGCGTGGTCTTTATAAAAGTAAGCAGGATGCAAAGAATCAAGACAAGAAGATATGGCCGATTTGAAGATGTAGGGAGATAAGACTCCCCCTTGACGAACACCAGTTCGGACTGGAATAATCTCTGACAAGCTACCTTGCCATTTGAACCTTACTGAAGAATGACCATACCAAAATTTTAACAGATAGACAACAGACAGATTCACGCCAGAAGTAAAGAGAGAAAATAGGGCCTGAGAGTGCGTTATATTGTCAAAAGCCCCAGCTATATCTATAGACCATATATGTATAGAAGATTTGTCGCGGGTAGCCTGTTTCATCATTTTTGTCAATATGTGATGAGCGTGCGCGCAACTTGCGCTCGAACGGAATCCAAACTGCATTGAACCAAAGCGACATTTTTCAACTATTTCTGGAAGAAGGACGTATTCCAGAATTTTGCTTATGGTACAAGAAACTGTAATTGGCCGATAGCTTTTGCAAAGGTCCGCGTCTTTCCCTCGCTTAATCGCCGATGTTATAGTACCCAAGAGGAAACTATTCGGAACCAAACCCTGGCATAAACAAATTTGAAATAGCAGCTGAAGGTGTTGTGTTAAAGCTGGACACTCAGTTTTGAAAAAAAGGGCACTAAGGCCATCAGAATCTGTAGAACCAGTTCTTCTTAATTTTCGGAAAGCAGTTTCGATGAAAGAACAAGTAACGGGAAGAACAGAAGGTTGAAATATTTTCCTTGGTGGGTATTTAAGAAGAACCTGGTTTTTGCAACCACTGAATAGAGCACTGTAGTGGCTGGTCCAGTCAGCAATAGTTAGCGCGGAAGGAGGTATAGCTGAACCTTTATCTGTACGAAGGACCTTTTGCCACGCTTTTTTGTCAGTGGGAGCATCTAAGCCGTTCAAACGAGCATTTGTAAGTGAAGATTTGTATTCACGCTTCGTTTTAGCTTTTAGATAGACAGTACCATTCCCTGGCGTCCACAAGCAATCCAAATTTTTAGCCAAAATTTGTGCCTTCTTAACTTCCGGACTGACTTTCCAAATAGGTTTCCTTGTACCAACTCAAATTCTCTAAGTCGGTACAGCTATATCGGCTGACAGGCCGCTGATGGTCAGGATCCGAGTTACTGTCACCTTGTGATGTGTATGTGGCCGCGCTGTTTCTGCTTGGAATTGGCTCTGTAATGTGAAACATGCAAACTTTTCTTCCACTGAAGTTTCGTAAACAATGAAGCCCTGACAGAAACATCCACTTCCTTAGAGTTGTGAATAGCCGAGACTCGAGCCCCTTGCTCATGGCCGGTCACTCTATTTCGTGTTCAGCGACGCCAGGATTCTCAGTTGAGAACAGTTTTGAATCTCTTCTTTCATTTTTACTATGTTTATTTGCTAATTTTTTGCTTTTTTGAGAAGAATGCTTGACGCCTGAAATCAGTACTATTAACCGCATGAGAGGGTGGGTTTGTACGAAACACAAGCTAAAAAATTTGAACAAGGTCCAGAAGTTGAATACGAAGTCGAGAGGCCTGTTTACCAATCATCGAGCCTACGCACTAAACAGGGATTATGATCGGCCTCTTCACCGTGCTTAACTTTCAGATCGTCATCATAGATTCGAAAGGGTAGGCTACAAAATTTAGTACGTTGCGTTCTCACTTTTCTCAGCAGAGTAATCAACGAAATTGGCACTTAAAGACAACGTGAATGCTGAAAGACTAGTCGATAACGTGAAAGTGCCGAAAGAGGTGTGTCTACTGGTAATGTAGGGAGTCAAACGAAAGTGAGCTAAAAGGAGCACTAAACTGATATAGGCCTAGGAGTTTTTCCGCGGCATTACTGTAGGTCGCGGAAATACGATTGTGTGCCACATACTCGAGCGACAAGCTTAAACTCTTGGAAATGCCGTTTTGTCTGTTTAGTTTATTTTGGCCGCAAAGTTCACATGTTCGAAAAAAGATTTCCGCAAATACTTTTAGGCTTACCTCCTGTTTCATGTTTTTGCTTGAAAAGTAATTTCATCATTTAGACTTTATTTGCTGCTGTATTTGAACTCCTGACAAACTCAAGCTACAAAATAGGAGCTCACCTCGAATGTTGTTTGTCGGATTCGAGCAACAAAGTGGACCACTCAAATCCTGTTAGTCGCGTTAACACACACTTGCGGCCACACGAACCACCATGGAAACACTTTTTGGGATCCCAAAACGCAAGGGCGGGATACCTATGACATCACAAAAGTTGTCCGTCTATGCACACTATAACTCTCGAAGGGAATGAGATAGTTTGTTGGTGTGAGGATTCTTTGGGTCAAGAGTAAGGTCGAGTTCGTGATGGGATCTGTAGCCCTACATTTAGGGGTGGGGGAGGGGGTTTAAATTAAGGGGAAAATGAAATATTTGTAAACAGATAATGTGATTATGGGGTAAGAAGACATGCTGAACACGATGGTGAAAACCATTTCTGCGCCGGACAAGTAGTGCGCCCGGAATCCGGCCAAAGCCGGAAAGTTTGTTAAAAGTAAAAGTTTTATTTGAAGCTGATTAGATGTTCGATTTAGGGGTAAGAAGACATGCTGAACGTTTAGGGGTAAGAGTTCCGGAATTCGGCTGAAACTAGAAATATGACTTATAGGGGTAAACACACATGCTGAATCCATATCTGAACTTGTTTTTGAGATCCCAAAACGAAGTGGAGGGATACCTATGACATCGCAAAAGTCGTCCGTCTGTCCGTCCGTCCGTCCGTCTGTAAGCACGATAACTCTCGAAGGGAACGAGATATTTTGATGAAACTCGGTGTGAGGGTTCGTTGGGTCGTCGGGCCAGTCAAGTTCGTAGATGGCTTTGTAGCTCTACATTTAGGGGTGGGGGAGGGGATTCAAATTAAGGGACAAACAAAATATTTTGAAGCAGCTAATGTGATAGTCGGTTATGGGGTAAGAAGACATGCTGAACACGATGGTGAAAACTATTTTGTCATCGGACAAGTAGTTCGCCCGGAATCCGGCCAAAACCGGAAAGTTTGTTGAAAGTAAAAGTTTTATTTGAAGTTGATTAGATGTTCGATTTAGGGGTAGGAAGACATGATGAAGACGATGGTGAAAATTATTTTCTCGACGGACAAGTATTTCGCCCGGAATCCGGCCCAAACCGGAAAGTTTGTTGAAAGTAAAAGTTTTATTTGAAATTGATTAGATGTTCGATTTAGGGGTAGGAAGACATGCTGAAGACGATGGCGAAAAACAAGACCTAATTGTCTGGATCAAATATTGAATTTTTGGGATCACATCGAAACCTTTGGTCTTGTTTCTAGCGACATGCCCATTCGCGGTACGGTACCGCAGAAAAACACCTCCTAAATCCACAACTCATTCTGAGAGGATGGAGGAAAATCGAAGGAAAGGCTTCTGAAATTTACTTCGGTTACCACAAATATAAGGTTTGAAGCCAAGCTGACCATTCATTTCAAATAAGATAGAAAAAACGAGGTTTTCGGATTTTTTTTTTTCTTGATCAGCTAGTTACCCCTCCAAGATGATTCTGTGGAAGGTTTTATTGTATTATGGATTTTGGGAGTGGGCCGTTTTCTGGGTGAAAGCTTCTGCACTTTCCCAGAGGGATGGTAAATTGTAAATATACACCGAATTCAGAATTGTAAATAATCACAGATTTGTACATATACACTTTGAACACGCACATTTTCTCTTTCGTTATATTGTTTTTATCTGCATGTCGTTCTGTCCGCATCTATCTTCTGGTTTTTAGTTACATGTCGTCTTATTGTCTGTTGGTTCCGCATCGTTTTCCTGTTGTGATTGTGTTGAATTTTATGATTTAGTTTTGTTTGTTTTTTCGCTGAGGACGCTTTACCGGAAGTGCAACCGAAATATCCAAAATTGTATTTACCACAAACAATCATAAGACTCAGCCAGGCCCAAGGCAAATGCCTGCACTGAAAGAACAGGGGAAAAGGCCGATGAAAAGTAGAAAATTCTGTACTTGTCCAACTAATTACTCAGGTTGTATAAAAGGATTAGCAATGGCTTCCATGCCATCCATAGGGCAAATGAGGGTGACGGTTGTGCCTCTGCAGACAACTAGACCAAGCGTTCTTGTGTCATCACTTATCTTGTACGGATCTTCGGGATCTACAAAAGAAGACAAGTAAAAAAAAAACTAAATAAAAAGCTAAAGTTTCCAAAGAAACATTCAACAAACTCTTCAATATAAGATTTCTACAGGGCTGAGTCCTTAACTCATAAACTCCACTGTATTTGTTCCTGATTCTTAGGGTTTGCATTACCAATTTAATGCCATGTCAGGTGATAGCCATGAACAATAAATGCCTCTTGAAACAACTGGTACACAACTACAGATGTGGTGGAGGAAAAAAAGAGAAAGTAAGCCTCCAAGCAAATCAGAATGAAAAGTTACTGGAGCCACTTGAGTAGTTCTTATGAAAACAAATCAAACAAAAGAAAAATTACCTCTCAAATATTCAACTGTGTTGTCCAAGACGAGGTTGAGCAAAGGGTCAAACCCTTTAAGAATCCCAGAGGCTTCTCTACCCCCTGTAAACTTCACTCTTATTGGCTTGTCCATGAACCTTGCCAAATCAAGAATGCTCTCTTTCTTCTTCTTCTCTCTGACTTCAACAGTAGCCTTAAAAACAAAAGATATCTTACAAAACAAGGAGACTATATAGGTTAGTTAAGCCCAGTCTACCGCCTGATTTCTCGATCAGCTGCGCAAAAGAACTGAGATCAGATTTACCATTTAGGCTATACCAAGCAAAAACTTTACTAAATCCTTGTGAATTACTTTACTTGAATTTTTCAGTTTTCAGAACTAGCCCAGATTTTCCTGGGTGCCAGACAATAAATTTGTTTTTGGCTTGAGATATGTGCTAGCAGGCACTTCTAAATCTGATTTGTCACTCCTCTGGGAGGACGGCAGTGTGGTTTGCTATGATTTCTCAGCTATTAATCACTGTCCTTTAAGTTTTCAAATTTATGACTAGCCGCCCCATTGGAGAGCAGGTAGGCTAGATAGAGTTGACAGGAGCTAACAAGAAAATATCTAATTTCATATGGGAGTATCCTACAGGAGGTTTACCCAACCTTGAATATACATGACCTCAAAGTTGACATTAACAATGTTAAAAGCAAATTTCTTTTCACTAAAAACTATTTCCTAACTGTCAAGAAGCAAAATACAATGATATAGAACCTACTGCAAAGAAATTTCCTTTTAACATTTGTGTGGCCAATTTTGTGGTTGTGTACATTCGAGGTTGGGTGCCTCTCCTGTAACAGTATTTCAAAAAACTATATTCCAAGGCCTTTTTGTAGTGGAAAGATCATTTCTAGTAGGAGTGGTGCTTTAACTATCTTGTAGGCTATCTAGTTAATTCTTAACTGGCTTGTGGTGCTTTGACTTTTCAGGATTTATCCTGAAATTCAGGATTTTTCGATCCTGACAGGATTTTTGGAAATCCAAGATTTAGCAGACTTTTCCAGGATCTCCCAGGAATCTTCTGATATTTTTGACAGGCTGCCTTCGTGGCTACAATCCTGCTTGTTGTTTGTTTCATTATGGTTGTGAAACAACTGAGGGCTGACCCTCTTGCGGCGAGGTAAGAATAATAGTTAATTCCCACCTCCACCATTTTTGGGTTGGCAGAAAAGGATTGGGGCAACCCTCAAGCCTGCTCTTTCTTTGGTCTTGCCTCTCCACTCTTAGTCCATATCTCTCTCGTTGCTGCTGCGCTTTTTGTCAGTATTTTCTGTTCCCTTTGGCTAAGCCTGGTGCCCCTCCCACAAATATGAAAGTGCTTATAGTGACACCCCCGTTTAATGGTAGTTATGGAATTCACAGATAAGTCCTTTAATAGTAATTACAGTAAAAATGTCCTTGAACAATAGAGACGATATTTTCAGCTGCATTCGTTCAAGTCTGTCTGTAGTCTTCAAAACCATCCCTTCAACTACAAGAGGGGTAGCCAACTTCGAATTTATATAACCTCGAAGTTGGCCTGAAAACCTTACAAGGAAACTTCTGTCCAGTCCAAAACAGGTCCTAGGTCATTCAGGATTTCTTGCTTGAAAGTTAGCACCTTGTTATGACTGCACAGAAATCTCCTTTCAAACCTACTTACCCCAGGTTTGAGGATGTACAATTTGAGGTTGGGACTGGGTACAGTAGAGGTATGCTTCTGTGAACAGTTACTTTAATGTGAACAGTGCAGTTTTGGGCTAAATGGTAGAATGAAGTTCCAAACTACCTACACAGGTGATTTCAGATACCTTAATTACCTACTTGGATAGCTGGTAGTTAGCTTTAGACACAGCAAGTGCATGAAAATGGCAAGTCCACTGTCAGCAAACCATCAAATAAGCATACCTCTACTGTACCCCTCCTGTAGTATCGAAAATTTTTGTTTGTTCTTTTCAGCAGGATTTCTTGGCAGGATCTTTGGAGGAGCAATTGGAAGCACTGCCTGTCAGCTGCTTGTGGGTTCAACCAACTGTTAGGAGGTTGTTCGAGGTTGGGTGCCTTTCCTTAATGGTATTTCAAAAAAACATATTTGTAGCCTATGCCTTTTAGTACAGGAGTGTTGCATGAAGCTGCCCTTACTATGGCACCGCCCACCCCTCAATTGGCCATGGTACATGATCCTGCCACCTTGGACCATGAAGCTGCCACCCCCAGAAAAATCATGCAAATTCCAAAAACACAGCAAATTTTGTTATTTGCAAAAGGTCAAGGAACCTCTCTGACCAAACAGCTGGCTTCTAACTTCACCATGTAGCAAAATACCATTTTCAGCAAAGTGGGCGACTTCATGATCACTTGGGTGCCTATATTCTTTTGTGTTCTCCAGCTTAGTCTTGAACAATTACAAGTAAACTATGGTACCAGCAGAAAGCGAAGGTTCTAAGCTTCCTTTCAGGATACTCCACTGAATTTTATTTCAACCTTTACTCTTTTTCCCTAAGTCATTTCCCCAAAATAGGAGTTTAGGGTGGCAGCTTCACCCAACACTCCTGTACTGGAAGATCACTTCTAGTAAGAGTTGTGCTTTAACTATTTTGTAGGCTATCTAATTAATTCTTAACTGACCTGTGGGCAGCAATCTGGTTACTTCTTAACTGGATTGTGGGAAGCAGTGCTTCCACTTTCCAGGATTTATCCTAAAATTCAGGATTTTTGGATCCCTGCAGAATTTTTGGACCTAGAACCTGGCTTACAAAGGATGTAAGGAAATTTCAGTCCAGTCCTAAAAAGGTCCTAACGGTCAAGAAGGAAACCCTGTTGTATGCCCCATGACCTGTTTTGAACTGCACAGAAATTTCCTTGTAAGATTTTCAGGCCAAGTTCCAGGTTGGATACCCCTCCTGTACGTTAGTAGGACCTTACCTTACCATTTGAACTGGAAGGTTTCCACAAGTAATCCAATCAGAAGTTTTTTTTACTGATGATTCTGATCTGATTGTATGTTGTAGCCTAGCCTAGTCCAATCGACGCCGAAAACAAAAGACAACTGTCAACTCCCTAGCGACGTTGAGTCGTTGCTCCGATTTTAGTAGTGGCCTTTCAAAACACGGGATCGTCACTGGATCATCTACTGTTTGAGTCGCGTGCAGTCTCCTTATTGGTCGTTTATCTTCCATTGTAATGAAGAGTCGAATCCGTTCATATAACTAAAAATATATCTGTTTTTAAATATTTTTAGAGAGATTTCACAGAAATTCAAGTAGTTCATCCAATACAACGGAAATATATTTCCCTTCCTGTCACTGGAGTCTGGAATAAGCCCTTTCCGAAATTCATTCCGGATTAGTTCGTTTGCCTCTAGATGCGCTAGGCAAATGTAAAGTATACAACGACTAGGTACTTCTTGATGTGCGTTTAAACAGGTTTGTATGTACTTTTTCAATTCCTCTTAGGCTCTATTTGTACTCTACTCCAGGGGCGAATCCAGGGGGGGGCGAGGGGGGCGATCGCCCCCCCCCCCTAGACGGGCTGTAATTTTTTTGTTTTGTTTACTGCACTTACGGAAGTCTGCATTAATGCATGTTCTAACTACTGTAACTAGATTCTAGAACCTTTTACACTACGTTCAACCCACAGCTTTTCTTCTGTCAAGCTAGCCTCGACTATTTCTCACCTCATAGCTCGCTCATAGAATAGCGACAGTTCACCCGGTAAATTTTAGCTAGATTCGAGACGCAGGGCAACCAGACCTGGTAAAAACAAACATTTCGGTCCAGTGTATAGTGAAATTTGAACATCCGTCACGAGGACTTTCGTCGTTTAAGCGACATTAATGTCGGAAAACGCGGACAAAAGACGCTTGACAGACAGGTTTGCGAACAGTGGAGCCAGGAAGCTTGAATTTTTCTTGTAAACAGTTGTAAGTTGATCAAGTACAGTTTTTGTAAGCATTAATGTAATATATGAAAACCACATTTTCGTTAAATAAGAGACCGACAGGGACACTTAAAACACGAAAAAAATCAGCCTTGTGGCCGACAAAAAGGCCACTACCCCCACTCTTTTCGGTAAGAATCGCCCCCCCCCCCCTAGAACGAAAGGCTGAATCCGCCCCTGCTCTACTCAACTCTGTTTTGGCAAACTTTATGAATTGTGTGTCAACTCTCGCTTCCGACCCCACTGCTACCAAGGTCTAACGTTTTAATTCTAGCGCGTCTGGTGGACATTCGTCACTGGGTTTTATGAATGGCGGATAAACCCCGAAGTTGCGCCACCGCTGAACAAATCGAAAAAAAAATTTTTAACAGATAATCAGATAGTCGATTTAGGGGTAACAAGACATGCTGAACATTTATATGAAAATTATTTTCTCGTCGGACACGTAGTTCGCGCGGAATCCGGCCGAAACTGGAAAATTTGCTGAATCTGCTTTTGACGATCATTTCTGTCCGGAAATTTAGTTTGCCCAGAATCCGGCTGAAACCAGAAAATTTGATAAAAGTTTTATCTGAAGTATTATCTGAAGTTGATTAGATGTTCTTTATAGGGTAAGGAGATACGCTGAATCCTTTTCAAGCATTGGTTTTTGCAAGACAAGTAATGTGCCCGGAATCCAGTCGAAACCGTAGATTTGGCAGAAGTAAGGCAGGAAGATTCGATCAGTTTCGTCGAATTAGATATGACGTACAGCCTAAGAATAAATATACACATGCTGAATGCTGAATCAATACCTGAACTTGGTTCTCCTTCTCCTGTTTCTAAATCTTAAAAGTGAAAATATTCAAGGAGTCTGGCGAAGACCGAATATCTACAAGACACATTTGTCTGGATAAGATATTTAATTTTTTGGATCCCATCGAAACCTTTGGTCTTGTTCTGTTTGTAGTGTACGCTGCGCAGACTGACTTGTTGCCGTTTTGTAAATATTTTAAGCTTGTGAATACTTGAAACATTTTTCCGACCCTTTCTTGAATGATTAAACAGTTTTTGAGCGAAGTTTTCTTGTTATCGCAAATGTCTTTTTAAAGGCTTTAAACTTTTACAACAGAATCAAGTCTCGTATCCTATTGGACGATTGTCGAAGTTTTGCGCCATAGTCGTCCAAGACTAACTCGGTGCGAAACTCCGTTTTTTGTGTAAATTCTGAAACCTTCAAGAACACATTTCCAATTATACTTTGTTTCAAAACTGATTTTATGGCACTTGCGGCTTTTGGCTCAAGTTCCATATACCGATTCCTTCTGTCGGTCGGTCCGGCTTTTTTGGTCACACTTTTTCTAGTCAGGGTACTTCCAATTTTGCTAGGACGATGAAACTTGGCAGGTCTATCAGGGACCCGACCAAACAACCTGGAAATAATCAGTTTTCTGATCCCGACCATCTGTGGGGGAGTGGAAGGCGGGAGAATCTGGAAGAGTGCAGTTTGTCACACTTTTCGAGTTAGGGTGCTTCCAGATGTGCTAGGACAACGAAACTTGGCAGGCATATCAGGGACTCGACCAAACTAACTTGGAAATAATCAGTCTCTCGATCCAATCATCTGGGGGGGGGGGGGCTGGAGGGCAAGGGATCTGGAAAATTGAGTATTATTTTTTTCTGTCGGACGGGTGATCGGATTTGAATGAAACTTGATAACTGAATGAAGGACATATTTCTGATGTCCCATTTGATGTCCGGACCGGATTCGGTAGCTATCGGGGAGTTGTGAGGGGGGCGGAAATCTCGAGAAAAGTTTAGAATGGAGGGATCGAATCAAACGAATCAAGATCAAGCATATGCCTCAGATAAATCGTTTACACAACTGGACCGGATCCGGACCCTTGTGTTTTCTGCAAAAACAGTCGGTAAAAATTACCAGCCGTGTTTGAAAACGTTATGCATGAAATGTTATGCATAACAAGCATTGCTAAAAAGAGCCAAAAAAGTATCTAGTGACATTATTCCTTATCGTCACGAAGTCGGAAAACTCAGCAGACACTTTTTGGCGTATTTTCGGTTCTTCCTGATAGTAACGCTTATTATTCATAGCATTATGAAACACAACAGATAACATCCGAAGTGCTACTTGTATGTTACGCATTATTAGTTGAAATTTTGCATCCTCGTGTTATCTGTTATGAAACTTCTAACGCCTCTGGTCTCTTGTGATCTTTTTCACGTCCGGACTGGATCGACAACAATTGGGGGGGGGGGGGGGGGGGGGAGACCGGAAAATACGTGACCGGCTTATAATGGTAATATCCACCGGCTTATATCCAGTATTCCAGTGATAACGAGTTAAGGTACTTCCAGATGTTCTAGGACGATGCAACTTGGCTGGAACATTAGACATTGGCTTAGAAATCGCCACTTTCCAAATCCGAGTATTCCTTAAAGTACCGATCTTGACCGCAAAGTAAGAAAAATACTTTTAAGCGAAATATACATTTTCATGATCCCGAAGGGTTTTTGCTTACAAATGAAGTTCCAGCTCCCTTAAAGTGCGTGGCGCAAGGGTTTTGCTTAAAAAAATTTCCTAGCACTCTTAAAGTGCACATTTTCACCAAGAATTGAAACTAATATTTTTGACCTCATGGTAGGGTTTTTCTTACAGATGAATTTCTAGCACCTTTAAAGTGCGCATCAGTACAGTCAAGTTCAAAAATAAAATATTTTTTCTCTAGCTCTCTTGAAAACTGTGCATCTTAACCGCAAGGTCGAAAAGTATTTTTCATCGAACGATGCATTTCAACCCATGATGATTTGTGCCACAATAGTTTATCGCACAAGGACTATACCTTAAAGTACCAATCTTGGCCGTAAAGCAAAAAATACTTTTAAGCGAAACAAATATTTTCATGATCCATATGAGCCCATTATAATTTTTGTCTCAAAGGTTTTCCTTACGAATGATGTTAGCTCCCTTAAAGTGCGAATGTTAAGTCGAGTCGACAAGTAGTTTTTATCAAATGATTCATCTCAACTTATGATTGAGGTCCGGACCCATTTGAAGTCCGGACTGGATTCAACAGCTATGGGGGAGTTGGGAGGGGGTGACCGGAAATCTCAAGTAACGATTAGAATCGAGGGATCGGAGTTACACTTGCTTGTAAGAACAAGCATTTATTCTAGATAAATCGTTTGCACAATTATACTGGATCCGAACACTTGGGGTGGGGGGGGGGGGTGGATGGAGAGGGGACTTCCGGAATTCCGGTAATGGCGTTTTTCCAGACGAAACTTGGCAGGCATATCAGGACCCGATCAATCTGACAGAGCCCATACCTCCTACTTACAGTTGCAAGTGCCATATGAGCTTACAGCTCTTGTTAATCGATCAATAAATCCAATTCGATTCAGGTTTATTCACAATAATATAAATGCATAGCATTTATAACGTTGTTACGCCAGCACTATACAATGTTAGACGCATAAGAAATTGTGAAAGATATTCATGGCTTGTCGTTTTAAAACTTAGTAAAATATGGCACAACTCAGATGAAACGGCATGAGGGTCGTCAAATGCACAGAATTATTACAAGTGTGTCTGATCTTAACTTCATACGTATATTTCAGTTTAAATATAGTAGGGATTCTCTGATTCAAAGCATTCGAGACCGGACTTTACGGTTAGTGCAGGTCTTCTATCTATCGGCCAGGGAAGTATTTTGTCGTCAAGGGTGATTCGGAGACCACGCTTTTGTATTTATTTCAGTCCTGAAGAACTGCTTGTGGTTTAGTCCAGGGTGCCAAATTGATAGACGTATTCGGTGGGTAGTTGAACAAAAATTAGGTAGTACTGTATACCTGTGTGGACAAACCAAAATGTTTAATGTGCGAAAGAGAGATATTGGCCGTTACCATTCTGAGTTTCTGACATAAGGAGTTTATATGGTTTTCCCACCACAAATCATTTTTAATAGTCAGATATTTTCGCTTTTGACATGTTGTAACGGTGTTGCTTCAGTCGTTGGTGTTTCCTTTTTGGGTTCCCGAAATTGAGTGGAGGGATACCTATGACTTCGTAAAAGTTGTCCGTCCGTCCGTAAGCACGATAACTCTCGAAGGGAATGAGATATTTTGATAAAACTTTGTACTGTAAGGTAAAATTCGTAGTTGTAGTAGGTTCAAATTCCTAGTTCCAAATCACGGCTGTCTAGGACCCATGGCCGTTTTCGCGCTGCGCGCAGGTCGCACAGTCCCGAATTCCACCTCCCTCCACCCGCAAATAGATGGTCGGATCCGGAAAATAAGGTTTCGTTGAGTATCAGTCGGGTCCATTATAGTCCTTCATAATCCTAGCTTACATAGAAATGCCAGGACTAGCAAAATTAGGCGTATTCTCGCCGTTCCCCGACTCCTTTTGAGGAGTCCCCGCGTTTTTGTTTGTCCCAAGGACTCAATCCCCATATTCTCGTGAGTCCCACGGACGGGGAATGCTCCAGATACGTCACCATCATCACTCCCTTTCAGATTCGGAGGGGAATCAAGTTTTGCTAGTGTTGGTGCAATGTAAAATTAACTAAAAACAATCAGAATAAACATTCCACACTGTAAAAAAAATCTTGCAGTACTTGCTACTGGGATTAATCATGTCTCTAAAAAGGTAATCTCATCTCTAATTCGGATTAATCTTACTTCAATAGAGATAAGATTAATCCCAGTAGCAAATTCTGCAGTTAACTTTAATCCTTATTCGGAGAAACTTTTGACAGTGCAAAAATAAAGTGGATCCAGACTAATTTACCTTCAAATGCATATTTTTTTTCGAACAAAATCCATTTTAGAAGCATTCCCCGTGTTCTCGTTGTTTTCCGTATGCTGAGTCCGCGTGGAGTGACTCCCTCTAATCTTGCCATTCCCTTGTTTCACAGAGGAGTCCTCGGGGGGAAAGGCGAGAATACGGCTCTAGCTTGGCTGGAAGTGTCTGAACTAGCAAAACTTGGACAGAGTGACGAACCGAAAGGTAGCACGAACGCTATTTGCCACTTTGTTCACACGGTTTGAAGCCAACATATAATTTCTGGTAGAAATTGTCGTTCTTGCACTGCCGCCACAACTGAAGAATTTTCTGTTAGTGAACTTCCTAATGAGCAAAAACCGAACAACAACCTTGAGCCTAGGGAAGATAAAGCTCAACGGAAACAGAATCTAATACAAATCACCTAAAAAGATACGGAGTTGGAATTTCACCGGCGGGCCGCCGCCGCCGCCGACCCCAACGGCGGCGCGCCGGAGCGCCAAAAGGTTTTCAGTGGCGACCCGCTGAGGTATTTTCGGTGGCGCGCCGTCGACTTTCGGCGCGGCTTCGGGGACTACCCGGAATCCGGCCAAAACTGGAAATTTGGTAGAAGTCAGTCCGGAAGTTTTAATCAACTTTGTCAAAGTTGAAGTACTATGGGAAACACACACGCTGAATCCATATCTGAACTTGGGATCCTCAGATGATTAGCCATTGGCTTTACTCTGTTTCTAAATTAGAATAGTAAAAATTATTAAGGAGTCTAGCGAAGACCGAATGTATACAAGACCCTTGTCTCGATCAAATACTAAATTTGTGGGATCCCATCGAATGTTCAGCATGTCTTCTTATCGAGGATCTCATTAGATTTAAACATAAAATGTATTTTTTCGCCCCTTAGTTTGAAACCCCTCCACCCAATGCCCACACCCCAGATATAGAGGTATAGAGCCTACTTAAGAACTTGACCTGTACTTTGACCCAAAGAGTCCACATGCCAGGCTTAAACAAAATGGCTCCACCCCTTTGAGAGCTACCGTGCTGACAAACGGACAGACGGTCGGACAAAGTCATAGATATTCTGTCACGTTTTAGGATCTTAAAAGCAGATTCTAAGCAATGCACAACGAGTCCTCCAGAACTGAAGAGCTTTTTTTTAAGATTTAGTTCGAGCTTCAGGTTGTTAATCTGTGTCACAAGAACATATAGGATCCTATTGAGAAGTGTTTTGGAGCTTCTAAGAAATATTTTTCAATATTTTCAAGTTTATAATTTTCACCAGACGCCCACAATTCAGTCTCAAAGTTGAAAAGCCTACGTCTCGCAATATTAAATTCTATTTTTTGGAATCCCAAAACGTAAGTGGAAGGATACCTATGACATCGCAAAAGTTGTCCGTCTGTCCGTATGTCCGTCCGTCCGTCCGTCCGTCTGTCAGCACGATAACTCTTCAAGGGAAGATACTTTGATGAAACTTGGTTTGAGGACTCATCGAGTCAAGGGAAAGGTTGAGTTCGTAGATGGGCCCGATAGCTGCATATTTAGGGGAGGGGTTTCAAATTAGGCGAAAAAACATTTTTTAAAAGCTAATGAAATAGTTGATTGCGGGGTAAGACGACATGCTGAACACGAATATGAAAACCATTTTCTTGCCGGACAAGTAGTTCACCCGGAATCCGGCTAAAACCGGAAAGTTTGTTAAAAGTAAAAGTTTTTATCTGAAGTTGATTAGATATCTGATTTAGGGGTAAGGAGACATGCTGAATCCGAATATGAAAATGATTATCTCGTCGGACAAGTAGATCGGCCGGAATCCAGCCAAAACCGGAAAGTTTGTCAAAAATAAAAGATTAATCGGAAGTTGATTGAAGGATAGTGAAACATGCTGAATCCGAATATGAAAATTATTCTGTTTCCGGACAAGTAGATCGTTCGGAATACGGCCATAACCAGAAAATCTGTTAAAACTAAAAGTTTTATATCAATTTCATTAGGTGCTCGATTTACCATCATTTTATCCCTGAACACATTTCACCACGAATCCTGCTGAAATCGGAAAATTTGTTAAAAGTGGAAGTTTTATGTGAAGTTGATTATGGAGATATGGATGGTATGGAGATAAGCTGAATCAGTTTTTGAACTTCAATTTTTTGCAAGACAAGTAGTTCGCCCGGAATCCGGCTGAAACCGGAAATTTGGCAGAAGTAAGGCAGGGACTTCCGTCAAAGTAGACATGACGCAGGCTATAGGGGTATACTCACATGCTGAATCCATATTTGAACTTTGTCTTCTCCGATGATTACCACTGGACCGCTACAAGACCCGATTGTCTGTAAATATAAAATTTTTGGGATCCCATCGAAACCTTTGGTCTTGTTATTCTATGACGGTGAGAAATGTCCGTTTTCGTCTTGTATGGTGCAAACTCTCTCTATGGCGAGTGGGTTGCTGTTTGCTTTGTAGTTTATCAGGAACTGAATTGAAATAATTGAGCTGTTGAAGCCTGTGATTTGCAGTTTTCTGGGAGTTCCTGGGGTTTTCAGTATTGTCCTTGCAAGAAGCAGCAGCTACAATGGGTAATAAAGTTGTTTACTTCCGGTTTGTTTGGAATGAAATGGTACAATTAGAGTGGAGGTATGCTTAGGCTATGTGAACAGTTAGGCCTACTTTAATGTGAACAGTGCAATTTTGGGCTAAATGGTAGAATGAAGATCCAAAATACCTATACAGGTGTTTTCAGATGCCCTTAATTACCTACTTTGACTAACTGGTAGTTTGCTTTAGACAGAGCAAGAGCATGAAAATGGCAAAGTCTACTGTCAACAAACGTTCACACAAGCATACCTCTACTGTAGGCAAGGCCGTATCCAGGGGGGGGGGGATTTGGGGGTTGAAACCCACCTGAAACATGCAAAAATCATCTTTTTTATAGGCTTTTCCCTCTGATCCATGTCTTTTTTGTACTTTTTTGTCCAACCCACAGGCAACCCCCCCCCCCCAAAAGGCAACCCCCCCCCCCCCCAAAGGCAAGCCCCCCCCCACCTGAAACATGCAAAAATCATCATTTTTATAGGCTTTTCCCTCTGATACATGTCTTTTTTGTACTTTTTTGTCCAACCCACAGGCACCCCCCCCGAAAGGCAAAACCCCCCAAAATAAATTCCTGGATATGGGCCTGACTGTAGGTAACACATCTTTCTTTGAAGGTTGGTTATTCTTCTTTCCTTGACAGTGAAGTTTTGGGCTAAATATAAAAATTATACCCCCAAAACACTCACTGACATGTAGGAGCCCTGAATTAGCTACAGTACAGTAGAGGTATGCTTATGTGAAGGTTTTTTGTATTTGCCATTTTCATGCACTTGCGGTGTCTTTGGTTGGGTCTGGAAAGAAATTTGTTTTGACACTTTTGAGGTCGGTTGCATAGCTATTTACAGCAGGAGTAGACTATCGTTATTTGAAACGGTTTCACTACCCTGGCTTTGTTACTTGCTTATAAAACAGTCAACTGGAAAGAAAAAATAACAAACTTGGTATCAGCCAACAGCCAACTATTACAGGGTTATCCTGGCATCCTTATCCTTACTTGGAGTAGAAATTCAGTTAATTTTATCTTATTTTGAATTTACAAATGTGCTTCTTCTGCTGTTTGAGGCATCTGTTGGTTTGAACCATCATCTTCTTGGTTGAAGGAGCATTCCTCTTGGCAAAGTATTCAGACTGTGAAAGGAAAAGCAGGTGGCAGTTGAGTCTCTAACAGAAAAATATTCATAGGATGATTAACACATGAGTTGAAAAAACTTTTTGGCAAATATTTTATAGTAAAAAATGCCTGGTTTGAGTTTTAGTTTTTTCTTCGGTGACCATTCACCGTTAGGCGGTGTTCACATAAGGATACCTCTACTGTACATTTGAGGTTGGGTACTTCTCTTTTAGTTGAATTCTTTTACAGCATGTGCATGCTGAGAAATGGTACTGTTGAAGGTTAACTAACATTCAAAAAGCATGCCTTAGTCAAACACAAATCATCAATTCCTAGGCAGAAGGCCACAATGTTTTAGCATGCCTTACATACGCATAGTCTACCCGTGCTCTTGCATTCAGGCACCATGCCCTGGAGCAAGTGCACAGTAGGCTACCTCCGTAACAATTCTCATTTGTTGGAAGGACCTCAAAATGCTGGGGCTAATATTTTTCACTTATGGTCAGTCACTGGAATTTTGTTTCTGTCTCGTTATCCTTGTTAACCTGTAGATAGCTTAAGATACTTGAGAAATTATGTTTATAAACCCTTTTATGAAGGTGAATCTCAGATATTTTATGAGTAATAAATCTCCAGCACATCTGAGCAAGAAATGTCAAGACAAAAAGCAGGCAAGTCGGGTGCATAAGGAATAGCAAAAGCTCTGTAGGGTAGTTTCTGCTGTGGTTAAATATTTGTTAGATACCTTTTTGAAGATAGCTCAAAACTAGATGTTGACATTTCTGTTGCCATTTCACGCTGACTTGCTAATGGACTAAGATTGAAAGTTTTTAAAAGGTTGATGTAAGGGATTTTAGGAGATTTAGATGCAACAAATAGCGCTCTATTTTGGATTCTCTCAAGCCAGTTGGACTGGTCGCGGTATACTCAGTACTTGGCATGGACAATGGCAAAAGATAAGACAATCTGCACACATTAATCCAACCCCCCTGTTGCATTTGTTGGCTTTGCACCAGTAAACAAGAAATGGAAACAAGAGCAAAGGTGTCGATGGGATCCCAAAAATCTTATATTTGATCCAGACCATTGGGTCTTGTCTTCGCCAGATCCAGTCTTCGCCGGGCTAATCATCAGAGAAAACCAAGTTCAGCTGTACCTCTATCAGCCATATCTATTTTGGCGCTACTGACCAAAACTTCCTGCTTCGCCAAGCTTTCGGTTTCACCCAAATTCCGAGCAAACTACTAGTCCAGCAAAAAAAAAAATTATAAATGAATCCAGTTTATCTCCTTATCCTCCGTATCTCCCCTATAAAGAACATCTAATCACCTTTGAACAAAACTTTGACTAAAAAAAAATTCTGGTTACAACCGGATTTCGAACTAATTATATGTACGGGTAAACAGATGATTGACATATACAGACTCAGCCTTCTTCTTACCCCTAAATCTGTCATCTAATCAACTTCAGAAAAAACGTTTGCTTTTAAAAAAATTTTGGGTTTTGGCCGGATTCTGGACCAACTAGTTGTCCGGCGAGAAAATGGCTTTCACAATAGTGTTCAGCAGGTGTTCAGCATGTCTTCTTACCCTTAAGTGGAACATTTAATCAACTTTAAATGAAACTTTTAACCAACTTTCCGTTTTTGCCGGATTCCGGACGAACTACTTGTCCGGAAAAAAAAAAAATGGTTTTAAACATTGTGTTCAGCATGTCTTCTTACCCCAAAATCAAACATACAATCAACTTCAAATGACTTTAAACGAACTTTACGGTTTTTGCCGTATTCCGGACGAACACTTGTCCGGCGAGAAAATGCTTTTCACTTAAGGGTTCAGCATGTCTTCTTACCCCTAAACCGAACATTTAATCAACTTTAAATGAAACTTATACTTTTAACCAACTTTCCGTTTTTGCCGGATTCCGGACGAACCACTTGTCCGGGGAAAAAATGGTTTTAAACATCGTGTTCAGCTTGTCTTCTTACCCCTAAATTTAACATTCAATCAACTCCAAATGACTTTTAACCAACTTTACGGTTTTTGCCGGATTCCGGACGAACACTTGTCCGGCGAGAAAATGCTTTTCAAGTAAGTGTTCAGCATGTCTTCTTACCCCTAAACCGAACATTTAATCAACTTTAAAAGAAACTTATACTTTTAACCAACTTTCCGTTTTTGCCGGATTCCGGACGAACCACTTGTCCGGTGAAAAAATGGTTTTAAACATCGTGTTCAGCTTGTCTTCTTACCCCTAAATTTAACATTCAATCAACTCCAAATGACTTTTAACCAACTTTACGGTTTTTGCCGGATTCCGGACGAACACTTGTCCGGCGAGAAAATGCTTTTCAAGTAAGGGTTCAGCATGTCTTCTTACCCCTAAATCGAACATTTAATCAACTTCAAATGAAACTTTTACTTCTAACCAACTTTCCGGGTTGTGCCGGATTCCGGACGAACTACTTGTCCGTCGATAAGAAAATTGGGCTCAGCATGCCTTCTTACCCCATAATCGACCATTACATTAGCTGTTATTTTGTTTGTCCCTTAATTTGAACCCCCTCCCCCACCCCTATATGTAGGGCTGCAGAGCCCATCTGCGAACTTGACCTTACCCTTGACCCAAAGAATCCTCACTCCAATTTTCATCAAAATATCTCATTCGCTTCGAGAGTTATCGTGCTTCAGACGGACAACTTTTGCGATGTCATAGGTATCCCTCCACTTACGTTTTGGGATACCAAAAAGGAACAAAACATTGGGTTGGTCCTTTTATCCGTCACCTTTTGATTCAGTAATTGTTTGGTTTATAAGAAACAGTTTTTTTTTTTTTCTGTGAGTTGGTCGAGCCTCCTGGCCGACGGGAACTGGAGATGTGTCGCTAAACATACATGCCTGTTTTAATGCTGTGTAAATTGTAACTTGTGTCAGAGTGAAATGAGTTCACCTCTCTGCTCAGTGCTGTAATTTTTTCAAGTAATATCGAAAAATTAATAGAAATAACTCGAACTTGAACTTGAACTAATCAAACAACAAGGCACCTGTTGAAATAGAAATATATATCGGCATTTTTAGGTGGTATGATGAGCTACTTCAAAAACTTATTTGGAAGCAGAGAGATGAGGATCCTTATATTAGGACTAGATGGAGCAGGAAAAACCACAATCTTGTACAGGTCAGTCTTTGTGAATGTGCGACTTTGTCTGTCCAAGCTTACTGAGGCCTATTTGTTGTTGTTTTCTGCTTTTCTTCCACATTTGAGCCTTTAAATTATATTTCTTTAAAGGAGGTTGGGAATCATCACAGAATCTTGGCAATATGTATGCAAACCAGATCGTTAGTTTCCGAAATTCATTTCTGAAATTGCTTATAGTCTCAGCATCCAGGGGCGTTACGACTGGGGCGTGACACTCAATGTTGTCGGCCAGTCAGTAAAAAATAACCGAGCCGACGCGAAGCCCCATAATTATTCGTCAAAACGATTTTTTTTTTCTTCATGAAAACAGTCGGTTTTTCTGAAAATCAGTTGATTTGTTGTCAAAACAGTTGGTTTTTCAAAAATCAGTCGCCTTTTTTCAAAAATTTCGTTTTTTTCTTGAAAACAGTGTTTTTTTTCTTGAAAGCAGTCGGTAAAAATTACTAGCTAGTCGGTAAATGCCTTGCCCCCCCCCCCCCCCCGAAACATATTGGCTAGTAACGACTCTGAGAGCATCTACATCTAAACAGTCAATTTGGAGGGTTTTATTTTTTGTGTCTATTGTATCGTCGTGATTTTAATTTGTCATTCTGATTTAGGCTGCAGGTTGGTGAAGTTGTAACTACCATACCAACCATTGGTTTTAATGTTGAGCAAGTTAGTTACAAGAATCTGAAGTTCCAAGTTTGGGATCTTGGCGGACAGACCAGTATTCGTCCCTATTGGAGATGCTACTATTCAAATACTGATGCCATCATTTACGTTGTTGACTCTGTGGATAGAGACAGAATGGGGATTTCCAAGCAGGAACTTGTCTCCATGTTAGAGGTACGACGTTTTCTCAACACCATTCAGTTAGCCAGATATTTTGCCAATTTTATGGAACTTCTTCCGAAGTGACATACGGCGAGCCTAATGTCTGTCTGTCACACTTTATTCTAGTTCAGTCACTTTCTCATAAGGTAGGAAGATGAAACCTGGTATGGGTATTTTGGGTATACAGAACCGTACCCAATAGCGTGTCAAACCTTCTTCGGTGATGGTGGAGGGAGCGGAATTTGGTGCCTTGCGGCTGGTGGGAAGTCAGTAACACGTTTATGATCCGCAGGATTTAAAAGGCGGAGTAATAAGAAAGGAAATTAAAATCTTGACATCGTCTTATTTAAGCTGTAGAAATTGAATGAATCATAATCTAGCTGTAAAATAAATAAATCAGTCGCGAACATGTGATCTGATTCGAGTAATTCATGGTGCTTGTTACTGATGCCTAGACGTTCCCGTTATGTATAGGAACAGCATCCACCCACGGTGGAGGAGTCGGGAGGGGGGTTCCGGAGATTTCTGACTGCACTAAGTGGATGAGTCAGCTGTGAGTCTTGCCTGACTAATCCGTTCAGCGCAGACCAATATGATTCGTAGTCAGCTTCGGCTGAAGGAACTCTTATGGTCCCGAAATATTCTGGCACGAGGAGGGACCAAAGGGGTGGAGCTATTGGGGACGAAACTTAGACTTAGACGAGCGGATTTGATGTAGATACCGGACCTTCCCTAAATGCATTTTTCAATCAGGGCGGGTGATGTGATTTGAGTGAAACTTGATGGGTGATAAGGGTAAGTGCCCTAATCGGTGGTGGGAGTTGAAGGGGGTGGGGCTATAAATGTCGTGGCACGCCTAGGGACCAAACCAGCGGAGCGCTTGATGAAACATGAGTGGTACAAAGGCCTTGTATGCCATTTGTATGTTCCCCGCTGGATTCGACGTCGATGGGGCGAGTTAAAGGGGGGGGGGGTGGACATTTCTGTGAATGATCCGGCTCTAGCGGAACTTGATGGGTGCTAGGAAAAGATGTCCCGGAAGTGCCATTCGTGGGTCAGAAATGCAGCCACGTTGGGGAAATTGGAGTGGGGTACCGAAAATTTCCTGAATGTTCCGACTCGAGTGAAGCTTGAGGGTAGGAACATTTGCCCTGGTTGCATCTGGCCACAGTGGGGGAGGGATATGTGACACGCGTGTGGACCTACCGGGCTTCACGATTGGGACACAACTTGGACTGCTACACTGTCAGAAGTTCCATAACAGATACACAACACTTAGGAAGTAATCTGTTGTGATTTTGAAAACGATTTGGAAACGAAAAACGTTATGCATTTAGTGTTATGCATCACAAGCATTGCTAGGAAGAGCCAAAAAACTGTTGAACAAGCACATGCTGGCTTTTTGTTGTCAAGTTAGAAGTTCAATAATGAATGGTAACCAGCTGTTACTATCGTTACATGGTAATGGGAGCTAAAAAAATGCCACTTAAATTACCGAGCTCAGTAACCGAGTAATCGATGAACCGATAAAACAACCGAATTTCGTAGCATAATGGAGTAAAACTCTTGTGAGAACCATCCAAAGCAACCGAATGTGGCAAGTCTGGTGATAGATACGGGCTTAAAGAAAGTCCCGTGAATTACCGAATGCGGTAAAGAATCAGAACCAATTGAATTTGATTAATCACCGAATTATGGAATGGACTGAGCGGATGCAATGGAACAGATACGGACTTGAGAAAAGTCTGGTGAATTAGATAGATAGATAGATAGAAAGTTTATTGTAAAAATCGACTATCGTGGTTATAAACCAAATTTGCGATTATTGTCAAATAAACAGAAACAATTACAATATATGCATCTAATGTCAGTACGCTTAAAAATTCACGCTTCGTTAAAATATTTCACGAACTCGGGAATAAAACTTTTTGCATATCTAGCGTGTTTTGTAGGTACGGGACAGAGCTTTGGAACCTTAGAACTTACCATTCCTTCTGGTCGACTTCTATCATTTTGATAGGGGGGAGGTAGGACTTGGGAGTGGAGAGGATGAGATACCATGGTTGAACCGAAGTCAGTGCTTAGCTCCTTTCTGCGCTCCTGCAGTGTATTTAGATTAAAGTGTTTTAAAAGGTATGAGTAGGGAAGCTTCGGTCCACTATGAATAATAAGAAGAGCCCGCTTCTGTATTCTTTCTAGTTTATCTCTTTGTTCCTGCGATAATGAAAAATGCCAAACCGGTGCTGCGTATTCCAGGGTGGGTCTGACGAAAGAAGTATGAACTCGTAATAGGTGACACTGGGGTATTTTCATTTTTGAAAAAAGTTTTAGGTTTTGTATTCCCGCATTGGCTTGTTTCAGCATCTCCTGGCAGTGCGCTTCCCATTTTAGATCTGGGGTTATGGTAGCACCCAGTAGCTTAATTTTCTCTGCACGACGTTATCGACTGCCTCCTGACCGAAGATTAAAAATTAAGTGTCATTTTCTATGTGTTTCATTTACTCCGCTTTTTCGAAATGGCGGGTTATAAATAAATTACTTACTTACTTAGCGTGTATATCATTTTGAGGTCCGTGCCGGATCCGACCTGGGTGGGCGGTGTTCGAAGGTGATGCTGGACATCTCTAGGAAGTGCCGTTCCTTCAACCTGAGCCTCGTTTTTGTTGCATGCTGCAGGTCCACTTCTCGGCCGATTCCGGACTGATTCTTTCTACATCCGTTTTTGCACTGCAGCGCTTCCGAGGAAGACGGCAGCGGTTCTCAAGAATCACGGACTTGCTCCCCGACCAAGTCCGTGCTTCCGTGCAAGATGCTGCAGCGCTGCCGCTTCAACCAAGAAGAAAGTGAATCCAAAAACGCAAATTGGGCAAAAGCAAAGAAGTGCTGCAGCAGCGATGCGGCAGCGCGATTGCAACAAAAACGAGGCTCTGATGGGTGCTACAGTGAGATCCTTTATGAAGTTCCATTTTTAGGCTCGAAGTGCATCCGGTAACGATGGGGAAGCTGGAGGTGCGGGTCGGAAATGTTAGGCTTATTCAACTTTCTTGTATAATTTTCTCGTTTTAAGTGCCATAAGAGCTCGTTAAAGTTCAACGGGCACATCAAACTACCCCAATCCCACTCTGTAACAACCTAGGAAAAGTGCTTACCTCCTAGATCAGCAGCTTTTTCAGCAGTTTCCTCTCTGTGATATTTCAAAGCGTAATTTTTTGGGCCAGTACATGCTCACTTTACTAGCTTGGACAAAGATAAAAGTGATGTTTCTTATAATACTTAGTAGATCTTTATTTTATGCATAAATCAGCTTGTATAATTCAGATTGGAAGAGGTTATTTGTTTTTGAATGATTTTTGTAACTACATAATTTTTTATAAGCTTATTGCATATTCTGGTATATTTTATAAAGCAAGTTAATTCACAACACTATTCCACAAAGAAAAACTTCTAATAGGCCCTTTAAGCCATAGAACTTCTGATGAAACAATAGAACAATCAGGTAAACTGCATCTGCGGCTGACATCTCAGATATATCCTTTTCTATCAAGCATTGCTGGGAGCTTTTGAATTTCCTGCCATGATATCCCAGCTCCTAAGATTTGGATCGCCGAAACGCCAGAGAGGTAAAGACAAGGGATAACAAGAAAACGGCCGATTTTCGTAGCGCCTTCTCAAGGAAGTCGGAAATGTTTATTTGTGAAGCATTTAATACAAAGTAAAGCATTAAAAGTGTCCATTGTGCTTTAACACTTTTTTAAATGTCTTCTGAATTTCCAGCTGTGGAACTCTTTTACAGTACGGTGCTGCGTTTGTCTAACCAACTTACTCAGTTGTTTCTTTTTTTGGCAGGAAGAAGAACTGAAAGACTCGATACTGGCAGTTCTTGCAAACAAGCAAGATATGCAAGGTGCTATGTCCGTAGCTGAAGTTCATCAGGCTTTAGGCTTGGATGCGCTTAGAAACAGAACATTCCAGATATTCAAAACATCAGCCATAAAGGGGGAAGGATTAGAGCAGTGTATGGACTGGTTAGCCAATGCCTTACAAAACAAGAAATGAAGTGTTGAACTTTCGAAGTTATAGAAGAACTCGGTGCCAGAAAACGAAGTCGGCAGTTATCAAGATTTGTAAAATGATTTTGATAAGGTCAAGTCAGCAGTTATCACGATTTGTTGAATAATTTTGGTTTGCGAAGTTGTATGCTCGAGTGGATACGATGGCGTAGTGCAGTGGGGACTACTGTCAACAAAGTTGGTGATTCACTTGTGTGAACCACCCTGTAGGGTCAGTTCTTTTTCCTCACTGTAAAGTGGTTTTCTTCTTTCTAATCAATTCCAATGTGCAACTACTCCTTCAGCCTAAGCTGACTGTGAACATTGTGAGCGTGTTCCACCCTACTTACCGCAGTTACTACGTATGACGTAACGGACTTTGGCGTCAAGGCTGGAACGAATTTTCCTATGTTCGGCAAACATCATGCCGCGGGATGATCGAGTCAGTCACGTCACAAAGGTTGGAACGAAAATAGAACGGATAAATCAGCTTAGCGATACTCGGTTATCAAAAGGTCGTATCTCCCCATTTGTCAGTTCTACGCGAGACACACATTTTGATCGGATGACGCGACCTCTCTCATAATACATCTTTTTGATAAGAGATTCTAGATGGCTCTTAGATCGTCATAGATTGTTGACAAGATCATGGAGAGGTGTAGATTTTTCAACTGGATGGTAGAAGTGCTGAGAATCTGGCCGGGAAATCCTTAGCGTGTCTTCGGGATACAAAGGATGGATTAAGCGATCAAGGAGTCAGACCTTTAGGTAAAGACACTGCATTTCCTTAGTGCGACATAATCACGGTCAGGGTTTCCTTTCATCGTGAACTTAAAAAATCTCAAGTTTTCCTTATGGAACTGATGATGGTGCGGAACATCTTGGCGAGTTGTTTCTAGAGTTTCTAGAGGATCAGGTGTGGAGACAAAAAATGGCTCAAAACAGATAAATGTATCTCCAGGTACAATTCCCAGTCTGCTTGGACTGAAGGAGTATTTATGTGTAAATATAAAAAAATTTAAGGATGTCAGTAACAACATTTGCCATCGTTACCCCAGTTGAGCTGAATAGTATCATTTATCAAGTTATTATTCTGCCAGTTCGTTATTTGTTTTCCTTCACAGTTTTTATGTTTTGTTACTTTTGAGCGATTCCTAATTTTCTTAACTTTTAACATGTGTGTGATGGTTTAGGATGGGAAGATGAGCGTTTATAAGATTTTTTTTTGGAGTTGTATTTTCTATTACATGCTAATAGACACTTGATAAAACAGCCGGCGACGATTAATTAATCCTAGAAAAGTCGTAGGGTTTCCATTAGAAGAGCTTTTCTGAATAGAAAAATACTTTATTCCTTTAAAACTGAAAACCAAACCAACAACAACAAAAAAGTTAGGTCACTCCACAGTACTACGATTTACGTTATACTTGGCCACTATATTTTCTTCTGAACAGGCACAGTTCAGATCAACGCCAACAGTTGCGTTTTTGCAGATACCACGGTATTTGATATAACGGTCTAAATTCGTTTTCGCAGTTACCGTGGTATCTGGCGAGTCATCGTGGTATCTGATATTAGAGCCTAGGAATTTGTCAAACTGGTGGGAAAGAAGTTTGGCAACTAATGGCTCTTAAGGCGTATTCTTGCCGTTCCCCGAGGACTCCACTTGAGGAGTCCCCGCGTTTTTGTTTGTCCGGGGACTCGCTCCCCGTATTCTTGCGAGTCCCCACGGACGGGGAATGCTCTGATTATCATCACCATCATCAAAAAAGACTCCCTTTCAGATTCGGAGGGGAATCAATTTTTGCTGGTGTTTGTACAATAAAAAATTAATTAAAAACAATCAGAATAAACGAAATAAAAAATAAAGGGAATCCAGACTGATTTCGTGAACTGCATATTTTTCTTTTTAACAAAATCCATTTTGAAGGCATTCCCCGTGTTCTCGCTGTTTCTGTACGAGGAGTCCGCGTGGAGTGACTGCCCCTATTCTCGCCGTTCCCTTCAGTTCCACGAGGAGTCCTCGGGGAACGGCGAGACTACGCCTTTAATCCTTCCGCTCGAATGAGAGCCTCGAGCCTCGCAAACGTATGTAAGTTTTGAAAACGACCTGTCGGCTTTGGGTGTTCGCCACATTGATCAGGATGAATCCGGAGTTGAGTAGCCAAACACAGACATCACCTACGTGTAAAGACTGGTGCCTACAGAACGCGAAGATTTTTCGCTTATGAATTTGAGACGCTAGAGTTGAAACGGCGCGGCGCGAATCTTATCGCCTGACGACGCGGATTTGTCCGCTTGCGATGCCGAATTCGCCTAGCGAACACGAATTCGCGTTCTACTGGCACTTAGCTAGTAAAAAAATGGCAAACGGGTGCCGGAGTTAAAAATGACGAATGAAAGAATCACGAAATCCACAGAAGAAGTCGCTGCTAGTAACAAAAACACGATAAAAAGTGATCGACTATCCTTTCGCCCGTTTCCGTTCCGCGAGGAAGCTCACGCGTTAACAGCGGGTTCAATAAATTGCTATATTTGCCACTAACGTCTGCTTACTCCTAAAAAAAATTCTCTAGAAATCATAACCTTGGTTAGTAAACCTAAATGCACATCAAAGTCTCCTAGTGCAAGGGAGGATATAAATAAAGAACTGTAATGATTGCAACGCAAGTTGCATTACTGAGGGGAAAGGCAGGAAGCGAGCCTAGTTGTATACTGCTGAATTAAATCTGAGCTACAAAATCGATGTCGTAGACATATGACTTCCAGACTCTGCCTCAACCCTTCTCACTGTAAGGGAGGTCAGATAAGATCTAACCGAATTAATCCTTCAAGGCCATAACAAAATAACCATGTTTAGTAGTTTCTGGGTTTTTTTTTTAACCAGGTCTATAGGGAGTTTTTTGGTCTCAAAATCTCCTGGTGACTTCTCATAAAATCTGCTTCCCGATCTGGTTCTCCTTACCACTGGTAAGGAAATATCAGAGATGGAGGTTTTTAAAACGGTTTATAACATTACATGCGTTTTTCCGCGGTTCCATAGGCAAGTTTCCGCAAGTTTTCAACTCGCGGGGACACTTCTTTTTCGGTGACAAAACACCTAGAAATGTGTGGCACACAAAACAGTTTTTTTTTGCCTGCGGGTTGGACAAAAAAGTACAAAGAAGACATAGATCAGAGAGAAAAACCTATAAAATGACTATTTTTGTATGTTTCGGGGGGGGGGGGGGGGGGGGGGGTCAACCCCCTAACCGCGGAAAACGCCTTAGGGTTCTGCTACCAGTGACTCGAAAAGCCCTTATGCCGGGGCCGCACTGTAGTCACATCTGAGCCTCGTTTTTGTTGCAATCGTACTGCCACATCGCTGCTGCAGCACTTCTTTGCTTTTGCCCAATATGCGTTTTTGGATTCACTTTCTTATTTGTTGAAGCGGCAGCGCTGCAGCATCTTGCAGGGAAGCATGGACTTAGTCGGGGAGCAAGTCTGTGATTTTCGAGAACCGCTGCCGTCTTCCTCGGAAGCGCTGCAGTGCAAAAACGGATGTAGAAAGAATCAGTCCGGAATCAGCCGAGAAGTGAACCTGCAGCATGCAACAAAAACGAGGCTCTGGTAATAACGCCGGTAGGAAGACCGTCTTATGGTCGAAATTGGGAAGAAAAGACGCTGAAAACGTAAGATAGACGAGATGGAAAAATCCATCTCCGCCATTTTTGAAACATTACTTTGGACCAATCACAGACTTTAGCTAGTTCTGTTTACCTATGAGTGCTGATGGTGGTGATATTTCTTGAATTTCTTCGTTCCAGGTGTGACCAGGATGAAACGTAAGAGTGGGTAATAATCAAAGTAACGGGCAAAATTACGTACAGATGTGACTGAATGTGGCCCGGGCATTACAGGAAAAAAAACTACCAGTTAGTAAGTACTCCGGTAAAAAAGGACGCAGCTAAGCTAAAAAATACCGGTATCTATCTAGGCTACTTCAAAACTCACACAGGCCCTTGCTTGGAATCTTATCAATCTTTTAGTCCGCAATTACTGGTGCTTCACTCTAATCCCAAACAATAAAGTTGCGAAATCATTCACTTGGGATTTTCTATTACGTTGTTTCAAAGTACTAAAAGTACCTTCCTATGCTGGGCTTGATTTTCTCCAGCGAGACACCAATCTTTCTGAATGGAATGACCTTATATCCAACATATGCAACTCCACATATTAGACCCCACTTGAGCGTAAAACGTATGACACGGCCAGCTTTCGACGGAGGCGGAAGTGTCACTAGATCTTTCATCTCAGACACTTTGACCTGGTTCCACTTTTTCACAATGCCAGAAACATGGCCGATGCCGACAACGCCTACAACAGCCCTCTGTCTGTGGGGAGCTGAAACATAATTCGGAGAGAGCAGACTGTTGGCAGCTTGGTTCAGTGAGATCGCTAGATATGTGTCTCTCTCATCTAAAAAGACGTGTGTAAGCTGGGGAAACTCGCCAGCCATTTCCTCGAGGAGCTCTTGAAGGATGTCTGTCTTTTTACACTTCTCGACATCTTCAGGAGTGATCTTATCATTCATGAACAGCAAGTGCCAGAATATCTTGACTTTCTGCCACAGAGAGCAGGCCGATAAGGCACGTTGGATTGTGATTTCAATCTGACGGTCTCCAAGGATTACCGCGCAACCTGAAAAAGAAATCTCTGCTAACAGTCCAGTAAAAGTACGATATAATGTGGGTCAACCCGGACAAAATTGCAACACATTTTTTTGTACACTAAAATGTTCAGAAAAATCGTTGAACTCAAAATCGCCCGGTGAGAAAACTTTCCACGGTTGCTTGAAAGGGTGGAGGGGGTGAAAAAAAGTTTTCTTTAGGACGATATGACAGTTGATTCAGGGGTAATGAGACATCCTGAGTCCATATCTGAACTTTATTTTTTCACCCGGAATCCGGTGAAAACGGAACTTCAGTACCGTACAAGTAAAAAGATTGTTTTCAATTACATTTTTTTGTTGTTGATAGCATAGTCGGTTTAGGGGTAAGGGGACCATATCTAAACTTTTCTATCCACCTGACAAGTAGTTCGCCCGGAATCCGGCAAAAACCGGAATTCGGTACCGTACAAAAAAAAATTGTTTTGTCTAATAACACAGTCGGCTTGGGGTAAGGGCACCTGTTCAGTCATATCTATTCGCCCGACAAGTAGCTCGCCAGGAATCCCTGAGAAAACTGGAATTCGGTTCCTAAGGTAGCGAAAGCCCTCATAGAGTGGAAGGCTACGAAAGACGATCTTATTGCAGCAGGAAGACAAGAAGTTTAGAATCTACAAAAGGAAGTCTGGAAAAACTCTTACGGATGACGACATCACCTGTTCTTTGTCGATCTTCCTCCTTCAAGTTCAATGGGCACATCAAACTACCCCAATCCCACTCTGTTACAACCTAGGAACAATGCTTACCCCCTAGCTCAGCAGCTTTTTCAACAGTTTACTCTCTGTGATATTTCAAAGCGTAATATTTTGGGCCAGTACATGCTCAATTACTAGCTTGGACAAAGATAAAAGTGATGTAGCTTATAACGCTTAGTAGATCTTTATTTTATGCATAATCAGCTTGTCTAATTCAGATTTGAATAGGCTATTTTTTTTAATGGTTTTTGTAGCTATGTTATTTTTTATAAACTTATTGCATATTCTGGTACATTTTATAAAGCAAGTTAATCAAGCTTCACAAGACTATTCCACAAAGAAAAACTTTTAATAGGCACTTAAAACATGGAACTTCTGATGTCACACTAGAACAATCAAGTAAACTGCGTCTACGGCTGGACTTATTGGTGGCATCTCAAATATATCCTTTTCTATCAAGCGTTGCTGGGAGTTTTTGAATTTCCTGCCACGATATCCCAGCTCCTAAGACTTGGATCGCCGAAATGCCAGAGAGGTAAAGACAAGGGATAACAAGAAAACGCCCGATTTTCGTAGCGCCTTCTAAAGGAAGTCGGAAATGTTTATTTGTGAAGCATTTAATACAAAATAAAGTATTAGAAGTGACCATTGTGCTTTCAAGTTTGTCTGCCCGGATTGGATACATTCTACGCCTTCAGCAGCGTAGTTTCGTTCTATGCACGTGAATTTGCAGATAATAGAATGGGAAAGCAACGGAAGAGAGAGAGAGAGAGGATAGCGGTTTATTATACAACTTTCGTAGCTCTTGGCTAATTTGCAGTTGCAACACATTACATACAAAAATTAGGCACTGTTAAACATAGACGTAAAAAAAAGGCACGAATGAATTAGAATAAAGGTTTTCCGCGCACGTATAGGAGTCAGATAGAGTTTCTGTCTGGTTCTGCTGTTTGGTGAGGCGCCTGCGTCTAGGATGTCTCGATGGGTTGGGTTTGAAAGCAATGCTTTTCCAAACCTCAAGATGAGATCGCACAATCTTTGTTCTAGGCACTCAGGTCAGTAGTGTGTACTACTGAAGGGCCCCACACAGGGCAAGCATACTCCAAGACTGGTCGCACATAGGAAAGATAGGCACGGAGGAGACTATTGACATCGCAACCGAAGCGAAGCATTTTAGACAGTGTTTGAAGGGAGGCGTTACCCTTCCTAATTACACAGTCAACACGTGCGGCGAAGGAGCAGTCTCTGCAGAAAATGACTCAATTCAATTTTATTTTCAAAACCGATACAACGGTCAAGCCGATTTGGTGGTTCTCGTCCATATTAACACTAATTATATACAAAAGATAACTCTACACTAGTTTGGGTAGAACAAGGACTTGTCAAACATAGCACAAAATATTCAAAGCGGGAACAAAACTTCTTAGGTTACGAGTCGTTGTATGTTTAATTGGCTGCAATTTGGGTATTGGCTGGGCTACCACTCTCTCAGACCTTACTCTTACCGCTGAAAAATCTGGGGGGAGGATATCACGTAGGGCTGGTGTATTCAAGATTTTAGTTCCGAACACTAACGAAAGTTCTTCACGGCGCTTCAACAGGGTTTCTAAATTATAAGTATTAAGGAGGTCTATATACGGTACTTTAGGGGACTTGGAAACTACACGGAGGGCTCTAAACTGTATCCTGTCAAGCGAATCAGACTGTTCACGAGTAATTTCAAAGTGCCACACGGGGCAACAGTATTCCAGAAGTGGGCGTATGAAAGAAAGATAAACTCTTAGGAGATACTTTGGTGGATAATACTTGATAACGGGATAATACTTTAAGGGAACGGAGGGACATGTTACCTCATCTTAGCATAACTTCAGTCTATCCCACTTCAGATCCGCCGTTATGTGAACTCCCAAGAGTTTAAGTCCCTTAACATGCTGAGAGTGGGGGGGGGGGTAAAGTCTCTTTTTAGGGGATTCAGCCGAAGAATTTTCGACTTGGCGGCGTTAATAGTGAGATTGGACTCGTTACACTGGGAATTTAGTTCGTCAAAAATTTCGCCAGCAAACTGCGCTATAGGAGCATTGCCCTCAACTGAAAGGAAACAAGAGCTACGAGCTCATATGACACTTGTTACGAGTAGGCACGGCTCGGTTATGTCAATGATATATCTAGTGTTTGCTAGGTGTCTTCCCACCAAGTTTCATCTCGATCCCTCCACTCATAGCGTTTTCCAATATTTCCGGTTCTCCCCTCCAGCTCCCCCAAAAGTCACCGGATCCGGTCCGGATTTTAAGTGGGTCGTCTGAGGCATGAGGCCTTTCCAAATATCAAGTTCCATCGAGATCCGATCACCCGTTCAAAAGTTATAAATACCTCAAGATTCCGGATTCCCCCTCCCTCCACTTCCCCGACAGTGCCCGAATCGGCTCGGTCATGTCAATGATGTATCTAGTGTTTGCTAGGTGTCTTCCCACCAAGTTTCATCCTATCCCTCCACTCATAGCGTTTCCCATGATTTCCGGTTGCCCCCTCCAGCTCCCCCAAAAGTCACCGGATCCGGTCCGGATTTTAAGTGGGTCGTCTGAGGCATGAGGCCTTTCCAAATATCAAGTTCCATCGAGATCCGATCACCCGTTCAAAAGTTATAAATACCTCAAGATTCCGGATTCCCCTCCCTCCACTCCCCCCACAGTGCCCGAATTGGCTCGGTTATGTCAATGATGTATCTAGTGTTTGCTAGGTGTCTTCACACCAAGTTTCATCTCGATCCCTCCACTCATAGCGTTTCCCAAGATTTCCGGTTGCCCCCTCCAGCTCCCCCCAAAAGTCACCGGATCCGGATTTTAAGTGGGTCGTCTGAGGCATGAGATCGTTCCAAATATCAAGTTTCATCAGGATCCGGTCACCCGTTCAAAAGTTATAAATACCTCAAGATTCCGGATTCCCCTTCTCTCCATTCCCCCGACAGTGCCCGAATCGGCTCGGTCATGTCAATGATGTATCTAGTGTTTGCTAGGTGTCTTCCCACCAAGTTTCATCTCGGCCCCTCTACTCATAGCGTTTCCCAAGATTTCCGGTTGCCTCCTCCAGCTCCCCCCAAAAGTCACCGGATCCGGTCCGGATTTTAAGTGGGTCGCCTGAGGCATGAGGTCTTTCCAAATATCAAGTTCCATCGAGATCCGATCACCCGTTCAAAAGTTATAAATACTTCAAGATCCGGATTCCCCCTCCCTCCACTCCCCCCACAGTGCCCGAATCGGCTCGGTTATGTCAATGATTTATCTAGTGTTTGCTAGGTGTCTTCACACCAAGTTTCATCTCGATCCCTCCACTCATAGCGTTTCCCAAGATTTCCGGTTGCCCCCTGCAGCTCCCCCCAAAAGTCACCGGATCCGGTCCAGATTTTAAGTGGGTCGTCTGAGGTATGAGGTCTTTCCAAATATCAAGTTCCATCGAGATCCGATCACCCGTTCAAAAGTTATAAATACCTCAAGATTCCAGATTCCCCCTCCCTCCACTCCCCCCACAGTACCCGAATCGGCTCGGTTATGTCAATGATGTGTCTAGTGTTTGCTAGGTGTCTTCCCACCAAATTTCATCTCGATCCCTCCACTCATAGTGTTTCCCAAGATTTCCGGTTGCCACCTCCAGCTCCCCCCAAAAGTCACCGGATCCGGTCCGGATTTTAAGTAGGTCGTCTGAGGCATGAGGTCTTTCCAAATACCAAGTTCCATCGAGATCCGATCACCCGTTCAAAAGTTATAAATACCTCAAGATTCCGGATTCCCCCTCCCTTCACTCCCCCCACAGTGCCCAAATCGGCTCGGTTATGTCAATGTTGTATCTAGTGTTTGCTAGGTGTCTTCCCACCAAGTTTCATCTCTATCCCTCCACTCATAGCGTTTCCCAAGATTTCCGGTTGCCCCCTCCAGCTCCCCCCAAAAGTCACCGGATCCGGTCTGGATTTTAAGTGGGTCCTCTGAGGCATGAGGTCGTTCCAAATATCAAGTTTCATCGAGATCCGATCATCCGTTCAAAAGTTAAAAATACCTCAAGATTCCGGATTCCCCCTCCCTCCACTTCCCCGACAGTGCCCGAATCGGCTCGGTCATGTCAATGATGTATCTAGTGTTTGCTAGGTGTCTTCCCACCAAGTTTCATCCTATCCCTCCACTCATAGCGTTTCCCATGATTTCCGGTTGCCCCCTCCAGCTCCCCCAAAAGTCACCGGATCCGGTCCGGATTTTAAGTGGGTCGTCTGAGGCATGAGGCCTTTCCAAATATCAAGTTCCATCGAGATCCGATCACCCGTTCAAAAGTTATAAATACCTCAAGATTCCGGATTCCCCCTCCCTCCACTTCCCCGACAGTGCCCGAATCGGCTCGGTCATGTCAATGATGTATCTAGTGTTTGCTAGGTGTCTTCCCACCAAGTTTCATCCTATCCCTCCACTCATAGCGTTTCCCATGATTTCCGGTTGCCCCCTCCAGCTCCCCCAAAAGTCACCGGATCCGGTCCGGATTTTAAGTGGGTCGTCTGAGGCATGAGGCCTTTCCAAATATCAAGTTCCATCGAGATCCGATCACCCGTTCAAAAGTTATAAATACCTCAAGATTCCGGATTCCCCTCCCTCCACTCCCCCCACAGTGCCCGAATTGGCTCGGTTATGTCAATGATGTATCTAGTGTTTGCTAGGTGTCTTCACACCAAGTTTCATCTCGATCCCTCCACTCATAGCGTTTCCCAAGATTTCCGGTTGCCCCCTCCAGCTCCCCCCAAAAGTCACCGGATCCGGATTTTAAGTGGGTCGTCTGAGGCATGAGATCGTTCCAAATATCAAGTTTCATCAGGATCCGGTCACCCGTTCAAAAGTTATAAATACCTCAAGATTCCGGATTCCCCTTCTCTCCATTCCCCCGACAGTGCCCGAATCGGCTCGGTCATGTCAATGATGTATCTAGTGTTTGCTAGGTGTCTTCCCACCAAGTTTCATCTCGGCCCCTCTACTCATAGCGTTTCCCAAGATTTCCGGTTGCCTCCTCCAGCTCCCCCCAAAAGTCACCGGATCCGGTCCGGATTTTAAGTGGGTCGCCTGAGGCATGAGGTCTTTCCAAATATCAAGTTCCATCGAGATCCGATCACCCGTTCAAAAGTTATAAATACTTCAAGATTCCGGATTCCCCCTCCCTCCACTCCCCCCACAGTGCCCGAATCGGCTCGGTTATGTCAATGATTTATCTAGTGTTTGCTAGGTGTCTTCACACCAAGTTTCATCTCGATCCCTCCACTCATAGCGTTTCCCAAGATTTCCGGTTGCCCCCTGCAGCTCCCCCCAAAAGTCACCGGATCCGGTCCAGATTTTAAGTGGGTCGTCTGAGGTATGAGGTCTTTCCAAATATCAAGTTCCATCGAGATCCGATCACCCGTTCAAAAGTTATAAATACCTCAAGATTCCAGATTCCCCCTCCCTCCACTCCCCCCACAGTACCCGAATCGGCTCGGTTATGTCAATGATGTGTCTAGTGTTTGCTAGGTGTCTTCCCACCAAATTTCATCTCGATCCCTCCACTCATAGTGTTTCCCAAGATTTCCGGTTGCCACCTCCAGCTCCCCCCAAAAGTCACCGGATCCGGTCCGGATTTTAAGTAGGTCGTCTGAGGCATGAGGTCTTTCCAAATACCAAGTTCCATCGAGATCCGATCACCCGTTCAAAAGTTATAAATACCTCAAGATTCCGGATTCCCCCTCCCTTCACTCCCCCCACAGTGCCCAAATCGGCTCGGTTATGTCAATGTTGTATCTAGTGTTTGCTAGGTGTCTTCCCACCAAGTTTCATCTCTATCCCTCCACTCATAGCGTTTCCCAAGATTTCCGGTTGCCCCCTCCAGCTCCCCCCAAAAGTCACCGGATCCGGTCTGGATTTTAAGTGGGTCCTCTGAGGCATGAGGTCGTTCCAAATATCAAGTTTCATCGAGATCCGATCATCCGTTCAAAAGTTAAAAATACCTCAAGATTCCGGATTCCCCCTCCCTCCACTCCCCCCACGGTGCTCGGATCGGGGAAGTGACTATTTCCAACTTAATCATTTGGGGTCCCTGATACGCCTGCCAAGTTTTATCGTCCTAGCTTATGTGGAAGTGCCCGAACTAGCAAAACCTGGACAGACCGACGGACGGACAGAAATTGCGATCGCTATTGTACACACAAGTGTGTACAAAAATACAGCAACGATGAAGAAGAAACCGGCCAGAAGAAACGGATGGTACAAATCTTGAAGAAACAGATAAACCGCTGTCTATTTTTTTTTCCACGCCCAATTTCGTGCAGTCTTTAGTTTTTGTTCAGAAGAAATCAGAATCATGTATAAACTTTGGCTGAAGGACATGGGACAGCTGAATAACGACTCAATCGTCATAGCATTAAAACTAGACTTAACACTCGATATATTCCTTCAAGATTTCAGGCATCCCTTCCAGGTTGAAGCAGAGAGGACCAGCCAGAAATGAACTAACCAGAATATGGGAACTAAACACGGGACTATGGAAACGGGTCGGTATTTATATATCTGAGTTGATGGAGTGTCAGAACTGTGAACTGATACGGAAAATGCGTCATTTCCAAGTCGATCATGTCTTTCATTTGATGGACAAGATGATGACATTTTCGTGGTCAATTTAAAAACTTTGTTGTTGGCTTACCCGCCAACAGGACCTCCAGTTCCTTAATGCCTAGAAGGCCCAGAGTCTGTGTTTCCCTAAGTAGAAGCCTGGATTTTAGTCAGTCCAGTACTTACCACTTATTTTCTGGGCTTCTTGTAAGGCTGCTCTAAACTCGCCCCCAGGGGCCATCCCAAGCATTTTTGTAGTCTGAGCAGAAACTTTGAGGAAGAGGATGTAGACAATGCCCTTGAAGACACCATGCCTTTTCACAGACTGGGAAATCACCTGTGGGAATGAAGAAGGAATATTAAACACAGACCGAGTAATTACATAATGACCTAGCTGCTACTTTAAGGGAACTCACAGGCAGAAAAGAGATGTCGCATAAGAGACATGCATGATTCAGCTTTTGATCCACAGCCAAAGATTAACGTGATTCTAAATTAGTGAACCTTTATGGAAAATATTTGTTGAGTGTTTTGAAATTATTTTATATTTCTTTATCCTTTTTTACTGCACTTACGCCCTTCAAACTATTCAATTTTAACTGTCTTCCTTCCCTCTTCGCTCCCGACTGCCAATCTCGGAGCATGGTCCACTCCTGGAACCTGTTCCGAAGGTCCTGCTCCCCCCGTGTTCGCCAACGGCCATTCAGCAACAAAGCCGTTCCTCTGTGGAACGGCCTTTCTCAATCAGCTATGATCAGCCAGGCACATGAGGTGTTCAAAAGCAGCTCGAAGAAGACTAGCGCGCGCAACCGTGGAGAGAGGACTGGCGCGCCCCAGAAGCAATAGCCAGGAAATAACCATCTCAGCTGCAAGCTATTTATTGGAATACTACATCTGTACTTGCAAGCGCAATTCAAGAATTGCGTTTTTGCTGATACCATTGTATCTGTTACCACGGTCTAAAGTCGTTTTTGCAGTTATCGTGGTATCTGGCCAGTTATCGTGGAATCAGATATTCAGATACTACGGTCCAACCGTAGTAACTGGTCGTGGTATCTGAAAAGTCATCTCGTTTTCATCAAATTTTGTCAGATTGGTGAGAAAGAAGCTTAGTGATGTAACTGGATATCTGTTTTTCTTTTGGGATGACTTCGAAACGTGCATTTCGGCAATAGTCGTTTTTGCAGAGCACCGTGTATCAGATACCACGATAACTGCTAAAACGACTAATCGCAGATCCAGCTACCGTGGTAACAGATACCATGGTATCAGCAAAACACAGCTAAGGTAATACTCCGACAAACCTCATAATCGATTTTCTCTGCTTCTTCCAGCAATCTCTTCTCGTCCAGTTGTAAAATATGGCTCCTGCTTGGGCAAAGCTCCACCATAACTATGCTTGGATTGACAGATTGTATTGTCTTGACTACATCGTTAATACTGTCTTTGCTGAAGTGAGCTGTTCCAATCAAGTAAACTGGAACTCCAAAACGATCCAACACAGTAACTGTTTCAGGCAGTGTTGTTGGTGCAGGTGTCAAAACCTGGGAGCCTGGGTCTGTCTCTGTCATGGCAGTAACCTAGAATTACATTTGAACTTACAATTCAGCAGTTTCATAGCCATAGGCGTTACTAGCCAAAATGTTTGGGGGGGGGGGGAAGAATTTACCGACTGGCTGGATATATTTACCGACTTTTTCTGCGGAAAAAACGACTGTTTTTAACAACAAAAATGAAATCAGGATTACAGGTTTGTTTCTTTCCCCGAAGTTGAACAAGAGGATTGGAAGCCTGACGAGGACCCTTGCCAAGAAGGGCCAAAATATCGTTTATGAAAAATCTTAGCTGACGTATCCGTAGAAAACATTGCTGGAATAAATTTACACAACCTGGAACCTAGCCTAAAAAGGTTGGAAGGAAATTTCATTGATAGATATACAGATAGATAGATAGATAAATCTTTTTATTCGCCGAAAACTGATCGTGGCTCACGCCAAATTTGTTCGGTATAGTCATGGGTATAAATGAACGCACATATAATAGGCCTGCGCATATACGGCTAGAACGGTCATAATAACATGATAAATTTAAACTAGCAGCTCAGCTTATGCTTCGTTGTACAACTTTAAAAATGAAGGGACAAAACTCTTTGCAAACCTCTGGTGGGCACATTTAATTGGCTGCAACTTTTCAACCGTAGAAGCTACCTTGCAAGGGAGCCTTTTTGACAGCTTTTCAGAAGAGAAAATATTTGTGTGGATCGGATGATTCAGCGATTTGACACCAAACTCCATGCAGAGTTTCAGCCTTCGTTCATGTCAGGAGGTGATTTCGAATTTACGTAGTAACTCTTCATAGGACCTCTCGGCCACCTTTGACGCTATGATTAGAGCTCTTTTTTGAATCTTCTCAATTCTGGCAGTCTGTTCGACCGTGAGGCCAAAATGCCAAACAGGGCATTTTGGCATTTGGCATTTTTCAGCATTTGGCATTTGGCATTTTTCAGTATTCCGGATAAATGAAATGTAAATTCGGAGCTCTTTTTTGAATCTTCTCAATTCTGGCGGTCTGTTCGACTTGATCTTCGCTAACAAGCTTAACATTACTTTCTTCTGTCGAAAATTCTGCAGTTTCATTTCCATCCAGCGGAGGTAGTGATTGGACATTTTTGGCAAGGTGGCAATTTAACTGATTTGCGACGGTTGCATCATCAGCATCAAGATTAAAATCAACAACAGAAGGTGTTTTCCCACACATTCGCTTAATTTTCTTTGTACCATTTACTACTATTTGATTCAAATAAACAATGAATTTTTTCATTATAATAACCAGAGGCAGCCTTTCTAGTCATCTTGTGATGCAAAATATGGCACTACGCGTGTTGTCTGGGGATAGAAATAGAACGTCGGTAAGATCACGATACGTGCAGTTAAATATTATTCCTTTGTCTGGGCTTGGAAAATTTTACCGTGCATTATTTATGTTTAAGTATTTTTCGAACCAGGTTCCCAATTGTTTCCTGAATATGTTTATTTCAGGAGGTGCTATACATAATTATCCAACGCGTAATGCTAGTGACATACGAATGCCACAGGTTGTTAGCACAAGGTCACTATTTTCACTACGTCATGCTGGGCCGATTGTATGGAATATATTGCCAGAATCGTTAAGAAGGTCAGAGAATTTGTGTGAGTTCCGTCGAGATCTTAAAACCCTTTGTCTTCACCAATATGAGTTTTAAATTGTTTTATGTTGATTTGAGTCGTTCTCAGGTTGGCCCAGATTCCGTTATGTTTATTTAATCATTTATTCTTTATTTATTTATTTGGTTTTGTTTGTTTTTGGAGACGGGATTTTGGAGTGTATAGATTTTTTGTTTGTTGGGTGTTCGACCAGGAACCGAGTAAGTGTTTTGTTTATTTTTTTCTTTTCTCTTCCTCTCTTTTTCTTATTTCTTTATTTATTATAGTGTTATGTAGGTTAATCTCTCAAAGGGGGTTTGTTAAACCTCTTAACAAGTGTAAACTTCTAGAGGGTTTTGTAGTTCTTAGTATTTTTTTCCAATAAACCCCATATATAATCTAATCTAATCTAGCCATCTTTCGAATTTTGTTTCTGAGTTTATTAGCTTGTTCTCTTTTACCATTCCTCACAAGCTGTCTCTTGTAACGGATTAGATCTTTGATTTCTTGCGTGATAAAAGGAAGGTCAGTGTTGCAATGTTTAAACGTTTTTCAGGAAAAAATTCTTAATATTTTTGTCGGAGTTTTTCCTGCAGGATACTTGCTTTTTCATCACTTGAAGTGGCGTTCATTCATTCAGTCCAAGTCTCCTCTATTTAATTTTATATGACGGTAGAGGGGACCACTTTAACATGTAATGGTAACATCCGCCAAGTGGGGGAAGAACTTGTCGTTCATCATAATATTCAGAGAAATTTGTGAATATCACACAAAGATTTGTATTGCCCTTTGTTGTCGCAAACTTAACAAATTGTTTTAACCCGGGATTTTTAAGAAGATACTAAATTTTTAAATCGTTCTTGTCCCCGGTCAAACAAATTCCAACATTTGGGTATTTACAAGTTATGAAGTCAGCACATAACTCTAGCTTTTCTGCAAATCGCTTTTTCTCAGAACTTGTAAGACTGGGCGAACAGTAAAATACACCTAGAGCTATTACGACCTTGGAAGCTTTTTAGGCTGGACCAGAACAAGGAACAATCCCAGAACAATCCTAACAAGGTCCTCACTGTCAAGAAGGACACCCGGAGTGATCCAGGACCTGTTTTGGACTGCACAGAAATTTCGATTTAAGGTTTTCAGGCCAAGTTCGAGATCATATAAATATGAGGTAGTACAGTAGAGGTATGCTTATGTAAAAAGTTACTTTAATGGGAACAGTTTAGTTTTGAGCTAAATAGTAGAATGAAGATGCAAAATACCTATACAGGTGTTTTCAGGTGCCATTAATTACCTACTTTGGCTAGGCCTAACTGGTAGTTAAACACAGCAAGTGCATGGAAATGGCAAAGTCCACTGTCAACAAAAGTTCACATAAGCATACCTCTACTGTACCCTTGACTTCAGCCACTGCCTAAATCCAGCACTGTAGAAAACACATGACTTGCCCATGAGCTCCATGCAGAGGCGTTACTAGCCAAAATGTATGGGGGGGGACGAGGCATTTACCGATTGGCTGGTAATGTTTACTGACTTTTTCTGCAGAAAAATAACTGTTTTCAACAACAAAAATGACATTTCTGAAAAAATCAACTGATTTTCAGAAAAAACGACTAATTGGCGAAAAATCAACTAATTTTCAGAACAATCAACTGTTTTCAGCAAAAAATCAACTTTTTGAAGAAAAACCGCGGCGCTTCTCGTCCACTCTGTTATTTTTTAGCGACAGGATTGGGGAGGCCCCCCCCCCCCCCCGTCGTGACGTCCTTGACTCCATGTATAGAGATCAAATAACCTACATGTTCAGCAATATTTACAAATTACATGTACAGACATTAAATAAGCTTAGTATAACACTTTAAATAGTTGAGAAATCAAGCTTATATGAACTTTTGACAAGGAAATGTCCAAACTCCCGGTCCAGATTTTTGGGTAAGTTAGCCTACACCAAACTTTGGTTGTGGTAGGCTATATGCACAGTTTGGTATACCCTGCCCTAAATCAGACCCTAACAAACTAAATACTTAGGAATGGTTGTTTCTGAACCTCACTCGAATCATCAACACTTAAAAGGTACACAGTAGCTACCCCCATAAAAAAAAACTCAAGGTTTGTGGCAGACTCCAGGCATACTCTACTAGCCTACATTAACAACCGTAGGCCAATCAAGCTAGTGCCAAATTAGTAATAATACCCAGATGGCACTTTACACAAGGGCCTTATACAGTGACCAATAAACCAGAAACAGTTTTCTTTTTCGAAAAAATAAGCTTAGACACTGTAGGTCACAGGTCACAGAAGGTTCTAGGTCACAGAAGCCGGCCATAGGAACAGTTTTTCCCTGTTAAAATTAAATATTTGGTTTTCACCATGAGACCCTGTCCTGACCCTGTCTTGTGGGTCCTGATTTGTCTACGTGGCTCCAACAAGGGAGTCCTACACAGTCATACACAAATCCTCAATTTTTGGGCACGGTGCCCCAACGTTTGGGCATGCCTGGACGTATGGGCATGGTGCCCATACGTTACGGCACCATGCCCTGAAGTATGGGCATGGTACCCCTGTGAAATTTGGTTAAACTGACACTGGCTACATACCTAAATAGGGCCTTCTTCCTGTCCTAGATCAAAAGATACCTGATTTCACTGTCTATCCAACCTCATTTTCCAATTTCCAAAATGTTAGAGCACTTTCAAGATACAGAGAGTTTTGTGGAGGCCACTTCTTTCCCAGTGGGTTTACCCTATCCTTTTACAGGTAGTTGCCACTAGCTTACTTAATCCTTTTCCATGTTGTCAAAAAGTCAAAAGTCAGAGTAAAAACAGTTAAAAAAAAAATAACTCAAAATAAATACAATAAAAGGCAAACAATCTGAAGGAAATATTTGCTCCAGTGAACAGATTGAAAAGCTTGCCTCATTCATGCTACCTAGCAGCAATTTTCTGGAAAAGGATAGGATAAGCCCACTAGAAGAGAAGTGGCCTCCAAAAAACTCTAGGTATCTTGGAAGTGCTCTAACATTTTGTAAATTGGAAAATGAGGTTGGATAGAAAGTAAAATCAGGTATCTTTTGATCTAGGACAGGGAGAAGGCACTATTTAGGTATGTAACCAGTCTCAGTTTATCCAAATTTCACAGGGGTACAGGAGTGTTGCATGAAGCTGCCCTTACTATGGCACCACCCACCCCCCAATTGGCCATGGTACATGATCCTGCCACCTTGGATCATGAAGCTGCCACCCCCAGAAAAATCATGCAAATTCCAAGAAAACAGCAAATTTTGTTATTTGCAAAAGGTCAAGGAACCTCTCTGACCTAACAGCTGGCCCCTAACTTCACCATGTAGCAAAATACTATTTTTAGCAAAGTGGGCGACTTCATGATCACTTGGGTGCCTATATTCTTTCGTGTTTTCCAGCTTAGCCTTGAACAATTACAAGTAAACTATGGTACCAGCAGAAAGTGAAGGTTCTAAGCTTCCTTTCAGGATACTCCACTGAATTTTATCTCAACCTTTACTCTTTTTCCTCATTTCCCAAAAATAGGAGTTTAGGGTGGCGGCTTCATGCAGCACTCCTGTACCATGCCCATGCTCCAGAGCATGGTGCTCCAACGTATGAATACCATGCCCATACGTTCGGGCATGCCCAGACGTTGGGGCACCATGCCCAAAAATTGAGGATTTGTGCATGACTGGTCCTACACTTCTAAATTAGCCTATATTGAAAAAAATTGGGAAGGAAGGTTGGAACAAGTCCCTTGTGTAAAGTGCCATCTATATTACTAATTTCTGTTACTTGGGGAAGTGAACTGATTAGATGAATTTGCCCTCGGGCAGGATCGCTGTTCCTATGGCCGGCTTCTACCTGACTATTGTAGTGGTTTGCAAACTCTGTTCACAAGCCCCTCGGTAGCTCAAATGGTAGAGCGCCTGCCTTGTAAGCAGAGGGTCCTGCGTTCAAATCCCGGCTGAGGAGCATTTTTATCTTTCAGTTTACTACTTACAAAATGTCAAATTACCTTATCTGAAGAGTAAACTTTCAATGCTGAGGCCTAAGAAAACTCGGAACCAAGTTAACAGTTAAGTTGCACAGTACAGATAACATCAGCCACTGGTTTCTTTCTATCTGACCAAGTGGTTGGCCAGGGGGACAACAAACAACCTGCGAACTGAGAGCGTGTTCCACCCTTCTAACAATAGTTACTATTTCCGTTCCATCCCCACGAAAAGTTACTACGCTGACCGCTCCAACCTTGTCGGAATAGTAACTAATAGTTACTATTTGCTTACCGTGCTCGGGAGCGTAGTAATTACGCATCTCTGTAACGTGATTGGTCGGCATCGCCCTTGGCGTGAACTTCTGCTGGAAATAGAAAAATCGTTCCAGCCTTGACGGCAAAAAAACAGAATTCGTGACGTCATGCGTAGTAACTACGGTAAGTAGGATGGAGCACGCTCTGAGACACCAAAAAACGAGCGGAACTACGGGCAAAAAAGCGTAGTCGGCAACGTGGGATTTCCTATACGGAACTTCTTACAGTGGCGGACTAGTTGGAACACAAACAAAGTTCCTATACGAATTTTTCTGGGAGCCAGTAGTCGGCAACGCCGGCTTTTCCTATAGGAAATTTTTATAGTTGCCAACTAGTTGGCTAGTGACCGTGAGGTGTATATGTCTAATTGGATATTTAGATTTTGTGTATTTATACGACAATTTCTTAAATTTTCCAACACCCAAAAAGTTAGTTTTTGAAAAGTATAATTCCCATTTATTCATCCTGATTCCTAAAAATTGTATTTTACTGTAATCATCAACAAAACTATACATAATATGAAAAGCTGCCGAAAACAAAGTAAAGTGTGATCAGGGCATAAGATGACTCGCAAAGTCTGTGCAAAACAAAAAAGGTATTCCCAGTATTTCGTTCCTAGTCATTGCAACGAAAATTACTCATTAAAACTAAACGGTAGACCATGATAGTTTTTAACTTCGTTTTCAGCAGCTTTTCGGATTATGTACACCATTTTGTAATTCTTCTAGTTCTAATGAAGTTTTGTTCATGCATAGATTCCTTGCTTTTCGAAATGTGAAAACAAAACTTTAGGAGATAAGCTACTGTCTGAGCGACATCTCTTCGTGAGGAAAAGATCGAGTTTTGAGATCTAAATTTTATTCAGATAGAAAAATGTGAAGCTGTCAAGTTTGGAAATTTGTCCCTGAAGTTTGAACTGATAGGGCCTGTTTCGGCGCCAACCAATGTACTTCGGTTCAGAGTAACCAGTGTTTTCGCGACTTTCGGTTCTGATGAACCGGTGTTTTTGCGTCGACCAGAATTTGGTTCGGAGATCGGTTCCGATCTTCGGTCAGGAAATTTTGGAACGGTTATCGTTACCGTTCACGATTCTTGGTTCTGATTCAGCTTCACCGTCATCAACTAGAAAATAAAAACAAAGGCGGAACAGCAAATAGAAAAATGTTCTAAAGTTAAAATAAGAACGTACATAGTCCAAAATATAAATTGAATATTTTATTGATTCTTAATTTTAATTTTTAAGTTTAATTTTATTTTTAATTTTTAGTTTCAATTTTAATTTTAATTTTGATTTACAATTTTCAGTTTTTAATTTGTAATAATAATAAAAAATAATAGTAACAAAAAAATTAAAAATAAAACTGAAAATTGTAATTAAAAATAAAAATTAAAAGTAAATATTCCTTCAGCCCAAGCTGACTGCGAGTCTGATCGTAATTATCGTTTTTCCGACTTGAGTGGCTTTGACCCTGAACAGGACCCTTGCCAAGAAGGGCCGAAATATAGCTCTGATAAAATTCAGCTGACGTATCCGTTTCTCACTGTCAAATATGATCGCACTCAGCTTGAGCTAAAGGAATGTTTAATTTAAATTTTTAATTTTTAGTCTTAATTTTAATTTTTAATTACAATTTCCAGTCAGTTTTGCCTTTCATTTATTCTTTTGCTATTATTACTATGATTTTGTATCATCGTGACAGATACAGCCTAACATAAAACCCAGTCAGCTGCTGATATAGATCCAGTTGCAGCTACAAATTCTTCCTCCATCTTTATTATCAAATATCTTTCTTCATCACGTCATCGTCTTAAAATTTGAAACGTGTTTTCGCGTAATTTTCAATGTTTTGGGAGAACCGGTTTTTGGTTACGATAAAAAACTGTTTTCGCGACAACCGGTTACCGGTTTCCGCTGAACATCGGTTGGCGCCGAAACACACCCATAGCTTGTTCAGACGGGACTGAAATAAGCGCGTAAACAGCGGCTGATCTGTTCAGACGACGGATCAACTATTTGGGGTTGACGGGAGAATTAAAAAGAAAAACCTAATTCTGAATGTTCTTTTTGTTTGTAACAAAATATATAAAATTAACACAAATATCTTGTGAGTTTGTCAAAGTCAAATATAGTTGATTTGTAGTCTTTAGAGTAGATAAAAGCCATAAATCGAATATTGACAGATCTGTGACAGATTTCAGGTGACTAGGTAAATTTCAAGTTAAAAAGCAAATAAAGTTAATTTAAATATTTTTGTTTATAAAACTGAACATCAAATATAACTAATAATAAATATAAATAATACGAGAACAGAATGCAGTCATTTAGTGGTGTTCAGTCACTTTTCAGTGAAGGTTGAATTGAAAAATTATTCAAATTACTGTATTATCTAAGAAAAACATTTATCAGACATAAACAGAGCATACGCTATTGAAATTAGAAAATTATTCTACCTTTTTTTCGAAATCATTTAGTAATCCTTGTATGCTAAACTAAAAAATCATGTTATGTTCACATTGCTCTGACAGAATTTGAACTGGATTGACCTAAAACTTGCCGAGCTTGGCTAATTCCCCTAATTACAGTCTGTTTACAGTCCCTAGAGTCATCAAAGGTCACATTCCAAAGGATTTAGTTTATCCCGATCGGTGACCGCGACGAAAATAAGCGCCTATTTGGAAAATCAGCGGCTGATTTTTGGAATTTTTTCAACCGCTATTTACGCGCGTAAATCAGCCGCTGATCGAGAATCGGCCGCTGTTTCAGCCCCGTGTGAACAAGCTATGAGGTAAGCTCAAGAGCCTTGACATAGGCATAGGTTAACCATAGAGCTTGTAGCAGGTTACAATATCTAGAAAGTTGTTGAAGAAGGAGTGCAGTGCAGCTGACTTGTCGGTGATGATGAAACCCCTAAACACTTGCTTAAAGTTGGGTTTTCTTTTAATGCCAAAGCCAAGCTCATTCATCTCTCACTTCTGTCTATAATACCCTTTGTTGAAATTATCCAAGCATGCATAAGTGATCAGACTAATCACCCCATTAGCCAGCCATTGCATGACACGTATTTACCCTAAACTTTTGCTCTTCTTGCATTCCAATTCCCTGCTAATTCCTTGTACTGTTGCATCCATTTTGTATCAGATACTGTCAGAGGGGTTACTACTGGGTTACGAGCTAAAATGTTTGGTGGGGGACGAGGCATTTACAGACTGGCTGGTAATTTACCGACTTTTTCTGTAGAAAAACGACTGTTTTCAACAACAAAAATTACATTTTTGAAAAAAAGTCAACAAATTTTCAGAAAAAATGACTGTTTACGAAAAAACTCACCTGTCTTGAAGAAACATTGTGGTGCTTTGCACAGACTTGGTTATGGTTTACCGACTAGCCGACAGTATCGTGGGTGGGGGGGCATCCCTCCTCCCTCCCCCAGTTGTTTGTTGTGATGCCCCTGGATACTGTACTACAGTTAATGTAATATCTGCTAAACTAGTCCCCAGCTAGGGCCATGCAGTATAGAGGGTTGTAAAGCTAGGGTATCCTACTTTACCAGTACTTTACAGTAGAGGTTGCTATGCTTAGGGTAACTAAAATTGCAATAAATTTCCCCAAGCAGATAGAAGAAAACTCTCATCAAATGATCATTCATTGTAAAACTGGCTTACTTACTAGTATGTGCCACCTTTCTACTTTGAAGCAGATGGTCATAACAGTATTTTTTCCAAACCATAGTAGCATTTCTCAATTTCCAAACACCAAGAGATCTGAAAACCGTTTGTGATACCAATGTTCGGAACCCATGTTCCAGTTCCCGAATTTTTCATCTCAGTTACCAAATTTAGAATCACAGTAATTGAAGGTTAGCTGCGTTCTTTGTCGTCTGTTCCAATCGTCATTTTACTTCAAGCATATTTTTTATAAGGCCGTACTAAGGTGAACTGCAGAGAGTAAGATGTTTTTCTTTGTACGGTGGAACTGCCATCGGTATTTTGGTTTGGTAATTAGGAGCGAATTCTCAATTTTCTCAATTTTTTTTTAACTTGTTAACCAAGTATGCCTTTTTTCCAACAGGTATTTAATGCACATCCTTCTGTGACAGACGGTCAGTTAAATTACAATAATCTTCACACAGAAAATTAGTGGCTGAAATGGGAGGGTGATAGAAGTCGTATCAGCCTCCAGAGATGATGATTTTAAGTCATCAGCCTCCAGAGAGGATGATATGAAGTTATTAGCCTCCAGAAAGGATCTATGTTTGACAAAGCTGTAACACAAGGCCTACTGAACACTCAAGGTCTACTTAATTTCTGGTCTTCACCTGACTTCGTCCATGGTATGGACCAAGCACAGTAAACCAAAATGATTGATTCAGAATCTCGGATCATGGAAACTGGAACCACTTGGTCAAGGAATTATAAACACTACTGATAAGTCGTTTTTTCGGCAGATTTCGTATGAACTATTTTCCGGGATGAAAACAGATTTGTTGTGGTTTTCAACTCTTTTTCACAGGTAAATTAAATCTTGGCTTGAAACCCACTCCCTCACCTTAAATATTAGGCTACGGGTCCCATCTGGAGCATCCTACTTGGTACTTGTACTTAAAACATAGAAGTACTTGGGACAACACTGCCCCGATCGTTCGTCCCAGATATTCTTCTTGTACGGGTCGAGAACCGAAATTTGTCTTTCGGATCGTAGTCCAGTCTTTCCGCTTTTGTAAAACCCTGAAAGGAAAGAAAAATTACTTGATAAACAATTTATTGGAGTGGTCCTATACGATGAAACCATAGAAACGGTCGGAAACCACCGGAATAGTGACTCAAGGACTTGGTTCGGAACTGAAAGACGCATGCAGCCAGTTTCCGAACGATAGTACACTCGGCCAAAATTGTATAAATATGTTATAGGAAGGGACGCTAGTTCCCCGTCTCAGTTCTAAGCAAGGTTGTTACTAGGCAAGCAATTACAGGAGAAATAAAAACGATGATACTATATTTACAGTATTATTTTCTCGAGCGTCTTCTACGCCATGCGAGTGCATTGCTTTTGACCAAATAGAAACAGACCGAAAAATGCCGATTCACTGGGCAGGACGGTTGCAGTGGGGAGGGGGGTTCCCGTACATCGTGTAACATGGGCCTGAAGAAGACCCTTGCCAAGAAGGGTCGAAATATAACTCTAATATAATGCAGCTGATTTATCCTTTTTGCACTGTCAAACATAACTTGCTGTCATCTTGGGCGGAAGAAATAATTTTTCCCAGAAACAAAATTGTAGTGCAGCAGCTTCATGAAGAAAATTATTTTACACCCGAATTCGAGAAACTGCAACTGCAACTTGTAATCGAGGGGGGGGGGGGGGGGGGTATTTGTTTGATTTTTATTGGCACTCATCAATCAAGCGTTATTTTTAGAGAAAGATGCCCTCTTTCGAATGGTATAAAAATTTATCTTTTAAAAACTTACCAAAACGGAAGCATATGAATTGCAGAAGAGCTCTTTCCAAGTAGGCCTATCAGATTTACTTTCTGGTTCTTTTCTTATTTTTGAGCGCGAGTTGATGGAGGAACGTAACGAAAAGGACAATAATGCACCATTACTCTTTGGTAATAAGCGCGAATTTCAGAATTTTATCCCAGTGTGCAATGAGAAGTTGGAGGTTTCTGATTTTTTTTCCCAAACCAGTAAAACGGTACCAGGGTTGCCAGGGGGGGGGGGGGGGGGGTAGTCAGACCGGATTAACTACGTCCCAAACTTTACCCAGTCAGCTCATTTTCGTGTGTAGGGACGAACAGATGAACGGGCAATCCAGCTTGCTGCAGGCCTCCCGTTCAACAACGCTCCGAGGGCGGCGTTCGGCTGAACGTGAATATTGTGTGGATCTTCCTTCCTTCCAATGTATAGTCGTCGGGATCCACGAACCCTTTCCGACTTCTTCTTCTTCCGAAACTGTGGGTTTCGAATGGACTTCGTTCTTGTGGTTGGGGAGCACTTTGTATCCACTTCACTGAATTAAATCTGAACGTCTGATTCTACAAGGAAGTCGAGGACTTCCTTAAAGACTGCTGACTCCTTGGCTTTCTCCAGTTTCGTCGTGTATTTTAGAGTCTAGACTTTCAGATCTAGGCCGTATAATCTGAAAGTTGAAATCACTTTCTTCCTCTTGGTTGATAGTTCTCTGCATTCAAAGAGGACATGCTGGAGAGATTCTTCCCATATATGACAGAATCTATTAAATGATGATGATGACTGCTTCCATCTGAATAGTTCCTTATTCAGTGATACCACTTGGCTTTTTAGGCGAAAGAACGTAGTACTTGCTTTGCGTGATCTGAAGGGTGATTCCAGCTTTTTGGGGAGGGGTTGCAGTGTCTGGAGTAGTCTGTTTCTTATGACATCTCTGACAGTGAATAATTTGTTGGCAGAAGGGGTTTCTCTATCAGTGGCTTCTTGGGCTGTCTTGTCTGCAACTTCATTTCCACTGATACCGCAGTAACTCGGTATATGCTGGAAAGATGTTTTTACTCCTATTCCTTCTAGGCTCCGGATCTTTTTTCTGATGGATATCAGATCGGTGTCACCTGTCTCCCACTTGATGTTTTGGATCAGTTGCAGTGAGGATTTTGAGTCGCTGAAGACTACGACCTTCTTGGATGTTGGGATGATCTGTATGGGGACATTAAGGGCTAAATCGATGGCTTTCAGTTCTGCTGATAGGATTGATGACCTGTCAGGCAGCTTTGCTGTATCTTTATGTTGTACGCTGGAATGTAGACCCCAGCTGCGCTTTTCTGGTTTCTCACGGAGCCGTCCGTGTAGATCTCCAGGTGATCACAGTATTGCTGGTATTTGAGGAGTAGGAATTCTTGGACAACAGATTGTTGGGGGATCTGGTCCTTCTTGCAGTCTATCATGTTGTCTTCTACATAGATTTTGTTCATAATCCAGGGTGCTGATTCTGGGTAAGGTGTGCAGTCTAGTAGGCTCTCTTCTTTCCAGGAGGTTACGTTTTCTTCGAAGATTCCAAAGGAAGAATTGGGGCGTCTGTTTATGCTACGGACTTTTGGAGTAGAATGTTGCATCAGGAATTTATGGACGATATGATTTTTCCCATACATCTGAATCCTGGTGAAATATTTGACGTTTAGTATCTTCATTCTTTCTTCGATTTTTGGGATGCCTGAAATTTGTTTCAGGCAGTCCACTGGGGTGTGGGGGTGTAAGCCGAATGCAATTCTTATTGCCATATTTTGGATGGTCTCTAAGATTCGTAACTGGCTTATGACGCATGAGCCATACGCTTGTATACCATACTCAAGTTTTCCCCTGATGTAAAGGTTGTAGAACTCTATCAGGCAGTGCGAGCTGTAGCCCCAACTGGTTCCTGCCACACGTTTCATTATAGATACCCTCCGTATCGCAACTGCTTTCACTTCTTGCATGTGCGGTTTCCAAGAGAGTTTTTGGTCAAAGGTAAGTCCTAGGATTTTTGGTGTGGAGCAGACTTCCAGCACCTTTCCTTGTATGCTAATTTGTGGGTTTACAACTGTTCTTCTTCTGTGGAAGACGATAACTTTAGTTTTTTCAACGGAGAGCGGGATGCCTGTTAAAGTCCGGTTTACAAGCGGGATGCCTGTAAACCGGATTAAGTACGTCCCAAACTTTACCCAGTCAGCTCATTTTCGTGTGTAGGGACGAACAGATGAACGGGCAATCCAGCTTGCTGCAGGCCTCCCGTTCAACAACGCTCCGAGGGCGGCGTTCGGCTGAACTTGATTATTGTGTGGATCTTCCCACTCATATGCTCCCATCCATCTGAATGGGCATTTTGGCGCATCTCATCCGTTCAATGACCGATCGATTTTCTCATTTACGCGTGAACGGGATCACCCGTCAAGCTCTACAGCCATCCACGCGAAAACGTTACCTTGGAACCATCCACTCACTGTACAGGTACTGTATCATCTACCACAGGTGGGGGACTCGTCTCGAGACGGCCCCGAGACACCGTTTTCTGGGACTCAGACTCGTCCTTTGTTGATGAGGACTCGTCTGGTCTCGAACTCCGACCGAGTCCCCCGAGTTCAAAGTGAAGTTGACGTCCCCGGGGACCAATTCAAGAGATTGGCCAAGGGATGGTTATGTCTTAACCTTTGCAAGTAGGATTAAGTCAGGCCTTAGGATTAAAATTAGGAACCAGAGGTAATAAGGTTGTAAAGGTTTTTAAAAACTTACAGTTGCAAAAATGAGTGATCCTATGATAGCCGATTTGCCTGCGGGTCGGACGAAAAAGTACAAAAAAGACAGATCAGAGAGAAAAGCCTATACATTTTTTTATTTTCGTATGTTTCGGGAGGGGGGGGGGGACTCGCAGCACCTCTGTCGTCTAGTTACTGTACTTCTATTTCTTCTTTGAAGAATTGCCAAAGTTTAAAAGGCGCAAACACATTTGACAGAAAAACGATTGCCTAAATAGTCACGCTTAAGCTATTTGGGCTAACTTGGTAGCGAAAATAAATCACCGAAAGGTGCAAAAGAAAATTGGATACGGAAGCTGGCGCAAAAATAATTTTGCTACGGTCAGCAGGTGTTCAGAAGAAAGGGGTTATGCAATGCTGTGACTTCGAGCGTGTTCCATCCTACTTACCATAGTTAATACGCATGACGTCACGATTCTGGCTTTTTGCCGTCAAGGCTGGAACGATTTTTCTATTTTCCAGTAGAATATCATGCCGCGGGTGAATCCGACCAATCACGTTACAGAGATCCGTAGTTACTACGCTCCCGAGCGTGGTAAGCAAATAGTTACTATTTCGAGAAGGTTGGAACGGTCAGCGTAGTAACTTTTGGTGAGGTAGGAACGGAAATAGTAACTAATAGTTACTATTTGTAGAAAGGTGGAATACGCTCTTCGTTAGCGAAAACGAATATTACATCGTATAGAGCAATTACAGCTTTCAATCAAGGCCCAATTTCCCGCATTTGATAAGTGTAGAGGCTGGAAAAGAAACAGCGATAATTGCATGCATATATTTCATTCATGGTGGTGGATAATAGCAAGGTATCCTGTAGGCCTACTGCAGAACTTGTTTGTCACTTTATGTTTGAGATGGGAAACTGAAATTCTTAGTAGGCTATTTATAAAACTGGAGTGCCATTTTTTTTGTTAGCCTGTGTGGTTGCTGACCCTCTCGGCCATTTTTTGACTTTCTAATGGGGCCCTCAGCTATCCAGGACAAAGTGATACTCGACGCCATGTTACAAAGATAATGTCTCTCTTCAGGCTCAGAGTTCAGACACACAACTGACCCAGGCTCAAACGCGCCTTGAAGTCATTCGATCGTTGAACAATGTTTAATTTATCTCTGATAAAAAAAGGTTCAGTTTTCATGAGTCAACCTTTGTCGACTGCTACGGCGCAACCAGATGTCACAGCTCTGATGAGAAATTTATTTTTCTTGCTATTTTTCTGTTTGTCCTGGATAGCTACGGGCCCCTTTGGAAGGCAAAGGGGGTCCCTGAGCTGCTGCCCCGCCTCCCAAATGACGCCTTTGATTTCTACTCTACTAAAGGATTTTTTATTTTTTCATCTTACATTTAAGCCCTAGTAGTAGTGACTTTCAGAATATGAGGCTGGCATGACTAGGAAAAGTTCATCCAGGTGCGGAGAATTTGAATTTTAACAAACATGTGTATTTCGTTGGCTATTGAAGCAAAGCTCAGGAGTGTCGACCCAGAAAGTCTTAATGTTGGCAATTCTTAACCATTGTAGCCTAGTGCTAAGTATTTTAAACACAGAAGTACATGCACATAGTGGTACCACAAATCCGAAAGAAAAGATTCATTATATGAAATTCGATTATCTATGGAGCAACAAAGGAACATATTTTCGTCTGGTCTTAAAATCGATTTAGATGAATCGGTCCTTTCTGGTTAAACTTTGAAGAGCATTCTCATGTAGCCTGCCTACACGAGAGAATACTTCAAAGCATGCCTTGAATCTTTTAAAAGGGATTAGGGTGTCACCACTGTATCTTCTTTGGATGGTCCTCCATTGAATTCTGGTTTTCTTATGAAGAGGGGTTAAAAAACTATTGGGTACATACTAAGCTAAAGACCTACAATGAAAAACAGTAACAAAAAAATTAAGGTGTAGTTCAAAAAAAAGATTAAATTCAAGAAGATGTGTCTCTTATTCTAAACAAGAACGCTTAACCACCTAATCATCTTTTTGAATAAAAGAACAAGTAAATTGTTTTGATCAAAGAAGAAGTTTTGTGAACATTGAAACTGATTGTTAAATTTGGTATTGCAGATATGAACAGGCAGTTAAAGAGTTCACAGATGAAGGATTGTTAGACGTCAAACAACTTGCAGAACTTGATAAATCGAGCTTTTATACAGAAGAAGAGAAGATGTTTTGAGATGATCATTGATTGTCATTGGTTCCATAGTAATTTGGATAGAGAAGCAGCAGAGAGTCTTCTGATCACAGGTATGTTGTTTACTACAGGATGCCTCATTATACTGATCCTTCTTTGTTTTCAAATCTGAAAGCCTAGGTGATGTAGGGTAAGGGGTTTCTGCTTTTAGAATACAGTAGTCTTCGAAACCGATCTAGAGCTCGAGGGGTTAGCTACTCACCTGAAGAATTTGCAAAAGCGTGTCGGAATTGTGAGCTTTGAAACATATGTTATATTTTTAATTAACATATTCTGACCTTTATGGACACCTTTTGCTTTCTGCCTTTTAGAACATCCTTAGCTCTCCTATGGAATTATAAGTTTCTGAAATTCCTGCCTTTCCCCGTTGTTCCGTTTTGTAACAACGAGTTCTAGCGCTTTTTCGGCCGAGCCGAGTTCTGCCAGTCAGGCACCGGAAAATTCGCCGAAAGCTTTAAGGTCAGGCGACTGCTATTTCAGTTATAAGCTTCAGAATTTTGTTACGGAACTCATTTTGGAAGGCGTGGTAGATCAACAAGCATACATTTTGTTTTTTTACTTCTTCTGTTTTGTGTGGTTTTCCGATGTTTTAACCACAGCGGATTTCCTTTTCAAATATCTTACGTCCAGCCGCTGCGTCGTAGAGAGTGAAGGCTAGATAAAGTCGACAAATGCTTAGAAGAAAATTGCTGATTTTACGTGGGGAAGGTAATGGTATTTTCGAAAAAACAATATTTCTGAGGCTTTCCATAGTGGAAACATCATATCTAGGAAGATTCCTGCTTTAATGAAAAGCACATGAGATTATGCATAGCCAGCAGTGCATAGGGGAATAAACTCTTAGCTTCTCATGGCTTTTGGGAGGTCCTGTCTGTCGTCGAACCTTTTTCGCAACATTCTGCCAGATTTCCAGCCGACAGCTGAAAAAAAACGTCCCACTCGAGGATCAGATTCGGGGAAGCAAAGGTTAAAGCTCCCTCCTGCAAATTGCAGTGTTCGGTATGACTGTTCATTCGTCCCGTACTTTTGCAAAAATTTTAACAGTGACTTGACTTAAATTGTGACCCAAGTGTTTGTATCTTTGACGTGCCAGTGCTATTCGTTTTTGGATAATCATAGCTAATTAATAAACTTGTTCTGATTTGATTTGATAGGTACATCATAAATGCAAAAAATATTTTTGTCATTTTGTGTCTTTTCTGAACACCGAGAACTTATCCTTTAAACTTTGATGTTTCCTAGAAGAGGTGCATTCCTAGAAGAGGTGTTGCAAATGCGAATTGTAGACTGTAGGCAGTTTTGCACTCCCTCAGATCAGAAAGTGTTTTCGACCATATCACAGGCACTAAAGTCTGATTGGCCCATAGCATTACTGGTTTCGTTAGGCCCATGGTCAGCTGAAGCTAATTACAACCTCATTTAATTTTCTAGAGGGGCTTCAAGACGGACTGTTTTTGGTCCGCTCTAGTCAGACTGCTATTGGTGATTTTGCACTCTCTGTGGTGGCTGACAAGAAGATTGTTCACTATCAGATTCAGAGGCATGGATGTGATGCTTTCTTTTCCGTAGGTATGGTCCGTTCATAACTCATTTACAGGTTAAGCCCAGGACTCGTATGTACCAGCTATTATCGTTCCCCTATGATTAGTTGGACTTCTAGGAAACGAGAGAGAGAGAGAGAGAGCCGTTTACTATGCAACTTTCGTAGCTCTTGGCTAATTTGCAGTTGCAAACCATTACATACAAAAGTTAGGCACTGTTAAACATAGACGTAAAAAAGGGCACACACGAATTAGAATAACGGTTTGTCCGCATGTATAGGGGTCAGTTTAAGTTTCTGTCTCTGCCTGTTAGAGGTACCTGTTGTAGGTACCAAATGTAACCGAAATTCGCAGAAGAAACGATAAATCTTAAGCAACGCCTCCCCTCCCCTCCAGGCCATCTGCCGTGAGCAATCTTGACCGAGTTTGCAGACGAAGTTTATCTGTGACCGCTCAGTGTGATTGAAACTCAGCAGCATTGAAGCTGACTATGGAGTAGAGGATTGAGCTTTAATTATAGAGCTAATGCATGAGACCGACTGTGGTTGTGACCTATAAACTAGCTAGCCGACTAGTCATGCGCATTCAATTTCACTTTAAAATATTCTGCGTAGCGTACAGGCGTTTTTCCGTGACACAATTGCGGGCCACACATTTCTGAGTGTGTGCCGGGGAAACACGATTGTGTGCCACAGTCGAGCCACATGTTGAAACTCACGGAAACGCCGTTTTGACTATTTTTGGGGCGGTAGTTTCAAGTCTCTGAAAATTAAAATAAATTCAGATGAAATCTAAACAAATAGAACTTCAGGCTTCCGTCCTTACCATTCTGTGCAAGAAGGATCCTTTAGTTCTACGTGCTTGAGAAGGTAGTTAATTGTATTGTTTTGACATTATTCTGCTGCTAAATTTGAATTTTCCAACAGAAACGAGTCACAAAATCGACAATCACCTTGGGAGTTGTTTCTAGAATTTGAGCCACAAAGCAAGCCACACAAATCTTGTTGATCGCGGAAACACATTTGTGGGCCGCTTAAAAGACCAAGGAAACGCTCTTTTCGAGCCACAGTCGACCAATAAACTGTTTGTGGGAGCACAGAAAAACGTCCTACATGTCTCTTGAGCAGGATGTTTTTGGGATTCCAGAACGTAAGTGGAGGGATACCTATGACATCGCAAAAGTTGTCCGTCTGTCCGTCTGTGCGCGCTCTAACTCTCGAAGAGAATGAGATATTTTGATGAAACTTGGTGTGAGGATTGTTTGGGTCAAGGGTAAAGTCAAGTTCGTAGATGGGCTCTGTAACCCTACATTTAGGGGTGGGGGAGGGGGTTCAAATTAAGGGACAAACAAAATATTTTTAAAAAGCTAATGTAAGAGGGTATGCTGAGCACGATAGTGAAAACCATTTTCTCGCCGGACAAGTAGTCTGTCCGGAATCCGGCCAAAATCGTAAAGTTTGCTAAGAGCAAAAGTTTGATTAGATGACAGATTAAAGAGGTAAGAAGAGAGGCTGAGTCTGTATATGACAATCATTTTTTACCCGGACATATAATTAGTCTGGGATCCGGTTGTAACCGGATTTTTTTTTAAGTCAAACTTGATTAGATGTTCTTTATAGGGATTCGACGCTGGATTTGTTTCTGAATTTTCTTTTTTTGCTGGACTAGTAGTTTGCTCGGAACTCGGGCGAAACCGGAAACTTGATAGACGTAAAGCAGGAAGTCTCGGTCAGTATCGTCACAATAGAATATGGCTTATAGAGGTATATCTGAACTTGGTTTTCTCTGATGATTAACCTGGCGAAGGCTGGATCTGGCGAAGACAAGACCCTATTGCCTGAATCAAATATTAGATTTTTGGTATCCCATGACAGCTTCGGTCTTGTTTTTATTTAGAGGATGGAAATATAGTCCATGGATTAGATGCACTGATAGAGGGATGTTACATCGAATGGAAAAAGTACGGAATCGCCACAAAGCTTGTGACGTTTGTAAGGGGGACTGAACCCCCTCCGGAGACAAAGCAACAGGGGAAAGTCAATTTGCTTCATCGTGCTGTACGGGAGGGTGAGTGATTTTACGTTTATTTACTTCTGTTTTCTTTAATAGCTGTGTTCTTTGTCACGGGGATACTCACTGATAGGACGCTTGTTTTTCGGATCCCAAAACGTAAGTGGAGGGATACCTATAACATCAGAAAAGTTGTCCGCCCGTCCGTCTGTCCGCCCGTCCGTCTGTCCGTCAGTCCGTCTGTCCGTCCGTCCGTCCTTCCGTCTGTCCGTCTGTCCGTCCGTCTGTCCGTCCGTCTGTCCGTCCGTCTGTCCGTCTGTGCGCACGATAACTCTCGAAGGGAATGAGATATTTTGATGAAACTTGGTGTGAGGAATTTTTGGGTCAAGAGTAAGGTCGAGTTCGTAGATGTGCTTTGTAGCCCGATATTTAGGGGTGGGGGAGGGGGTTTAAATTAAGGGGCTGATGAAATATTTTTATACATATAATGTGACAGTCGACTATGGGGTAAGAAAACATGGTGAGCATGAGGGTGAAAACCATTTTGTTATCGGACAAGTAGTTAGCCCGGAATCAGGCCAAAACCGGAAAGTTTGTTAAAAGTAAAAGTTTTATTTTAAGTTGATTAGATGTTCGATTTAGGGGTAAGAAGACATGCTGAACATGACGGTGAAAATTTATTTTGCCGGACAAGTAGTTAGCCCGGAATCCGGCTGAAACCGGAAAGTCTGTTAAAAGTACAAGTTTTATTTGAAGTTAATTAGATGTTCGGTTTAGGGGTAGGAAGACATGCTGAACACAATGGTGAAAACCATTTTCTTGCCGGGCAAGTAGTTCGCCCTAAATTCGGCGAAGACCGGGGAGTTTGTTAGAAGTAAAAGTTGTATTTGAAGTTCATTAGATGTGCGAATGAAGGGTAAGAAAAGATGCTGAACCCTTATGTGAACAGTATTTTCTACCTGGACAACTTGTTCGGCTGGAATCAGGCAAAACCGGAAAATTTGTTAAAAGCAAAAGTTTTATTTGAAGTTGATTAGATGACAGATTTAGGGGTAAGAAGACACGCTGAATCTGTATATGATAATCTTTTTTTTTTTTTTTTTTTACCGGGACATATAGTTCGTTCGGAATCCGGTTGAAACCGGATTTTCTTTATAAGTTAAAGGTTTACTTGAAGTTAATTAGATGTTCGTTATACGGATAAGGAGATACGCTGAATTCGTTTCTGAACTTCCTTTTTTTTCTGGACAAGTATGGTATTTCGTTCGCAATTGTCTGGACCAAATATTAGATTTTTGGGATCCCATCGAAACCTTTGGTCTTCTTCCTGTAAGTAAGTAATTTATGTATGACCCGTCGTTTTCAAAAGCAGAGTTTGTAAAAGAAAGAAATAAACAAAAACTCATACAAAAATACAATTTTTCAGTCTTCGGCCAGAAAGCAGTGAAGCACGTCATGTGCTGGCTGGGCCCAGGTGTATTCACTATATGCTTATATTCACTATATATATATATATATATATATATTGCTCTGAAATATCTAGCTGATTCTTTCGTGTTACCCCACGTCATTCTCACCTTGTGTTTGAATCCTTTTATTAAAGCAAGCATCCGCATGCTTGCGGAAATTGTATGATTAAATTTGGATGTTCTCTGTATAACTTGAATTTTAAATATTTCTTTTGACTCTGACTGGCTTTTCTAGCTGTACGCTATTTGGCTAAATAATTGATTTGTATGCCATCAACGCGCGAGGACAGTAGTTCCTTAATTAATATTTTCTTATTAAATAGCTACTACTATGTACCTCTCACCATCCTGGGCATTGAGTAGTCTACATGATGCTTTTCATGATTTTTTCAGGCCCAGTTAGAAATTATGTCCAAATTTTGTGTATTTATACTGTTATTTATCTTGTGTTGTTTTTCGTTGTTCTCTTTACTCCGCTACCACCTTGTGTATTTGGTGGTAGTTGGTAGTCATTTGGTACAAATGACCACCAACTGCTACTTCGTGTGTAGCCAACCCTACTTCGCGTATAGCTGGAAGTCGACTTCTCCAGCACAGCGCTACTTCTGTCTGGCTCTATAATGTTTGCTTGAACATTTGAAAATATTTAATAAGTTATGTTTGGGACCGGAGTCGCTACTAGTCAAAATGTTTGGGGAGGGGGGGGGGTCAAGGTATTTACCGACTGGCTGGTCATCTTTACCGACTGTTTTTGCAGAAAAAATGCCTCTTTTAAAAAAAAAACTGTTTTGACAAAAAAACGACGGATTTTCAGAAATAACGACTGTTCTTAAGAAAATTTTTATTATTTTTATGAAAACTGTAAACAAATTGACTGTTTCAAGAAAAAAAGTTGAATGTATTTACGGAAAAATAAATAGGCTACAGTCGCCCTCTCCCCGCCCTCTCCCCCTCCCCCCATACATGCCGTCCCTGTTTGGGATAAGATGTACTACTGTTTAATTATTTATGGGTTGTAACCTTTGAACAATGAGTTAAATAACATTTGTAGCATACATGCGGGATTGAAGAGCTTCTGTGAAGGTTGGCCTTTGTCGATGCAGGTGATGGTATAGGAGCAGGGGCGTAAGTACCATCTTAGGTTTGGCTTTCAGGGGGGGGGGGGGGGCGGGGGACACAAAATGTGCTCCGAGTGTGCCATCGAATATCGTCGTAGTGAGGGACGATGCATGTTTGGCTTAACGTCAGATACTCTTGGTAGAAGCTAAATTGTCACATCAGTGATTATCCGGCCTTGACTTTTTGGTGGTACAAGAAGTCGCTGGGGTGTTGACTGGCAGATGTCTGGCAAAACTGAAAAAAATATTAACTGCAGGTCCGTCATTTCATCTTTGGCTGGATGCAGCGAAGATTAATCTTAACCTTTTTTTTACACTAATACTAACCTAAGCGCCGCAGGCGAAACATTACCTTAGATTTGTCTTTTTGGGATACCGAAACGTAAGTGGAATACCTATGACATGACAAAAGTTGTCCGTCTATTAGCACGGTAACTGTCGAAGGGAGCGAGATATTTTGATGAAACTTGGTGTGAGCATTCTTTGGGTCAAGGGTAAGATCAGGTTCGTAGATGGGCTCTGTAGCGCTAAGGGGTGGGGGAGGGGGTTCATATTGAGGGGCAAACAAAATATTTTTAAACAGCTAATGTGATAATCTGTTATGGGGTAAGAAGACATGCTGTACACGACTGTGAAAACCATTTTCTCGCCGGACAATTAGTTCGTCCGGAATCCGACAAAAAACGGAAAGTTGGTTAAAAGTAAAAGTTTCATTTGAAGTTGATTATGTGTTCGATTTAGGCGTAAGAAGACATGCTGAAAACTATATGAAAAATTGTTTTCTACCCGGACAACTAGTTCGCCCGGAATCCGGCCAGAACCGGAAAATTTGTTAAAAGCAAAAGTTTTATTTGAAGTTGATTAGATGACAGTTATAGTTATAAGAAGAGACGCTGAGTCTGTATATTACAATTATTTTTTACCCGGACATATAATTCGTCCCAGATCTGGTTGTAACCGGAATTTTTGTTATGAGTTAAACTTTTATTTGAATAGGTGTTATATATAGAGATAAGGATATACGCTGAATCCGCTTCTGACTTTTCTTTTCTTCCTGGACAATTAGTTCGCTCGAGATTGGCCGAAATCGGAAATTTCGCAGAAGTAAAGCAGGAAGTTTCGGGCAGTATCGTCAAAATAGACATGGCTTAAAGAGGTATAGCTGAACTTGGTTCCTCTGATGATTAGCCTGGCAAAGACTGGATCTGGGGAAGACAAGACCCACTTGTCTGGCTCAAATATTAGATTTTTGGGATCCCACTGAAACCTTTGGTCTTGTTTCTCTCGCAAACTTGAAACCATTTCCCGTAGAAAGTTTTTGTTTACCTTTTATCTGGCGCAAATCCTAAAATCCCAACCATCAACACACATAAATGACACGGCTTAAACTTAATATGGGTGGCGGTGGTGAAGATGGGGATATTGGCCATTTTCTAAGCCGGTGCCAAGAGCTTTCGGACCATAGGGAGATTTTTGGTGGGTATATCCCGACACTCCCTGGTATCCTGAAGTGTACGTCCGCCCAGGCGATTAGTAAGATTTCTAGGTTTGTAGCTAGAGCGTTAGAATATAGAAAGCTTTCCGTAGATTAGTTGTATCTTGATTGACGTTTCTGTGTATTAATAACCTGTACCTGTATATGGCCCTCGGGCTTTTTCAAATACAATTATTATGATTATTATAGAATACTCAGTAAGCGCCGCAGGCTAAATTTTTTAGATTCACCTTTTTTCTCCCAAAGTTTAGTTTCTTCCCGCAAACTCCAAAATCTCACGCGTCAGCCCACGTAATTGACTAGCCCTCAAACAAAATACAGAATACGGTACGAAGACAAGGCGCTGCAGGCAAACATTTCTGGGAGCATTTTATTGGCGCTACGTGCCGACCAATGGTTATTAAGGGAAAAATTGTGCCAGAGGAGAGGATTTCCTCGGAGGTCAGTTTGATTGAAAGAAGAAGCTCAAATTTTATGGGAATTGCGAAATTATTGATCTACTTCGACAACAAGTTATATTTGAAGCAGAATGCGCTAATTAAAATCAAGTTGACGTAACAGGATTTTGCCACAAGCTGATTTTTCTTCCGAATTTTATAAAGTTTTTGGTTAAAGTTGATTAATTTTTTGGTACGATGCTATAGGAGTTCTGTTTATGTTACCGACAAGTTGAATTTCGAAGCAGAATATGCTGACTAAAAACAGAGTTGACAGAACAGGATTTTGTCCGGAGGTAATTTGTGTGCTGAAGTTTACTCCTGACGGAAATGTCGGTGTAATTTTGTCGCCCCCCCCCCCCTGACGAATGCTTATTTCATGCCAAACTGACCAAAACTCGACTAACCAAACTCGATCGGAATCCGGCTGGAGTCGAAAAATTTGTTATAAGCTAAATTTTTATTTGAAGTTGATTAGATGTTCATTATTGGGGAAAGAAGATACTCTGAGTTCGTTTTTTAGCTTTCTTTCTTCGCCGGACAAGTAGTTCTGCAGTTCGGCCGAAAACCGGGAAATTGGCAGAAGTGGCAGGAAGTTTTTGTCAAAAGAGATATGACTTACAGGGGTAAACACACATGCTGAATCCATATCTGATGATGATTAGCTATTTGGCCTTAATCTGTTTCTGAATTTGAATTGTAAAAATGTTCAAGGAGTCTGGCGATGACTGGATCTGGCTAAGACAAGACCCAGTTGTCTGGATCAGCTATTGAATTTTTGGGATCCCATCGAAACCTTTGGTCTTGTTCTTGGAGTTGCTGCCTTTCCGCCTGTAAACGAGCAACCTGATCATCTTGCGTTGCTTTCATAATGTCGAAAACCTTATCGAACTTTTCCAAAAGCAATGGGATGTTCTCCATTCCCGAAATGTAAATCGATTTCGAGTCGTCACCCGAAATATTCTCTTGGGACCCGCTAGCCCCTTGATGTTTCCTTAATGACTCCGCGAATTTTCTCTGGAAGCTTTGCGACGCTGTATTATTTTCCTGTACAACGACCGCTGTCAGTTGTTGGGAAATCCCTCTACCAGGAATGAGTTCCATGTGACCAACCTGCCCCTCAGCCTTTGAACTTGCTTTCGTTCGCGGCTTACTCGCTTGCAAACCGTTGTCCGCCACTCTGCTCTTATAATACAAGGCACTCGCCTACCTTTTACTTCCAAAATCCTGGGCACTTATCCCACCGCTGCCACCAGCTGTGATAGTTTGACCTGACCTGTAAATACGAAAACTCATTAATTCAGAATCTCATTGACTCCGTCACACCATCGAAACCTTAGGTCTTGTTCTGGGTGGGATCGCTTAGACTTGATATGGCCTAGGTTTTAAAATACTAGTTGAAGATAGAATCTGAAATTCTATCCTCACGAGACGAGTAATTCTCCCAGAATCCAGCCAAAACAGAAGTTTTGTCGAACTACAATATAATTCTGAAAACGACTAGAGCTTGGTTTGAGGTTAAGAATGGATGCTGAATCAACATCTTATCTTAGCAAATTAGTGGTTTTGCCGCAATCGGGCACAAGGAGAGGCTAAAAAGACAGGCAAATAACAAGTTATCCAGTAAGAATGGTTTGGAAAGTTGGAATAGGGTATTTAGATACTGGGAGTCGAGAAATAGCGATTTGCGGTGGTGAAGATGAGGATATTGGCCGTTTTCTAAGCCGGTGCCAAGAGCTTTCGGATCTCCGTAGGGAGATTTTCGGTGGGTATATCCCGACACTCCCTGGTATCCTGAAGTATACATCCGCCCACGCGATTAGTAAGATTTGTAGGTTTGTATCTAGAGCGTTAGAATATAGAAAGCTTTCCGTAGATTAGTTGTATGTTGATTGACGTTTATGTGTATTAATAACCTGTACCTCTATATCGCCCTCGGGCTTTTTCAAATACAATTGTTGTTATTATTATTATTATTGGCAGTCTGGTCGGGATCCTACCAAAGCCCGAAGTTTGGGAATGAACCTAATCTGACATTATTTTCGTTGAAAAGTGTTAGCTAATAGATCTTGCTAAAGGATCTGCAGGATTACGTCGCAAGGTTATAATCCGAAAATCTGCTAGACCCGACCGTCTGAATCAAGAAGTCCAAGCAAATATAGCCCTTTGGGATCCCATCGAAACCTTTGGTCTTGAGTGACTTATATCTTCTTTACGATGGAATATCTACTTTCTAATGGCCCCTACCTCCTATAGCTCTTGCATTAATCCATGCAAGAATACGGCGGGACAGTATGGGAAGTTGCTAAAGCAGCCAAACCCGCTCATTTGCTGTACCCGCTTAGTCACTTTTTACGCAAATAACTCACAAGGAAAACATGAGCGTCTTAAAAAGTGAATCATCGACTGGGAAAGTTTGCGCTTGTCATTCTTGCCAGTGGACTGTAGTAGTTCGATCAAAGCAGTGAAAAAGGAATGCCTGATATCATACCAGTTTATAAGAGCTGGGTTTGTTTATGAAGTTCAAAGAAATAGTTCAGTCGAGGAAGCTATAGACGGTTTTCGCGTTTCGCACATTTTATTGAGTACTTCTCGTTCGGCAAGTTATACTCTTGATGACTAACTCTCCTTGCCGATGCAAAATCGCTGTGTACCTAGCGGAAGAGCCAGAAGCGACACCACAGCTGCCCCCTAACGATCGCCGTGATTGGTTGACACAGGATTTGAGTTGTTTTGTTTGAATTGTTAGTGAGACGTTTTCTCGTTCTTCCTGATGATCACTGGCGTTTTTTGGTCTTGATCATATAGAGTATTGTGTAAAGAGCGGAAGTTAGGCTGTCGTAGGGGCTTACGTACGATATGGCTGCAGAAACCCCGGGAGATTAGAACGTGAGAATTGTTTACGATTGCGGTCAAACTTAACCTTAATTTACCTTAAAAGAACCTTAAACAACCTTAATTAATTGTATATATAAAGTTTTATTTTCTGTATTGCATGACGCGTATAAATTGTTGACCTCTCGGGTTATTGTTTCCCTTGTGTGAAGATATTGGGCAAATAAAAATGCTTCTGATTCTAAACCTTGTACAAACAAATGTGCGGATTCGAAGGTTTTAAAATCGGTGAGTTTGAGTTATCTCATCCTTTTACAGGAAACGTAACTATTGTGACCGAATTGGTTCGAAGTGGATATAAAGGAATGGATGCCAAGGACAGTGAAGGTCAGGTTGCTTTGCACGTTGCTGCTCAGTTGGGAAAATTGGATATTTTGAAAAAGCTTCTTGATGGAAACGTATCGATCAACGTGAGAGACTCTTTTGGCTATACACCCCTCCATGTAAGTTTGTTTGCAACAGTTAGATGCTACAAAGACATATATTAAACCATGGCTCAAAGCGGTAAGTCAGCTACGACGTTGGACAGCGATATTCGGGTCCTTCTTGGCAAGGTCCTCGTCAGGCTGTTGATAGACTGGACAAAAATTGCAACTTTGTTTCTTCCTGTCCAGCAACAGCCTGACGAAGACCCTCGCCAAGAAGAGCCGAAAGTTTGCTGCCCAACATTCGCAACGTTTTTGGCCATTGTTTAATATATGTTTCACAGTCAACTTGGGATGAAGGGGTATTTATAGTTGCCAAGACCCTAGACCTTATTTCCTCCTGTGACATCAGAGACAGCCAGAAAGAGCGGTCAGTCGTCCCTGATATTTGCTGCTGCCAAGACACTGTCTTAAAGGCTGTCCAATGGAAATGCTTCAGGTCCCGCTGGTAGGTGCACTGGGTAGGCGAGTAGATGCCAAGAACCCATAATTATAAGAATATCATATTCAGATTTTTTTATTTTCGAAAACAGTGAAAAAGTGGCAACACGCCGAAATTGTGTTTTTTGTCGCTTAAATAGGCAGCCCTACTCGAAAAAAAATATAAATATGGTATCGGTAAGACAAACAACACGCATCTATTAGGAATCAAATGAAGATCGCGGGAAACTGTACGGTTTTTATCCGTCACGCACCCGCCTCCTGCTAAAAAATAGCTATTTTCCGCCACGCGCGCCACCCGCCCGCCTCTTGCTAAAAAATAGCTATTTTCCACCACCCGTGCCACCCATACGCTACCCTTCCGCCACGAGCGTACCCGGTGTACACCGATTTTGAGACTGGCTACCCCTCGCACTAATCTTTGCACTTGCCACAGTTCACGATTTCACAAGCGCACTTTGCTCCCAACGAGTGTTCCCGTATCATGCTACTGATGCATAAAACCGGTTATCTCAATCCTAGTAGTCAATGGGTCTGGGAAAAGACTTAAAACAGCTAAAGTCGTGGGTAATTTGTTAAAAGCAAAGCTTATCTTTACAGTATTCAGATAGTTTCGAATATTGAATGAATGAATGAAATTTGTTTCCCATTTTTAAGACAAGTCAAAAATGGCAAATGAAAGAAAAGAAAGAAAAAAAAAGACAAGAAGACACAAGATGTAAAACATAGATTTTGATACTCATATTTACACATGGGGCAACATAGCCCTATACAAAATATGGCTAACTTCAAGAGAACGAATAAAACCTGCAATTATGTTGGAACATAAACACTATGTAGTGCGAGGTGTGCTTTTAGGATCTTTGCATGAAACTAATAAATTCTTGAAAATGTACCCCACAAACAAAAAAGCTCGAATCTGACAATCATTCTTCTAATTTTGTTTTACAAGAAAATGTCTTTGTATCCAGACGACTAGAAATAGCCCTCCTCTGTATGTCAATCTGGCAAGCTTGAAACGTGCGACTGAGAATGCAATTCTGTAAGTCTCCAACGCTCGAGGCCCCCGAACCGCCGATGTCCGAGCTGGATGTCAACTTGGTGACCCTGAACTAGCCTCGCTGACTTTCTCGGTCGTACTGCCGGCCCACCATTTTACTTTCCTGTATGAGCGCCCAGTTTAGCTAAACTTTTGTTGTCAAGCGCTCTGTGAGCGCCCAGTTTAGCTTTTTTCTTTCTTCGAGTTGCGGGGGGGGGGGGGGGACGCCCCTGGGTCTGTTATATTGAAAACATTGCAGAGGTTTCAGTTATAATGTTAGCGTTACGGGTCGAGCAAGAACTTATGGCAGGTGTTTACTATACAGTGTCTGTGGTTAGGCAAGTTCTTTGCTTGAACTGTGTTTTTCTTGCATCCAGCTAGTCGGGGCCTACTGAGCCCATCCGATATTGCATTTGCATTCCATTAGTTGCATATCACCTTCATCTGCCTGCCGTGACAAATAGATCGTCCAGGCGTCTAAAGCATTTTTCAAATATATATAATAAAGTGTGGTACGGCATATACAGATTCGTCTTTTCCTCGGGGCGCACTGTAACAAGGTGCATTAAGGAGAATACACCCGGGTTTTATTTTGGCTTATGAAGAGCCAATCAGATCGCTTGGTTGGTTTGGCCAGCGTTCCGAGGAAAGGAGCAGCGTCGGTGACGTTGCATGGATAGGAACCTTTTCCTTTCAGTTTGAACAAGGTTGTGTATCAAGACGTAGACACTACGTATAGAGCTATGCAGCTTATTACACCTATTTGAACAACGCTTAAACAGTTTCAACAGTTGATTTACCCGGGTTGCACCTCGAAGTAACTTGTGACATTCGACTGTAGATAGATCGATAGATTTTTAGTTGCTGAGCAGCCCGAGGGCCGTAGCAACAATTAATAGTCAAAAACAACAACACGTAATGTTATAATTCACCACGTGCTTGTTTGTAGCATGCACCAGCCACGGAGATAGCACGGAGTGTTATCACTTCGATTCGGACAAGTTTAGAAACAAGCGTTTTTCTCCGTCTGGCTTATTGTTGTGCCCGCTAACCTTCTCCGACTGGCCAATTTGTTTTACCCCCACTCCCGCACTCACACACATTATGTCCACACCTGATTGTTTTTATTCTGTTGAAATCTTATGTTTTTTTTTGTTCCTGGCTTCATTTTAGTATGCCTGCATGTGCAACAGAGCCGATTGCGTTTCTTTATTGCTAAGATATGGTGCTAATCCACAAGTCCGGAGATTGGACACGGGTAAGCTCTCTTTTTTTATAATGTGAAACGCTAACTCGTATTTGATTTACAGTTGCTTTAATTTGTTTAATATTTTTTTTTTTAATTTGTGACGGGCAACGATACTAGCTTAGGAAAAGCCTTCCTACCAGGCCGTCATACCTTCGATCCTCCAGAGGCTACCAGGGCGTCCGCAGACAGTCGCGATAATGTGCTCCCATCCCGGCTGTAATGAGGTGTAGGTGCAGCAGACGACGTAGTAGCCTATATTTTGGAGTCGTTCAGTGAAACGGGTGCCGTGGGGCTACCAGAAGGATGTTGTCTACCAGACACATATATGATGTCATCCCTGGGGTAGGAAGCTGCCATTAAAATGGCCCCTATTGATTTTTCAAAGCGAGTTCTTCTTTCTATACTTAGTGTCAGTGGGAACCCGTCAATTGACCAACCCATCATCTCTGCAACCCGTGATTTCGCCAAAAAATCGGTCACTTTGCCCCCTTTTTGCCGACCCGTAAGTTGACTTATGAAACTCAGTAAGTTCGCCAACTCGTCATCAGGGGCGTCACTGTGCGGAGCGCTGGCAAACACAGATGAAGTAATATGTATATCCTTTTGTCGGGCGTCGGTCGACTCTTCGGCACATCGGGTTCTTTTTACACGCAAGAAATCAAATTGTGCAGTTTTTTGTTGGGCAAAACACAAAAGAAATCAATCTGTATGTGCTTTTGTCAAGCCACGGGTGTTCTCGTCGTCACATCGGGTTCTTTTTTATATTATCCTGAACGTTAAAATTCGAAACCAATTTACGATCAGGAAAGGATTTTGGAAGATACATCAGAAAATTCAATGTATTTGAATCTAAGTAAAAATAAGTTGCCTGTTCGTTTAAACGATAAAGAAATGTCTGACGGGCTTCATTGTATAGATATATACATATCTGTATCCGCCAGAAAGTAACATCCGCTTTTTGGGATCACAAAACGTGGAGGGATATTAAAATGTGCGTGTTAAAAGTGTATATGTACAAATCTGTGATTATTTTACAATTCTGAATTCTTGGGTTCTGTGAAATTATTTGTATAGTGATGGTTAAAGCGAAGGATTTTATAATGGCTGGGTGAAAGCTTGTGCGCTTTCCCAGGAAATTGGTAAATTGTAAATAGACATAGAATTCAGAACTGTAAAATAATCACAGATTTGTACATATACACTTTTAACACGCACATTTTAATATTCGTTATTTTATTTTAATTTGTTTGTCGTTTCAGTCAGCATCGTTCTTTCTGGTTTTAAGTTACATATCGTTGTATGTTTTGTTGGTTCCACATCACTTATCTGTTGGAATTGTGTTGGATTTTATGATTTAGTTGCTTGTTTTTTGCTTTGAACGGTTTGCCGGTAGTGCAACCGAAATATCCGAATTTATATTTATCCCTCGCACATCATCCTAAAGGGATAATTAGCTGATCAATAAAAAAACCCGAAAATCACGGTTTTCTATTTCTTTCGGGGGGGGGGGGGGAGTTTGCCTTTGGGTCGCACAAAAAAGCATAGATCAGAGGGAAAAGCATATAAAAATGAGTATTTTTGTATGTTTCGGGGGGAGGGGGGGGGGCAACCCCCTAACCCCCCCCCCTGGATACGTCCTTGGCTTCACGTTACTCTTTTCTTGCGTTTACTTTTGCATTCATCCTTTCGCGATCCGTCGCAAAATTTAACAACAGACTTCCGATGATTCTGACTTGATTTTTACGTAGTTCAACTGTCCGCTGCTTCTCATTATTCCCATGGGATCGCGCCTCTTTCTACGGTCTAATGCTCGGGTGGAGTTAGGCAACTGTTGAAGAATTTTAGTATGCGGCCTTACGAGTTGGCGACCTGACGGGTTGGCGAACTGACGGTGCGTCAAAATAACGGGTGGGTCAAGTGGCAGTTGCTGAACTGACGGGTTGGAGAACTTACTGGTGGATGAACTTACGGGTTGATGGACTTACGGGTGGGTGAACCTACGGGTTGGGAACTGTCCGACTTTTGGATTTTGCGAAATTACAGGTAGTGGAACTTACAGGTTGAAATAGTGACGGCGACCCGATAGCCTTCGAATGTCTCTAGTCATTGACAATACAGTTTGAAGCTGGGCATAGAGGGATCTTCCTAGGCAAGTGACGTCACTATAAGCTTGGTCTTTAGATGACAGTGCTGACCTGTCCGCTGCGGTGGCAGTCGTGCACTGATATGGCAGTGGGCTCTTGACCGTGGATTCCTTATTCCGCCTTCACTGGAGACCGGCGTTTACGACCAGATTCCCGGCAGCTAGTATTCGGGTATTAGCACGCCCTAACATTCACTACTGTATTTTTTTCCGATGTGGTCTGTTGATCATCGTTTCCTTATGATCAAGAACACATAATCAGATAGAACCTCTGTCTTTCATACCAGCAGCGACCATGATTACCGCGACAAAACTGAGCAGGCCTAGAGGTATTTACTGTAGCTTTTTACCCGTCTACTCTACTTCCGTCTTCGCCGTTGCTCATCGCAGAGAAAGAAAGTGCATGAGGCGTTTCCGCTTGCTGACCAAAGAACCAATCAGTTTTGTCCTCTACTTTTTCGCAAGGTGGTTTCACAGCGATATAGCTAATTGTAGAGGTAACGAAACGTAATTGCGCGAAGTTACTAACCTCCGCTCGTTCACAGTGGAAAAGCTACGGGGAAATACTCGACTCCTCATAGTCATAGGATAGAGATAAGGAGACGGAGGTTCCATCTGCTTGTTCTGGGTATGATCCATGTATCAAACCTTGCATTGGGAACGACGCTCTAAGAACGTGTCCGAAAGCTTTTTGGTGCTGTAAATGCTGTATTCATGCTGCATTTTCTTTTTCTTTTTTGTCCGAAAGCTGTTAGCTTTTTTTCTTCTCTGACACTTCTAGAATACCAAAATTTAAGTCAGGAAGAAGAAGAAGAAAAAAGAATTAGCTGTATGAAGTGGACAAAATGGATCAACTACTGATATCCAACCTTCTTATCTTTCCTTTCTTCGTTGGCCATGATCGCCAGTTGTCTTAGAATTCGGAATGTTTGCCAAATTGTCAGGTGTCTTTTTGAATTTGTTATGTTTGCCGCCGAAAACACTGAGAGAATCGCCGTACTCCCCAGTTTCTTCTTGAAAATTCAGCATAAAATTTACCATTCTTGCTGAATTTTTCGATGAATTTTATGCTGTATTAATGCTACATTAACTGAGCGAAAATTTAAGTCCGAAAGCGAAGTGCTGTATAAAATGCTGAATTAATTCAGCATTTTCGTTCGTTTCGGAGCTTTCGGACACGTTCTAAGTTTTCTTTCCAGGCTACGTACCACTCCATGAAGCAGCTTTCCGGGGCTACACTGAATGTTGTAAGAAATTGCTTGACTTCAAGGCAGCTCACTTGCCGCGGACTCTTTCCGATGAAGTTCCCTCCGATTTGGCGAGAAAATCCGGGCACTACCAGTGTGCTAGATTTTTAGGTAAGGAACCAATCACAGATCAGTTTTGGACTCTGCTCCAGTACCCAACACCAGAACCTCAGTGGGGGTAGGGATACTTAGTGTCAAAATATCAAACGGTTGGGCAGATCGGGATAAAAATCAAGTACAGCTGCTACATCCAGTCTCTGCGATAGTGTGTTGATGTAGTGATCCTTTTCAGAATATAATTTTTTTTTCTTTCGCGAATTTGCGAACACGCACCCACGAGTTTGTCTGGGTAAAGCTTTGTCCCACCTCACTCTAAATTTTGCAACTAGACCCTGACGTTGTAAGCGGAAAACCGAAGGAAACCCTAAGCGTAAAACCCTAGGAAACCCATAAACTAACAGCATTAAAGCACAACGGACACTTCTAATGCTTTATTTTGTATTAAATGCTTCACAAATAAACATTTCCGACTTCCTTTAGAAGGCACTACGAAAATCGGCCGTTTTCTTGTTATCCCTTACCTCTCTGGCATGTCGGCGATCCAAATCTTAGGAGCTGGGATATCGTGGGAGGAAATTCAAAAACTCCCAGCAATGCTTGAGAGAAAAGGATATATTTGAGATGTCACCAATAAGTCAAGCCGCAGATGCAGTTTACCTGATTGTTCTAGTTTTTCATCAGAAGTTCCATGTTTTAATTGCCTATTAATAGTTTTTCTTTGTAGAATAGTGTTGTGAAGCTTGATTAACTTGCTTAAAAAATGCATCAGAATATGCAATAAGTTTATAAAAAATAACATAGCTACAAAAATCATTCAAAAACAAATAGCCTATTCAAATCTGAATTAGACAAGCTGATTTATGGATAAATTAAAGATCTACTAAGTGTTATAAGAAACATCACTTTTATATTTGTCCAAGCGAGTAAATTGAGCATGTACTGTCCCAAAAAATTACGCTTTGAAAAATCACAGAGAGGAAACTGTTGCAAAAGCTGCTGAGCTAGGGGGTAAGCATTGTTCCTAAGTTGTTACAGAGTGGGACTGGGGTAGTTTGATGTGCCCATGTAACTTTAAGCTCGTACGAATATTCTCGACAACTTTTGCACCGTACTTTGAGGCAACCTCACAAGAAAGACAGAGCTTTGTTCGTCCAGGTTTAAGAGGTTCTTCTGTTTTATATTTTGTAAGCCAGCGCGAAAAAGTATCGTAAGACGGGCTGACCTAGCTCCTTATTTTATAATTGCAGAGTATGAGCCGATACGATAGACATAGGCGTTACTAGCCATATTATTTGGGGGGGAGGGGTCAAGGTGTTTATCGACTGGCTGGTCATTTTACTGACTTTTTTTTGTAGAGAAAAACGACTATTGTTGAGAAAAAACTACTGTGTTGACGAAAAATCTACTGTGTTGACGAAAAAACTACTATTTTTAAGAAAAACGACTATTTTTACGAGAAACCGACTGTTTTTATGGCACTTGCCCTTCGGCCAAGTGCCATATAGCGATCGCAATTTCTGTCCGTCCGTCGGTCTGTCGGTCTGTCGGTCTGTCGGTCTGTCGGTCTGTCGGTCTGTCCAGGTTTTGCTAGTTCGGGCACTTCCACATAAGCTAGGATGATAAAACTTGGCAGGCATATCAGGGACCCCAAATGATTAAGTTGGAAAAAGTCACTTCCCCGATCCGAGCACCGTGGGGGGAGTGGAGGGAGGGGGAATCCGGAATCTTGAGGTATTTTTAACTTTTGAACGGGTGATCGGATCTCGATGAAACTTGATATTTGGAACGACCTCATGCCTCAGACGACCCACTTAAAATCCGGACCGGATCCGGTGACTTTTGGGGGGAGCTGGAGGGGGCAACCGGAAATCTTGGGAAACGCTATGAGTGGAGGGATCGAGATGAAACTTGGTGGGAAGACACCTAGCAAACACTAGATACATCGTTGACATAACCGAGCCGATTCGGGCACTGTGGGGGGGAGTGGAGGGAGGGGGAATCCGGAATCTTGAGGTATTTATAACTTTTGAACGGGTGATCGGGTCTCGATGGAACTTGATATTTGGAAAGACCTCATGCCTCAGACGACCTACTTAAAATCCGGACCGGATCCGGTGACTTTTGGGGGGAGCTGGAGGGGGCAACCGGAAATCTTGGGAAACGCTATGAGTGGAGGGATCGAGATGAAACTTGGTGGGAAGACACCTAGCAAACACTAGATACATCATTGACATAACCGAGCCGATTCGGGTACTGTGGGGGGAGTAGAGGGAGGGGGAATCCGGAATCTAGAGGTATTTATAACTTTTGAACGGGTGATCGGATCTCGATGGAACTTGATATTTGGAAAGAGCTCATGCCTCAGACGACCTACTTAAAATCCGGACCGGATCCGGTGACTTTTGGGGGGAGCTGGAGGGGGCAACCGGAAATCTTGGGAAACTCTATGAGTGGAGGGATCGAGATGAAACTTGGTGGGAAGACACCTAGCAAACACTAGATACATCATTGACATAACCGAGCCGATTTGGGTACTGTGGGGGGAGTACAGGGAGGGGGAATCCGGAATCTTGAGGTATTTATAACTTTTGAACGGGTGATCGGATCTCGATGGAACTTGATATTTGGAAAGACCTTATCCCTAAGACGACCCACTTAAAATCTGGACCGGATCCGGTGACTTTTGGGGGGAGCTGGAGGGGGCAACCGGAAATCTTGGGAAACGCTATGAGTGGAGGGATCGAGATGAAACTTGGTGGGAAGACACCTAGCAAACACTAGATACATCGTTGACATAACCGAGCCGATTCGGGCACTGTGGGGGGAGTAGAGGGAGGGGGAATCCGGAATCTTGAGGTATTTATAACTTTTGAACGGGGGATCGGATCTCGATGGAACTTGATATTTGGAAAGACCTCATCCCTCAGACGACCCACTTAAAATCTGGACCGGATCCGGTGACTTTTGGGGGGAGCTGGAGGGGGCAACCGGAAATCTTGGGAAACGCTATGAGTGGAGGGATCGAGATGAAACTTGGTGGGAAGACACCTAGCAAACACTAGATACATCATTGACATAACCGAGCCGATTCGGGTACTGTGGGGGGAGTAGAGGGAGGGGGAATCCGGAATCTTGAGGTATTTATAACTTTTGAACGGGTGATCGGATCTCGATGGAACTTGATATTTGGAAAGACCTCATCCCTCAGACGACCCACTTAAAATCTGGACCGGATCCGGTGACTTTTGGGGGGAGCTGGAGGGGGCAACCGGAAATCTTTGGAAACGCTATGAGTGGAGGGATCGAGATGAAACTTGGTGGGAAGACACCTAGCAAACACTAGATACATCATTGACATAACCGAGCCGATTCGGGCACTGTCGGGGGAGTGGAGGGAGGGGGAATCCGGAATCTTGAGGTATTTATAACTTTTGAACGGGTGACCGGATCTCGATGAAACTTGATATTTGGAAAGACCTCATGCCTCAGACGACCCACTTAAAATCCGGACCGGATCCGGTGACTTTTTGGGGGAGCTGGAGGGGAGAACCGGAAATACTGGAAAACGCTATGAGTGGAGGGATCGCGATGAAACTTGGTGGGAAGACACCTAGCAAACACTAGATATATCATTGACATAACCGAGCCGTGCCTACTCGTAACAAGTGCCATATGAGCTCGTAGCTCTTGTTTTTTTTTTTAATCGACTGTTTTTACGAAAAATCGCGGAGCTTCGGGGGGGGGGGAGGCCCCCCCCCCTAGTCGTGACGCCCCTATTGATAGTTAATACGCAGTAGGAACGGGGCTATTCCTTCGACATGGTTTGTACTTGCCCAAGAAGGGGTATCAGGTTTGCGATAGGAGCCTTACTATTTTAAAGATTATGTGACATAATTTCACATGCTAGTAGGCAGCTTCTACCACATCCCTACGCACTTTCATTTTTTAGAGCTCTACGTTCCTCCAGTACCTTCAGTCTCCAAGTCTGACTGGTACCATGGGGGTATCAGCCGTAGCCGAGCCCAAGACCTACTCTTAGAGTATGTAGATCAGCATTGTCGACTGACACCGACCCCAGATCGGTCTCCGAACACATCCTTCGCCGATAATTTGGATCATGTGAATCTGAACAAAAACGAGGACACGCATAAGCTTCTTGCCCTCGAGAACAAAGTGAAGAATCTTGAGATTAATCTGAACACGAAAACGCCGCAGAAGCCGACAAGTCTGAATTTAAGTACACCGAGTCTCAACGTCAGCGGGGGTGACGGTTGTTTCTTGGTGAGGAAATCCAATAGAAGGAATACTTCATTTGTGCTAAGCGTCGTGTCTGGATCGAAGGCATACCACTTTGAGATTAAACGACGGGTGAGTTGACTTTATTCCCTACCATTCTGTTGTTGTAGCCGTCTAACAATGCAAGGGGTTTAGGCATGGAGGAAGTTACAAGCTTTCAACAACCTCAGCGACAGTTTTAAAGCACAAGCCACACATTGTCAGAAGTTTCATAACAGATAACACGAAAATGCGCGATTTCAGCAGATAATGCATAACAGATAACACTTCGGATGTTATCTGTTGTGCTTCAAAATGTCATGCATAATAAGCGTTACCACCAGGAGAACCGAAAAACCGCCAAAAAGTATCTGCTGAGTTTTCCCACATCATGAGGATAAGGAATAAAAGTAAGAAGATGCTTTTTGCTCTTCCTAACAAAGCTCGTTATGCATAACGTTTTCAAACACAACAGATAACATCCTCGTGTTATCTGTTATGAAACTTCTGACAGTGTAGTGGATACAGTTCCTGTCCCAAAATTCTAACATATCTGACTCCTTTGAAACTAGACTGGGTAGCTCGAAGATGACAAACCCGTCCCGGCTGTTCTCAGCTTGCTCGGTCCCTTGGTTTCGATGAGAAATGATAACACAATTTCATAACTGGTATTTCTGACCAGTGAGCTCCTCGGAAGCAATAACGTTAAAAAAATAAGCGTAGTGCCGTTAGGGTGGATAAGACTAACAGTTCGAAATCCTGGAAATGAGAATGAATGGAACGATTAGGAACGTAAAGGGAAGGAGTAATGTAGGTGAGACGGGTCAAGGAAAAGCCCTTCCTGATTTAAGTAAAAAACTGTAAAAAGTGTCTATTATTGAGTAGGCCTAATGATACTAAAAGGCCGAATCATTTAGTTACTTCAGACTACAAACTATCGAACATAAGAATATTAGGGAAGTTAGTTACTACCAACGTTACCTCCTGCTATGGAGACATCCCGTTGCACACGGCAGGACTTCTTCTAACTGTTATGAAGTTGTCGTATACTACTAAAGATGTAAGTAAGTAAGTAATTTATTTGTAACCTGCCATTTTGAACAAAACCAAAGGTGTCGATGGGATCCCAAAAATCTAATATTTGATTCAGGCAATCGGGTCTTGTCTTCGCCAGATCCAGTCTTCGCCAGGATAATCATCAGAGAAAACCAAGTTCAGATATACCTCTATAAGCCATATCTATTTTGACGATACTGGCCGAGACTTCCTGTTTTACGTCTGCCAAGTTTCCGGCGCCCGAATTCCGAACGAACTACTAGTCCAGCAAAAAAAGAAAATTCAGAAACAAATCCAGCGTATCGGCTTATCTCTAACACGAACATCTAATCAACTTTGAATAAAAGTTAAATCCGGTTACAACCGGATTCCGGACTAATTATATATCCGGGTAAAAATTGATTGTCATATATAGACTCAGCCTCTCTTCTTACCCCTTAATCTGTCATCTAATCGAACTTTTGCTTTTAACACATTTTTCGGTTTTGGCCGGATTCCGGGCGAACTAGTTGTTCGATGAGAAAATGGTTTTCACATCGTGTTCAGCATGTTTTTTTTACCTCTAAATCGAACATTTAATGAACTTCAAATGAAACTTTTACTTTTAACCAACTTTCTGGATTTTGCCGGATTCCGGACGAACTACTTGTCGAGCGAGACAATGGTGTTCACTATCGTGCTCAACATGCCTTCTTACACCAAATCGACTATCACATTAGCTGTTTAAAAATATTTTGTTTGTCCCTTAATTTTAATCTCCTCCCCCACCCGTAGATGTAGAGCTTCAGGGCCCATCTACGAACTCGACCTTACTCTTGACCCAAAGAATCGTCACACCAAGTTTCATCAAAATATCTCGTTCCCTTCGAGAGTTATTGTGCTCACAGACGGACGGACGGACGGACAGACTTCGGCCAAGTGCCATATAGCGATTGTAATTTCTGTCCGTCAGTCGGTCCCGGTTTGGCTAGTTCGGGCACTTCCAGATGCTAGGACGATGAAACTTGGCAGACGTGGACCGGACCAGATTAAATTAGAAATAGTCGCTTCCCCGATCCAACCATCTGGAGGGGAGTGGAGGGGGGGGGGGAATCCGGAAAAATTAGGAAAAATGAGAAATTTTTAGCTTTCGAACGGGTGATCGGATCTTAATGAAACTTGATATATGGAAGGACCTTGTGTCTCAGACGTTCTATTTTAAATCCAGACCGGATCCGGTGACATGGGGGGGGGGGGAGTTGGAGGGGGAAAGCGGAAATGTTGGGAAACGCCTAGAGAGAGATCCGGATGAAACTTGGTGAAAAGGACATGCACAAATCCTAGATACGTAACTGACATAACCAGAACGGATCTGCTCACTTTGGGGGAGTTGGGGGGGGGGGAGGGGGTCCGAATTTCTAGTGATACCGCGAGTTCGGTGCTTCCTGATGTGCTAGAACGATGAAAAATGGCAGACATGTCAGGGACCCGACCAGATTAAATAGGAAATAGTCACTTCCCCGATCCGACCATCTGGGGGGGAGTGGAGGGAGGGGTTGCCAAAAGTTCATGTATTTTTTACTTGCGAACGGGTGGTGGGATCTTGATGAAAGTTGATATTTAGGATGACCTCGTGTCGCGAACATCCGACTGTAAATCCGGACCGGATCCGATGACACTGGGGAAATTGGAGGAGGGAACCGGAAATATTGAGAAACGCTTAGAGTGGAAGGATCGGGATGAAACTTGGTGGGAAGAACAAGCAAACGTCCTAGATACGTCATTGACATAACCGGGCCGGATTCGGGCACTGTCGGGGAGTTGGGGGGGGGGGTCCGGATTTCTGGCGATCCTGCCAGTTCGGCATACTTCCTGATGTGCTAGGACGATGAAACTTGGCAGGTGTGTCAGGGATCCGAACAAATTGACTTGAGAATAGTCGTTTCCCGGATCCGACCATCGTATGGGGAGTGGATGGATGGGGAGTCCGGAATCTAGCTGCATGCACAGAGCTGTGTACAGAGCTATCGCCTCAGATGCTCTGTGTCAAATTCGGGTTGGGTCCAATACCTGTGGGGTTGGTGCGGGGGAGGGACTGGAAAACTCAAGAAACGCTTAAAGCAGAGGGATTGGGACGGATCTTAATGGAGAGAACAAGCATTAGGCGAAATTGAAGGAGCCAGATGGTTTCGGGGCTCTTTGGGGGGGGGGGGGGTTGGATAGGGTTTCCTGGAATTCCGGTAGTCGTTAGTTAGAATAGTTTCAGATATACTAAGACAATGAAACTTTGCAGGCACATGGTTTCGGGGCCGAATGAGATGCAAGTTCGACAATGCCGAGTTTATGCGGCCTAGATTTGTTATTTGGCGTCCGGGCCGGATTCGGCCGAGGGAGGGGGGGGGGCGGAAATTTACAGATAGGCTATGCTCCGATTTCAATAAAACTTGATGGACGGAAAGAGGGGATTAAGAGATACGACGTTATGTTTCCAAGTCATCTTCGGAGTTGGAGGGAGATTGCCGGAAACTTTAAGGCTCACATAGGGGTTAAACGACTGCATCAATTTGAATGAAACTTGGAATGAAGAGAGATCATATACCCTAGATGACATATTTTAGGGTCCGAACCAGAGACAACGGTGGGGGGGGGGGCATCGAAATTTTCCAAAAATGCGCAGATTCGAGTGAAACTTGGTAAAAAGGTAAGGTAAAGCTATCAGCACTAGACTTGACAGGCAAAGCTGGCGGTGCTGATCTCCGACTCTCGGCCCTTAGCCAGGAAGTGCAATGGGGGGTTGGGGGCCAGCCATCCTGTGCTTTCACCCACCCTTCCTGTCACCTTCCCCGGATTTCTCCAGGTACTCATTTGAACTGGGTGGACTTTGGCTTGTATTACAGGGTTACGCCACTAACCCCCGTCCCAAACCAAATAGTAGGCACTACCGAGACTCGAACAAGCGACCCTTCACTTGCGAGTCCGGCGCGCTAACCACTTGGCCACGGACGGACTGAGTGAAACTTGATAGATGATAGAAAATAATATGCTTTAGATGATTTAGTCCGAACGAGATTTGCACGGTAGGGGGAGATGGAGGGAGTACCGGAAATCGTGTAGCACGTCTAGGGATCAATCGGGGGCTGAAACTTGGAAGTTGGAACGGTCATGCGCATTTACTACAGATAATCCGGGACGATGCCGCTGCTCGAAATTGAGTGAAACTGAATATCCTATTTCTATTTCCGAACCGCATTTTTGGATGGCGGGTGTATTTTATGACGTTCTCATCTACTTTCTTGTGCCACCTACTCTTAACAAGTGCCATATGAGCTCGTAGCTCTTGTTGTATCTTTCGACTGGTTTATACTTGGCTTTTAACTTGTTTTCACATTAAAGCTAACCATTTTTGTATGCCTGTCGACATACTAAAATCATTTCCTTGTAAACCACGGAGAGGTCTTACAGTGAGCGTGTTCCACCCTTCTAACAATAATAACTATTAGTTACTATTTTCGTACCAACCTCACGAAAAGTTACTACCCTGACCGTTAACCTTCTCGAAATATTAAGTACTAATAACTATTTGCTTACCATGCTCGGGAGCGTAGTTAGCATGGTAACTACGACCTCTGTGGTTTGATTGGTTCGATCAGCCCGCGGCACGAGATTTTGCCGAAAATAGGAAAATCCGTTCCAGCCTTGATGCCAAGGAAGCCAGGATCCGTGAAATGACGTCTTACGTACTAACTACAGTAAGAAGGGTGGAACAAACTCGGACTTCGATATGTCCGATCGCTTCAGCGTGGTTTTTGGTGGTAATTTCGAAATGCGTGGTCACATCAGTGTTTGGCACTACTTTTCTCGCACAATAAGCAGACCGCCATAACATCTGTGTTTTTCTTTAGCGGCTAAAATTCTGTTGGGAACAGTGATGGAGCATATTCTTACTTTGGCGACATGAACAGTCCTAATTATTTTGCACTTCTTTCCTTTCATTTCTAATACCCGAAAACCCATAAAATTAAGTTATGCATATAAGCATATGGCTTTCAGAAGAAAGTTCTGGGACTTATGACGTCATTGGCTTCCAGATTAGCCCGTCTCGAGCTTTCGATTCCTGGCCAGGACAAAAAAAAATTGCTTAAAACTGTGCACGAGAATTACTGATTTAATTCCGGGTAGGAAACAATAATGCGAAAATGAGAACTAAGTTGCCGAAAATACGCAACGGCACTCCACTGCCGTTAAGAAGAATAGGGTATAGTTACTGATGCTGCTTTTTAAATTTCGCCAGTGGAAGTTACCATTGATGCACACGCAACGGCACTCCACTGCCGTTAAGAAGGATAGGATGTGTTATGGAGACATCCCATAGCACTTTGCTCTGCAATAGTCCTCCTAATTATTCCCTCCATCTATCGCCTACTTTTCTATATATCCCTTCGGTTTCCATCACCATCATTAATTTCCCGGCATCGTGACAATAGGTCACTCGGTCTTTATCCTAGCTTCAGTTAGCTGCTCGCTAATCCGAGGTCAGGCTTTGATCCATTTCATTCTAAGTATTTTGGCTGCGTAATGAATCCGCAGCCAAAAGTAGTTCTCTTTCATCCTTGGTCGGAGTAAGACCTCCGTTACTCTGTATTATAATTTATGGTAAGGACCAGTTTACATATTTAGTTAGGGACCCATTAGTGCTATATTATATGTGTCACACTCTTGTACACGATTTACATAGATAAATTAACTATAGACGTTATGGTCCATCTCGGCTAGTAGGCCTCGGGCTTGACTGGATATGTGAATTCCAGCTTCGCTAGGATGTGTGAACCAGCTTGATTAGGGATTTCTGGATTGACTGCGGCTGAGCTATAGAATTCCCTGAGACTTTACCTTGTCTCTTTTGTCCGGTTTCCTGACTGGTCCTGGGGCTAGTGGGCACCTACGGTGTCAGAATGTCTTCAGCCCACACCCCAGGAGCCTTATCTTCATTAAACCTCGCCTCCACTCGTCCATCCTCTTAACAATGGTGTCAGAAGTGGGATAACATCTTAACAATGGGGTCCAGAAGTGGGATTCGATCTCACATCCTCTTAACAATGGTGTCAGAAGTGGGATAACATCCTCTTAACAATGGTGTCAGAAGTGGGATTCGATCTCACATCCTCTTAATCGACGCTTCAAATATTAATTCTGCCTTTATTTCGCATTTTATATTTGTTTTGGTTTGGTTCGTGTGGTCAGGGTAAGGTCAGTAGGACTGAAGCTCAATAAAGGACCCTGAACTAACTGAACAGAGAGTGGGCTTTGATTTTTCACACTTATTTGATTGCCCCCTCTGTCAGAAACCTGGGTTGCCGCGATGGCTTAGCTATCGATGGTATGTTAGTAGGTGGGGCTGGAATGGAAACATTGTAGACTCTTTTGTTGCCCGTACACCACTCTGCCCAAGGGGGGGAGGTGTGTTATGGAGACATCCCATAGCACTTTGCTCTGCAATAGTCCTCCTAATTATTCCCTCCATCTATCGCCTACTTTTCTATATATCCCTTCGGTTTCCATCACCATCATTAATTTCCCGGCATCGTGACAATAGGTCACTCGGTCTTTATCCTAGCTTCAGTTAGCTGCTCGCTAATCCGAGGTCAGGCTTTGATCCATTTCATTCTAAGTATTTTGGCTGCGTAATGAATCCGCAGCCAAAAGTAGTTCTCTTTCATCCTTGGTCGGAGTAAGACCTCCGTTACTCTGTATTATAATTTATGGTAAGGACCAGTTTACATATTTAGTTAGGGACCCATTAGTGCTATATTATATGTGTCACACTCTTGTACACGATTTACATAGATAAATTAACTATAGACGTTATGGTCCATCTCGGCTAGTAGGCCTCGGGCTTGACTGGATATGTGAATTCCAGCTTCGCTAGGATGTGTGAACCAGCTTGATTAGGGATTTCTGGATTGACTGCGGCTGAGCTATAGAATTCCCTGAGACTTTACCTTGTCTCTTTTGTCCGGTTTCCTGACTGGTCCTGGGGCTAGTGGGCACCTACGGTGTCAGAATGTCTTCAGCCCACACCCCAGGAGCCTTATCTTCATTAAACCTCGCCTCCACTCGTCCATCCTCTTAACAGATGTAGTTACTAACGCTGCTTTTTTAATTTCGCCAGTGGAAGTTACCATTGGTGATAGGATGTAGCTCCTCTTCCTCTCTACATAGCTTTCCTGACTTTCTTGTTCATAGGGCCAGTACTACCATATCGACGACAGCCCCTACTTGTTATCGCTGGAACATCTAGTTGGCTACTTCTCGCGATGGTGGGACGGTTTATCTTGTGTGTTGACAACTGGTGTTCCGCCTATCCGACCTGTGGCATTTGAGACCGACGTTTTGTATGCCCGATGCACGGTAGGTTCAATTCAGTTTTATTAAATGCAAAAATAAGTGAACAAAATAAGTTTCGACCCTACAAAGCTCCATGACCCGTTAGATAGGGGTTAATACCAAAATAATCGAGTCCACGCGCACTATTAAAGTAAAACAGAAAATCAAAATTGAAGATTATTTTTTTCGTTTCCACTTACCGCTCGATCCTCAAATTTTCCCTTCAAGTCCACACAGATCTCCCACAATGCCGAAATTTAAAGAAATAAAAAAAATAACTAAATGAATAAAAAAAATACTCAAGCCTACCCTCATCGTTGATCTTACCTTCACACATAATACTTAAATTAAAATTAAAAACACAAATTCTGGATCCCTTGTGTTTATTTCCTGCTATATTTATCAACCAAAGATATTTTTAACTGGGTCTTAAAGGTGCCAAACGACTGAATGCTATGAACACTATCAGTGAGACTGTTCCATACTTTGGTACATGCAATACAAGCACTGACTGAATTAAAACAAAATAAATTGGATTCTTTTTAGGGTATCAGACAAAGTATAGGTACTGTTAATCGTCGTCAAGACGACGCTTGCTTTTCCCAAGTCGATGCCGGTGTATATAGGCTTGGCACATGCCCACATGCAACCTTGAAAGCTTCACAACCAAAATATCTTCTTGCTGTTAGCTTTCCGTACTCCCAGTTCCTCGGTTGTGTTAAAAAAGCCTTACCACTCGAATCCACACTTGTGCTGATACAGGGCGGTGAGTGATGGGCGCCCTTGTCCACTCTTAACCCAGAAGCTACTATTTAGCTATCCTGTTTACTGCCCTCCGAAAGAGTTGATAGGCGATCGTGTAATGTTCGGTCATTTTTGCCAGTTTATCCTCGGAGAACCCAAGAACTTTCAGAAGGTAACTCGGCATAACCGGCACGAACATTGATGACATCATACACTGAAATGGGTGGAGTTGCGCACATGAAACTTGAAAGGTACATGGGTCATACAATCCTTTTCAGGGTCCCGAAATGAATTGACCTCGGTGGAGGGGCATCGGAAACTTTCCAGAAATGAAAACTTTACACTTCTGCTTGATGTAAGGTTGTAAATTAATTCTATCAGTTTGGCATGTTTTTCTTTTCAATTTCATAAGGTATATGATGTTAAGATTATCAGCCGTCATTGTATCCCTATACTGTTCCCCCTCATTAGGTGTACTCTCTTGAGTCAATCGACTATGGACTATTATTGCTGATCTATTTCTTTTTTTTTCACCCTTTAGTACAACCTTTCATCCTCGAGGTCGTCTAGTACAAACAGTCTCGCACCGCCTTTGCCAGAACGACGACCTTCCCCCAAAATGAACCGGAATGCCAACACAAACCTCAATGGAAACAGCAGTACTGGTCGAAAGAAAGTTGAAAACTCCTATGAGGCATCCGTCGTGGAATCCGGTAAGTGAAGTAGAATTGCAGAATTCTGCGGATCCCTGTTAGCTGTTTTATACGTTTCTGAATTATGAAATTGGAGGGCATAGTAAGTTAGAGGTCCGTTGTTTCGTAGCCGACCACAGATGAAAGCAGCATAGTATTTCCCCGCTGTATTCGACACGGGACTGTGCTCAAGGGTTGTACAATCAGACACTCAGGCGATTTGGAAGGAAGCAAAGCAAACGATTGCACAATCAGACACTCAGGCGATTTGGACGGAAGCAAAGCACCGTAAAGACGGAAGGCAGTGAAGCTAAAGGCTTACAGTAATTCAAGCACGACTTTTCAGTCACCAACGACGCCTCCAGCCTTGCTAGTCTTCATCCTCCGTTCACAGCCCTTTTCGTGTATTCAGAGCGTGTTCCACCCTACTTTCCGTAGTCACTAAAGATGACGGTACGAATTCTGGCTTTTTGCCGTCAAGGCTTGAACGATTTTCTATTTTCCAGCAGAATTTCGTGCATTGGGCGAATCCGACGAATCACGTTACAGAGATGCGTAGTTACTACGCTCCTGAACATGGCAAGCAAGTAGTTACTGTTAGTTACTATTTCGAGAAGGTTGGAACGGTCAGCGTAATAACTGTTCACGAGTTTGTAACGAAAATAGTAACTAATAGTTACTATTGTTAGAAGGGTGGAACACGGTCTCAGTGTATAGTATGTAGATTATTTTGCCCACCTAATGCGGATTCGGGTTCGCCCGAGTGACCATGCTCTCTAGCGGAAAATTCCCTTCGGTCCGCCATTTAGCCTACATTGTGTCCTCGTCCCCTAATGAAAAGTTTGCGCGAGGTCTGGGAGCTTAGATTGACTCGGCTCAATCGCTACGTCGAGAATTTTTGTGTAGTGATGCCCATCCCTGTGTCGAATATTGTTTATAACCGAACCGTTTTAAATTGTTTAAGCTACTGTATTCACGGATAGATAACACTTAAAAGACCTCTCTTACTGATAATACTAACGCAACCTACTTCCATAAATACTCCGTATATTTCTAGACCCGGAGACCCCAATTTCGTACAGTACATTCATTTCTAACCCCTCTAACAAAACCACGCTGATTTTCTCACTTGTCGTGTTGTATCATCTTGGATTGTATCACGCTGTCGACGGCTTTTTGCGAGAAGTTTTTCCATCAGAAAAAACGGTTATGTAAATTGTTTCCCTGTTTTCGCTATAAGTCAACGGGTCTCGGAAAAGGTTTAAAACAGCCAAAGCCGTGGGTTATTTTTTGAAACCACAGCCTAATTTTACAGTATTCAAATATTTTAAGATACTGTAAGTTGAAGAGTAAATAGTGCGAGGGGTCCTTTAAAAAGGTTATAGCATGTATCTCCTGCACCTCATAGTTTAATATTGAACACAAGGATGCGCATCCTTATCCTGAATGTTATCAGACTTCTATAGATGTGTGATCCAGTCATTGTCGCACACTTTCAGTGCGAGGAGACAGTGCGTAAGGATAGACTAGGCGAGGATCCAGTTTTTTAATTGTTTACAAGTTAAAATGCGGCAGTCATGTGTTCCTACTTGAAAAATCTGCTTGGTTAGCCTCTCAATAGACCTGTTATAAGAATAGTTATGACATCTTGGGGATTTTCCATCTTTTAGGCAGTCACCCCTTAGACGACATTCCGGCGGCAAATCTGGAAGTCCAGGACATTCTTGGAGAAGGAGAATTCGCTTTTGTTTATCGCGGAGTGTATCGACCCGGAAACGGCCAAAAGGTGAGTCCAGTGGAACGTCAGCAAGATACACGTAACACAAAAGTGGTGTCGACGCCAGCTGTCTTGGTTTCAGTTTCACTCACCGCTCCCGGGGTAGACCACACTATTAGGGGTCTTGTTAACGGCCTGCGCCAGGGCGGTCTGCTATCACCTCTCCTGTATGCCGTCTATGCTGACCATTTCTCTTCTAGACTAGGTGGGGGTTCAGTTAGTTGTAAAGTTGGGACTATTGTTGTTCTGTCGCCTCAGTTTACGGGTTGAATCTATTACTAAGGGTTTGTGATGAGTATGCTGCTGAATTTGATGTTCTGTACAACACTAGTAAGACTTTCGCCTTGGCTTTTTACCCTCGTGGTTTTTCGGTATCGAAGAAGGGGACTGTACTGTCAGGCCGGGAAATTTTATTCGTTTCGGAATTCCGGTACCTTGGCTTTCTGATAACGGATGACTTGACTGACGATATCCCAGGCGAAAGCCTCGCTATCTGGTCTTATGAAAAGAGCCAAATTCCTTATATGAAAATTTGGTGATTGCTCTGAGAAGGTGAAGCTTCACCTGTTTAGATCATATGGCTACCAACTGTTTGGCCTTGCTTTGACGACGAATTTGAAAGGTATGACGCTAACTTCACTGACAGTGGGGTATAATCGAGCACGTAGGTTTTTTTCGTCTACCGCCTATATGTAGTGTGTCTGCTGCTGTACTCTCCGGGAAATAATGCGGAAGGCTCGGTCGAGCTTCTTCCTGCGCATCCAGAAATCAGAGAATAGCCTTGTTAGACTGGCAGCTGATCCATTGTTCACGTCACTACCAGTAGTTGCTAGTCTTATGGACTAGTTTAGGATTGAGTCGTCTGTTTGTTGTTTTGTTTGTTTCGAGTAGTGTGTGATTTCTTTTTGGGATCCCAAAACTTAAGTGGAGGATACCTATGACATCGCAGAAGTTGTCCGTCTGTCCGTCCGTCCGTCTGTAAGCACGATAACTCTCGAAGGGAATGAGATATTTTCATGAAACTTGGTGTGAGGATTCGTTGGGTCGTCGGACCAGTCAGAGTTCGTAGATGGGCTTTGTAGCCCTACATTTAGGGGTGGGGAGCGGGTTCAAATTAAGGGGAAAACAAAATATTGTTAAACAGCTAATTGATTATGGTGTAACAAGACATGCTGAACACGGTGGTGAAAACCATTTTGTCATCGGACAAGTAGTTCGCCCGGAATCCGGACATAACCGGAAAGTTTGTTAAAAGTAAAAGTTTTATTTGAAGTTGATTAGATGTTCGATTTAGGGGTAGGAAGACATGCTAAAGACGATGGTCAAAACCATTTTCTCGACGGACAAGTAGTTAGCCCGGAATTCGGCCCAAACCGGAAAGTTTGTTAAAATTGAAAGTTTTATTTGGAGTAGATTAGGTGTTCGATTTAGGGGAAGAAGACATGCTGAACACTTACGTGAAAATAATTTTCTACCCGGACATGTAGTTCGCCCGGAATCCGGCCAAAACCGGAAAATTGTTAGAAGTTAAAGTTTTATTTCTAGTTGATAAGATAAGCAATTTAGGGGTAAGAAGAGATGCCGAATTCGTGTGTGACAATCATATTTTACCTGGAGATATAGTTTGACCGGAATCCGGCTGGAGTCGGAAAATTTGTTATAAGTTAAATTTTTATTTGAAGTTGATTAGATGTTCATTACTGGGGAAAGAAGATACCCTGAGTTCGTTTTTGAGCTTTCTTAGTTAGTTCTGGACTTCGGCCGAAAACCGGGAAATTGGCAGAAGTGGCAGGAATTTTTCGTCAAAACAGATATGACTTATAGGGGTAAACACAAATGATGAATCCATATCTGAACTTGGTTTTTTCAGATGATTAACTATTTGGCCTTAATCTGTTTCTGAATTTTAATTGTAAAAATGTTCAAGGAGTTTGGCGATGATTGGATCTAGCTAAGACAAGACCCAGTTGTCTGGATCAGATATTGAATTTTTGGGATCCCATCGAAACTTTTGGTCTTGTTTTTTATCACAATTCCGTCTGTCGGTCGGTCGGTCGGTCCGAGTTTTTTGTCACACGTTTTCGAGTTAGGTTACTTCCAGATGTGCTAGGACCATGAAAGTTGGCAGGCGTATTAGAGACCCGACCAAATAAACTTAGAAATAATCAGTTTTCCGATCCGACCATTTGGGGGAGGGTTTGAGGGCAGGGGAGTCCGGGAAATTGAGTAGTGTGTAACTTTCGAACGGGTGATCGGATTCTAATGTAACTTAATAACTGAATAGATTATATATCTGTGATGACCCGTTTAAAGTCTTGACCGGATTCGGTATTCAGGGGGGGATTTGGGGGGGACCGGAAATTTCAAGAAACGGTTAGAATGGAGGGATCGGAGCGAAACTTGCTGGGAAGAACAAGCATCTGCTCTAGATAAATCGTTTAGACAATTGTACTGGACCCGGACACTTAGGAGGGGGGGGGGGGGGGGTCCCGGAATTCCGGTGATGCTGGCTTTGGTGATTTTCACAATGAGACTTGGCAGATCAGGACCCGATCAAACTGACTTCAAAATAAAAAGTGTGTCGATCTGATAGTGGAGGGGGGGGGGGGATCAGGAATATTCAGTCATGCGTAACTTTGGAACGGGTTACCGGATTCGATGAAATTTAAGAATTGAACAGAGTACATTTCTCTGGTGGGGGCGGGGGGGGGGGGGGGCAGAAAATACTTGACCCGCTTAGAATGGAGAGATTGGGATGGAACTTTGTGAGAAGAATAAACAGATGCTCTAGGGGGGAGTTGGGGTGGCGGAAATCTTGAGAAACGGTTAGAATGTACGGATTGGAGTGAAACTTGCTGGAAAGAACAAACATCTGCTCCATGTAAATCTTTTACACAATTTGACTGGATCCGGACACTTGAGGGGGGGGGGGGGGGGTCCCGGAATTCCGGTTTTTGGGGATTTTCACGACGAAACTTGGCAGGCATATCAGGGACCCGGTTAAACCGACTTGGAATACAAACAAATCCTCGATATGATAATCTTGGGGGGAGTTGAGGGAGGGGAATCCCGAATATTGAGTCATGCGTAACTTTGGAACGGGTGATCGGATTCGAGTGAAATTTAATAATTGAACAGAGGACATTTCTCTCTGATGATCTTTTTAATTTTCGGACCGAATCGGACAAATTATTGGGGGGGGGGGAATACTTGACCCACTTAGACTGGTGTGATCGGCATCGAACTTCGTGGGAATAATAAACAGATGCTCTGGATTAGTCATTTACAGAACCGGATTGGCTCCGGGTATTTTGGGTGGAGTTAATGGGGGGGGGGGGCTGGGATTCCGGTGATCGCGAGTTAAGGTACTTCCAGATGTGCTAAGACGATGAAACTTCGCTGGAATGTTAGAGATTCAACAAAATTTGTTTAGAAATTGCTACTTCCCAAATCCGATTATTCCTTAAAGTACCAATCTTGACCGCAAAGTAAAAAAAAAATACTTTTAAGTAATATTGCATTTTTTATGATGCCCATTATCATTTTTGCCTCAAAGGTTTTGCTTACAAATGAATAGCCTTGTTAGACTGGCAGCTGATCCATTGTTCACGTCACTACCAGTAGTTGCTAGTCTTCCGGATTAGTTTAGCATTAGGGTCGTCTGTGTGTTGTTTTGTTTGTTTCGAGTAGTATGAATTGATTGATTGATTGATTGACTTCTGTTTCTGACAGTACGATATTTAGCCAACATCCGGCTTTTACAGTTTTGGCGAAGCAGGGCGGGCTTTTCGAGAAATAGGATTGACCAGCTTAAATTTAGGCAACAATTTTAAACTGATAGAAAACACATGGACTGTTGAAAAACTAGAGCAAAATCAAGAAAGTAGCTACCTTTCGGAAAGTAATATGTTATTTCAGTTGACAAGTTGTGTTTTCAGTGGAAATGTGATCGTAACAAGGTATGAGCCAGGTTGGTTGGCTAGGAGAGCAAGATTTTCGTTCAGTTTTGAACGTTTTTTTCTATAATATTTTCCAACTTTTTTTGTTTACTATTTCTTGTTTTTTTTTGTTATTTTTTTCTTCCTGAGAGTGACGAATTTTATTTATTTTTGTAGGCCAAGTTCTACTTTTCAGTATTTGATGAAAAGTGCTCGATGAACATCTGCGGAGGTTGATATTGCTTCGTATCATCCTCTCTGGGGGCTGATATGATATTGCATCAACCTCTTCAAAACTTATTGTCATAATTTTATATATGAGACATAGGAAGATTTCGTTATACCTGTTCGAGAAAAGTTAAAAGAGTTAAGAAAAGTTAAGAAAGAGAGAAAGAGAAAAGTTATATATATATATAAACAGACATAATATAAATCTATAATATATAACATATCGAATATATAACAAATATATATGTAAGATAACTTAACATATATAGAACATACAACAGATAGACAGTTAAGTAACGTTAATAGATCCCGTATCCAAGACCCGACGGTTCGGGGGGGGGGGGGGGGCAGCGCCCGGTCACTATGTTTTGGGCATTCGGTCAATTTTTCGCCGAACTTTTACTTCTAATGATTGCAGTACTTCAGGAATAAGCACGTCTCGTGAGGTGGAAACTAGTCTACTTTTGTTTGTTATAAATTCAGAATAAATGTACTTTGTAACTACTTTACCCTGGATGGCGTCTTTTTCTTCGCCACATAGCTCTGTGGTTTAATAAGTAGTCATGGGATCGCGAAAAAGCACTTTGATCATTGAGCGTTTCCACAAAATTGCTCCTGCTGCGCATTTTGTAGTCTTCGCTATTTAGAGGAAGGGTCCGTCATTTAGTTGGGGTTTGAGGTTTGGAATTTTGGTGGGGCTTGAACCAAATTAAAAATTTGAATTTGCATAGAAAGTAGAAAAATGTTGCCGAAAAAAAGGCAGATTAAAAATTCAGCCTGTGGCGGTTTTAGTTTCTCCTGGGTACAATCATTGGCGCCGTTGTCGCGTTGCAGCAACGGCATTTTTTGTCGGGAAGTTTTCAGGTCCTGTTGGCAAAACTAGACATTTAGTTGTAGGTTAATGACAAGTGCCAATTAATTTGCTCGCGCATGAAATGTTGTGCCGCATTTATTTTGAAAATTAAACAAAGGTAAAAGGCTAGTGACGGCGTATCCCTGAAAAAAACACGCCAAATTTTCTCTTTAGACTTGATTTTTACTTTTTACATTGTAGCTTCGTGAAGGCAGCTCGCTGTTTTTTTTAGAAAAAAAATCGGTAAAAATCAGGTTCCGATTCGGTCAATTTTTTTACCAGGTTCGCCCCCCAATGAAGAAAGGCTCGCGACGCCCTTCCTCGTATCTGTTGAAATAGTGCACCCATGTGTAAATGTTAAGCAAATTTGCCACTGCGAACGGAAACGGAAGCCCAGTCAGATGCCTTATCAACGGTACCTACTAACTGCCTGATAACATTTACACATGGATGTGCATCTTTTTCAAGGAAAAAAAAAATACGGTTTTGAAAAAAAAAGACTGATTTTCAGAAAAAAACGACAGTTTTTCATGGAAAAATCAACCGTTTTTGACGGATGGCGTGTTTATTTACTGTGTACAGTAAAAATGGTTTAAGGTGTTAAAACTATTTTATTTCCACTTTTTAATTTTATTCCGGTTGTTTAAGATTGGTTGACATATTAGAACTCAGCTGTTTTTTTGTAATGTATATTGGCTTCCTTGTCCGAATATTGTCGTATGTATTTGTTTGGTTTTGTTCAGTTATTTATGCCTTAGGTTAGTATTTATTATATTTTTGTAAAAATCCCTTTTAATTTATTTATATTTATTTATTTGACTAAATCAACGGCCAACAAGGGCCATATACATCTTTAAACAACAACAAAAACAAAATTAACAACAACACACTATAATACACTACTCAAAACCGGGGGAAAAGTTGCAAAACAGCAACTTCCCCCACGATAACCATATTGGGAGCGACAGCCTCATATGCGGCCTAGCCAGGACAACCAGCAGCGGGTTCTGAGACTCAAGAATTCGCTTCTGCAGATACAGAACAGAAAAGCGCCTAATTTCTGGAAATGAGGGAAGGCCTTCACCAACGAACATTGACGACGCACCTTAGTTCCACTTGAACCCATGCAACCAACGAAAAGAGTTATTGTATAAGGACACGAAAGCAGCTTTCGCGCCTAACCCTAATGTTAGTAACAAGAGCCACACAGCAAAGCTGAGTGCAGTACATCCTGAAAAGGATGTTGACCCCTGACGGTTGCCATTTTTGTATGCCACTAGTATGTCTGTCACTTTCTTGACTCTAGTGCTATTTCCGTTGCAAAAAAAGTCTACCTTTAACATAATCCTGGAGGACATGTTACGACATAAAAATTCATCGGTGCGTGGAGATAATATTCGTACTGTTAACCTGTTAAAAATTTCTGAGTTGCATTTTTAATTCTTGTCGAGTGTCCAGTCCAATGCAGCGTGTTGCCCGACGTCGCCGAAATCCCCAGTCATCTATAGCCCTGCGGTTGTGACGGTTTTTATGGCACTTGAGCTTACTCCAAGTGCCATATAGCGATTGTAATTTCTGTCCGTCAGTCGGTCTGTCGGTCCCGGTTTTGCTAGTTTGGGCACTTCCAGATAAGCTAGGACGATGAAACTTGGCAGGCATATCAGGAACTGGACCAGATTAAATTAGAAATTGTCGCTTCCTCGATCCGACCATCTGGAGGGGAGTGGAGGGAGGGGGAATCCGGAAAAAATAGGAAAAATGAGATATTTTTAGCTTACGAACGGGTGATCGTGGATCTTAATGAAACTTGATATATGGAAGGACTTCGTGTCTCAGACCCTCCATTTTAAATCCAGACCGGATCCGGTGACACTGGGGGGGAGTTGGAGGGGAAAACCGGAAATCTTGGAAAACACTTAGAGTGGAGGGATCCGGATGAAACTTGGTGGAAAGTACAAGCAAAAGTCCTAGATACGTGACTGATATAACCGGAACGGATCCGCTCACTTTGGGGGAGTTGGGGGGGGGGGGAGAAGTCCGAATTTGTAGTGATCCCGCGAGTTCCGTGCTTCCTGATGTGCTGGGACGATTGGAAATTTACAGGTATGTCTGGGGACCCGACCAAATTAAATAGGAAATCGTCAATTCCCCGATTCGACCATCTGGGGGGGGGGAGTGGAGGGAGGGTGAAGCCAAAATTTGAGGTATTTTTAGCTTGCGAACGGGTGATCGGATCTTGATGAAAATTGATATTTAGGATGATCTCATGTCTCAGACATCTCACTTTAAGTCCGGGCCGGATCCGATGACACTGGGGGGAGTTGGAGGAGGGAACCGGAAATTTTGAGAAACGCTTAAAGTGCAGGGATCGGGATGAAACTCGGTGGGAAAAACAAGCACAGGTCCTAGACACGTCATTGACATAACCTGACCGGATCAGGGCACTGTGGGGGAGTTGGGGTGGGGGTCCGGATTTCTAGCGATCCCGCGAGTTCGGCATACTTCCTGATGTCCTAGGGGCGATGAAACTTGGCTGGTATGTCAGGGATCCGAACAGATTGACTTGAGAACAGCCGTTTCCCCGACCCGACCATCGTGGGGGGAGTGGGTGGATGGGGAGTCCGGAATCTAGTGGCGTGCATAACTTTTTGAACGGGTGATCGGATTTGAATGAAACTTGTCTGGTGAACTATCGCCTCGGACGTTCAGTGTCACGTCCGGGTCGGGTCCGATACCTGTGGGGATGGGGGGGGGGGTGAAGAAACTCAAGAAACTCTAAAAGCAGAGGGATTGGGACGAAACTTAATGGATGGAACAAGCATTAGGCCTAGATGAAATTGACGGAGCCAGATGGTATCGGGGCTCTGTGGGGGGAGTTGGTGGGGGTTTCCTGGAATTCCGGTAGTCGTGAGTTAGAATAGTTCCAGATGTAAAACGACAACGAAACTTTGCAGGCATATTAGTGACCCGAATTATCTTGACTTAAGAACCTGACAGAACATACCCCCGGAAACTTCCGTTCCTAGATCCGAGCATTTTTTGGGGAGCAAGAGAAGAGAAATATGGAAATTGACTTCTATAAATTGCGAACGAGTGGTCTGATTCGAGTGAAACTTCATGGGTGATACGAATCGATGGCCTCGACATGTAAAACATGCGTTCGAACCATATGCAACCACGATTAGGGGAATTGGGGATGGGGGGACTTTTGACATGCACAAAAACCAAACGGATGGACTGAGTGAGATGCAATTCGACAGTGCCGAGTTTATGCGGCCTAGATTTGTTATTTGGCCGTCCGGGCCGGATTCGGCCAAGGTAGGGGGGGTACTGGAAACTTGCAGATAGGCTATGCTCCAATTTCAGTCAAACTTGATGGACAGGAACAGGGAATTAAGAGATTGGGCCCGAACCGGCTCTGACAACGTTGGTGGGAGGGGGGGGGGGGGTACCGGAACCTTTCCAAAAATGCTCAGATTCGAGTGAAACTTGATAGATGGTATAAACGAAGATGCTTTAGGTGGTCAATTTTTTTTTTATTCCCAACCAGATTCGGCCACGGTATGTGGAGATAGAGTGAGTACCGGAAATCGGTGTAGCACGTCTAGGGATCTAACAAATGGATTTATTGGGCTGAAAGTTTGAACAGTCATGTGCATTTGCTACAGACAATCGAGACGAGGCCGGAACTGCTCAGAAATGAGTGAAACTAAATATCCTATTTCTATTTCCGAACCGCGTTTTTGGATGGCGGGTGTATTTTGTGACGTTCTCATCTACTTTCTTGTACAGCTTACTCGTACAAGTGCCATATGAGCTCTTAGCTCTTGTTATATATCTTTTTGTTAATCGTCTTTCTTCACTTCTGTTAATCACGTTTGCATACAATATGTACCACGTGTCAGCCTCATCTGAACCAAGCATGAGCACCCGCGGAATCAAAGTCATTGATAACTCGGTTCAGGCGAGGCTATACAAACCATTAATTGGCTGAATAGCCGCAGTATTGACAAGTATTGTACCGGACTTCCAAGAATAAAGATCACTATTTTGCGCCACACTGCATAAGACTTTTGTCTCCCCTTGACAAAAGTTGTCACAGCGGTACGGAAATATGAAGCGACATGGAAACTGAGCGAGTATCACTGACTTGGCTGGTTCCAGAAACATCATGAGCGTATGGTACACGTGAAAGTCATGACTCAGGTTTCACACGGTCTAAAATAAACTTTCAGGACCAGAACGTCGCTTTGAAGGTATTGCAGTTACTCCAGAACCAGCAGGAATTCCTTCGTGAAGCGCAACTAATGATGAAACTCGATCATCCGTATATTGTGAAGCTTATCGGAGTCTCCAAAGGGCCACCACTTCAAATGGTAACTATTTCTTACCTTCCGGATAGTCGTAGAGGGAAATACCGTCTGAGTTACGGTTAGCTAACCGTTTGTAATGCATTCATACTGATTCAAGATTGTATTGCTAACTACATCGGCTAGATATTGAGTGTGATAAAGACATATAGTAGTAGTAAAGTCTAACCGAATAATAATAATATATTCGCAAATTAGATGGCAGGGCCGTTAAGCCTCTACACAATTCTTAGTTCATATTGCTTCTAAATTTGCACAAGGAGAAAATGTCACTTGGATAATATGCATCAGCTTTCTAGTAGCTTTCTGGAGCACATTACTCTGTCTGGTAAGTTGTTCCAGTGCTGGACCGCTCGGTTGCCGAAATTCAAGCGGCCCATGTCCTTATAAAAGCGTTCCGTCCTCACTTTATGCTGGTGTCCTCGAAGATGATTATTATTGAACTGCACGATTCTCTGAGCTGTTACGTTGTCATAGGCTCAATTTCAGAGCTTGTATATTTCAGTAAGATCAACACAATGGAATCTATAGGCGAGGGCTGAGAGAGGGGGGGGGGGGGGGGGGGGGGGCTAGGGCTGAGATCTGACAGTCGGGTTACATATCACTTATTCGCTTAAGTAGGCAGATGCACTACTCCGTTTGTCCGCTATCTACTGATTCTACCTCTATGCGCCTGGCGCTCTATTGCTTTAAGCATTTATCAGCTAAAATAAACTGAAAGTGGCAGTGCAAGACAACATAATTTTCCTACTTTCTTAAGCCGTCGCCTTTCGGGGCCTACTGTCTTTAATCCTGCAAATGCATTTTTTTTTTTTTTTTAATCCAAATTATTCGTGTTTGGATGAATTTTCGGTTGTCATGCAAGCAGCGCACATTGCAAAAGTTATTAGCAGATCCAAATCTGCTAATAACTTTTAGCAGATTTGGATTTGGATCTGCTAAAAGTTAAAATACAGAATCCCTGAGATAGCTCAAAATATTTCAATGTATTCAAATATCAGATGTAAGTTGCCTTTTCAGTTAAATTTTGATGGATATATACTCCGGGGCGAGACTGGACTCGAGAGTCAAAGAACGCTAGATTCCGCCCGTTAATTAAAGTGATAGAGCAGTGGGTCACACGGTTCAGTGTGAAAATGGGATGCGAATATTCTAAAGAGTTGGACCTTGTAATATAATTATTACCATTGACCGGTGTGGTACCCGATTTTCCGGATTTAGCATGCACATTTGGGTCCGATCGTCATATCTGGACTTTGTACACAAAGGCTAAAGCCAGGCTTCGTCCTTCCAGATACCTGGGGCTTCGGGACAATTAAGACAACCCTTCTAGATTTCCACGATAATGACGACAGCTAATCATGCTATTCTTCGGCACATATTAGATTTCCCCTTTAACGTCCAAACATCTTTTGCTTCCCAACTACAACTGTCAATCACACTCCCTTTTTGGGATCCCAAAACGTAAGTGGAGGGATACCTATGACATCACAAAAGTTGTCCGTCTTTCCGTTTGTCCGTCTGTAAGCACTATAACTCTCGAAGGGAATGAGATATTTTGATGAAACTTGGTGTGAGGATTGTTTGGGTCAAGAGTAAGTTCAAGTTCGTAGATGGGCTCTGTAGCCCTACATTTAGGGGTGGGGGAGGGGGTTTAATTTAAGGGGCAAATGAAATATTTTTAAACATATAATGTGATAGTCGATTATGGGGTAAAAAGACATGCTGAAAACGATGGTGAAAACTATTTTGTCATCGGACAAGTAGTTCGCCCGGAATCTGGCCAAAACCGGAAAGTTTGTTAAAAGTAAAAGTTTTATTTGAAGTTGATTAGATGTTCGATTTAGGCATAAGAAGACATGCTGAACATGATAGTGAAACACATTTGTTCGCCGGACAAGTAGTTAGCCCGGAATCGGGCCAAAACCGGAAAGTCTGTTAAAAGTAAATGTTTTATTTGAAGTTGATTAGATGTTTGATTTAGGGATAAGAAGACATGCTGAACACGATGGTGAAAACCATTTTCTCGCCGGGCAAGTAGTTCGCCCGGAATTCGGCCAAAACCGGAAAGTTTGTTCAAAGTAAAAGTTTTGTTTTAAGTTGATTAGATGTTCGATTAAGGGGTAAGAAGACATGCTGAACCCTTATGGGAACAGTATTTTCTACCAGGACAACTTGTTCGGCCGGAATCGGGCCAAACCGGAAAATTTGTTAAAAGCAAAAGTTTTATTTGAAGTTGATTAGATGACAGATTTAGGGGTAAATCTGTCATCTAAGAAAACACGCTGAATCTGTATATGACAATCTTTTTTTTTTACCCTGGACATATAGTTCGTTTGGAATCCGGTTGAAACCGGATTTTTTTTTTATAAGTTGAACTTTTACTTGAAGTTGATTAGATGTTCTTTATACGGATAAGGTGATACGCTGAATTCGTTTCTGGCCTTTTTTTTTCTAGACAAGTATGGTAGTTCTGCCAATATTAGATTTTTGGGATCCCATCGAAAACTTTGGTCTTGTTTCCTACAGTTGCATATTTGTTGTATCTCTCAAATGTGTTGCTTCTGTAGCACCTTCCAGAAATCCGGAATCTGTGGTATCCACTGTTCAACTCCCCGGACTTCCAGATGTGTTGGCCTGGCTTCACCGTCCGGACCCACTCTCGATGAAAATGAACGTCCGGAATCCGGAAAAAAAAAAATGTGTAAGGCGAAGCCTGGCTGTTAGCCAATCTGGTGCAGGGGCTTTGTCATCTGGAGCTTGAGGTGGTTGAAGCAGTATATCAGATCTCTTGTCTTTTAGGTAGAGGAACTGGTACCGATGGGATCTATGATAGACTACCTCGTGGAACACCCAACTTTGGTCTCGCCTGATTTTGAAATACGACTATGGGCATCTCAGATAGCAAACGGTAAGTTTTGTTGCAAGCAAAAGTCTCCGGACCCCCTCCCCCCCCCCCCTTGCGTTGGGGGGTATACTCAAGGAGAAGAATAGAGAGACAAGCGATGAGCAAAGGAGATGCAAAGGAGTTTTTAGAGGACACTTTTTGAGTTCGCGTGGAGGATTTTTTTTTTTCTTCATATTTGGGGCCTTACCTGTTCGGTAAGGCTGTTTCAAGGCCCATAAACTTCTTTCACGACTGGCGATGGCAAGTATTCCAGCGACTGCCACAACCACACTGTCAGAACTTTCGTATAACATATAACACTAGGATGCGCTCTTTCAACGGATAACACTTGGGGTGTTATCTTTGTGATATGTTATGACCGAAAAGAAACAAGATCAAATGTTTTGATGGGATCCCAAAAATGTAATATCTGATCGAGACAATTGGGTCGTCTCTTCGCCAGATCCATTCTTTGCCAGAATCCTTGGAACATTTTTAAAAACAGATTAATTTAGGGGTAGTCGTATGAGACAACCAAGTTCGGATACCTCTATAAGCCATACTATTTTGACGATACTTCCTGCTTTACTAGTATTTACTCGGCCGGATTCCGAGCGAACTACTTGTCCAGCCAAACAAAGAAAATTAAGAAACGAATTCAGCGTATCTTCTTATCCCTGTAAAGAACATCTAATCAATTTCAAATAATACTTTAACTTATACCAAATTTTCCAGTTTCAGCACAAACTTACATGACCGGTTAAAAAAAGATTGTCATATGCGGATTCCGTGTTTCTTCTTACCCCGAAATCTGTCATCTAATCAACTTAAAGTAAAACTTTTGTTTTTAACAGATTTTCCGGTTTTGTCCGGATTCTGGGCCAACTAGTTGTCCAGGGAGAAAATGATCCCCACCCCTAAATGTAGGGCTACAAAGCCCATCTATGAACTCGACCTTACTCTTAACCCAAAGAATCCTCACACCCAGTTTCATCAAAATACCCCTTCCCCCACCCCTAAATGTAGGTCTACAAAGCCCATCTACGAACTTGACCTTACTCTTGACCCAAAGAACCCTCATACCGAGTTTCATCAAAATATCTCATTCCCTTCGGGAGTTGTCGTGCTCACAGACGGACGGACATACGGAGAACTTTTGCGATGTCATAGGTATCCCTCCACTTACGTTTTGGGATCCCAAAAACCCGAAAATGTGCTGACTATTCCGGTATCATGATGGTAAAAGCTGGGTTTTTTTCCAGTTAGCCGACGTATTTACCGCTATAGGTCTTTTTTTCGGCATCCCATCCCGTTCGCCTGCAGGTGATACAAAAAACGTCTTATTTCGCATTCTCCAGCATGGCGTGAAAGATTCGAGTTTCCTGCCTGAGAACGAATGTAGGTCGGTTGAACGTAGCTCCAGCCTCAGTCCACAGGCCGGTTAACCAACCTGCAAACAGAATCGAAAAAACAGCTTATAAGGACTTAGGTCGGTTACCCTAAGGAATAAAACGGCTTGTTTCTTTCTCTCTTTTATCCGCTATCTTCACGTTTATTTGTGCAGTGGATTAAAAATATATTATGCTTATTATAGCTGAAAATCCTGCAGGTCGGTTAACTGCACGACTGAAAAAAAAACCCCAACACGTCAGCAGGTATTTTTTCGCCGGTGTTCGGCTCTTTTTGTATTGATAATGTTCAGTATGCAAAACGTTTGCAAAATATAACAGCTAGCATGCTAAGTGTTATCTGTTATGAAAATTCAGTGGAGTAATTGCAAATTCAAACGTTTTCTTTTAGGCATGATGTATTTCGAGAGCAAGCGCTTTGTTCACCGCGATCTGGCAGCTCGGAATATCCTTCTGTCAACGAAGCTTCACATCAAAATCAGTGACTTCGGACTTTCAAGGGCTATAAACCATGATGAAACGTTCTACCAGGCCTCACAGGGAGGCAGGTGGCCCATCAAGTGGTATGCCCCTGAGTCCTACTCCGGCGTCTTCTCTCACAAGAGTGACATCTGGAGTTTTGGTGTCACAGCGTGGGAAACGTTCTCCTATGGTGCTAGTCCGTATGGAGCTATGACTGGAAGCCAGGTTAGTACAGTCTGCGTCAGAGTAAAATAACACTAGAGAGTAGCGTCACTTTAAAAAAAGTGACACACAGTCCAATAGCAGCGACACTAGCAAAACTGTCGATAGAGAACGTCCCTACTTAAACTCGTTCAGCCGTTCACCAGCGCTGGCTCCGATAACGTCACACCATGAACGTAGCAAGAAATTTACACAGCCTCCATTTTTTTATTTTTTATTTATTTATTTATGACCCGCTTTTTGCGTAACAGCGGAGTATGAATAAAACACAAAAGTAAAATATACATATTAAAACACTTAAACAAAACAATGTAAATAAACACGACAAAACATTGTTTCCTTGGTGTGTGCAGACAGCACCTTTGCTTTATTAGACATTTTTAAACCCGTAAGTTTGTCTCGCTTTAAATGCCGCAAGCATAGTTGGCGGCGCAAAGAAAATCGCCCGTTTGCAAAGCATGGACAGCACAAGTCTTGGGACTACTCCTTAGTGTTATTGTGCTCTGGTCTGCGTAGTGCATCAGCACGCTGCGTTACGACGCTATTATTTTGCGTTACAAAACGTTACCTTTTGCCGAAGTTGCCGGGCGTATCGCAGTCCGTGTGGACTAAAGGGCAACAGTGTCGGAAGTGCAGGGGCGTCGCTAGGGGGGGGGGGGGGGGGGGGCATCACTAAAGTTCAGTGAAACGGGCGCTCTTCACCCAGGAAAGCTTAATGGGCAGTGCGCCAGAAAAAGTCAGTAAGGCTAGTTAAGGTTTGCCAAGAAACTAAGTTGACATCCAGATTGGGCCTATGCTGTTCTGGGTTCTCGAGCGTTTGAGACTTCAGGAATTGGATTCTCAGTACCATGTTTCGAGCTTGCCACATTGGCAGTTTTTATATGATCTGTTATGTACCAATATCTCCCAATTCATGTCAAAATCGGGTTAGTTTCTTAACAAAATAGAATTTGATGACAAGTATATTCCTCCAGTGCGACGCTGTTATGACCGGCCTGATTGTTGCAACGTATCGTTTGATTTTTATTTTGTTTGTTTTTTGGGACCCCAAAACGGAAGTGGAGGTGATACCTATGACATCGCAAAAATGTCCGTCTGTAAGCACGATAACTCTCGAAGGGAATGAGATATTTTCATGAAACTTGGTGTGAGTATCCATTAGGTCAAGGGTAAGGTCAAGCTCGTAGATGGGCTCTGTAGTCCTACATTTAGGGGTGGGGGAGGGGGTTCAAATTAAGGGACAAACAAAGTATTTTTAAACAGCTAATGTGATAGTCGATTACGGGGTAAGAAGGCATTCTGAGCACGATAGCGAAAACCATTCTCTCGCCAGACAAGTAGTTCGTCCGGAATCCGGCGAAAACCGGAAAGTTGGTTAAAAGTAACAGTTTTATTTGAAGCTGATTAAATCTTCGGTTTAGGGGTAAGAAGTTATGCTGAACACCATGGGGAAAACCATCTTCTCGCCGAACAAGTAGTTCGTCCGGAATCCGGCGAAAACCGGAAAGTTGGTTAGGTTAAAAGTAAAGTTTCATTTGAAGTTGATTAAGTGTTCGATTTAGGGGTAAAAAGACATTCTGAACACGATGGTGAAAACCACTTTCTGGCCGAACAACTAGTTCGCCCGGAATCCGGCAAAAACCGGAAAGTTTGTTAAAAGCAAAGTTTGATTAGATGACAGATTAAAGGGTAAGAAGAGAGGCTGAGTCTGTATATGACAATCGTTTTTCACCCGGACATATAATTAGTCCGGAATCCGGTTGTAACCGGAATCTTTGGTATAAAAACTTAAGAGCCGAACGGCCTCTTGTATTCATCAAATCAGCCGAAAATCTGCAGCGACTCTTCCCTGGTATTTATAGAAACATTATGGCCATTGGGGAAATAGGATAAACGTGAGTATTTTTTAGGTCATCGGTGAAATACAAAAAGGGAACCGACTTTCCCGCCCGGTTGCTTGCAGTGAAGAAAACTATCAAATGCTCCTCCGATGTTGGTCTTACAAGCCGGAAAAGCGACCCACTTTCAAGGAGCTGTATGATTTCTTCTCAGAATGTAAGGAGTATTCCAACGTTCAGGATCTGATCAATAGTAATCTTTCTGTGAATGACAGCAGATGCTGACGCAAGCAACTTCGTTCTATATCTCGCACTTCGTGTGCCAACTCACTTGGACAGCCGTGTAGTAAAGGTCTTTTGTAAGGTCTAACTGCAAATTATTGTACTGTGGGAACAATATTTTCAATGATACTGATTACTGGATATCTGAACAACCCCTGAAATTACAGTTGCTAACTGTAGGATGCTAATTGCATTCGTTGCAAGCGCTTGGGTTGTCTTCTGATTGTGACCTTGCCGCTTTAGATTGTTATGCTAAGTTTTAACTTCTTGTTGTTATTTTCGATATTATCGATTACAGTCACTTTAAGATAAACTAGTTGACGATTTTTTATTCCGAGGATATAAAACTTGCTGACACGCAAAAGACGAACTTGGCTGGAGAGAAAGCATGTAAACAACTTCTTGGTTATTGGCAGATCACTTGATGAATAGATCCGTATTCCGGAAACTCGAGAGGTCCCTGCAAAAGACAAAATTGTATAAATACGAGGACAGTGCATGATTTATGCCACTGACCAGCAAGAACCGATGGTCGTATAGGAAAACTCATTACGTCTGGCGCGATAACCCATCACTGAATATTGACAAGCATCGTTAACGGACGCTTCTCGATCAAGCTCTCATGTTACCACATGGGAAAGGAAATTGGTCTATACGCGATTATCATATTTGACGGTGCAAAATGGTTAAGTCAGCCAGAGGCGTTACTAGCCAAAACTCTTAAGCGACTTTTTCTGCAGAACGACTGCTTTCAACAACAAAAATGACATTTTTGAAAAAAAAGCGACTGATTTCATGAAACGAATCAACTGTTTGGCTATTTTTTTTAACGACTGGCCGACAGCATTGGGGGGGGGGGGAGAATTCAACAGCCAACTGAACTGCAAACGCAACATAACATTTCAGTTACGACCTTTAGCAAGTGTTCCACCCTCCTAACAATAGTAACTATTCGTTACAATTTTCGTTCCAACTTCGTAAGTCCCAGTCTTCTTGAAATACTAACGAATCTCTTTAACGTGATTGGTCGGATTACCAGTAGCACGATATTTTGTCAAAAATAGAAAAATCCGTTCCAGCACTGACGCCAAGAAGCCAGAATTCCTGACTCATGCGTAGTAACTACGGTAACTATGGCGGAACAAACTCTTAGAGTGTTGCTTTTTTTGCGTTACACTGCAATCAATTTTTAACCCAATGTTTTATTAATCCAACGTTTAATGCAAGCATACCATTTACAGGATCGTAACAAACATGTTCTGCGACATCAGCGAATAGCATCGGCTGCTATATGTTTCATCTACGGAATCTTGCATCAAATTTTTGACAGTGTATAGACAATAGGCGGGACACCCTAGCCCCCGGACAGAATGCAGCCGCGCGACTGCCCCCTTCCAATACGCATGCTCCCCCAGCCACTTTACGAGTAATAAAGTTCATTCATTCCACCTGTTTTCCGGCTGTCTGGCCGTGTAGACAACAGGCGGGGCATCCTAGCCCACGGACCGAATGCAGCCGAGCGACGGTTCCCTTCCAATACCCAGGCTTCCCCAGCCACCGGTTCCTCGGCTGGTGGATATCCCGCAGCTAGTCTCACAGAACCACGCTACCAGCCCCCTCGCAAACCATAATTGTATTCGGATGACTCTGAATCAACACCATTGTTGAAACAAACATAAAAGGGAGAACCAGTGGCTATGTTGTTAGCGGTGAGAGTACCTTTCGTTACTTTCTGATTTCTACTTACTTCAGACTATCTGTGTGAAGTTTATACTCCATTATCGTGTTTGGTGGCAGGTTCAGAATTCTCCTGAGGGTATCACGTATGCGACCAGTTGTCTGATGGTCCCGTGCATTTTTGTTCCAAATGGAGATAAGGTCTTCCTGTAAGACAAGAAAAGAAGTCAACCTCTATGAACCAGAGTATGTGAAAAATACTAGTTGCGTTTTTGCAGATACCATGGTATCTGTTACCACGGTAACTGAATCTGCAATTAGCCGTGTTTGCAGTTACCGTAGTACCTGATACACGGTTACTGTGCAAAAATGACTATTGCCAAAATTGCACTTTTCTAGGCCATCCCGAAAGAAAAACTGATATCCACTTACATCACTAAGTGCTACAACTTCTTTCTCACCAATCTAACAAAATTTGATGAAAGTGAGATGACTTTTCAGATACCACGACCAGTTAAAACGGTCGTATCTGAATATCAGATACCACAATAACTGCAAAAATGCCTTTTGAAAGTGGTATCAGATACCACGATAACTGCAAAACGATTTTAGACTGTGGTATCAGATACCATGGTATCTGCCAAAACGCAACTACTGAATCTTTAACAGAGAGTATTAACCAAAGAGCAATTGAACGACGGATCGTGTCAAACCGATTTGTAGCATTTCCTAACTGACCGGTCATTGTTTGTAATCCGCCTATGTATAGACGTAGTAAAGTATAAGAAATATGAAAAAAAAAACCCCACTAAAGCTATAAACAAAATAACTCAAATTCGGTTGAACGGAACATAATGGACCTCCATGGTTTTAAGCGTAGGTTCAGCTGCAGAGGGGTTAGCTATATTGAACTTTTCAATGAGGTGAATGTTTCTTGTCCGGGGGTATAATTTAGGTCGCTATGTCCAGTGTTGGGAAGTACTTCAAGTACTACTTAAGTACAAAAATTAAGGTACTTGAATTTCACTTAAGTACAATCTTCCTGGAGTACTTAATACTGAAGTAAGATAAATAGGTACTTGAAGATCTCAAGTACCAATAAATTCTTAAGTACTTTCAAGTTCTCTCCAAGTACATTACGCTTCGATCGAATGTTTTTTTTTTTTTAACAGAAAATGATTTTTCAGAGAAGGGAATTTCAAGACTCTTCGATCTCAGGATCGGCAAAAAATGCTAAAAGCAGATTCCCAGTACCAGCATCTCCAACAGAAGACAAATCATTAGTCTTAAGCAAGGCACACTTATTTGAATATTTCTTGACCTAGAACAGTGCAGTACGGACTAAATGAGAAGATAACACCCGTTGAGGAATTTCTAGAAGCCCGTAATTAGTTACTTTGGTAGAATGGTAGATGACTTTTGTCAAGTGGATACAAGTGGCACTTTTTAAAACTAACTAACGTTCAAAGAAGTGTAGCTCTCTTTCGTTGTATTTAATTATTTGTTTAAATTACCAAATGCCTTTATTTATATGACTTTCTTTTATTTATCCATTATACGACTGAATATGACTGAGCTAGAAACAGTGCTAGTAGAGTTATACTTAAGTAGTATCTGAAGTACTACTTAAGTACAACTGTGGTCTGGTACCTAATACTTGATACTTAAAGCACAATGGACACTTCTAATGCTTTATTTTGTATTAAACGCTTCACAAATAAACATTTCCGACTTCCTTTAGAAGGCGCAACGAAAACCGGCCGTTTTCTTGTTATCCCTTGTCTTTACCTCTCTGGCATTTCGGCGATCCAAAACTAAGGAGCTGGGATATGGGATATCCTGGCAGGAAATTCAAAAACTCCCAGCAATGCTTGATACATAAGGATATATTTGAGATTTCACCAAAGTCAAGCCGCAGATGCAGTTTACCTGATTGTTCCAGTGTTTCCTCAGAAGTTCCATGGCTTAAATTGCCTATTAAAAGTTTTTCTTTGTGGAATAGTGTTGTGAAGCTTGATTAACTTGCTTTATAAAATGTACCAGAATATGCAATAAGTTTATAAAAATAACATAGCTACAAAAATCATTCAAAAACAAATAGCCTATTCAAATCTGAATTATACAAGCTGATTTATGCATAAAATAAAAATCTGCCAAGTGTTATAAGAAACATCACTTTTATCTTTGTCCAAGCTAGTAAATTGAGCAGGTACTGGCCCCAAAAATTACGCTTTGAAATATTACAGAGAGGAAACTGTTGAAAAAGCTGCTGAGCTAGGGGGTAAGCATTGTTCCTAGGTTGTAACAGAGTGGGATTGGGGTAGTTTGATGTGCCCATTGAGCTTTAAGTACAAATTCGGAGTACTTGTTACAACACTGGCTATGTCCATATTGATACTGCAATTAGGCTAGCAACAGATAGCCTCCGTGCCACACCGTCAAGCCCGGTGTCTTGTCCCAAAAGCTTACATTTAGCTACCAGAAGCAACCATAAGCGTTCCATCCTGGTATGAAATACTAAAAGACTGGAATGAAATTCGAAAACATACCATGTGATATTTTAGGCTTTTTTTAATATGTAGGGGATTTTCCAACCTCCAACCAATCGCTGGATTCTTTGTCACCAGAGGTCTCACTGGTGGTCTATTATGTGTCCTAAAATGTTTTTGGATTCACTGATGACTGATCCCTAGTGTTATAATAACCCGTTTTCGGACACTTTTTCTCTCACCAGTGCGGACAAACCGGAACCTGTTCGGGAGGCGGGTTCTAGTGTCACCGAGAGATGGTGAGATACAAAAAAAAACTAATTTTATAGGAAATACCAGGCGCTAATGACTAGAAACAGAAAATAACCAGGAGTGCCACGAAGCGGGTAGTATACTAAAAGCTACCGCCGTCGTTCCATTTTCTCGCTGGGCAAGTAGTTTGCCCGGAATCCGGCCCAAACCGGAAAGTTTGTTAAAAATAAAAATTTTATTTGAAGTTGATTACATGTTCGATTTATGGGGTAAGAAGACATGATGAACACAAAGTAAAAAACTATTTTTTCGCCGGACAAGTTGTTAGCCCGAATCCGGCCAAAACCGGAAAGTCTGTTAAAAGTAGAAGTTTTATTTGAAGTTGATTAGATGTTCGATTTAGGGGTAGGAAGACATGTTGAACACGATTGTGAAAACTATTTTCTCGCTGGGCAAGTAGTTCGCCCGGAATTCGGCCAAAACCGGAAAGTTTTTTAAAAGCAGAACTTTTATTTGAAGTTGATTAGATGTTCGATTTCGGGAAGAAGACATGCTGAAAACTTATGTGAAAAGTATTTTCTACCTGGACATTTTGTTCGCCCGGAACCAAGCCAAAACCAGAAAATTTGTTAAAATGAAGTTGATTAGATGACAGATTTAGGGGTAAGAAGAGACGCTGAACCTGTATATGACAATTTTTTTTTACCGCGAAATATAGTTCGTTCGGAATCCGGTTGAAACCGAATTATTTGTTTTATATGTTAAAGTTTTACTTGAAGTTGATTAGATGTTCTTTATACGGACAAGGAGATAAGCTGAATTCGTTTCTGAACTGTCTTTTTGTTTTTCTGGATAAGTATAGTAGTTCGTTCGGAATTCGGCCAAAACCGGCAAACACACATGTTGGATCCATATCCGAACTTGGTTTTCTTAGATGATTAGTAATTTGGCCTTACTCTGTTTCTAAATTTTAAAAGTAAAAATATCCAAAAAGTCCGGCGAACACTTGATACGACGAAAACAAAACCTAATTGTCTGCATCAAATATTCAATTTTTGGGATCCCATCGGAACCTTTGATCTTGTTCATTCATCGGCCAGGGCCCAGGGCGCTGGGCCCTGTTGTCCATAATTTTTTAGGGCTGACGAAATTTCAAAAAAGTGTGACGTTTGCATCTCTAACTTGGAAACGCTCCGTCAGCATGTTCGAATGGTATAACTTTGGCAAACAAAGCAGGTGCTTCGCATACTTAAAATAACATCTTCTCATCTTCTGCAACTCCTTCTTCCGCAGAACATGTGCGACACCAGAGCTAGGTGAGGTGAGCAAGTGATGTAGTTCATCCCGTCAGCGGCAAAAGGATGCGTAAAAGTTTACTTGCCTGATATCTCATTGACATTACAGCTCCACAAATCTCATTGCCAACCATGAACTGCTCTCCCAGAATGGCTAGTATCAGATTTTCCCAGCACCGATCAGCTAGGCCTTTCCTTAGCCGTACAATCCATTTTCCTCCTTGCTTGTTAGCTGCGTCTTCCCACATGGGCTTGATCCCGTCTAAAGAAAAGAGTTGCTACAATCGAGGGGTTGCTCACTCGCTGGGCACCACTGTACACCATCCCTGGGCACCGGCGGGCACCACTGCACAACCACTTTGGGAGTGAGCAACCCCTAGGCTACAAGACAGCGCTGAAATATTTAAGATGAAACAAAACAGTTGGGCACTGTTAGACAGACCCTTTTACAATAGAGACGTTGACACCCTCGAGACTGTTCAGCGGCGGCTCACGAAATTCCCGCCTAAATTGAGACATCTCCGATACCACCAAAGGCTTTAAAGACTAACCCTAGGTTCACAGAGAGCAAATCGCGGCGATGAACGAGATTTTTCAATCGCAGCGAGAGAAGATTTTATCGCCTAGATGTTCACATGGAATTTTCGTCGGCAACAGAATTTAACGCGAAATGTTGTTGTTGCGTTTTAAATCGCCTGACGAAGCAACAGAAATCGCCGATTTTGGCGACGAAAATCTTGGCGATGGCCGATATCTCCTCAGTGTGAACGCCTGTGTGAACCTAGGGTTAAACTCCCTACCCTGGCATACCGTTTCCACAGGTGAGACTTGATTCAGACATACAAGCTATGCCACGGTATGTACGAAAACGTCGAAGCTGACGACATCCTCAACTTCAACAACCTACGCGGTCCTCAAATTCACCGCACAGAGGTTCTGCAAAATTGGTCGGTGAAGTTTCAAAAACCGCGTGCCGCCGCATTGGAACCAACTGCCCGAATAAACAGCAAACTCTCCATCACTGAGCTGATTCAAGAAAGAAATGGGTGAAATATTCCTTTCCCAAATGTACGACCCTAAATGTTTCAAAAGAAATTTGTAGAGGCTTTGTGGCCTTATTGTTTTGCAATATATGATTATTATTATTATTAAAACAGCCATTACCGGCGTTTTTGCACTTGTCGTGGTATCCGGGCAGTTGTCGTAGTATCTGATATTCAACTGGTCTTTGTATCTGAAAAATTCGTCACTTTCAAGATTACCAACAATAGAGCCGAGGATCTTGTGAAATTGGTGAGAAAGAAGTTTGGAACTTGGTGATCTGACTGGATATCGTTTTGTCTTTAGGGATGATTCGAACAGCGCAATTTCAGCAATTGTCGTTTTTGCAGAGCAACCTGGTATCAGATACCACGGCTAATTGTAGATACCGTTACACTGGTTACAGCTACCATGGTATCTGCAAAAACGCAAACTATTAAGATCATTTTGAAAGAACAAATTGACTTTGAGGTAAACTACTAACACTATCGCCAGTGTTCTAATGTTCTAAAAACAGGAAAAACAAGACATTTATATACGACCAGAGGCTCCAAGCCTTTCTTGAACATTCACGACCTACAGGAAACAATCGAACACTTTTCCTGATATGAGGCTGTAGCTTACTTCAAGGACACTTTGCAGCGAGTAGGGTTTCTATTCTCACCTTTTAAGATGGTTGAATAGTCGACAACCAGAATTAATAATAGATAACAAATGTTTGCGCTTCCTTCTATTATACGAAAATATACCTGTTGTAACCCCTTTAAATGCAATTTCGCGAAACTTAACACTTAACAGGGTCATAACACAAGTTTCGTCTCGAAATGTAACATTTAAAAGCGCTATATCAGATATGTTATTGAGAAAACTCAGATATGTTACCAAGGAAATTCAGACCCCAAGCTCTTCTTTACAACAAAACGAAAGTCAACCCAAATGTGGAGAATTTCTACCCGATCAACGACTCAATCGAGCAGCAAAAACAGCAGCCGTGTCCAAAAGGAAATCAATGCAACCTTTTTAACTTCGCATGCAGATCCGAAATTTACTCAGTTCAGCTCCATTGCAAGCTGTGAACAAAAGTGACACAGAACAAGGGGGGAATCTACATAACAGGAGGGTCCTTGAGATTATTCACAAGTTGGTTATGACTTGGTTACGAACAGCTTCCATCGTGTATTTTAACAAAGTTGGGAGCGGTTATTCCATGGTTATATTTTCTTACACTGAAAAAAGTCCACTACATTTTATTCGAGCTATATTTCGGCACTTCTTGGCAAGGATCCTCTTCAGGCTCAAGCCGCTTAAGGTGGAAAATGAAGTTGTGGAAAAACAATTAAAGACTCTTCCTTAAATATCTGATTTTGTGAACTTCTTCTTTGGAAACTGGTTGGAGTTAAAGCTGGTGCTGTGATTTCATTCTGGACACGGCGCTGTTTTTGCTGTTCGATTGGGTCGTCGAAAGGGTAGTGATTCTTCTGCATTTTGGTTTTAGAGTCAGATGTCTCTTCTTCTTCTTTCCAGCTAAGATGGATACTTGTCGGCGGCATGTATGGGCGATTTGTAGTTGCGTACTTCGGTGACACTATTACCGAAACTGGTCCAACAACAACTACCATGGGCCCTTTGTACAATGAAAACTTAAGAGTGGTAACATAAATATGCTAATGCTCTCCTGGTTTATTCCCGAAAAGTTACCTTTAAATAGGTGAAAATCCGCGTGTCCACTGATCTGTGATGGTCGTATAACATGGCCATAAAGTCCCCAAAATTGCTCGACACTTCCAAATCGTCCGACTATTTTCAACTGTTGGTCATAGCTCTGAGGTTGCTTTCCTTGCGCACGCTTGCTGAACCACAAACCATAAACATACTGAAGCTGATGCTCATCATCTGGTATAATGAGCGGAGGCTAAAAAATTGGAAATTGTTCATACTTAGCTCCCAGGATAGAAATCGTGAATGCCATTCTCTGGCTTGTTCAGAAAATCGTAATCAGTCTAGCAATGAATCGATAGTGGCATCTTGTGTGCTAGTGGCCTAATGTCACTGGAATACACTTGACCTTGTCACGATGGCCTAGTGCCAATAGTACGTTAGTCTCTTGCTGCAAATGATCGGGAGCATGCTGGCAGGTCGATGTCTGCTAGGCTATCTTTGCCCCCAAGGTAGGCTCCTAACGATTAACATTATTTACCGTAAGCTTGAGTCATATCATGATCATATCACATTTTTTGTATCCGATTCACTATCTTAAATCGAGGGTAGCGTTCAAGCAACTTATTATTAGTTACGATCGTTAATATTCTTGTTATTATTGCGGTTCCCGGGCCCGCCGTAATAAGTAAATTGGCTCCTCCCACTTATTATTTTTGTTCCAAGACTGTTACGATCGTTACAATTTACTTATGATGGTCGCGAGCATCATAAGTAATAACAAGAACAAATAAGAGCAAGAACTGCTGTCTCCCTATCTCTGTCACACACCCAAGCTGAGACGAGTCGACTCCCGACGCAAATGAGCGGAGGTGGATCTCACCCGGGACATCAAAAGTCGTTACCTCTACAGAGAAGGTGTAACGCAGTAAACCACTGAGGAAGAAAAATCGAATGGAGGCAGCGCAGCAGTGATAAGCCTGTTCACACTGGGCTGGGCGGGCGCTGAAACAGCGGTTGCCGGCTCATTGATTCAGACAAGCTTTCGGGGGTTGACAAGAAAATTCCGAAGCAATTAAGAATATATCAAAATATACAGAAACTGCCATTTGATGCAAAGTAGATTTTACAGATGCGTCAAATTTAGTTAAAAGTACGACAAACTGTATATATATCTGTGTTGAAAAACCCAAAGGCCGTATACAGGTAACGTAAGATATATGGTAACGTAAATTGTATCTTTTCTGGGTCAACTCAATTAAGTGGTGTCAATATCCAGAACAAGAAGAGATAAATTTCATTCCAAGTATTTGCTCTCATCTGAGAATATCAGATGAAAACAGGCAGATTCTTTAAAAAAAAAAAAAAAGCCGTGTTTCAGGTTTAATAGGCTCAGTGGAAATGAACAAATATTACGCAGATGGAATAGGCTTCTACTCTGACAAACTAACCAGAAACAATTTTTAATTAAATTTAAAAAAAAACTAGGACTTCTATGTGGGTCCTAGACAAACTAGAACCAAGCTAGAACCCATGTGGCAATGCCTCAGTACGAAAACCTAAGACTTTATTTGATGGGAAAATACACCGTAGACATCGAATTAATTGTAAGTAGTGAACTAAAAGACAAAGGAGATAGACCAAGTTGACGTGAACTTTCGTCTTTCGATTAACTACTGAACTGAAATCTAACTCACTAAATCGAAATGTATACAATTATACATTTCGGAAAAAAAGAAGAAAAAACACAAAATATACACTCACCTACTGGTATTATTTTGACTATTCCATGCTATTCTACCATTTCGGTAATTTCAGTAATCCTCGAAAGCCTTAATTACGTTACTTCTAGTTTACACTCGTCTGACAAACTGAATACTACAGATGTTGAAACTCAATGGGTCATGACTTCAGTGAGTGTGCTTCAAATCCCGGTTTGCATTGTATGGTTCTCCCGAGAGACATAAAAAGGAATGTCACAAGGGATTTCAATCTTCATATTGATTGTCATGGTATAACAAAGGCGATTATGAATGACCATCGTCAAGTTCGCTTTTTGTTTTTCGCGTCACTAATATTCACTAATCAGACGCTAGCGTCTACTCAAACAAAATCAACGCTGTTTCCTTCCCGTGTGAACAGGCCAGAACATCCGCCTCGCTAGTGGCTACGTTGTTTTCTTCGTCAAGTGTGTAACGGCGGAGAGTCGGAGACCAACGAGTATACACGAGCGACCAAGAAATGGGTCCACCTCCGCTCATTGTTGACGGAACATTTATAGTCGCTGGATGGACGCGAGACCATTGTTCTTACTCGTTATTTGTTCTTGGTAATAATAACTATCGGCTCTGCAGGAACTCCCGTATGAGTGATGACGTATGTCCGCGCTGTTATTATTTTCGTTCCAGAGAGCGTGGTAACCACCACAATACAGCGCTCGCCCCTCCTCTTATAATCGTAACGTGTAATAACTTCACTGGAACGCTACCGCGGTCTTAACCTCTATCTTAAATCGCTATCCGCGCTAAACAAGCTGCAGGTCGTTCTTTGCTGGGTTATGGTGCAGCATCCTACGCACTGATTCCGCTCCATCTTTACATAAGTGTTACCCAACCCCGTCTCATAGCATATGGAAGTGAACTTCTTAGAAGAACTTGTTTCCAGTGTGATCACTGTTCCATAGCACGCTTCCAATACACTTGATGACTATCTCTCCCTTCCGATGCAGAATCTCCGGGTACCTGCGGAAGAACGGAAGATACGGTGTCACAGCTGCGCTGCTCAGGATTTGGGTCGTTACGGACACGTTTACTCCTTCTTCCTGAGAATCACTGGCTTGTTTTGGACTTATTCATATCTTGCGAACTACTTTCAAACAGGGTAGCTCATTGGTAGAGCGTTGGCCATGAAAGCGAAAGGCGATGGGTTCGTAGCCCACCGGAGGGAAAAGCGGAGTCTTCACAATCCCATTTATAACACCTTTGTAGTCCATTATTGGCCAACTCCTTTCTTGAGTGTACCTGACGGATACTCCTAACGCAGGCAAATTGATGTTAATCTCTATCTCATTTATCTACAGCTAATTCTATTTGATTTAAACCAAGTCGTTTACAAATTCTTATGTAGGCAGTAGCAGTTACCACAAGCAGACTTGCGGTCAAGAATGAAAGTTGAAACTAATCAGAAATCCATAGGGAAGCTTCCCTCATAAACTGAGCTTCCAGCTAAACAAAGTGCAACTTACAAGGTCTGTTTTTTCAAGGTCTGGGATCTCGTCTCGTCTAAAAAGTTGAAACTAACCAGAGACCCATAGGTAAGCCTCCCCTCATAAACTGAGCTTCCAACTAAACAAAGTGCAACTTACAAGGTCTGTTTTTTCAAGGTCTGGGATCTCGTCTCCATCAAGGTTCAGCCTGAAAGAAAATCAGTTCAAACTCAGACTGTGCCTAGTTGAGAAAGCCCATTTGAACAGTAATGCTGAGGAGTGCTACCAGAGGTACCTGTGGTATTCAGAGGTTCCGATCAGGTTTCCATTCATCAAGGACGATCATATTTTCTGCACTTCTCCCAGTCTAGTACACTAGCCCCTTTTCAGGCACAGTGCTCAAACGTCTAGCACCATGCCCGGGTGCTAGACGTTCAAGCACTGTACCTTGGATTCCATGTATGGTGCATGGATTTCAGTATACAGTGCATACATCATAAACACAGTTTCTGTCATGACAACTGAGCACCAGCTCGGACAGGGCTGAAATTACTGTCATGAATTAGAGAAATCAAAGACAATCCTTTATATATTTTTCACAACAAAAACAAAAGGGCTCGGCTGATGACAGATGTGAAAAACCTCATTTCCTTTTCTACATAGTCAAGGGTTTTGCATGCAAAGTGTCCTGTGCCTCAGCTTTTTCTACCTAGCAGCCAACCAGAATATTGGCTCTTGGGGAATAGATAGGGAAAATACATGGAAAATACATCGGGTGCTGTTAGGTTTTTCATCTTCATCATCATTAGAGCCCTTTTGTTTTTGTTGTGAAAAATATGTAAAGGATTGTCTTTGATTTCTCTAATTCATAGTAGTAATTTCAGCCCTGTCCGAGCTGGTGCTTAGTTGTGATGACAGAAACTGTGTTTTTTCTGTATGCACTGTATACTGAAATCCATGCACCATACATGAAATCCATGGTACAGTGCTTGAACGTCTAGCACCCAGGCATGGTGCTAGACGTTTGAGCACCGTGCCTGAAATGGGGCTAGTGTACTAGACTGACTTCTCCAGGGTTTGTTCAAGCGAAGTAACATGGTCATCCTGAAATTCAGCCCCTGTCCGATTTAGTGAAAACGTATCTGTTTTGGAATTTCTCTGGTGTTCACACCATCACAGAAATCGGCCAGGTTGCTTCAAAATGGCTGGAGTTGCTCGCCGCCTCTACATACTTTCGGAAATCTGACGTGTGAGCCATGAAATTATCTATGAAGATGCTGCACACTCAAGGAGGTTGTGATGTGGTCCAAAGTCTCTTGGCACAAGCGAATGTTTGCTTTGACAATGTGCTAGTCAGACGCAGTTGATTTCCTCATGTGAGAAGGGAACTCCTGAGGGACATGTGTCCCTAGTGGGTATTTTTTATTTAATTTTTTTTTCAGTTATGATATGATCGTGATGATGGAGTTTTGTCGCACTTAAGAAGAGGAAAATAACGCAGTACAGACAAAGAAAAGGGAAAAATATACTGAGCTTTCAATAATGTAGTAAATGCACAAGATCAAAACATAGACGTTAAAAAAAGAAAAATAAGACCCTTGGGTGAAATAAAGTTATTCTGTATATAAGCATCCATATTATATAGCCCAGATATAGAATTTCGGAATCCTGTAGCAAGGATGTAGGCTACTACCCCCAAAAAAAACTCTATAATGTTTTGATAGTGGATTCTGATATGGCAGTAAATAACTACTTATTAGGTCATTGAGAATAAACTCGCATAGGAATCTACATTTTTTTTTATTATAGGCAGTGAAGGTGCTTGTAAAGATTCAGGCCATGCACAACCTGTTAGTAGTGTTGAAAATTACCGTACAAAAAATTATTGGTAAGTAAATTTGTAGAATAAGGTAAAATAGGGTCAAATAAGATATTGTAAGGAAATATGGGGTAAAACTGATGCTTCAGAATAGCTCACAGATTTAGACATATTTTCTATTTATTTGAAGTTTGTGCGATTGGTATATCCAGATTTTAGGAACAAGACTCAAAAAGTTGTTTTTACTGCACTTCCAAAATAATTTACTATTATCACTCATAGTATGATTTATTGAATATAAATAAAAAAAAAGGATTGTAACACTTTAATTAAATGATATTAAATAACATGTTGTACTTGTTACAGTAATTCATTCTACTTCTGTAGTATTCCAATTAGTTCTTGTTACCGAGATTCTTCACATCCACTTCATAAGTAACGTATCAGGCTCCCTACCATTCTTTATGATAATCATATTGGTCTTACAACTTGCCATGAAAGTGTTATATTGCATTTTGTCCATGCATTGGCATTAGCAAGCAGAAAGGTAGCCTAACATTTTTTCTCTTTGTGCATCCTTTCCTCATCACTGGACAAGTTACAACTGTGCTTTACAGCAATACCAACAAAGCCCAAGTTCACCAAAGTAGCACCACGAGCTCGACCATGAGAATACATGACCAAGACACTTATAACACTTAGCTAAAATAAATAACAATATGACACTTGTACGTAAAACATGTCATCAAAGAGCTCGACCTGGGCTGCACAATTAGTGATAGGCTACTGATGCTTTCTTTATTTTCTCCTTCCATTAATGGTGACAAATCCAAAGTCATTCGAACACCTTTCTGGTGGCTCCCTTGTCCCTAGAGCCTAGAGGACCTGGGAGGTTTTGGGCTGCAACAGGCTGCAACAAGTGTTGGTTGCGGGAGTTTAAACGAGTAAGATGTTGTAGCGTTTTACCAATAAAGAAGCCATTGTTTTGTTAAGTTTTGTTACAAGGAAGAGTTTAGAGAGAGAGATTCCTAACATAAGTGTCAGGATATGTCAGTCACTTATGTCAGGAATCTCTCTCTAAACTCTTCCTTGTAACAAAACTTAACAAAACAATGGCTTCTTTATTGGTAAAACGCTACAACACCTTACTCGTTTAAACTGTCAGTAAAATATGGGTAAATTATGTAAAATACTGGTAAATTATGTAAACTACGGGTAAAATAGCTAAATATGTAAAATAATATAATTTGTAAACAAAAAAGTTACACACAAATTTTACATGGATCCATTAAGGTAAAGCAAAATATGTAAAATATTAAATTTTACAGTGAACAATTTTGTCGTTTACAACACTAGTTAGGCATAGGATATGTCAAACAGGGGCCTAATGACTGGGGGGGGGGGGGCAAATCGGTAAAAAAACAATCAAATCTGTGCAAAGCACCGCAATTTTTTCTCTATACATGTGATTTTTTCAGGAAAACAGTCAGTTTTTCTGAAAATCAGTTTATTTTTTGACACAACAGTAGTTTTTCTGAAAGACTGTCTTTTTCTCTTGAAAACAGTAATTTTTTTGCCAGTCGGTAAATGCCTTGCCCTACTGTACCTTGCCACCTCCCCAAACATTTTAGCTAGTAACGCCTCTGATGCCAAATGCTAGATTTACCCAAAATTGGGAGCAGGGTATCCTTGTGGTTGACTGGTCAGAGAGAGTAGGCTAACTAACTGTTTTGGTTCAGTTTTCTAGGCTAAATGCTTCTGGTGATAATCAGAACAGCTACTCACGCTTCAAATTTATTGTTCATTCTGAATGTTGTATCAAAGCAAGAAACGCTACGAAACTACCTTCACAGTTCACAGGCTACAAGCACCAAAGGGGGAAAACCTGCTAAAATAATCAGGTAGAATTCTTCTGGGTGTTGACTAAAATTTAGCCGATTATCTACAGGTGCAGTATTGCCACTTGACTAAAATGAAATGCACCACCCAAGTAGCAAAAAGGCACTGTCCAGTGTTGCCAGATGGTTTCAGTGGAATTGCGCAGCCTCTCTAAAAATTGCGCCCAGTGGCGCATTTTTTCGTAAAACTGATTTCGGCCGCAAGGCCGAAATTTTTGGGAGAAAATGCGCCCAATTTTGACGTGATATAACTTCTGGTATATAAGGTTGCGGTCGACTACCCACATTTTCCCAATTCTCCAGTTGCCACTGACTTGTTGCAACATACTTTTTCAACCAGACGCTAGAAATACGGTAGAAAATACAGCGATTCTTCAATTGTTGGTTGTTGGCGGCATACAGTATGACAGTGTGACAGTATAACAGTTAAACAAATTAGACAGACAAACTTCAAAAAAGCTTAAACTAATCATCGAAGCAGCTAAATGCGGCTTCGTCATTTTCTCGTGCTTCAGCAGGGCTTTCCGGACATTCGGACATTTTTTAGGTGAAGCGCATCATAGTGGAGGAGGATAATCAGCATCCGTGCAACACAATGTCCTGGTTATGAAGCCAGCACTGAACAATCAGAATACTGTTCAACATTCCAGTTTGCATTCGGTTTCTCGACTTGGTCTTTGCGCTGTTCATCACTGAGAATACTCGTTCGGCGAAGGCGTTGCTTAGCGGCAAAATCATCATCGACAAAGCTGCACTCGCTATGTTCAGAAATGACATATTACATTCGAAACAGGCGATTGTTCTTTTGGGAAAAACAAAACAAGGCAGGAAGTGTGAAATACCAGTTCTGACGGGTTTGTAGCAAGCAACCGAAAATGCGCCCAAAAGCGCCAGTTGAGTTCCAGAATTACGCCCAAAAGTGCGCAGGCGCATTTCTGGAAAAAATATGCGCCACGGAATTTGAAAATGCGCCCAAATGGCGCAATTGCGCCCAAATGGCGTAATTGCGCCCAATCTGGCAACACTGGCACTGTCTAGGGAACAGGGAGCCGTCTGGGAGCCGTACTTTATGTCCTATGGGATACGGAACCGGTAGTTCTCACGGAAACCAAACTACATGAGCTGCGATTCCGGGATCTGACGTCATTGACTAACGGAAACTTGTATGTGCTGGCTCCCGTTCCGGTAGTAAGTGGAAATAGCTCACGGAAACTTCATCGCACCAGCTTCTCGTCGGGTAGTCTCACGGAATTGTGTACTCAGAAGCTAGGGAGCCGGTAGTTATTACCGGAAACTGTATAATCGGAGCTTGTGTTCCGGTAGTGTCTACGTAGAATACAGAACTCACGGAATAGTTTGGATGAGAGCTAGGATGCCGGGATTTTCACTGACTTAGAGAAAATAACATGGGAAAGTTTTTTATTACCAGAACCCATATATTGAGAGCTAAGGTACCGGTAGCAACAACTATTTGATTAAAAATACGGACACAGATCACGGACACAGATGGGCTAGGGTTCCGGTAGTGCAAAAAAAAAAAATTGAACTCAGGGACCCATGTCAGTGCAGACTAGGAAACCGGAGGTGAATATTTTTAACTTAACTCCTGCGGGCTACGGGTTCCGGTAGTGCCAAAATTACAAACTCATGGAAGTTGGATTCCATGAGCTGTACCGGACTCAAAAGTCAATATTGACACGTCATGTCTTGTGAGTTGTAGTTTTAATTTTCGGCACTAGCGGAACCCTAGCCCATAGCCATCTGTGTCCGTGAGCTGGCCATTTTCAATCAAATAGTTAGTGCTACCGGTACCTTAGCTCTCAATATATGAGTTCCGGTAGAAATCTTTTTTTCCATGTTATTTTCTCTAAGTCGGTGAAAATCCCGGTATCTTAGCTCTCATCCAGACTATTCCGTCAGTTCTATATTCCACGTAGACACTACCGGAACACAAGCTTCAATATTGTACAGTTTCCGGTGTCAACTACCGGCTCCCTAGCTTCTGAGTACACAATTCCGTGAGACTACCGGTCGAGAAGCTGGTGCGATAAAGTTTCCGTGAGCCATTTCCACTTACTACCGGAACGGAAGCCAGCACATACAAGTATCCATTAGTCAATGACGTCAGATCCCGGAGTCGCAGCTCATATGGTTTAGTTTCCGTGAGAACTACCGGTGCCGTAGCCCATGGGACACAAAGTACGGCTCCCGGTTCCCTCGACAGTGCCTAGCACTATAAGAAATTAATTGGGGTCCATCCTACAACTCCCACGCTAGCCCTTAAGAGGGATTTAGGGCTCTGTTATTTGCAGAAAGATAGAGCTGTCCAGGTTATTAGGTTTTGGATAAAACTTCTTCAACTGCCAGATGAGAGGCTGTTGAAGGCAGCGTATTTGGAACTATTAAAGCAGGGAAAAAAGAGATCCTGGCCATTTCAAGTGAAAGCCCTACTTGATAAAGCAGGGCTGTCTTATGCTTGGAATGAGGGTCTCGGTCCTACAACTGATCAAGATAAACTTTGTCGCAGTTTTGCGCGAGTTCAGGAGGACCAGGAAATTCAACTTTGGCATGCACAGACTGTTAATTCAGAGACTCTGAAAGATTATAGGAATATTAAAGAGTCGGTTGGTTTTGAATTTTATTTTAAGTTACGTTTACCGGCTGAGAACCTGCGTTTGTGGTTCCAGATCCGAGCGAAGTCGCCCTCTTAAGAGTAGGGTTAAATTATTTGAAAGAAATTCCCGAAACCCGAAGTCATGTTATACTTGCTCGTTATGTGGTTTGGAAGAAGAAAATCTGTCTCACTTCCTGTCAAGATGCAAGGGGCTCTCGGATTTGAGAGAAGACTTTTTGGTGAAGATGGGTTGCTCTTTCCTGGTATCCTAAAGTCATCTTCACGGTCAGCGATAATGGCAGTTACAGGTTTTGTCCAAGAAGCGTTAAAGAGATGTAAATAGTTATTGGTAGTGGGAGTTTAAATCATTTACATGTGAGTTTATATAATCGCTCTCTCGAAGTGTTTAAAAATGTATGATTTTGTGTATGGCCTAACGGCTAAAATTAAAGTATCTATCTATCTATCTATGGTTTGGTTTCCGCGAGAACTACTGGTGCCGTAGCCCATGGGACACAAAGTACGGCTCCCGGTTCCCTAGACAGTGCCTAGCAAAAAAGTACTGCCAGAGGAGAAAAAGTACTACCTAAAAACATTTTTTTCGCGTACGCAACACGCCCATTGTCTTCCACTGCCGCTGCCCGTTATTGCAAATACTCAACTAGTTTGATTGAATAAGAAAATTCCTATAGGAACGGAAGATTATTATCCAACTATTTGGCTAAAATAAAAAAATACACCAAGGAATGCAGAATCACAATAAAACGGAATTCGCGAAAATGAGAAATCTGCATAAAGACACCTTGATTATTCAATTAGATGCTTATTAGTTCATTGAGTATTAGACAAAGTGGAGCATAGTAAACTAATGGGGTCGAAATCTTTCTTGAAACTGAAAGCTGTTCCGACTTGTTGGATATTTTCAGAAATTCTTATCCGTATACATACAATCCGACTAATTGGGTATTTTCCGAAATCTCTATCCAAATTCATACAATCCGACTAGTTGGATATATTCTATAATCCCTATACGAGCGCAGGGGTGGCCCGAAGGGGGGGGGGGGTGATTCACCCCCCCTGCCTTTTGCTAAGGCATATCCGTCGTTTATTTCGACCTCGCCACGGTCGAAAAAAATTGTTAATTTTGGCTCTTCATCTTTCATAGCTTTAGTCGTACCTCTATACCTCTTGGCTCTTCTCTACATGGGTTTATTTATGTTTTCTCGACGTGAAAAAAGCTTTTGACCGAGTGAACCAGGAGAAGTTGCTGTCTGTTCTAATTGAAAGAGGGGTCCCGATGGTCTAAGTCAGATTGCTCGCTTATTGGTTTGATAATCAGAAGTTTTATGTTCGATGGGGATCCACTACAAGCCCGTCCTTCAGTGTAAAGAATGGCGTTCGCCAGGGCGATGTCCTTTCTGCAATACTTTACATTGTGTATTGTGATGAGCTTAACCGACGTTTAAGTAAATCAGGGCTTGGTTGCCATATTAGGTCTACTAGTGTTGGTAGTCTGAACAAACTGTTACAAATATGTGAAGGTTTTGCTTCTGAGTTTGACATCATTTTTAATATATCCAAAACTGTCGCTGTCGCCCTAGTAAAGCAAAACCCCCGTTGTTACCACGAGTACTTCTCGCTGGGGCTGAGCTAGTTTTGTGCAATCTTTTCGGTACCTCGGTTACATATTTGGTGAAAACCTTCATGATGATGCTCATATACGCCACTCTCTTCGATCATTGTACATACGTGGTAATATGCTTGTTAGGAAGTTTTCTTATTTATTTATTTATTTATTTTTATTTATTTATTTATGACCCGCTTTTTGCGTAAAAGCGGAGTATAAAATACAAAAGTAAAATATACATATTAAAACACTTAAACAAAACATCATATATAAAAAAAAACAACACTAAATAGACTTAAAATTTGTACACAGTGACAAGCACATTAATCGGGTTCAGGAATGAAAAACTGGCTAATAATTTCATGGGCTGAGAGGGCAGGATGTTTGTGGAGGGAAAATAGATTTGAATGCGAACGAAAAAGTGTATTAACACTATCCTGAACATTAAAATTCGAAACCAATTTACGATTACGAAAAGATTTTGGAAGATACATCAGAAATTTACAATACTTGAAAAAACAACTTCTCAAATTTTTAACATCTTTTTTCCTTAGGATATGGTAAACTCCGGAACAATTGTGGATATATGGGCCGCAAAAAGCACTATACAACTTTCCGAGCGCCTTGCGTGAATATTATTGCTCTGCTGATGTTAAGACATTTCTCTTTCAATCTTACTATTCGTGCGTTTTTGGGTTGTCACTGTTAACAATTGCACCAAACAAAGTCTGAGTGAGATACGCATTGCTTACAATGATAGTTTTCAATTACTTCATCGTCTCCCGCGTTTTTGCAGTGCTACAGATATGTTCGAGGATTACCGTGCTCGGAACTTTTCGCAGTTGGCATACGCGCATCGTACATCTCTAAGAAATCGGTAGCTACTATCGCAAAATTGCATAGTTGTGGCATTATGCAACCCGTGGCTTCGCCTGTCCTTGCCCGTTTGGGTTAATATGTATAAAAAAGACGGGTGTGGCTGATTTACGTGGTGTTGTAACCTAATAAGTTCTTTATTTTTGTTTGTGTGTTTGTTGTAGTGTTTGTTTATGGCTTCTGGCCGGAATCACAAAAGATACTTTCGCATAATGTCCGGAGTCAAGCAAGGGTGTGTTCTTTCCCCATTCCTCTTCGTTCTTGTCATGGACTTCATCCTACGGGACTGCACTGGCTACGGAATCGAGCTTTCCAACAACCGACGCCTCGCTGACCTTGATTTCGCCGATGACGTTGGACTCCTGGAATCCAGTAAGACAAGGCTACAGGAGTTGATGAACACAATCGAAGAGAAAGCCAGCCAGTTGGGTCTCCGGATTAACTCCGACAAAACGAAGAGCATGGCAACCAGCCCCTTTAAATCTGAGATGTGCGGGGAAGGACATCGAGCAAGTCCTGGAATTCAGATACTTAGGAAGCACCGTGGAAAAGGACGGCTCAAACGCCAGAGAAATTCAACTTCGCATTGGCCAAGCAAGCGGAGCCTTCAACCGCTTGAGACCCGTCTGGAGATCCAGGAAAATACTCCACAAAGCTGAAGCTGCGCCTGCTGAACAGTAACGTCCTGTCCATTCTGCTGTGCCACAGTGAATGTTGGAAGCTCAACATGCAGCAGGAGAAGAGGATTCTTGCCTTCGAGACGAATTGTCTCCGGAGAATCCTCAACATAACTTGGCAGCAGCGAGTATCGAACCAGGAGGTACGCCGTCTCAATGGTCAGCCGCTGATAACAGACGTTATCCGAAAAAGAAGATGGCGATACTTGGGCCACGTCCTTCGCATGGACGAATCCAGGTTGCCAAACAACATCTTCCATTGGCAACCAAAAGGAAGACGTCGAAGGGGACGACCGAGAAATACGATCCGTCGCACCTACCCGAGGGACCTTGCAAACGTCCACGCAAGTCTGCAACCTGAGTGGGAAGATGTCCTGGCGGCAGCCCACCAGAGGGAAGACTGGCGCCTATTCGTGGATGCCCTGGGTGCCTCTGGTGGCACAGGAGGATCTAAGGTCTAAGGTCTAAGGTTCTGGCCGGAATAAAAGTCTTGAATTGAACTGAATTAATCTAAATCTGTTAGTCTTGGCGGGTATGTCTTCCCGCCCAGGGGTGACGAAACTCACCCCGCGCTTTCTTAAAGCATTTTCTTTAAGGATAAATCTGATTATCCGGGGCGGTTACTTCTTCCCGCCCAGGGGTGACCAAACTCACCCCTCCATCGCTATCTGTTAGTATTTACTCGAATGGAACTTGGCCAAAGTTCCATTTGATTTGTTTGGTGTTCTACTAGCTTTCCAGTCAGTAGTACATTCTCTTTAAGCACGAGTTATTAGTTCTTTACTGGGATTTCTGGGAAAAACTCACGAACTTATGAATCAACTTCGGGGAACACTTAAAATTTAATGAATCAACCAAATCTAATTCTTGAACATCGTACAGTCCTTATCAAGGAGACTACCAATGACCGAGCTCACTCAAGGTTTGTTGGTGCATGATGTCACTGTATGATACATTTGCGTACCTTAAAACAAAGGGATAATAACCAATCTAGGTTTGTTCGATCAAGTGTGATCAAGTGAGCGACAGTTCTAGACCTGTGGTTCACTTGCTCTCCGCGGTAATCGTGAAAAACTCATATCCGTTTCATGTATGTCAACTTGTCTGGCTGCTTACTGTCTCGTAATGGTCTCGACTGTCAACTTGAGAGCGACTCAAGATACAGTTTGTGCTCCTCCTGTTTTGCTTTCTTTGATGCTTGATCTGCTGCCTTTGAACCATCTAAATCTGGCATACCCCTTTTGCGCGATGTCGCCTGATACAAATCATCGATGGCGATAAAGTTTTCCACGCAACCGTCGTCTTCAATCTGAAAAAAAATCTGTGATGCCACCTGTAACGTCAAAACCGTGCCCAGGAGCACTTTTCACCAAAGTGGAGTGCGCTTCGAGTCTCTCCTGGACTCTATGTGGCAACCTCCTGAAGATGGCCCTGAGAGGTCTAATAACGGAACCCCTGCCCGCCGATGCCTCTAACTGTACTCCACACAACTTGACGTCAACAACAGGCGCATCCTTTGCGAGACTATATGCACTAGTATCAGACGGACGACGGAAATTCTGGGGCGGCGGATTAATCCAGACTCTGGAACCGCACCCCCTCGCCATTTTTAGAGGCTTCAATAAACACACTTACTTTTAATGGTGAAATTCTCCATAAAATATAAACATCCGTAATCTGATAGTCTGCAACTTACTGACTGCTAAATACTGACTGACCAATACTGACTCTCCAGTCCTGACTATCTATACTAATTTCCTCCAGAGGTTTCTCTAACAAAATCATTCATGTGCCAACCTTTAAAGACTTCGAGTGAGGGACAGATAGCCTCGAACAAACGATCAGCAGAGTTGATCTATCAGCAGAGTTGATTGAAAGAATCTCTGGAGAAAGAATGCCTTGAGTCATAATTTAATGACTAATAAGGAAAAGCTCTGGAGAAAGAGCTCATCTCTAACGAAACAGAAACGAGTGAATGGTTACGACGAAATATCTTGTTTCGCTGGACTAATTCGTTACACAAAGGATAATTGTTTGCCTTAAGAAGGCAGAAGCGGCTGCTGTCCCCGTTGTTAGGATAAGATGTAACACCCGTAAACCCGTTTGAAAAGTTGATCCCGAGTTGAAAAAAAGCTGTAAGCTCATGTGGCACTTGCAAGCATATGTAGTAAGAAATACCCCAGAAAGAAAAAATTAAGGGGGCTGAAAATTCAACCTATGGTTTCACTTTAAATATAAAAATATTAGACAGAAACAAAAGGAAACAAGAAGGAAAACAAAAACCCGGAAGGCTGGGTCAGATGGAAGTATTCGGTGAAGATGCGCCAAACTTGCAAGGCTGGGTCAGAGATTGGAAGTGACGGTCAAAAGTTTTTTTTCACTTTTCGGTGAAGATGCGCACTTTAAGGGTGCTAAAAATTAATTTAAAAGCAAAACCCTTGAGGCAAAAAGGTTCATGTACTCGTGGAGATCTTGAAAAAGTAAATTTTGCTTAAAAGTATTTTTTGTATTTTGCGGTTAAGATGAGTTCTTTAAGGAATGGCCGGATCGGAGAAGTGACGATGTCAAGGTTCTAATGCTCCAGCAAAGTTTTATCGTCTTATCACATCTGGGAGTACATTAACTCTCAATCACCGCAATTCCGGACATCCCCCTACAGCCCCCCCCCCCCTCGGTACCCGAATCCAATCAAATTCTGTCACTGATGCATCTAGGACTTGTGCCTGTACGTCCCACCAAGTTTCATCCTGATCACTCCACTCTATGCGTATCACAAGATTTTCGGTTCTCCCCTCCACCTCCCCCCCCCCCCCAGTTAATTGGATTCGGTCCGCACTTGAAATGGGACATCTGAGACATGAGTTCTTTCAAGATATCAAGTTTCATTAAGATCGCATAACCCGTTCGAAAGTTATGCATACCACTAATTTTTGGATTTCGCCGTCTCCACCCCCCCCCCACGACTTTCAGATCGGGCGAGTGACTATTTCCAAGTTAATCTGGCTGGGTCTCTGATATGCCTGCCAAGTTTTATCGTCCTAGCCCACCTGGAAGTACTTCAACTACGGATCGCCGGAATTCCGGAACCCCCCTCCAACTCCCCCCACAGTGTCCGAATCCGGTCCAGTTCTGTCAGTTATTTATCTAGAGCTTGTGCTAGTTCTTCCCACCTAGTTTCATCCCGATCGCTCCACTCCGAGAGTTTCACACGATATCCGGCTCCCCCTCCGACTCGTCGGATTCGGTCCGGACTTGAGATGAGACGTCTGAGGTCTTCCCAGGTATCAAGTTTCATTAAGATCCGATCACCCATTCGAAAGTTACGCATGTCCTTATTTTCTGGATTCCGCAACCTCCCCCTCCCCCCACGATGGTCGGATCGGGTAAGTGACTATTTCTAAGTTAGTTTGGTCGGATCCCTAATATGTCTGCCAAGTTTCATCATCCTAGCATATCTGGAAGTACCCTAACTCGCAAACACCGGACTAACCGACCGACCGACCGACAGACAGACCGACGGAAAAGTGATCGGTATCTGGCACTTGGCCGGAAGTTAAGTGCCATAAGAAAGTAAAGAATAAAGCAAAAATATGGTTACGGATATTGGTAGCTTGTGGGAGGCCTTAAAAATGACACTGTATTTAACATCAAGCAAAATACAAAGTTGTCGTTTAAGAAATATGTTCGGTCTGTGCGTGTGTCAGGCACCAATTTTCCCAAAAATACTAATGAATGGAAAAAGGTGACTAATTCCTCTAAATTTAGTGATGATCAAGAAAGTGAAATTATTCCTAAATCGTCGTGGCTGCAGCATTATGGGCAGATATTCTCAAATATTAATCAAAAAGTGCACGCTCATTTCTCTGCTCAAGTCCGGAAAGTTCTTCCATTTTCTTTGTCGCAAAAGCATGTCATACCTGTATCGCGTGAATCTATTTCCAAGTCGATTAAACGCCTCAAGTCAAAATTGGTAGATTTGGATGGGATTAGTGTAAAGCATCTTAACGCTGCTTCGTCAGAGCTACTTTGTCACTTGCAGCTTTTTTACCAGATGTGTATTTGTAACTAGTTGCGTTTTTTGCCTTCCCTCTGTAGGTCGGTTAACCTACCTACTTGACCGTTTATTCGTCTCGCCGGTCGGTTTGACTGACCTCTAAAAAACGGCTTATAAGAAAAAATGGCGTCTTCCAGTCGTAGGCGCCTATCTCTCCAATGAGAATTTTGAATTTTGAGCCGTACCAAGAATTTAGGTCGGTTGGATGGAGCTCAGACCTCAGTCAACAGGTCGGTTAACCGATCGACGAACGGCGACGAAAAAACAGCTTATCAGGATTTAGGTCGGTTAACCGAAGAAAGAAAACGGCTTTTTGAGAGAAATCTCGCAGGTCGGTTAACTGTATGACGGCAAAAAACCCAACTATTCTTTTGTACCGGATAGTTTTCTATGCGGCACTGTGACATCGATTTTAAAGCGTGGTAAAGATCTCTGTACTTTAAAACCTATCTAAAGCATTTGACAGTGTTGTCCGGAAAGTTGATTGAAAGTAAAAGTTTTATTTGAAGTTGATTAAATGTTCGGTTTAGGAGTAAGAAGGCATGGTGAACACCAAGGTGAAAACCATTTTCTTGCCGAACTCGTAGTGTTGTGTCGGTCTCTATGTCAAGTGCTTAACTAACTATATGTACATACCGAAGTGAACATAATCCTTTGGTACTCCGTAGAATCCAACTGCACAAATGAAGACTCAGAACTAAACAACATCCTGTTAAACTGAAGTCCACGTCAGTTGGATATTGCTAAATTCCATACTACGTCGACATCAGATAGTTTCCGGTCAGGAAGCTAAATTGTATGTTACGTCAGGACCTTCACTTGTGCAGTTAGGAGTATATAAGCTCTTTCCAGTCTTAGCGCTGGGTCTTTCGTGATTCGTCTTTCATATTTTGTAAGTCACACATGACTTAGTCTATTATCGTTATCGATCGTGATATTATTTACCCGGATTGGGATTGCCTTTATAAAGAGTAAGTCAGAAATAAAACCACTATATGTTAACGTAAACCTTGTCTACTATCGCCCTTACTTACCCGCCCCCTTACACGCTACGGACGCTACCTCAAACTGTGTCTACTACCACCCGTAGTTACCCTACGCTCCATTTTCAGTTACAACAGTAGCTCGTCCGGAATCTGGCGAAAACCGGTGATGAAGAAAAATCGCTGATGAAGAATCATAGCTGACGTAGCCGTTGTAAACATTGTTTGAATAAATGAAAACCGGAAAGTTCGTTAAAAGTAAAAGTTTCATTTGAAGTTGATTAAATGTTCGATTAAGGGGTAATAAGACATGCTGAACACGGTGGCAAAAACCATTGTTTTGCCGAACAACTAGCTCGTCCGGAGTCCGGCCAAAACTGGAAAGTTTATTAAAAGAAAAGGTTTGATTAGATGACAGCTTAAGGGGTAAGAATAGATGCTGAGTCTGTAAATGACAATCGTTTATTACCAGACATATAATTCCGGCATCCGGCTGTAACCGGATTTTTTTTTAATTCGAAGTTTTATTTAAAGTTGATTAGATGTTCTTTATAGGAATAAGAAGATACGCTGGATTCGATTCTGAATTTTCTTTTTTTTTTGCAGGACTAGTAGTTCGCTCGCAATTCGGGAGAGACCGGACACTTGGCAGAAGTAAAGCAGGAAATCTTGGTCAGTATCGTCATTCGTCAAAATAGATATGGCCAATAGAGGTATATCTGAACCTGGTTTTCTCTGATGATTAGCCTGGCGAAGACTGGATCTGGCGAAGACAAGACCCAATTGTCTGAATCAAATCTTGTTGAAATGCAGAAGTTAAAATTTTATTAAAGTTTGAAGTGTGTATGTTTTGTTTAGAAAGAGTAGGTGACGTTAAAGAGATTAAGGAAATATTAACGTCACCGAGTGGAGGAGGAGTCGTAGCCCAAAAAGTAAACAATCAAAATGTTTGGAAAGATGCTACGCGGGTCAAAAAAAAAAAAAAAAAAAAAAAAAAATATTAGATTTTTGGGATCCCATCGGCACCTTTGGTCTTGTTTTGCTGGGTTGTTTCACTACTAAACCATGCAAAATACTTATGATAGTACATCGTAACTCTGTTATATAGTTTTATTTTGGGCAAAAGCAATTTCAAAACCACACTCAAAAGATCATTTCAAAACTACAACCAAAACAATGGTACAGCTTCACGTTTCCCTTGGTAGTGATATCTAGCGTCACGTTTCCCTTGGTAGTGATATCTAGCGTCACGTTTCCCGTGCCATTGAAACTTAGCTTCACGTTTCCAGTGCCCGTGATGTTTAGCTTCACGTTTCCAGTGCGAGTGATGTTTAGCTTCATGTCTCCATTGCGGGGGAAATATAGTTTCACGTTTATCCTAGAAAAAATGGTTATGAAGAAAAGACGAGAGTAGCAGAAAAATTGATGCAGATTACGGTGAGAGCCGAGATTTCGTTGGAAGAGGACAGTCTTATATGGAGCCCACGCCCCATGGATCAGCATACAGGCACCCCTCACCATGGATAGCTAAATATAAAAATTAGCCTAAATCTGATTGAAGCTGCAAAACATACTTTACCGCCGAGTTTATACTAAGCTTCTGACCGAAAGCTAGCCGAAGGCATCCACCTATTAATAGTCTATTCAGCTGGACAGATAAACGGAAAATGAAGGACGTGTGCTTTTGCCAACTCTCAAGTTCCATCCGAATCGGATCACGATCACGCGTTTGAAGGGTCTGTATTTCATACGACATCCAGGAACCGCCCTCTAACTCCCTCCCCCAGTGCCCGGACAGTGCTTGGCTTGTGCCTTTTCTGCATGTTAAGTACCGTACATTCCCGATACCTCAACTCTAAGCAAGCCACAATATTTCCAGGACCCCCCTGGATCCAGTCCTGAATTTTGAACGGAAAATCTGGGTCAAGTATTGTTACCAAATGTCAAGTCCTACCCCAATGTAACCGCACTCATTCTAAGTTATTCATAACACAAAATTACCAATTGGCGGAGTAATTATCATTTGGTGGGTTCGAAGGCTGACTAATGGTGGACTACTCACCTTTATTTCTTGCAAATATAGTGGATTTCTAAGGAGAAATTGTACTGAAATGGACAGACTTTGCCGAATATCTAGCTTTTTTTTACTTTATATTCAAAGGCCAGCTAAAAAACGCACGGAATACTAAAAAAAGGCATGCTTGCACTAGGAGGTGAGCACTGTCTATGCCTTTTTACTGCTGATTGAATTAAACTGTACATATAAGATTTTAGTAATTGTAAATAAATTGTTGATTTTAATTTAGTTTCTTTCTTTATAATTGTCAATATTTTTGCGTGTTGTGAGGTTTGTACCATTGTCTTCACTGTGACGCGTCTAAACTATCTTATGAAGGACGTGCATATTGGAAAGATAAAATTGAATCGAATTGAATTGAAATTGAGTAATGCCTTCTTTTCGTTCTTGAGCAAGTTCGCCCTTTTTTTATTTAGTACTCGAGCTTGTTCACACGAAAGAAAAGGACAAGGGCAGGACCTGTTTTCTAACGTGTTCATAAGAACAGAACCAAATGGCAATTTGCAACTCCACGGCCTAAAAGAAGGCACACCAGAAAGCGGGTTCATACTTCTAAAGCCCAAACACAAGGCACGGGAGAAGATTAGTCCTGAGCCTATTTTCACGAGAAATAAAAAAGGAATGCCAGACCAGGGGTGTCAGAATAGAGCTTCTGTCCAAGCCTTTTGCCCCCTGCTGCTAACGTGGTCCTGCATCCTTTTTCACTCGTAAAAGCTCGGGAACTAAAAGAAGGCACGCAAGAAAATGGGTTTAAAATAGAAGGACATATGGTTCGTTCCAGCTCGGCCCGAAAGTTACTAAATAGTTATTTTTCAGTCACTTTCACCGTTCCAGCTTGTCAAAAAGCTACGTGGAGCACAAGGAAGATCGTTACTTGAAGTAACTTTTTGTAAAGATAGTACCCGACCGTCTTTAGCACTTTCACTTTCCAAGAGCCGTCTTGAGAAGTGAAGTCGGGGAAGTTAAATGAGACAAGGTGTCATTGCTAAAATAAACAGGACATTATTGTGTTTTTTTCTGCTGTACTTGGCCTTTAGCTTCTCTTAAAATATGATTATTTGATTAACCCCCAAAACTATATTCTTGTAAACCTCATTGACGGTTTACCGGTCGGTCTGGTCTCTTGATTGGGACTCTGGTAGGAATGAACTTCAAACACCTGTAACTCCGATGGCAATTTTGCACTACATAATATTAAATTTCAAATTAAACTTAATTAATATCATCCATTAAATTTCTCAGAGTTACTTAGAGGTGAAAGCCTTTTCTGTTGCTTTGCATTATTAGTGTTATCATTATTCAATATATTGTAAAAGAAGAAGATAATTGACCTACGAACATTGTTAACCACCTTTGACATCATTGGCTTCTAGATTCTAGAATCTTGGGCGGTCCGTTCCAGGGTAAGGACTAAACATTTTGCTAAAACATTTGCACGGGAATAAGAAAGACTGTTGCGGTTCTGGCTAGGAAACAATTACAGTGAAATATGGATTTACCGACCAAAAAGACACAACCGGAATAGAGACGGAGAATTAATGTCACGGCTGCATTAACAAGCCTGAAGCATTAGCCCCTCCTCTCCTTCACTTATAGAATCTGTTTCAAAATAATTATCAAGCCGTTCTTTTGCAGCAAAAACAAACAATTTATCTCTGTTCATCCTTCCCCATACTGTCCCCATCTCTTCTTGCATACAAGAAAAACGCGTTATCTCGTCCCGTAGTAACTTCGACCGTTCCAGGTAGTAGTTAATTTCTGTAGTTACTCCGAAGTAACTACGAAGAGGAGCTGGAACGAACCCACAGAAGGTACATGCCTTCTGGTGAACAAAAGCCTTATTTTAGGATGCCATGCCGTGCCATGCCTTTTTTTAATTAATCCCAAAGATATTTTTTCTTGTTTGATTTTTGTTTTTCTTCGACTATATTAAGTTCTGGAAAGACAAATGAAGCCAAGATTTCCTTGGCCGTCCCGTATCCACTTCTAATGATTATAACTGAGCTAAGGAAATCGTTTCTTACCAATGAACTATCTTGGTCAGCGTCTTGAGTTTCCACCGATTCGGAAGTTTCTTCAGATTCTGCTGACACAGCAGACCACGCTAAAACTTAAAATCCGAATGTAAATCTTTTTTTCTAATGAAAATAAACAAGAGCACACATTTTGTGCACCTACATCTTGAGGACGCAGACTAGGCAGGGATTTTTCTTTTTTTTTTATCTTTACTAGCTTCTCTTTTTTCTGGCTTCCCTTTTTGAGGATGGGCGTAAGCTGTCCTGTAGAGAAAACGTCGGGTACAATACCGACAACGATTATGATCTGGTACAATAATGTAACGCTCCATACAAAAGACGAGTACCATTCACAAGGTGAAGTCCACACAAACCGTAAACTCCGCGCGAATTTTTCTTTTTCAGCATAACGACATTTGCAGTTACATCCGGAACAGATACGCTGAAGTCCGGAAAGCTCGAATCTAATAGAACAGATCCAAGTTGCTCGGTATAAGGTATAGCTACACTGGGATCAGGGGCACTAAATCGCTCGTAAAGTAGGCTCGCCAGTCGTTGGGATCGCAAGGCATGGATTTTCACGCGGTCTTTCCATAAATGACTTGGATCGTTGATTATTTTCTCCGTATATTCCTTTTTCACATTTGTGCGATGCTGCTTGAGGGCTTTCTCAGCTTTACGTTTTATGTGTACACGTAGACAATTCAACACACCGGATTGAGGCCGACCGCTTTCCCTCCACACTGAGAACCAAAACTTAGCATCCTGACATACTTTCACTAGCTCTTAATTCTTTGAGAACCCAGGGATTTCAGTATCTTTACGAATTTTTCCAACGCGAATAGCAGCCTTTTCTGCGGTTAGTAGTGCGTGGGTGATTTTAGCACAGAAGGCATTAACCTGTTTTTTTTTCTTTTCCTGGTTATACCTTTGCACATCGGCTTGTAGGAGACTATTATGATACAGTGATGTCCTTAAGCGTCTTGTCGAGCACTGCCTGATAAAGCGGGAGGTCGGCCTTTATGCTGTTGACTTTAACTTGCCCCACCCCCCCCCCCCCCAGCCCACAGGATTCGGATCATCAAAAGGAACAACTTTTATTTAGGCTCTTCTCCTTTGTTTCGATAAAGTTAAGGGTCCCTTTTTTCAAAATTATGTGTCCCCTTTTCACTGTCCGTCTTATGGAGGTAGGTCCCTTTTTCGTTTGCAAGGGTTCCTGTTTTCGGTTAGCCAGGGATGAACACAAACTCTTCAATCGGAAAATATTCATAGTCTTATTTTTGGTGGACTTTTCATGGCCAGATCGAGCTGATAACGGGAAGCAAAGTGCAACTGATAGGTTCGACTTGCATCACACTGCTCTGACCTCTCGCAACCTGGAAAGCAGTTTTTCACCGTGTGTGAACAGAATATATGTAGTCGGAGTGTTTTTGATCATGCCTATAAAACCTGGGTATTTCACCCTAGCGTCTACACTTTGCGACCTCTGGTTGATTCGAGGAGGCAATGCTGTCTGCCTTGTCCTTCGTTTTAACGACAAGTCGTCATTCAGATCGGCTTCTTCTCAACTCAACATCATCGACTGACAATTCTTCTCGTCTGGTCTGGCGTGGTATTGGGGGTGGGTTCTTCAGAACTACGGAATAGGCTAGTGGAGAATGTCTATCTGGGGTGGGATTAAGTGGGACTTAGTTGTAGCGTTCGAGAAAACCCGATAACTGCCGTCGCATTTCATTCACTTTCAAAATGACACACGCGCCTACTGCTGCTCCACTGGCCGGTACTTCTTGTGGATCAAATATAACGAACTTGGGAAGTTTTATCCTTTCTTTAGCGCAATGTGCGAACAGCTTATCCACTCGTTTGGTCCCTAGACAAGCCAAACGATTTTCAGTACGGGGACCCCCTCCAACTCCACCTACCGTGGCTGAATCTGTTTCGGAGTCCTAAATGGATTACCTGAAGTATTTTCTCTTACCGCCTATTAAGTTTCATTCATATCTGAGCGTTTTGAGAACTTTCGGTAACTCTCCCCACTCCCCCACCATGGTCGGCTCCAGTTCGAACCCTAAAATATGTCGTCTTTGGCATGTGATCTCTCTACACTCCAAGTTTCATTCGAATCGCTCCACTTGTTTGACCCCTATGCGAGCCACATCATTTCCGAGACTCCCCTTTCAACTCCCCTTGCTGTGGCTGATACGCCTTAGACCCACAAAAGTCGCATATCTGACATGTCCTGTTCCCGTTCTTTAAGTTTGACTGGAATCGGAGCATAGCCTATCTGCAAATTTCGGATTCCGGCTTCACCGCTCCCCCTCCCCTATACCCATCCGGATTCGATCCAGACGCCAAATAACAATTCAAGGTCGAATAAACTCGGTACTGTCCAACTTTTATCCCTTTCTGTCCATCCAGTTGGTTTTGTGGATGTTACCACCCCCCCTCCTCCAACTCTTCCAATCGTGGCCGCATGTGGTTCGGACGCATGTTTGGCTTGTCTGGGTGATCAGTTCTTATCACCCGTAAGGTTTCACTCGAATCCGACCACCTGTTCGCAGCTTACGGAAGCCACTGATTTCCGGATTCCCCTACCCTCAACTCTCCAAAGATGGTCGGATCTAGGATCTTCCTAGGGCATTATGGCTGGTCCTTAAGTCACTAATACGCCTGCAAAGTTTCATCGGTCCTTAGAATATCTGGAACTATCCTAACTGGCGATCACCGGAATTCCAGGAAACAGCCTCCAACTCCCACATAGAGCCCCGATTTGATCTGGTTTGGTCATTTTCGAATCTAGGGCTAATGCTTTTTCTTCCCACCAAATTCCATCCCAATACCTCAACTCTAAGCGTTTGACGAGATTTCCGATGGCCCACTCCAATTCCCCCCGCAGGTATCGTATCCGATCAGAACTTTACGTGGAATATCTGAGACGATATCTCTTTCCACTTGTCAAGTTTCATTCAATTCCGATAACGCGTTCAAAACTTATGCATGCCACAAAATCCGGGCTCCCCATCTCTCCACTCCCCCCGTGATGGTTGGATCAGGCAAACGACTATTCTCATGTCAGCCTGTTCGGGTCGGTGATACTCCTCCCAAGTTTCATCTTCCTAGTACAACAGGAAGTTCCGAACTCGCGGGATCACCAGATTCCAGAGTCCTCCCCCCCCCCAACTACCCCACAGTGCCCGAATCTGGTCCGGTTATGTTAAACTATGTATTTAGAACTTGTGCTTGTTCTTCCCACCAAGTTTCATCCCGATCCCTCTACTCTAAGCGTTTCCCAAGATTTCAGGCCCCCTCCTCTAGCTCCCCCCAAAGCCACCAGATCCGGTCCGGATTCGACATGGGTCGTCTGAGACACGGAGTCTTTCCGAATATCAAGTTTCATTAAGATCCGATCACGCGTTCAAAGGTTATAAATACCTACAAGATTTCGGATTCTCCCTCCCTCCATTCCCCCTACGATGCTCGGATTTGTGAACTTACTATTTACAACTTATTCATTTGGGGTCCCCGATATGCCCTTCAAGTTTCATCGTCCTAGCTTATGTGGAAATGCCCGAACTAGCAAAAGGTCCGAACCAGATTCGGACTCGGTATGCGACATTGGAGGGGAAGTACCGGAAACCGTGTGGCATGTGAAAGATCCAAACGAGTGGATCTTTAGGGTTGAAACTTGGAAGGTGGAAAAGTCATTTGCCCTAGGTGATCCGAGGCGATGGAAATGCTCAGACTTGAGTGAAACTAGATATCGTATTTATAGGTCCGAACCGCATTTTCAGATGGCGGGGTATTTAGATTTCTCATCTTCTTTCGTGTACACCTACTCGTAACAAGTGCCATATGAGCTCGTAGCTCTTGTTCCCTAAGCATCTCCTTTTTTCCCAAGGGGCAGTATGTTCCTCCTTAAACAAACTCGTGCCTCTAACTTTTCGCATCCAAACCCGCCCTAAAATATGGTTCCTCCCCCACTCCTCTTTAGCTTTGGTATAAGCTTTCAATGATTCCGACTGGTCCTTCACACATCGCCACGTTTGCACTTCCTGTTCACACAGTACTCTTTCTACCTCTTTTGAGACTGTGTAAAACCAGTTTCAAGCATGGCGGAGACTATAATAATGAATGCTGTGTTAAACTATATATCGCGGTCAATGAGTGTCGGAATAAAGAAGGAAGCGTTTTTGAAACGAGCTCTGGAATTTTCGATGGAGAATCGATATAAAGGCAAAGGAACTGTTGATTAAGGAGGTCAGAACTGGTGATCAATTTACTAAATGCCTTCAAGATGAGGACAATTTAATTCTTGGTTTAAATAAATTCTGAACAATTTGTAAATATTTGGCTGCTATTGCTAATGTATATACGCCTTGTGACTGATGCTGCAGCCGAGAACATTGCTCAGACCAGCCTTATGGGAAATCCCTCTGTTCAGGACACAGTGAGCAGAAGAAGCTTCCGTAAACAACATCATCGACTGCACCCAAGTCATAGGAAGTGTACTGACGCTTAAACTATCTCGTCAATGTCCCAGATAAATTTTGGCTCTACCCAACTAAAATTTTGACCAAGAAAACTGTCTAGTACTTACCAACACACAGGGTAACAACTAAGAGCTTCCACATTTTGATTTCTTTAAGTACTGATGATAGTTTGCTCCATCGCTTTCTTATATAGTTCTGCTGTCAAGGGTTAGAACAAGTATCAGCATACCACTTCCTTACGCGGTTAACCCTTCTTACACCTCAGCATTTAACCGCGATTATTTTTATCATCTTTATCAATTAACCACTTATTTTTTTAATGGATGTGGGTTCGGGATCGCCTAAAAGAGACACGGCACTGCACGACATGATGCGGGAGGAACGAGTGTATGAAAATGGGAACGGGTATACTCTTGATAAGTAACGCTTTGTGTCGATGAGGAGTCGCCGCGAGCCTATACAGGGAAGAGTCAGAAACGTTACTGGCTCGAGACTCAACAAACGTTGTGGTTTGGTTGACATATGATTTAAATCAAGTTTGAGGATTTGGTTGGCAGGGTCCCCCCCCCCCCCTCAAAGGTCTTGATATAGAAATGTTAAATTTTGTATGCTTTTGTCAGGCTCCGTTCGATTCGTCGGCGCAACGGGTTCTTTTAAAACTCAAGAAATGAAATCCTGCAAACAGTTGTGGGCGAAACATTGAAGAAATCGAATTCTGTATGGTTTTGTCGTGCCTCGGTATTCTCGTCGGCACATCGGGTTCTTTTTGTACATCAGAAATCCAGAAGAAATACTCATTTTGTGTTTTCGTCGGGCGTCAGCCATCAGGTTCTTTTTACACGAAAAAAAAAAAAAATCAACTTCTGTAAATTTTTATCCGGCGCATGCCGAAAGTTCAAGTCTTGTCGGTATATCGGCTTCTATTTACACGTAAAAGTTCTTTACAGTCTTGTCGGGCCAACATATAGAAGAAATCGAATTCTGAAACGAATTCGGGTCTTTTTATTCGGAATTCGAATTCTGCAAGCATTTGTCGGACACAAATTTTTCAGGAAAAAATACAGATTTAAATTTTTTTTTTTACCGGCGTTGCTTAGTTCAACTTGTTCTGGGTACAGTCGTTTGAAACTTCGCTTTTTAGCGAAAGTTGAAACGAAAAGCCGAAAATGTGAAATTAAATATAGGAATTTACATCAAAGGAACAATGTCAACTGATGTATTGCAGTTAGTTTTACACAAAATGTCGCCTGTGGCGCATTTTGTAGTTTTCTGTATTTGGAACAACAGTGTATCATTTAATTTTCGTTTTAGCATTGAAATTCTTGTTGTTTGAAACACTTTAAAAGTCGGATATTTTATTTTAATATAGCTAAATTTTTCCGGGAAAAGGCAGATTTAAAATTTTGCCTGCGGCACTTGGTTTAACTTGTCTTGGACAGTAGTTGGAAGCCTCGTTCGAAGCTTCGCTTTTTAGCGAAAGCTAGAATGAAAAGCCGAATATGTGAACTTTAGTATACGAAATTATACCAAAGGAATAATCTCAACTGATGCATTACAGTTAGTTCACACAAAATTTCGCCTGCGGCGCATTTTGTAGTATTCTTTATTTGGAAGACCTCGCAACACATTTAGTTTGGCGTGTTAGGATTGAAATTCGTGGGGGTCTGAAACACTTATTCAAACAATGTTTACAACGGATATACGTCAGATACGATTCTTCATCAGCGATATTTCGGCCCTTCTTGGCAAGGATCCGCGTCAGGCTGTCAATCTTCTGATAAAACTTCGGGACTCTTTGAAGGTCATTTCGTTTTGAGCTATTGAAACCAAAAGGTGATGAAGTCATGCTTTTCCAGTGCATTTTACTGGTTTCCTTACCCGTGCGGTTTACCCTATCGCGTCTGTCTGTGCACTTTACCCTGTCGCCTTACCTGCACGTCTGCCTGTCGCGTCTTACCCACACGCCATAACCCTGCAACGCTTCCCGCGCCCCTTACCCTAGAACGCTTCCCGAGTCGCTGACCGCCCCCACCTTTTCCGAAAAGCTTACTCATATTAACCACCCGACTTCGACCCTCCTTGGCAGGGGTCCTCTTCAGGCTTGGAATTTTATTTCAGCCCTCCTTGGCAGGGATCCTCTTCAGGCTTAGAATTTATGTTGGCACTCCTTGACAGGGCCCTCTTCAGGCTCCAAATTTTATTTTTGTTCGATAATTATTTCATGTTTGAGTCTACTTGTTAGGTTTCATTTGTAACTACACTGAATAATAGTCTTCGCTTTTATTTTCTTTCTTGTTTAAAACTTTATTTTCACTCTATTAGTTTGGAATATACTTGTTATGTCTTATTTATATCACACCTCATTCATACTCTTTTACTTTTATTTTCATTCTTGTTCAGATTTTTACTTTTGTTCTTGCAGATTTTTTTTTTGTCTGCTTGGGTTTACTTGTTAGGTTAGGTTTGTATCGTACCTTGAATCATCATCTATTTCTTTTACTTTCTTTCTTGTTGAGAATTTTACTTTTGTTCTTCTTCAGATTTTTACTTTTGTTCTTGTTGGAATGTATATTTTAATTTGATTTGACTTGTAAGGTTTTATTTATATCCTACTCTGAATCACAGTCTTTTACTTTTATTTTCCTCCTTGTTCAGTTTTTACTCTCTTTCTTGGAGACTGGATGAGTAGACATGCATTTCAATTGCCGAGAATCTGATGTGAGACGCTAGTCACTTGATAATTAAATAGTAAATGCAGTGATCACGAGGGGTGGATGGTTGAGAAAAAAAAATTCAATAAAAGACTAGACTTACCAATATTGGCACTCTTTCACCTTGACTGCGGGATGGATTAGACAACTTTTTTTATAATCGAGACAAACCATTTGTCGATCATGTATCAGATAGGAGCCAATGCACGAATATTATTCGTAGGAGTCAGTGAATCGGGAAAGACCAGTCTGGTGTACCAGCTACTGAAGAATAGAGATAAAATGTTTCAGACTATTCCTCAAAACTTGATTATCTGTTATAAAAGCTATCAGCATATCTATGATAAAATCAAGTTACTTTACCCAAGAACCCAGTTCTTTCAAGGACTAGATGAAGTGTTTAGTCAACTGAAACCTAATTCGATTTTTATAGGTGACGACATTTAATCTGACGATTTTGAAAAGTACTATACAGAACGGGCTGCTTTATTTTCCGTTCATTCCCATCATCAGAATATTACCTGTTTGTTATTGGTTCATATTTTATTTATCCAGGCTAAAGCTATGAGAAGTTAAATTTAACTCATATTATTTTATTTCGAAATAATCGAGATGGTAGTAATGCCAGTTCCTACAAAAAGCCTACGAATTCGCCACATCGCATGATTTTGGATATTTGGTGGTTCATCTTTCTGCCCAAGAAAAAAAAATCAAATGCTCCTTTCCGACATCTTGCAATCGTGTTACACCGTATATTTAAACCCAGCCCGTGTGCAAAATAGTTAGTTGTATCATGACGTTCAAGGCGCTAAAACGAAACGAACCTCTATATCAAGTTTTAGCGCATTCTGACAAAAAACTCAGAAAGGGAGTATTAACTACAGCGCCAAACGCGTTTCCGAATTCTTTGTGTTCACTGTGTTTGAATATAACAAAAAAATAATATGGATATTCCAGATAAAATTAAAACGTGCCTTTGCAAACATAAACAGATTATTCGTACACTCAGTGATAAAAGTATATCTAAAAACAAAAGCGGAGACGACTGATTCAAAGTGGTGGTTCCTTGTTTGCGATATTAGCACCACTCATAACAGATCTAATTAGTGCCTTCTCCAAGTGAGGAATGAGTGTGAGAGCTTACCGACTGCTGCCTCAAATTGAGCAAGCTTAGATCCATCGCAGAGACCAGGAACACGATTTAAATAGAAAGAAATAGAAAACCGTGATTTTCGGGGTTTTTTCTTGATCAGCTAATTATCCCTCTATGATGCTGTGAGAGGGATAAATATGAATTCGGATATTTCGGTTGCAATTCCGGCAAACCGTCCTCAGCGAAAAACAAAACAAACCTAAATCATAAAAAAAACCGAAAATCACGGTTTTCTATTTCTTTCGTAATGAATGGTCAGCTTGGCTTCAAACCTTATATTCACGATTTAAATTATATATTGAAAAACGATGAACTTGGCGACGATGTGAAATTACGTATCATACAGTCTGCAGAACAACGACTATTAAAGATTACCCCACAGCTCGTTAGACCCATTCCTGTGCAAAGTGTTGCTTCCAATTCACCTCCTTTGTCTCAACCATCAGCCAGTGTTGTTCTACCACCAGTCATCAATATTCTTTCGCTATTGCCGGTTAGTTTTCGAAGCAAAGGGGAACGTATCTTGCAAGTGTTTACCTCTTTGACACAGTTTGACACTTAGTGAAAACACAATCACGCTTCCTGATCATAACAATATTTATCTGATGTACTAATCGATTTGATTAGCGACCGAAAACGTTTTTTAGCCATTGACGATTTTTTTCTGCGTTTTCTCATCGAGAATAAGTTCCCGATTGGACTCGTGCGCTCCAAGCGGGCAATCGGTGAAATTTAACGCATTCAAGGTTCTCCTCTGAGGTCTCCGCCAACCACTTCGACCCCCGTAAATACTACTGAAAATCTAATTGCCTAATTCAAACACACCAAAAGCGTCTCGACGAACGCCCGTTAGTGTTCGTCTTCGAAGTAGATGGTTCACGTAAAACAAATTTATAAACAAGTGGGGCAACGAGGCAGCCTAGGTGGCGTTCGGACTCTTGCGGCAGCTAGTAATGTAACCCAACAAGTAGCAAATAAATTTCTACTGGGGGAGCCTTCTTATACACTTCACAGGAACCGCCGGATACGACCATCTTATTTTCGCAAAACAATTGGATTATATTTCGTTGAAATGTGCCAGACTGACCTGTTTCAGCTTCAGGAGCTCACTTAAAGTACAATCGACCCTGGAAGTTCATCCTATTAGTGATTGATGTTTACACGAGGTTCGTTTATGCTGTTCCTTTAAAACAAAGACTTCGATCGAAGTGGCACATTCCTTAACGACTATTTTCAGGCAAACTCGGTTTGAATTATGCTGTTCGGATCGAGGTCGAGAGTTTTATCACCACGCTTTTCAAAAAGTATTTCAACAATTAGTAACGTTAAAAATCCTTTTTTTTATGCAGAAAACCTGACGTCAGATTTTATAACAAAACTCAACCCAACCATTCGTTTCCATGAGCCAACTGAAGTGGCACTTGTAGATTTTATTGTGTCTAATCAGTGTAATCGGATGCGTCAAGATGCGGGAATCGGTGTGGGCGGGAGGTGTGGAGCTGTTTACATTTAGGGCAAATGCGCATCACATGTGTTGCATACCGGGCTCTGGATCTTTTGTTATTTATTTTATTAATAAAATGAACCAGAACCTGAACTCCCATTTTACCTTCTAGTTATACTGAAAGCTTACTTTTACTTTTATTCTAAAAGTACCTACTAGTCCTTCGTTCAGTTTATAGTTATACACGGCAATGGCTCGACATGTATGGTTAAAATGATGAATAATTCGGAGATGATGTATTATTTCAACAGAATTCACAAAAAGTTTTTACATTTGTCTTGTTATCTGTTTTGTTTTTCGTCTAGAAGTAAATTTATTTAAACATTTTCATGTTACGGCAGAGTTATGAGCTACCCCCGAGTAAAGAACTCAAGGCAAGTTTGAGTAACCGCCCCACCTTTAAGATGGACGTCCAAGCAAAGCAAAATTGGTCTAGTCTGACCAAGAGATGTTTAACTTTTCACAATGTCAAAGCCGCTATGGAAGCAATAAGGAATGGCTTGACGGACCTGTCTTACTAACACTAGCACAACCTCCTTCCATAATTACTCCATATATTCTTATATCCGGAAACCCCACTTTGTACGGTAGAATTTAATTCCTCTAAGAAAATCACGCTCATTTTGTCACTTCCTATATTTTGCTAGCTTTGATATGTATCACGCTATCGGCGGTTTTCATCAGAAAAACCGGTTATATAAATTCTTTCCCTGTATTCGCTGTAAATCAACGGGTCTCGGAAAAGGCTTAAAACGGTCAAACCCGTGGGTTATTTGTTAATTGCACAGCCTAGTTTTTAAATATTCAAATATATTAAAATACTATAAGTTGAAGAGTAAAGAGTGCGAGGGGTCTTTTAAGGTCGGTAACGAGCGATTAGAATGTGTGAGATGTTACGACATCATACCCTCTGACCATCGTCAACTGAATGGAGACAAGAAGCTTTTCAGAATAATGTACAATTCATCTTGAGCCTGCTAAAGATACGGACGGTCACAATTCCACATATCTATACAGATATGATTTTTCACATTACGAGTACTTTTTAAACGTGTTTACTCCCAAATTAGAGTTGAATGACGACATTGTAGAGAACGTGATGTAAAAGAAGTAGTTGACGGTTGAACCTCTAATAGTGCCGTTAGTTTTGCGTATTGATCAAGGACATAAACAGCCTTGGGCATAAAAACTGATCAAAGAACAATAGGTCTGCTAAAAACTTAGTCTATGTATCGTTGCACAAGTGAAAGCATGGTTATGCAATATCGTTGTGACTTTTGCGAAGGCTGTATTACAGTGAGTGGAAAATGTGACATTTGTCAGCCTCCGATGAAAATGAATGCCAACTGTGTTCCTTGACTGTTGACAAGATGTGAAAATCATCAAGAAAGCGATCTTGAACCGTTTTGCTTCAGCTGCATACGGTCGAGATGCCCACTACATTGTCCGAGTTATGCTATTTGCACATTTTGCCACACTTATGAAGTTTGCGGAAAGGGCCAGGATGTTGTCCTTGATTTCCCTCGGCCGAAAGCACCAGAAAGAATAGTTCAAGACGAACAAGAAGAACATGATGATTTCCTTCTTACCTTGAAGAAGTTTGAGTCTCTTCTCATCACGAATTAGAGTGAAATTGAATGTTTCGTGATAATTGTGGGAAATGTTGGAAGGTTTTCGAAGGATCTTTGGGAGATAATGAGTCTGAAATCAGGGAATTGTGGGAAATGATTGAAGATTTAATACTGAAGGCTCTTTGAAACTTGAAAATGTATTGCTGAACCAGAAAAAGATCAGTTGCGCTGTGCGGTTAAGACATGAACTTTGATTATGTAAGGAAGAAAAGAACCTCAATTGGTTAAGATGGGTGGTTTAAAGGATGTTAGGATTCATTTGAGGCATGATACAAATAATCACGAACCATTCGAGAGCTTGAAAAAGTAAGATAAGAGTAGTCTTATAATTGTGGGAAATGTCGGAAGGTTTTCGAAGGATCATTGGGATCGAAAATGTATCGCAGGACCAGAAAAAAAGGATGTTCGCTGTGCAGTTAGGACACGAACTTGCACGATACTAGGAAGAAAAGAAGCTCAATTGGTTAAGATGGGCGGTTTAAAGGATGCTACGATTAATCTGAAGCACGGTTCAAACAATCATTGTTTGTTGAAAGTTTGAAAAAGTAAGATCAGGGTGGTTTTTAATGATTTCGGGATAACGAGAGTGAAAAGAAGGGATTTGTGGAGAGAAAATACAAGATTTATGTCAAGCATACGGTTTGCCATTTTATGTTTTATTGCATGTGGAGTACATTACGAGTACTTTTTAAACAGGTTTACTTCCAATTTAGAGTTGAATGACGACATTGTAGAGAAAGTGATGTAAAAGACGTAGTTGACGGTTGAACCTCAAATAGTGGCGTTGGTTTTGCTTCATCAAGGACATAAACAGCCTTGGGCATAAAAACTGATCAAAGAACAATAGGTCTGCTAAAAGTTTAGTCTATGTATCGTTGCACAAGTGAAAGCTTATGCAATATCGTTGTGACTTTTGCGAACGCTGTATTACAGTAAGTGGAAAATGTGACATTTGTCAGCCTCTGATGAAAATGGATGCCAACTGCGTTCCTTGTCTGTTGACAAGATGTGAAAATCATCAAGAAAGCGATCCTGATCCGTTTTGTTTCAGCTGCATACGGTCGAGATGCCCACTACATTGTCCGAGTTATGCTATTTGCACATGTTGCCACACTTATGAAGTTTGCGGAAAGGGCCAGGATGTTGTCGATGAATTCCCTCAGCCGAATGCACCAGGCAGAATAGTTCAAGACGAACAAGAAGAACATGATGATTTCCTTCTTACCTTCGCATTCACGTCACATCACGAATTAGAGTGAAATTGAATTTTTCTTTGAGTGAATAAAACTGTAAAAAGAGAAAAAACAGTGTGTTAACCTAGTAGAAATGCGCTGGGAAGCGGTGTGGACGGGGTAGGTCGTGCTGTTTATATACAGAACACATTTTTTGCATACCACCACTTCATCATCTAGTAGTACTGAAAGCTCGCGTCTCATTATTATTTTAAAATACCTACTAGTCCTGCGTTCACTTTATAGTCATACCCAAACGTGGAAAAGCGGGAATCGGTGTGGGCGGGAGGGGTGGGGCTGTTTACATTTAGGGCAAACGCGCATCACATGTGTTGCATACCGGGCTCTGGATCTTTTGTTATTTATTTTATTATTAAAATGAACCAGAACCTGAACTCCCATTTTACCTTCTAGTTATGCTGAAAGCTTACTTTTACTTTTATTCTAAAAGTACCTACTAGTCCTTCGTTCAGTTTATAGTTATACACGGCAATGGCTCATATGGTAGAGCGTGAGATATGAGATCAAGAGGTCCCTAGTTCGATCCCAGGTAACGGAATTCTTTTGACTTGGCTCATCCTTTGGTCGTTTCCTGCAGAAGGGGTTGATTGTTGGATCGCGGGGCCATCTATTGTTTAATTTACCCCCTGAAAACACAAACTAGTGCTTCGTTCAGTTTATAGGTATACCCATCAATGGCTCAATGGGTAGAGCGAGAGACATGAGATCAAGAGGTCCCTGGTTCGATTCCAGGTAGTGAAAGCCTTTTGACTTGGACCAAGTGGTTTATTCATGGTGTACCAAAGAGGGAGGTGCTAGGGTAGGCGTGGGATTACTCACTAACAAAAGGGTGTACTTGGTAAGTGAGGGTTTGATCACTGGAAAAAGGTGTACTTGGCAAATGAGGGGCTACTCACTTGAGAAAAGGTGTACTAGGTTAACGAGGGGGTATTCACTGGAAAAAGGTGTACTTGGTAAATGAGGGGTTACTCACTGAGTATACTAAAGTTGGTTGGGCAGGGGGTGGGGTGAGTCGGTCCCGGGTTCAGGCGAGGGTTAAGGAATTGGTTATACCTTGCGGGTGGGCAGTCCCTGGTGCTCGGTGTGTGTGAGTCAGTCCCTGGTGAACCAATCGTAGGTTCACGCGAGGGGTTACTCTCTTGGGTAGGGGGTGGGGTCGGGGTGAGCCAGTCCCTGGTGCATGCGAGGGGTTACTCACTGGGTGTACTCGTTAAAGGAGGGGGCGAGGTCGGGGTGAGCCAATCCCAGGTTCTAGGTGTGTGTGAGCCAGTACTAGGTGCTCGGTGAACCAATCCCAGGTGCACGCGAGGGGTTACTCACTTGGAAAAAAAATCAGGTGTTAGGAACTGGGTGTACCTCGACGGGGGTTCCCCGTGGTAACTTTAGCTCATTAGCATTAAATCCCGCCGCGGTTAGAACCTTCTTAACTACTAACCATGTTCTCAGTTGCTCTTCCATGTGTCCCATTGGGTAGTATGTAGTGCGGAGTTTCTTTACAATGTCTTCTGTCATTGGAATCAGCTTTTCCCAGAGTCGAACAGAACAATCCGGCCCCGATTCAACTTCATGTTGTACAATATCACTGTGCCTGTTCACGGTCACAATAGCCCACCCACTTGCTCGATGTTTCCTAAGGACATCAGTTGAGTTTCCAAAACTTTCACCATTAGGAGATTCGAGAGTCTCAAACTCAAGATAGGAGACATACGCCTGGCGAATTTTCCCGCTGAAATTTCGGAACTCAACTTTGGTTTTACCCTCGCTAGGGGGAGCTACTTTCTTAAAACCGAATTTTCCGCAATGCTTGATGTGTCGGTCGAAGGCTTCGTCACTCGTCTTATGGAAGCAGTAATAACAAGGCTGATAATGAAGCCTGCCTTGTTTGCCATAGTCCCTGCATCCTTTATCGCTTGAAAATGCCCATTTTCCGACTCATTTTTGTGTTTATAGAAGAGGAGAGTACTGACACTTTCTGGGGAAAGATTGTCAATCGACGGGGAATGAACAGGGTGGAATTCGCGTTTTTCATCGTCGTATTCAAAGACGCATACCCCAATATCGTTTCTTCGCTCGAATTTTGGTAGTTCCTGGGTGTGGAAAGGCCACTTCAAAGCTTGCATCGAGGTAAGGACATGTCTGTTTGAAGCAGATTATACCTACAGCAAATAACACTAAAATAAAAACACATGTTATCTTTGTTTGGTGGATTCACGACGCAGTTGTCTCGTTTGACATTTGTTAGGCTTTTTGGGAGAAGCGGATTTTTATCAGAAGAAGAACCACCGACTTGAACGCCTATCGGCTCAACCTGGTCGATGTGGATATCTAGTGCTCGCGCATCGTCAAACACCAAATTACTTTTGTCTTGCAAGTACGTCTCTTGTCTGCGAAAGATACTATCAAGAATAAGATAAGAAATCGCGTCTACATCCGCATGTCTGTACAGCTGTAGTCGGTCCGACCACAGATAACCAATATGCCGATTTTCTGCGGATGATTCATCTTCTTCCCTTCTATAGTAGCCTGCCAGATTTATTCTGATAGTCAGATTGGGATTCCTCTTAAGGGCGCGCGATATTACACTCTTAATTTTCTCCCGATTCAGTGTGAAGAATTCTTCTGGAGAAACGTAAGCTCTTTCGGGAAATAGTCTGTAACTAGTGCCTGCTTCGTCAAAACACTGTTCAAAATAACTTGAGCGCTCACCCGTATTTGTGTTTTTTGTTGACCCTTGAACCGAAACATCCAAGCGTCGTATCTCGTCTTCCAGCATCCGCTTTTGCCTTGCCGCCTCAGCCCGCTTTCGCGTCATTCCCTTTTTTGCAGATGAGTCTGTGCTTTTAGCTCTTTTCTTCTTCGAAGGCTGAAATTCGGCCTCGTCTGAAGAAATATATGCTCTCGCACCGGACTTCTGAAAAAGAAAAAGAAAATACTAAGCTACTAAACCCTTACGTTAAAAACAGGAACTTATTTACGCTATTATGCAATTATAGAAAACCGAGTTTTGGATTTACCACATGAAAACTAATAAATTTCGACCCAAGAAAAGTCTCGACGTGAAAGGAGGAATATGCGAAAAAGAAAGATAGAGAATGGATAGTATCCATAGGTTGAGCTTACCTGTTTTTTTTTTGACGATGCTTGTTCTCCTTGTCCGTTGACTCCTCGCCAGTTGTTCCATTGGCTCCACCACCACCAACTGCACTGTAATAGACCTGAAGAAAATATTTTTATAAATATCACTGCATTGACAAAATGGGGGGGGGGGGGGGGGTAAGCTAAAGTCCTGTTTATCAATAACTCTCCGTGGCCTGCTTATTTTTCTTTGACTATACACAAGCAAACAACCTCTCACACAGATGTGATCCTCTGATAATTTTAAACATGCAGATGAAATTACGGGGGGGGGGGAGAACCTATTCTTCCCTCGGAAACTCTTTGGAACTATTATAAATAAGAAAAGTGGTTTAAAGTCTGCATAGCATCGAGAAATCCTTACCTTGCTCGTTCCAGGCTTTATCCAGCAGTCGTCCAGTGCTGGTGTAAACGCAGTTTTTGGCTGTTACCCATTGTCGCTGACTGGGGAGAACGGGCGAGGGGTAGGGTCGGTGTTATAGACCCATGGATCTTCCTCTGTGAACGGAGAGTAAGCCTCAATTTCTCCCGCGGTGACCAGAGTCTCATTTAAAATCTCTTCAAGCAGATAGCTCACTTGATGATTTTCCCCTGCTGTCTGATTGACTAAAGGCGCCCAAGTCCAATCCGCGAACGAAATGGGCACCAAAGGAATCGGTAGTGGAGGGGCTGAGACACCGGTTTCACAGTGGGTTTCGGAGTCGTTGTCGCTTCGGGTGCGAGGGGAACTAATGACGTAGCGTGTGCAGGCTCCGTCGTCATGGATGCAGGGCTAGCAGATAAGACAGGAGGTGTAGTTGTTGGTGGGGCCGGAGTTGGCTGTGGCGCTGGAGTTGGCTGTGGCGCAAATCCCTTTTCCTAATCCAAATAACATGTCGACTTGCTGCAGCGTAGTTCAGAATATTTAAAAGCTGAGGGTTAACACTTTTATTTTCGAGTTTGTCACGGAGAAATCCCTCGGAAAGTTTGTCAACGTAGCACGTCTTTAGAACGTCTACGATCTCCAAAACTGCTTCTACATTAAGAAGAAAGTGTCCAAAACACAGATCTAAAAGGTTAAACTCCGGAAAAGGTTGGACGCCCGAAGGTTGAACTCTCTCTAGAACAATTAGCAGAAGTCTCACGAAGTGACTTCGGTCGTAAATCCCACACCACCTATACAGTTCTTGGGTTCTGGTGTGTATCCGCTCTCCTCTTTGACGGTTAAAAATACCAAATCACTGACACTTGCTTAAATCCGCATCTACTTGTTGACACTCTTCCACCCTATGGTCCCCCAAAACTTCACCAATAAATATTCCGAGTTTCACTGTACCTTTTATTCTCGTCTTCTGCTTTCACTGTCACAATATTAATCCTCTCAGTCACTTTCGCCAACAATATCCTTTTTCCTCCTTGGTCTCACTCTCACAATCTTCGAAAACTGAATGACTCGTCCCCCCAGCCTTGTTTTATTGTTTTTTTTTTTCTCTTCACACTCATCATCTGCCCCCCTCTTCCACCTGCTAGCCGCTCATCGAGAAATCCCATGCATACTAGGAATCCGCTCATAAGTTCGAAGTAATGACCGCTCATAGTTTGGCCGCTCATAGTTTTGGTCGCTCATAGTTTGGCCGCTCACAGTTTTACAAAAAGCCGCTCATAGTAGTAGGCCCCAATGGCCGCTCAGAGTCGAAGGCTAACCCTTACTACTGTGCCCGATGAAAATTTTTTCTCAAAATAGTTGTTTGAAGTTGTACGAAAAAATAGCATGCAGAACGAGCTGATGCTACAACATGCGTCTATGTCGAGGCTACCGTGTTATTCTGAGGAACTTTAAATGATCTAGTCTGAGGAACTTTAAAGGATATTATTCTTTACTATTACATATCAATACATTCAATTTTTTCGTATAACTATCATACAAGTACGCAGGCTACAAATTTGTTATCGGATATTGCCGCTCTTAGAGACCTCGAGATGTTTCTCAAACTAAGAAAGATAACTTTCGCCAACCAATTCCTTCCATGAACTCCTCCCTTAAATATTTCCTCCCTCCTCCATTTCATCGCAGCCACACAGAAAATTAATAAGGCCATCATCTCCCTCAACAAACCTCGGACAGAATTAAGGACCGACTTATCCCTAACGCTACCCAAATACTTTTTTTTTCCACCAAGTGGCTGGGTGTCTGCCCCGAGGATTATAATTAACTTCACCTCCTCTTTATTTAATCCCGCTTTAAATAAATTTCATCTCCCAAGTGTCTTTAGCGTCTGGAGGGTCGCTGTCACTACCCCAACCCGTCAGTTCGCCCACTTCCAAAATCCGACAGTTCGTTCACCCGTCAGTTCGTCGAACGACAGTACGCCCACCCGTCACTACCCCTCACCAGTCACTGCTACCACCCGTCACTTCGACCACCCGTCGCTACGTCCAACCGTCACTACGTCCACCCGTCAGTACGCCGACCCGTCACTACGCCCACCCGTCACTACGTCCACCCCGCACTACTTCCACCCGTCACTACTTCCACCCGTCACTACGTCCACCCGTCACTACGTCCACCCGTCACTATGTCTACCGGTCACTTCGTCCAACCGTCACTACTTCCACCGGTCGCTACGTCCACCCGTCAATACCTCTAACCGTCACTTCGCCAACCGTCACTACTCCCACCCGTCAGTTTGCCTTACTTCAGTTAACCCAACCGTCAGTCGCTGACCGTCAGTTCGTCCACCTGTCATTTGGCCCAAAAATCCGTCAGTTGACCCACCCATCACAACGCCTAAAAATCCGTCAGTTCAAATTTTTCCGACAGTTCACCCACCCGTCATTATAGGTTGGACACAAAAGTAAAAGGTAAAAATAAAGTAACGTGCAGGAAAGGTTTTCGGCTGGAAACACGATTGGGAGTAGTTCACAAGGAAATAGAAAGTAAAAGCATAGTAGAAATCAAGGGTGGCCCGAAGGAGGGGAGATTCTCCCCTCTCCTGCCTTTTGCTAAGTCGTATCACTCTTTTATTTTGGCCTCATCGAGGTCCCGGACGCTCGTTTTTATTTTAAGACAGTTCGAGTTTTTGTTTTTTTAATTGTTAATTTTGGCACTACCCAGTTTCAGTCGTAAATCCGTCTCTGTCAAAGACAAGTCGAGTCGTTTAAAGCAGGTTTCATAACCCCGTTAGGTCGGTGATATGATATGATTTTTTGTGCTACAATGGTAGTGCTAAAGAATATCTGCAAAGCCTTCGTGAAATTCCTGTTTCTCAGATGGAAATATCAGGAAACATTACAACTCATAAAACAATCCTTTTATTGTACGTTACTCGGACTGTAAGCGAACTTTTCCTTCTTCAATTGCCGTTTAGAGCGTCGTACGTCGCGTATCGAGACTCGGACCTAAGTTGAGGGTTAGGTCGTAGATTTTAATGCCAAGCTTTCTCGTACGGCCTCTTAGTATTTCTTGGAGAGAATTTTAGCAATTTTATCAAAGCTAATGGCAATGTACGAGACTCGAATCTTTACAGAAATTTTCCTCTTGTTAGTGGGAAAATGTTTTTTCTAATTCTACGTAGCCTACCAACTGAATATAAATATGACATCAAAGGTATGAGTTTATATTTGTAAGAAATATGTATTTCTTTAGCCGACGACTTTCAAACCAGGGACCTGAATGTCCAAAAGTTCCATAAAATGTTCGTGGATTAACCACGACGAACCCAGGGTTGCCGATTGCAATATCTATTGCAAGTTCTGAGATTCCATGTAACAAGAGGATATCTCTTGAGAAACAAAACCTAAGGTTTCGATGGGATCCCAGAACTCTAATGTTTGATCCCGGCAATTGGGTCTTGTCTTCGCCAAATCCAAGCTTCGCCACGCTAATCATCTGACAAAACCAAGTTCTGATATACCTCTATAATCCATTTCTATTTTGACGATACTGACCGAAACTTTCTGCTTTACTTCTGCCGAATTTCCGGTTTCGGCCGAATTCTGAGCGAACTACTTGTCCCGCAAAAAAAGAGCAATTCAAAAACGAAGTCAGCGTATCTCCTTATCCCTATAAATAACATCTAATAAATTCAAAAATAACTTTAAATTATACACTTTCCGGTTTCAGCCAGATTCCGGACGGATTATATCCGGGTAAAAATGATTGTCATATACAGACTCAGCGTCTTTTCTTAGCCCTAAATCTGTCATCTAATCAACTTCAAACGAAAAATCCGCTTTTAACAAACTTTTCGGCTTCGACGGATTGCGGGTGAACCAGTGGTTTGACGAGAGAATCATCATCACTTTCAGCATATCTTCTTATTCCATAATCGAACACCTAATCAACTTCAAAGAAAACTTTTAATTCTATCCAACCTTTTCTTTTTTCCGGATTCCGGACGAACTTCTTATCCGGCAAGAAAATAGTTTTCACCATCGTGTTCAGCATGTCTTCCTATCCCATAATCGACTATCACATTAGCTGTTACTTTTGTCCCCCCCCCCCTAAATGTAGGACAACAGAGCCCATCTACGAACTTGACCTTACTCTTGACCCAAAGAATCCTCACACCAAGTAATGTAAGTACTGAGTTAATTGCTCCACGGTAAAAACATCAATGTTGAACCGACCACAAAGATTGATAACCCCCTTCAAGTTATTCCCTAGAAGTTCTGCTGGGTGTGATCCCTTAACGTGGAAGTATCCAGCACTGGGTGCACGAATCTCTTTATAGCTTTGATTGGTTCCATAAAGCATTTGAATATGGGACGAAATATGACTCAATCCGTTGGACGAAGAGACCAGTTGCGGATTTATAAAGACTTGAACATCTTTGGACAGATTATTTAAAACACCATTTTCTAGTGTAAGATTATGAACATCTGCCAAATTATTTCCGTCATGATTTTTTTACTTGTAATTTAAAATCGAAAAAACACGATGTTAAATCCAAGAAAATATCTTCCTGCCCTTGCAACTGAAACTCAATTGAAGAATTGGAGTAATTGGATGAATTGGGTGATAAGCTTCATATACATTTGGACGAATGCTCAAATCTTGTATTTCCTCTGCAAATAAATTTGCACCGCTGTAATTCCAGTCATATCAACCGAAAAAGTCACTTTTTCTTCTTTTCTTACGGCCCGTTTTCTGTCTTGTTTTACCGTGAGAGGTGCCAATAAGACTGACCAATCTCGATTTTTTGCGTAGTCTTTTAAGTCCTTGACCAGTCTGACGCAGGGTTTCACCAACTTCCCTTGTGGTTTCTCTAAGATTCTTATTCAAACTCTGTCCAAAATCTTCGCCTTGTCCCCATTCGGTTAATGTATTCACTGCTAATTTACTCACACGAGGTAATAAATGATCTTTTGCCATAGAAATAAGTCCTTTAAACAATCTTGACAAAAAAAAACTTGAATCCGTATCCTGGCATTACCAACCTTCCTTGATCGACCAGAGGAAAACCGGATCTAGATTGTGGCCTCAAGGCTTTCATGCAACAGTTGGCGTCTGGACAGACTATCATTCTTCGATTCATTTTTGAATGGGACGAAAGTGACACAATAGAACAGCAAGCCCTGTAGATATCGGCAATCGTCTACCGTCTTCAGACCTCAGTGTGACGTGTGCTACAGACTGTTCATTACTGACAACGGGGAGGTACATTGGGCTATTAATAGAATAGTGATAAACTGCATCTATAGTGACTATAGTCGTTTTTCGATCTAAAATACGGAGTAAAGGTAAACGGTCGGATCCAACCGATTGGGTCGGTTCAACAAAGTCAGCATAAACAAAGATGTATTGAAAATCAAACAGAAACCCTGACACAGTTTCACCTTTTAAGATGATTTTTTTTGAAATGGGTAGTCGTCATTCCGGAAACCTAGAATCCCTGCTAAATCGCGCGATGGTCGAAATATTTCACCATCTCTTAGTCAGGAAATAGTAACTCTACTTTCAGGAGGTATATACGAAAACAAGAGTGAAGTTCGACCTTTACTATTTTGCATAATTCGGCTTATGGATTTCCATAATTTGGAAATACTAGCATAGTTTAAAGATGGTACAGTGAGTTTCGCATAGCGTTGCTCTAGTTTACCTGCTGTGATAGTGTCTTGAGTTGCACTTATAGTTGGTGCAATTATCCAAGCTATAGTCACCATCTTGACGCCTCGGATTACACTGATTAGACACAATAAAATCTACAAGTGCCACTTCAGTTGGCTCATGGACACGAATGGTTAGGTTGAGTTTTGTTATAAAATCTGACGTCACGTTTTCTGCATAAAAAAAAGGATTTTTAACGTTACTAATTGTTGAAATACTTTTTGAAAAGCGTGGTGATAAAACTCTCGACCTCGATCCGAACAGCATAATTCAAACCGAGTTTGCCTGAAAATAGTCGTTAAGGAATGTGCCACTTCGATCGAAGTCTTTGTTTTAAAGGAACAGTATAAACGAACCTCGTGTAAACATCAATCACTAATAGGATGAACTTCCAGGGTCGATTGTACTTTAAGTGAGCTCCTGAAGCTGAAACAGGTCAGTCTGGCACATTTCAACGAAATATAATCCAATTGTTTTGCGAAAATAAGATGGTCGTATCCGGCGGTTCCTATGAAGTGTATAAGACGGCTCCCCCAGTAGAAATTTATTTGCTACTTGTTGGGTTACATTACTAGCTGCCGCAAGAGTCCGAACGCCACCTAGGCTGCCTCGTTGCCCCACTTGTTTATAAATTTGTTTTACGTGAGCCATCTACTTCGAAGACGAACACTAACGGGCGTTCGTCGAGACGCTTTTGGTGTGTTTGAATTAGGCAATTAGATTTTCATTGGTATTTACGGGGGTCGAAGTGGTTGGCGGAGACCTCAGAGGAGAACCTTTAATGCGTTAAATTTCACCGATTGCCCGCTTGGAGCGCACGAGTCCAATCGGGAACTTATTCTCGATGAGAAAACGCAGAAAAAAATCGTCAATGGCTAAAAAACGTTTTCGGTCGCTAATCAAATCGATTAGTACATCAGATACAATATTGTTGGGATCAGGAAGCGTGAATGTGTTTCCACTAAGTGTCAAACTGTGTCAAAGAGGTAAACACTTGCAAGATATGTTCCCCTTTGCTTCGAAAACTAGCCGGCAATAGCGAAAGAATATTGATGACTGGTGGTAGAACAACACTGGCTGATGGTTGAGACAAAGGAGGAGAATCGGAAGCAACACTTTGCACAGGAATGGGTATAACGAGCTGTGGGGTAATCTTTAATAGTCGTTGTTCTGCAGACTGTATGATACGTAATTTCACATCGTCACCAAGTTCATCGTTTTTCATTTTCGGGTTTTCTTATGATTTAGTTTTGTTTTGTTTTTCGCTGAGGACGGTTTGCCGGAAGTGCAACCGAAATATCCGAATTTATATTTATCCCTCTCACAGCATCATCGAGGGATAATTAGCTGATCAAGAAAAAACCCCGAAAATCACGGTTTTCTATTTCTTTCTATTTAAATCGTGTTCCTGGTCTCTGCGATGGATCTAGAGCTTGCTCAGTTTGAGGCAGCAGTCGGTAAGCTCTCACACTCATTCCTCACTTGGAGAAGGCACTAATTAGATCTGTTATGAGTGGTGCTAATATCGCAAACAAGGAACCACCAATTTGAATCAGTCGTCTCCGCTTTTGTTTTTAGATATATTTTTATCACTGAGTGTACGAATAATCTGTTTATGTTTGCAAAGGCACGTTTTAATTTTATCTGGAATATCCATATTATTTTTTTGTTATATTCAAACACAGTGAACACAAAGAATTCAGAAACGCGTTTGGCGCTGTAGTTAATACTCCCTTTCTGAATTTTTTGTCAGAATCCGCTAAAACTTGATATAGAGGTTCGTTTCGTTTTAGCGCCTTGAACGTCATGATACAACTAACTATTTTGTACACGGGCTGGGTTTAAATATACGGTGTAACACGATTGCAAGATGTCGGAAAGGAGCATTTGATTTTTTTTTTCTTGGGCAGAAAGATGAACCACCAAATATCCAAAATCATGCGATGTGGCGAATTCGTAGGCTTTTTGTAGGAACTGGCATTACTACCATCTAGATTATTTCGAAATAAAATAATATGAGTTAAATTTAACTTCTCATTGCTTTAGCCTGGATAAATAAAATATGAACCAATACCAAACAGGTAATATTCTGATGATGGGAAGGAACGGAAAATAAAGCAGCCCGTTCTGTATAGTACTTTTCAAAATCGTCAGATTAAATGTCGTCACCTATAAAAATCGAATTAGGTTTCAGTTGACTAAGCACTTCATCTAGTCCTTGAAAGAACTGGGTTCTTGGGTAAAGTAACTTGATTTTATCATAGATATGCTGATAGCTTTTATAACAGATAATCAAGTTTTGAGGAATAGGCTGAAACATTCTATCTCTATTCTTCAGTAGCTGGTACATTAGACTGGTCTTTCTCGATTCACTGGCTCCTACGAATAATATTCGTGCATTGGCTCCTATCTGATACATGATCGACAAAGGGTTTGTCCTCGGGTTTGTCTCGATTATAAAAAAAAGTTGTTTAATCCGTCCCGCAAACAAGGTGAAAGTGAGTGCCAATATGAGTAAGTCTAGTCTTTTATTGTATTTTTTTTCTCAGCCATCCACCCCTCGTGATCACTGCATTTACTATTTAATTATCAAGTGACTAGCGTCTCACCTCAGATTCTCGGCAATTGAATGCATGTCTACTCATCCAGTCTCCAGTAGCAATAACAAAAATATACGTCCCAAAAAGAATAAAAGTAAAAATCTGAACAAGAAAGAGAGTAAAAATCTGAGCAAGGAGGGAAATAAAAGTAAAAGACTATGATTCAGGGTAGGATATAAATAAAACCTTACAAGTCAAACCAAACTAAAATATACATTCCGACAAGAACAAAAGTACAAATCTGAATAAGAACAAAAGTAAAATTCTGAACAAGAAAGAAAGTAAAAGAAATAGATTATGATTCAAGGTACGATACAAACCTAACCTAACAAGTAAACCCAAGCAAAAAAAAATAAATAAAATCAGCTAAATATTCTTTGAGCCCAAGCTGACTTTGAAACATTTATTCAAACAATGTTTACAACGGATACGTCAGCCAGTGCTTCCACTTGCTCCACTTCGAAAATCCTGCCGGGAACCCCAAAAATCTTGAAAAATCCTGCTCGGAAAGTTCAAAAATCCTGCAAGAAATCCTGCCGAAAAAAATCAATGTGTCCGTACTAGTTAAAGGGATAGTTGTTGAGAATATATATAGCTGGAGGATTTGAGCAAGCGTATCTGAATTTTTCGTCTCTATCGTTTGGGAGGACTAGAACGTTTTTGCCGTAAGAACTAAATGAATATTAAACGACTAAATACAAACACCAGGGTAACGACTGGGGGGGGGGGGGGGGGCACCTCCGTCCCCAATGTTGTTGGCCAGTCAGTATAAAACTACCGAGTCTGCGCGATTTTTTGTCAAAACAGTTGATTTTTTTCAAGGGAACAGTCGGTTTTTCTGAAAATCAGTCAACTTTTTTTCAAAACGGTCGTTTTTTTCTTGAAAACAGTCGTTTTTTTTTCTACAAAAACAGCCGGTAAAAATTACCGGCCAGTCGGTAAATGCCTTGCCCTCTCCCCCCCCCCCCCAAACATTTTGGCTAGTAACGCCTCTGACCAACACTACCATTAAAGAGGGCGTCTCTAGACGGGACTTGAAAATGTACATACAACAGGAGCAGTGGCAACGTCTGTACCCAGGACAAATTATACTAAGCGCCGCAGGTAAACGTTTTTAAACACGCCTTTTTTTCTGGCAAAATTTAACTTATATTCTAGCTTTTAGTGTGGTTTATATTCCCAAATATTCCAAGCCTTCAACGCCTACTATAAATGACGCACCCTTCTTCTAAATCGGGAATATAAACTACAAAATGCGCCGCAGGCGAAATTTTGTGAAAACACTGATGATCAAAGTGTCTTTTTGCCATTCGAAATGGAGACACGATCAGACGATTAAAACGAAAGAAATAAGCCGCATCCCTTCGTTTTTATAGCTAAAATAGATTTATGGTTGCGTTTTCTCAAAAATCCCTAACTCTTACTGCAGTCTGTTAGAAATATCAGCAAATTCCTGATAAATCCTGAATAAGTCCGGAAATCCTGTAAAATCCTGGAATCTCAAAAATCCTGAAAAAAATCCTGCAGCGACCCAAAAATCCTGAATTTCAGGATAAATCCTGCAAAGTGGAAGCACTGACACACTGAAAGCGGAAATAAATTCCCTTCGATCTCTCGTCAGCACTGTTATGCCCTCAGGCGCGCCAAGCTCTGTCGTGCCTCCACCGATTGCGTCTGTGAATATTCAGCCCGTCCCGATCGCGACGCCCCCTTGTGCCACTAGTCAAAGCATAAGTATCCCTGCTGCACCGGAAGATGGCAATGACGGTACGTACAGCGGGGCTGTTAGGAGACCTGCGAGAGTGAATGGAATGCAGCCTCCTGTTATTCTACGGGATGGAAGAAGTGATAACTCTTCACAGAACAATAAGAGAGTTCCGCAGAACATAGGCAATTCGTTCGATAAAAGATGTAGCCTTAAATCCGTTGCTGCTATCCGCACATCTAAGGTGTTTGTGACACGTTTTGCGCCCAATACCACATCTGATGAAGTTCAAAATTTCGTTGCCAAAGCTCTGAAGTGTCAAGCTAGTTGCGTTCCGGTTCCCACCAAGTTCAATACGTATTGCTCTTTCAAGATAGAGGTGCCTAGTATCTATCTGGATAGATTGTTAAATGCGAAATTTTGGCCTGCTGGGATCCTTTTCAGAAAGTTCTATGAGCACCCAGCTGCTAGCGACTCTCAGAGTGACCCGTCTCAAAACGATAACTAATGACTGTGAAAATAGTATCGTATAACTGTTGCTCAGCTCGTCTTCGTCTGCAGCAGATTATGATGCTTTGCAATTCAAATCACATCATTTTGCTTCAAGAGACCATGCTCCCTCCTTCTGAATTTGGTAAACTCGAAAATTTGAATTCTGACTTTATTGTGTCTTCTAAGTCTTCAGTGTGCTATGACTCTCAGCTCCGTAGAGGTCGTCCATCGGGCGGTCTCTCTGCGATGTGGCACAGATCACTTGCACCGTCAGTTAAGCCTCTAGAAATTGATAATGATCGCATTCAAGTGCTGCATGTTTCTCCTGATATTGGAAACATTTTGCTGTTCAATGTATACATGCCTGTGTGCTCGACCGAGAACGTCTCTGAGCTAAGAGCCGCTCTGGATAATATTACTGGATTTCACACCGCTTTTCCCAATATAAGTGCGGTGATTATTGCCGGTGATTTCAACTCCAATCTGCTAAAGAAAACTGTTTTCCATGACGAGTTAGTGAACTACTGTAATGAAAATGGTCTTCACATTGCCGACCAGCTAGCGCTGCCCCAAGACAGCTTCACATTCCTTAGCAACTCGTGCGATGCGCGATCTTGGCTGGACCACTTTCTGGTCAGTGATCGAATTTTAGGCACTTTGACCGATGTAGAAGTTCGCCTTGACACAATCGGTTCTGACCACTTTCCAGTGCAGTGTCTTCTGTCGGTAGAGTGTTGTGAATTAGTTACTGATCCCAGCACAGCCCGTAAGTTCGAGAAGCTACTTTGGTCCGATGCAAGCCAGTTACAGCTGAGTGACTATAAAAATGCAGTTTCAGCGGGTTTAGATAACCTACCGATTTTCGACGACCTTGTAAATTGTGGTGAAACTATATGTAGTTGTGATATGCACAAAAGCGAAATCCTTGATATGTTCATGTCTATTTGCTCGATTCTACTTCTTTCTGCTAAAAAGTCGATTCCCTGTGCATCTTCTAGAGTGCGTAACCAGAAATATGTCGTCCCCGGTTGGTCCGTGTTCGTTAAACCCTGTTATGATATGGCCAGATACTGGTTTCTGCAGTGGGTAAGAGAAGGTAGTGTGAGCGGAGGTTTTCTCGATAATACCCGACGTATCTGGAAAAGCCGTTTCAAAAGTATGCTCCGTTGGGTACGTTCTCAAGAGCTGGCGATACGCGCTAACCAAATGGCTGCAAATTACCGTAATAAGCATTTTAGTGTTTTCTGGACGGAAATAAGTGCTTCCAACCGTCGATCTTCAGTCCTGCCCGTTGTTGTTGAAGATAGAAATTCTCCTGGTCAGATATGCGATTTTTGGAGAAGCCATTTCGCTAATATATTTAGTTCTGTTCCCCACGCTGGTTTTGCAGACGTTCTTGATGATCGTACTATGTCTACTAGTGTTGCTGATTTTACAACTTCAGAAGTTATGTTAGCGATACAAAATTTACGTGGTAATTCTGCCGGTGGACGTGATTGTTTGACTTCCAACCACCTTAAGTTTTGCGTGACCGTTATTTCGCCTTACCTTGCGATATTATTTTCTCTAATGGTTAGACACGGTTTTCTTCCTGATTCGTTGATGGAAGTTTTACTTGTGCCACTGCAGAAAAATCGACTAAAAGATTCGTCGAAGGCAGATAATTTTCGACCCATTGCTCTAGCGTCAACGATGTCCAAAGTTCTAGAGCGGCTTCTCCTTGGTCGGTTGAGTAACTTCCTAGGGACTACCGAAAATCAGTTTGCGTATAAAAAGAAGTTATCGGTTGAGTTTGCTATATTCGTTTTGCGTGCTGTCATTGAGTACTACTGGCTTTTTGGAACGTACGTGTATGCTTGCTTCGTGGATGTTAAGAAAGCATTTGATCGAGTGAATCAGCGAAAGCACCTTCTAATCCTTCGAAAAAGAGGTGTTCCTCTACCTTACCTGCGTGTTCTTGCGTATTGGTTCCAGCACCAGCGATTTTTGGTACGATGGGGGTCTGAGCTAAGTTCCCCTTTCTCTGTTATTAACGGAGTACGGCAAGGGGGCGTGCTTTCCGCGTTTTTGTTTACGGTTTATTGCGACGATCTAAACAAACGTTTAAGTGCTAGCGGCATTGGTTGCCACGTCGGGTTTTGTTGCATAAATAATATTAGTTATGCCGATGATCTAGTTTTGCTAGCAACATGCCCTAATGCCCTGAATAAATTACTGCGAATTTGCCAATCGTTTGCAGATGAAAATGATATCATATTTAACTCTGCAAAAACTGAATGTGTTTGTTTTAGGCCTAAGGGTTCTGTCGCCCCGTTTATTCCGCCTATTCTTCTGAATGGTAGTGTGCTTTCATTTGTTTCACAATTTCGATACCTCGGGTTTGTGTTTAATGAGCATCTTGTTGATGATACCCACATTCGTCATTCGTTGAAATCGGTTTATACACGTGGAAATATGCTGTTGCGGAATTTCCAACATTGTACTCCCGACGTTAAGACGTTTCTTTTTCGGTCGTATTGTACAAGTATTTTTGGTCTTTCTCTTGTTTGTTCTTTTACGAAGAAAGGAATAAGCGAGCTGCGTATTGCGTACAATGATATTTTTCGATTTCTTCATAAACTCCCTCGTTTTACAAGTGCTAGTGAAGTGTTTTCTGATCATAATGTCCCGAATTTTTATGAGCTGCATTGGCTGTGTCGTGAGTCTCTGAGAAAACGGCTTCTTGCAAGCGACAATACCCTTATTTGTCAATTGAGTACTTCGCTCCTACGGCTTTCACTTCCAGTATGGAAACAGTTATATGAGCCTATTGATAGAGGGTAATATGGTCTTGGTTTTGTTTTGTTTTTCATTTTATTAGTGTCGTTATGTGTGTTCTCAAATTATGGTCTTAGTTACCGGAATAAAATGTATTGAATTGAATTGAATTGAATTTTCTAGTATTCTTTATTTGGAAGAATATTGTTTCATTGTGTTGCGAGAGCAACACATTTAGTTTGGCTCGTTAGGATTGAAATTCGTGGGGATCTGAAACACTTATTTAAACAATGTTTACAACGGATATACGTCAGCTACGATTCTTCATCAGCGATATTTCGGCCCTTCTTGGCAAGGATCCTCGTCAGGCTGTCAATCTTCTGAGAAAACCTCGGGACTCTTTGAAGGTCATTTCGTCTTGAGCTATGAAACCAAAAGGTGATGAAGTCATGCTTTTCGAGTGCATTGTACTGGTTTCCTTACCCGTGCGCTTTACCCTATCACGTCTGTCTGTGCGCTTTACCCTGTCGCCTTACCCGCACGTTGCCTGTCGCTTCGCTTACCCACACGCCATAACCCTGCAACGCTTCCCTCGCCCCTTACAGTAGAACACTTCCCGAACCGCTGACCGCCCCCACCTCTTCCGAAAAGCTTGCTCATATTACCCAGCCGACTAGTTACCATGTTATTTTCTTTCTTGTTAAAAATTTATTGCATGATTGAATTGTATTCGACCAACCTTGGCAGGGGTCCTCTTCAGGCTTCAGGTTTTCTTTCAGCCCTGCTTGGCAGCGGTCCTCTGCAGGCTTGGAATTTTATTTCAGCCCTCCTTGGTAGGGATCCTCTTCAGGCTTAGAATTTATGTTGGCTTAGAATTGCAGTGATTATTCAAAGTAATAGATTCAGGCAAGTACTCATAATAGAAACGTAGAACGAGGTCATTAATAAAATAATATTTAAGTTTTCAGCCCCTTATTAATGAAAAAACCGAAGTTGATCAAAATGCAGAAAAACCTTTTCCTGTCATCGCCCCAATCATGCAGCAAAAACAGCGTCGTTAACAAAAAATTAAATCTCAGGACTAGTTTTTTCATTATAGTGGTATTTGAAGATAATTTACTTTAATAAGATATTTATAGTCGGTAGAAGCTTCGGTTATTTAATATTTATTACAGGTTAGTCCTTCCCCGAAGTTGAACCAGAAGATTGACAGCCTGACGAGGACCCTTACCAAGAAGGGCCGAAATATCGCTGATGAAAAATCACAGCTGACGACTTGTATCATACGACGAGATAAAATGCGGCGCAGGCGAAATTCTGTGTGAACTAACTGTAATGCATCAGTTGAGATTATTCCTTTGGTATATTTCGTATACTAAAGTTCACATATTCGGCTTTTCATTCTAGCTTTCGCTAAAAAGCGAAGCTTCCAACGAGGCTTCCAACTACTGTCCAAGACAAGTTGCCGTAGGCAAAATTTTAAATCTGCCTTTTCCTGGAAAACTTTAGCTATATTAAAATATAATATCCGGCTTTTAAAGTGTTTCAAACCACAAGAATTTCAATGCTAAAACGAAAATTAAATGATACACTTTTGTTCCAAATACCGAAAACTACAAATGCGCCGCAGGTGACATTTTGTGTAAAACTAACTGCAATACATCAGTTGACATTGTTCCTTTGATGTAAATTCCTATATTTAAATTCACATTTTCGGCTTTTCGTTACAACTTTCGCTATAAAGCGAAGTTTCAAACGAAGGTACCTAGAACAATTTGAACTAAGCAACGCCGGTGAAAATTTTTTCAATCTGTATTTTTTCCTGAAAAATTTGTGTCCGACAAATGCTTGCAGAATTCGATTTATTCCGAATAAAAAGACCCGATGTGCCGACAAGAATACCGACGCCCAAAAAAAGCATTCAGAATTCGATGTCTTCTGTATGTTGGCCCGACAAGACTGTAAAGAACTTTATTTTTTACGTGTAAGTAAAGCCGATGTACCGACAAGACTTGAACTTTTGGCATGCGCCGGATAAAAATTCATAGAGTTTTTTCTTTTTTGTTTCGGGTAAAAAAAACCTGATGCCCGACGCCCGACGCCCGACGAAAACAGAACAGAATTATTTCTTCTGGATTTCTTATGTAAAAAAAAAAAAACGATTTGCCGACGAGAATACCGAGGTACGACAAAACCATACAGAATTCGATTTCTTCAATGTTTTGCCCACAACTGTTTGCAGGATTTCATTTCTTGAGTTTCAAAAGAACCCGACGCGATGACGAATCGACCGGTGCCTGACTAAAGCATGCAAAACTTAATTTATTTATAACATTTCTATATCAAGACCTTTGAGGGGGGGGGGGGACCCTGCCAACCGAATCCTCAAATGTCAACCAAACCGCAAGGTTTGTTGAGTCTCGTGCCAGTAACGTTTCTGACTCTTCCCTGTATAGGCCCGCGGCGATTCCTCATCGACACAAAGCGTTACTTATCTAGAGTATACCCGTTCCCCTTTTCATTCACTCGTTCCTCCCGCATCATTTCGTGCAGTGCCGCGTCTCTTTTAGTCGATCCCGAACCCACATCCATTAAGAAAATAAGTGGTTAAATGATAAAGATGATAAAAATAATCGCGGTTAAATGCTGAGGTGTAAGAAGGGTTAACCGCGGAAGGAAGTGGTATGCTGATACTTGTCCTAGCCCTTGACTGCAGAAATATATAAGAAAGCGATGGAGCAAACTATTATCAGTCCTTAAAGAAATCAAAATGTGGAAGCTCTTAGTTGTTACCCTGTGTGTTGGTAAGGACTAGACAGTTTTCTTGGTCAGAATTTTAGTTGGGTAGAGCCCAAAATTTATCTGGGACATTGACGAGATAGTTTAAGCGTCAGTGCACTTCCTATGATTTGGGTGCAGTCGATGATGTTGTTTACGGAAGCTTCTTCTGCTCACTGTGTCCTGAACAGAGTCGGATTTCCCATAAGGCTGGTCTGAGCAATGTTCTCGGCTGCAGCATCAGTCAGAAGGCGTATATACATTAGCAATAGCAGCCAAATATTTAGAAATTGTTCAGAATCTTTTTTAATCAAGAGCTAAGAGCTCATATGGCACTTGTTACGAGTAGGTGGTACAAGAAAGAAGATAAGAACGTCACAAAATACCCTGCCATCCAAAAATGTGATCCGGACCCATAAACAGGATATCTAGTTTTACTCAAGTCTGAGCATTCACCATTGTGTTCAGCATGTCCTCCTACCCCTAAATCGAACATCTAATCAACTTCGAATAGAACTTTTACTTTTAACAAACTTTCCGGCTTTGGCCGGATTCCGGGCGAACTACTTGTCCTGAGAGAAAATGGTTTTCACCATCGTGTTCAGCATGTCTTCTTATCTCTAAATCGAACATCTAATCAACTTCAAATAAAACTTTTACTTCTAACAAGCTTTCCGGTTTTGGACGGATTCCGGGCGAACTACTTATCCGATGACAAAATGATTTTCACCATCGTGTGCAACATGACTTCTTACCCCATAATAGACTATCACAGTATCTGTTTAAAAATATTTAATTCGCAACTTAATTTAAACCCCCTCCCCCACCCCTAAATGTCGGGCTACAGAGCCCATCTACGAACTTGACCTTACTCTTGATCCAAAGAATCCTCACACCAAGTTTCATCAAAATATCTAATTCCCTTCGAGAGTTACAGTGCGCACAGACGGACGGACGGACAGACAGACACACGGACAGACGGACAGACGGACAACTTCTGCGATGTCATATGTATCCCTCCACTTACGTTTTGGGATCCCAAAAAACGAAGCAATGGTGAAAGTTGGTGATTTCAGGAGCTTAGAATTCCATAAAGGAGATAGGGATAACCTAAAACGCAGAACAAAAAAAGATGGGTCCTCCAACGGTAAATGGGTTTCATCCATGTCAGAAAAGGGTAGCCGCTTCTCCCTGGCATATTTCAGAAAATGCTGCAGCCAAGTGTCGGGTCTGCATTTGGGCAAGAAGAAATCTAATTTTGTGGTTCGACCTAGGACTTAAAATGAAAATGTATGCCTGGTGATGACCTAAGGCAAGGCCCCTCACTATCTGCTCGCGAGACAGGTCCTTCAGCCATGGCGCATTTTCTAGCTTTGGGTTTAATTTCTTTGTTTTTCTCCTGAACACAGTATTGAGAGTAGCCGATTGGTAATATCATGCACTAACCATACATTAACGAGAAATTCAAAACTTAAGATTCAAGTGTGACGCTTCTGGATATTTCCTCGTCGCTTTAAGAAATCATGGACAACTGGGCCCAACCAGCGCATTCGGTTGGCTCAAAAGCGTGGCTATATAGAGATTGCAGCCTACCCCACGAAAACGGAAAAAGGTAGAAAAGGAGTAATTTAAAATTGCGAGGTGTAGGATTTCTAAATTTGAGACTGGCTTGTCTATCTTTGATAACTATTCTGAGCGTGTAAATGACTGGGAAAAGTTTGCTGGCTCTTTCTTAATTTATAATTATAGCTTTGAAGAAAAGTTTCGTCAGAAATGAGAGCTTGAAGCCTTCAAATATACCATGCAAAAACGACTCGTGCTTCCTATTGGTCTGTTAAAAAAAACACGTCATATGATGTGATAGGATATGATATTTATTGCACGTACAAGAAAAACAAAACAACAAGAACAAAAAAATTAAAATCCTAGATATAGTTTCATAACACTTACATTAGATCCTCGCGATGCTTCGCAGCCAGCCGGAAGAACACCGCCAAATTTCTCATTACTGCGAAACATTATCTCCAATCACTTCTACTGACCCTTCCACCCCTAAAGCACTCCGCCCAAACATTTCCTCCCTTAATCCCCCAAGCTCACGACATTCACACATAAAATGTAACAGATTCTCATCAATTTCACCCCACATTGGGCAAAAGTAGGGGCCATCATGTACCCTGTTTTTATGGCACTTGCCCTCCAGCCAAGTGCCATATGGCGATCGCAATTTATGTCCGTCCGTCGGTCGGTCGGTCTATCCAGTTTTTTTTAGTTTGGGCACTTCCACATAAGCTAGAACGATGAAACTAGGCAGGCATGTTAGGGACCCCAAACGATTTGGTTGGAAATAGTCACTTCCCTGAACCGAGCATCGTGGGGGGAGTGGCGGCAGGGGGAATTCGGAATATAGAGGAATTTATAATTTTTGAACTGGTGATCGGATCTTAATGAAACTTGATATTTGGAAGGACCCCGTGTCTCAGACGACCCAATTTAAATACGAACCGGATCCGGTGACTTTGGGGGGGGGGAGCTGGAGGGGAGGAACCGGAAATCTTTGGAAACGCTTAAAGTGGAGGGACCGAGACGAAACTTGGTAGGAAGAACAAGAACAAGTCCTAGACACATTGTTGACAGAACCGGACCAGATTCGGACACTGTGGGGGGCGAGGGTCCTGAATTTCGGTGATCCTGCTAGTTCGGTACTTCCGGATGGGCTAGGACAATACAACTTGGAAGAGATGTCAGGGACCCGAACAGATTGACTTGATAATAGTCGTTTCCTGGATCCAACCACCGTAGAGGGATTGGAGGGGTGGGGAGCTTGGGATCTGGTGGCTGACCCTAAGCCTGCTGATAAACCTTCTCTTCCATTCCAAAACACAGACATCTTAACTTACTGTGCGCAAGATTCTCTTGATTCGGTCTGGAGGCCCTCCCTATAAGCTCCCTTCAAAGGGCCTATCCTTGTCAGTATTAATATATTCCGATATATTATTTATTCCGATATCACCGACCAATAGGACGCAAGACTCCGTCTTTTTATATACACTTTGAAGCTTCCAAACTCTCTTTTAGTTTTATTGTACCAACAAGAAGAAGCCAGATTAAGGTTTCCAGCAATTCACTGGATCGGAATGGTTACGAAAGCCCGAAAATGTAGTCTCAAAGTCGAAAGTTCTCTACTTTCTAATGTTAAATTTGTGTGTTCTGTTCCCGTGAGAATGGTGTAGCAATACCCGTTTTTGTCGGGTAGGGTGTAATCTCTCTGTTATCTACTTGAAATTTAGTATTTTGGTAAGCTAAAAGAGAAGCTAGTAAAGATCAAAAAAAAAGAAAAATCCCTGCCTAGTCTGCGTCCTCAAGATGTAGGTGCACACAATGTGTACTCTTGTTTATTTTCGTTAGAAAAAAAGATTTACATTCGGATTTTAAGTTTTAGCGTGCTCTGCTGTGTCGGCAGAACCTGAAGAAACATCCGAATCGGTGGGCACTCAAGACGTTGACCAAGATAGTGCATTGGTAAGAAACGATTTCCTTAGCTCAGCTATAATCATTAGAAGTGGAAACGGGACGGCCAAGGAAATCTTGGCTTCATTTGTCTTTCCAGAACTTCATATAGTCGAAGAAAAACAAAAATCAAAGAAGAAAAAATATCTTTGGGATTAAGTAAAAAAAAAGGCATGGCACGGCATGGCATCCTAAAGGAAGGCTTTTGTTCACCAAAGGGCATGTACCTTCTATGGGTTCGTTCCAGCTCCTCTTCGTAGTTACTTCGGAGTAACTACAGAAATTAACTACTACCTGGAACGGTCGAAGTGAACGAATGGTACGGGACGAGATAACGCGTATTTCTTGTATGCAAGAAGAGATGGGGAAGGATGAACAGGGATAAATTGTTTGTTTTCGCTGCAAAAGAACGGCTTATAATTATTTTGAAACAGATTCTATAAGTTAAGGAGATGAGGGGCTAATGCTTCAGGCTTGTTAATGTAGCCGTGACATTAATTCTCTGTCTCTATTTCGGTTGTGTCTTTTTGGTCGCTAAATCCATATTTTCACTGTAATTGTTTCCTAGCCAGAATCGCAATATTCTTTCTTATTCCCGTGCAAATGTTTTAGCAAAATGTTTAGTCCTTATCCTGGAACATGATAAAATCTAGAAGCCAATGATGTCAAAGGTGGGTAACAAGGTTCGCAAGTCAATTATCTTCTTCTTCTACAATATATTGAATAATGATAACACTAATAATACAAAGCAACAGAAAGACACAGAAGTAACTCTTCAACATAAGTAACTCTGAGAAATTTAATCGATAATATTAATTAAGTTTAATTTGAAATTTTATATTATGTAGTGCAAAATTGCAATCTGAGTTACAGGCGTTTGAAATTCACTCCTACCACAGTCCCAATCAAGACACCAGACCGACCGGTAAACCGTCAACGAGGATTACAAGAAAATAGTTTTGGGGGTTAATCAACGAATCATATTTTACGAAAAGCTAAAGGCCAAGTACTGCAGAAAAAAAAAACAATAATGTCCTGTTTATTTTAGGAATTACACCTTGTCTCATTTTCCTTCCCCGAGTTCACTTCTCAAGACGGCTCTTGGAAAGTGAAAGTGCTAAAGAAGGTCGGGTACTATCTTTACAAAAAGTTACTTTAAAGTAACGATCTTCCTTGTGCTCCCCGTAGCTTTTTGACAAGCTTTGACAAAGTGACTGAAAAATAACTATTTAGTAACTTTCGGGCCGAGCTGGAACGAACCCTATGTCTTTCCTTTTTAAACCCGTTTTCTTGCGTGCCTTCTTTTAGTTCCCGAGCTTTTACGAGTGAAAACCGGTGCAGGACCACGTTAGCAGCAGGGGGCGAAAGGCTTGGACAGAAGCCCTATTCTGACACCCGTGATCTGGCATTCCTTTTTTTATTTCTCGTGAAAATAGGCTCAGGACTGATCTTCTCACGTGCCTTGTCTTTAGGCTTTAGAAGTATGAACCCGCTTTCTTTCTTTTAGGCTGTGGAGTTGCAAATTGCCCTTTGGTTCTGTTCTTATGAACACGTTAGAAAACAGGCCCTGCCCCTGTCCTTTTCTTTCGTGTGAACAATCTCGAGTACTAAATAAAAAAAAGGGCAAACATGCTCAAGAACGAAAAGAAGGCATTACTCAATTTCAATTCAATTCAATTCAATTTATTTCTTGCCAATATGCACGTCCTTCATAAGATAGTTTGGACGCGTCACAGAGAAGACAATGGTACAAATCTCACAACACGCACAATTGGTATTAGGCAAAATATTGACAATTATAAATAAAGAAACTAAATCAAAATCAAAAATTTATTTTCAACTACTCAAATCTTAAATTTACAGTTTAATTCAATCAGCAGTAAAAAGGCACAGACAGTGCTCACCTCCTGGTGCAAGCATGCCTTCTTTTAGTATTCCGTGCGTTTTTTAGCTGGCCTTTGAATAAGAAGTAAAAAAAGCTAGATGTTTGGCAAAGGCTGTCCATTTAAGTATAATTTCTCCTTAGAAATCCACTATATTTTCAAGAAATAAAGGTGAGTAGTCCACCATTAGTCAGCCTTCGAACCAACCGAATGATAATTACTCCGCCAATTGGTAATTTTGTGTTATGAATAACTTTGCGGTTACATTGGGGTAGAACTTGACATTTGGCAAGAATACTTGACCCAGATTTTCCGTTCTGAATTCTGGACTGGATCCAGGGGGGGTCCTGGAAATCTTGTGGCTTGCTTCGAGTTGAGGTATCGGGACTGTACGGTACTTAATATGCAGAAAAGGCACAAGCCATGTACTGTCCGGGCACTGGGGGAGGGAGTTAGAGGGTGGTTCCTGGATATCGTATGAAATACAGAGCCTTCAAACGCGTGATCGTGATCTGATTCCGATAGAACTTGAGAGTTGGCAAAAGCACACGTCCTTCATTTTCCGTTTATCTGTCCAGCTGAATAGACTATTAATAGGTGGATGCCTTCTGCTGGCTTTCGGTCAGAAGCTTAGTATAAACTCGGCGGTAAAGTATGTTTTGCAGCTTCAATCAGATTTAGGCTAATTTTTATATTTAGCTATCCATGGTGAGGGGTGCCTGTGTGCTGATCCATGGGGCGTGGGCTCCATATAAGACTGTTCTCTTCCAACGAAATCTCGGCTCTCATCGTAATCTGCATCAACTTTTCTGCTACTCTCGTCTTTTCTTCATAACCATTTTTTTCTAGGATAAACGTGAAACTATATTTCCCCCGCAATGGAGACATGAAGCTAAACATCACTCGCACTGGAAACGTCAAGTTGACTATAACACTAGAATTCGCGTGATAGGGAAACGTGACGCTAGAATTCAAGGGCACTGGAAACCTGAAGCTAATTATGACGTGCAAGGGAAACGTGAAGCTAAACATCACGGGCACTGGAAACGTGAAGCTAGATATCACTACCAAGGGAAACGTGAAGCTGCACCATTGCTTGCGTACTAGTTTTGAAATGATTTTTTGAGTATGGTTTTGAAATTGCTTTTGCTCAAAATAAAACTATATAACAGAGCTACGATGTGCTATCAACAGTATTTTGCATGGTTTAGTAGTGAAACATCCCAGCAAAACAAGACCAAAGGTGCCGGTGGGATCCCGAAAATCTAATATTTGATTCAGAAAATTGGGTCTTGTCTTCGCCTTATCCAGTCCTCGACGGGCTAATCATCAGAGAAAACCAAGTTCAGATATACCTATATAGGCCATATCTATTTTGACGAATGCGAGAGAACTACTAGTCCTGCAAAAGAAGAAAATTCAGAAACGAATCCAGCGTATCTCCTTATTCCTATAAAGAACATTCAATCAACTTTAAATAAAACTTAGACTTAAAAAAAATCCGCTTACAACCGGATTCCGGAATTATATGTCTGGTAATAGAAGATTGTCATTTACAGACTCAGCCTCTATTCTTACCCCTTAATCTGTCATCTAATCAAACCTTTTCTTTTAACAAATTTTCCGGTTTTGGCCAGATTCCGGATGAACTAGTTGTTCGGCGAAACAATGGTTTTCACCACCGTGTTCAGCAGATCTTATTACCCCTAAATCGAACATTTAATCAACTTCAAATGAAACTTTTACTTTTAACAAACTTTCCGGTTTTCGCCGGATTCCGGACGAACTAGGAGTTCGGCAAAAAAATGGTTTTCACCTTGGTGTTCACCATGTCTTCTTACTCCTAAACCGAACATTTAATCAACTTCAAATAAAACTTTTACTTTCAACCAACTTTCCGGCTTTACCGAATTCCGGACGAACTACTTGTCCGGCGAGGAAATGGTTTTCATTATCGTGCTCAGAATGCTCTCTTGCCCTATAATCGACTATCACAGTAGCTGTTTAAAATACTTTGTTTGTCCCTTCATTTGAACCCCCTCCCCTAAATGTAGGGCTACAGATCCCATCTACAAATTGACCTTACCCTTGACCGAGTGAATCCTCAAACTAAGTTTCATCAAAATATTTCATTCCCTTCGAGAGTTGTCGTGCTTGCAGACGGCCAGACAGACTGACATTTTTGCGATATAATAGGTTTCCCTCCACTTACGTTTTGGGATTCCAAAAGTGACCCCAGCCACATTCCCATGACAAAATGTTATCGCTGCATCACGAAACGTCCCAAGCATACATACGTAGTAGTTCATCTTGGTTCCTTTTGGTTCTTGTTGTGAGAATGACCGCCTAGAACTTCCTGGAGAGTGTCTGGAGATGAAATGACACCATTGGTGACCACTGGCGCCATGACATACTATGAAACCGGAAAGACAGACGAGAAAGAAAACAAGGTTTGTCAAGTTCAGGGATGTTTTGTCGGGAAAGTTTCACTAATGGATGTTTTGGGCCAGGGGCGTCCCGAGGGGGTGGGGGCGCAGCGTTTTGGGCTTTCGGTAGTTGCCCTTCGGCCATGTGCCATAGAGCGATCGCAATTTCTGTCCGTCCGTCGGTCGTTCGGTCGGTCGGTCTGTCCAGGTTTTCTAGTTTGGGCACTTCCACATAAGCTAGGACGATGAAACTTGGCAGGCATACTAGGGACCCCAAACGATTAAGTTGGAAATAGTCACTTTCTTGATCCGAGCATCATGGGGGGAGTGGCGGCAGGGGGAATCCGGAATATGGAGGAATTTATAACTTCTTAACGGTTGATCGGATCTTAACGAAACTTGATATTTGGAAGGACCCCGTGGAGCGACCCTATTTAAATCCGAACCGGATCCAGTGACTTTTGGGGGAGCTGGAGGGGAGGAACCAGAAATATTGGGAAACGCTTAGAGTGGAGGGATCGGGATCAAACTTGGTAGGAAGAACAAGCACAAGTCCTAGGCACATCGTTGACATAACCAGACCAGGTTCGGACACTGTGAGGGGTCGAGGGGGGGGGAGGGGTCCGGAATTTAGGTGATCCTGCTAGCTCGGTACTTTCGGATTTGCGAGGACAATGGAACTTGGAAGACATGTCAGGGACAAGAACAGATTGAATTGATAATAGTCGTTTCCTGGATCCTACCACCGTGGGGGGAGTGGAGGGATGGGGAGCCCGGAATCTTGTGGTATGCATAACTTTTGAACGGGTGATCGGAATTGAATGAAACTTGGCAAGTGGAAAGAGCTGTCGTCTCAGATGTTCCATGTCAAGTCCTGGTCGAATCAGATACTTGTGTGGGGGGGGGTTGAAGGGGGGACCGGAAATCTTGTGAAACGCTTAGAGTTGAGGGATTGGGATGGAACTAGGTGAGAAGAACAAGCATTAGCCTTACATACGTAATTGGCAGAACCAGATCCTATCGGGGCTCTTCTCGAGGCTTCCGGGGATCGCCAGTTAGGATGCTTCCAGCTATTCTAAGAACGATGAAACTTTGCTGGCCTATTAATGACTTAAAAAAGGTGGTGGCAACCCTGGTTGAACTAACGCCATTTTGAGATAGTCATTGTTTATAGTGCGAACACACGATCAGGGTCAGGAGCTCCCGGACTGGAATTCCTGCCCGGATTGTCAGCACCATCATCACTTCCATATGGAAAAGTTGAAATTTTTTCAACTTTTCCATATGGAAGTGATGATGGTGCCGAAAATCCGGGCAGGAATTCCAGACCGGGAGTTCTCGATCCTGATCGTGTGTTCGCACTATTAGTCGTTTTTGTGTTGGATGAAGCTGGAAAGTAAGGTTTTTTGTTAGTGTATTTTGAAGTAAGAGATTAAAGTGTAGTTTGTGTGCGTTTGGTTCATTCGAATAAGTAGTTTCTATAATCTTTAGTGGTGTTGATTTTTTGTTTTAAGGTGCAGTGTTGCCATAGAGTACGTTAGTTTTTTGCTGGTGACAGGTGCCAAAAAAAAAAAAAAAAAAAAAAAAAAAAGTTCGTGATATAAATTATTTTTTTTGTTTTTAAATATGAGATCCGTGACAGTGAACGGAGCCCTGAGATACAAGCGAAAGGAGACTGCGTTTCTTAGTTTTGCAGCGTTTAGGGACGATGAAGTCCCGTCGGAACCTTATGTCCACAGATGGCTAAAAAGCCTAAATGTAAGTAAGGAAAAGCTGGTAGGTATCGACGCAAGCTTCTTGCGATACAGAAAAACCTTATACGTGAAATTCACGACTGTCCATGAGCTTGAAAAATTCTTAGCTGACAGTGACAACGGATCGTACGTGTACGCAAAAGGGGAGCTGGAATGGAACATTCTGGTAGAGAGCTGCAAACGGCAGACGACCCTAGTAAAGATTGATCGCGTCCCGTTTGAAATGGACTGCCAAATGGTGGAAAATGAGCTTCAGAAATACGGCAAAGTGCGATCATGTCGACGAGATTTCTACCGGGGAGCGGATTACATTGAAACCGCAAAAAATAAGGTAAGTGCAATCATGCAGGTAGAAGAGAACATACCGTCGTACATCCATGTCGACGGAATGAAACCCCGAGTGTTCTATGAAGGTCAAATAAAGACATGTGGAACCTGCAGTGAACCGGGACACATGGCAGCCCAATGCCAAAAAGCTCAAAGAAATTATCGGGGCAGAACCGACAGTATGGACGTAAACGTGCTACTCGGTTCCCCCACAGGAACTAGCCCTGCGAAAGAACACGGAGGAAAGAAGACTGGACCCCAGATACAGCAAATGCGCACTGGAACACAGGACGAGATACAAGTATGGAACACTGAAGTTTTCCCCCCACTGAGGCGTGGAACTGAAAGCGAATCAGAGGAAAGGATCGACAAGGAGATAGAAAAAATGAGGCAGGAAATGGAAAGAAAGAAAACGTCATAGGTAAAAGTCACGAAAGAATTTAAGGACCAGGCTAGAAAGAAAGGTAAGAAAGGATTGCAAGCGGCAAATGAAGAGAACGGCATAGAAATGATACAAACAAGAGAAAGAAGTGAGTCGGCCCCTTGCGTGAATACGAGAGGTCAAAAAAGAAATCGAATGGACAAAGAGAAGGCCGATGCAAAGATGATGACTGAAACTGCGTCGTCGCAAGATGCACTCATTACCAGAATAGACAGCATCACCGACATGGTCGATTTGGTATCTGGTATCGTGGCTGATAGCCATAACACGGCAGAACTAAATGGTGTCATGGAGGCAGACTCCTTAAACACATCAGGCCTATCTGTAGAGTCGCCGGAGGACAAAAGATAAAAAACAAATGAAACCGAAAAGATATAAGCTGGTCCAAAAAATTGATGTCGTTAAATACAAATGGGATTAAACAAAGAAAAAGACAAAAAAGGCTGAAGGAATTCCTACGAGAAGAAGAAATTGATGTTGCATTTATACAAGAAAATGATTGTGATGATTTGAGAGAGTTAACCCCAGATTACAAGTCCATTACAAATACATCAAAAGGAAACGGAAGTGTCGCAATAATTTTCAGACCGAATTTCAGCGTTACTGAAGTAAAAACTGACAATGCTGGAAGGATCATAGCAGCAAAAATAAATGAATACTGCGTTATAAATGTGTATGCACCCTCCGGATCACAAAACAGGAAACAAAGGGAAGAGTTTTTCATAAATGAAATAGCCCCTTTCATGCCAAGAAAAAGTGAGAAAATTATACTTGTAGGGGATTTCAACTGTATAATAAATAAGCGAGATGCAGCAGCGAGGGTTGACAACACATGTAAATCGTTAAAGGCACTAGTCAAAGGTATGGATTTGGTTGACATATGGGAAAAAAGGAAAATAGAGGTAAGTTTTACAAGATACACATGGACTGGAAGTCACGGGGGAGGAGCTAGACTAGACCGATTTTATACAAGCAATGAAGTAACCAAGGCTGTAAAACACATTGAACATAAACTATGTACATTTACAGATCACTATGCTGTGATTCTCAGGATGAACGGGTCCGTGAAACAAGCGTATGAGCCAAACAAGATATGGAAGCTAAATACAACTGTTCTAAAAGTTCAAGAATTCAATGAATGTATACGTAAGAACTTAGAAAAAATGAAAGAAGAAAAAGACATTTGCAAGTCATGGCTGCAAGAAATAAAACCGGCAATCGTCACTGCAGCAAAAGAGATATCACGCGACGCTTACCAAACAGAGAAGCAACACCTAAAATTTCTATACGAAATTCTGTATCAGCTTCGAATAGAGATCAACGAAGGAAAAAACTCAAATAGAGAATATTTTGAGGTGTTGCGAGAGATCAAAGAAATTGAAATTAAAAGGGCAGAAGGAATCAAAATAAGAGCCAAAGCAGATCTACAGATACAGAATGAACAGATAACGACGACGCTTCTATGTAAAGAGAAAAATAGAACAAGGGCTACAGCGATACAAAATCTAAAGAGTAAAGATGGAAAGTTGATAACCGAAAAGTCGGAAATCCTTAAAGAAGTCAGAGATTATTTCCAGATTGTATTCCGAGACAAAGAAACCGAAGATGGGCAGATTAGCAACCAAGTGAAATGTTTCTTGGGAAACCTAAATATCCCGAAACTTGAGGAAGAACAAAACGAAACGCTGACACAGGATTTCACGCCGGAAGAAGCAAAGAGAGCCATAGAAGAGACAGAAAATAACAAGTCTCCTGGACTCGACGGTTTGCCTTACGAGTTATACAAGAAACACAAGAAGGATTTCTCGGAGATATTTGCCAAAATGTTTAATCAGATACTAAACGACGAAGAGATAATAGCTTTAGACTCAACGGGAGCAATGAAACTCCTACCAAAAAGCGGTGATCTACAAGACTTAAGCAACTGGAGACCTATAACCATCACACCGTGTGACTACCGGATTTTGGCGAAAGTCTTAGCAAACAGGTTAAAGAGGGTACTACCCAAAGTACTGAGTAAGCACCAACATGGAGGAGTAGCTAAACGAAAGACTTCGGATGTTCTAGCTTCCATAAGAAACGTGCTTATTCAGAGCGAGAAATTAAAGAAAAAGCAAAAGGCGAGGCTATGTATCACAAAATTCGATATACGCAAAGCATTTGATAAGCTAAAACGAGTCATCCTTTTTATAGTAATGGAAACATATGGCATAGATCCGAAATTTATAAAATGGATCGAAAAATTGTATGAGAAAGTACTACAAGTGATTGTCATTGGGAGTCAAGTAGCCGAAGAATTCGAAGCAGAACTTGGAGTTAGACAAGGTTGTCCCCTCAGTCTACTTTTATTTGAACTATATTTTGACCCTTTGCTGAGATACTTGGAATCGGAGATAAGAGGAATAAAATTAGAGGACGTAACGCTGAAACTGAAAGCTTTCGTTGACGATCTAAATACCTTTACAAGCAGTGACGAGATAATAAAAAAGCAGTCAGCTGCATTGACAAATATTGTGGGATATTTCGCCTTGAGCTGAACAGGAACAAATGTGAAACCTTGTGCCTCGGAGAAGAGAATGGAATGGAAATTAACAACAGAAAGCGGGTAGATGAAATAAAAATCTTGGGGGTCAGATTCCAGAAAACGTGGGCTCGGACCGAGAAAGTAAACTGGGATCTCACTACTGGAAACTTCAGAAATGCACTGAGTTATGGATACGGAAGGGGCATGACGATTTTCCAGAAGGCCCAATACGTGAACATATACGCATGTCCTATATTGTGGTATTTCGCAAGCATCTCAATTCCAAAGAAAAAGGACGTCAAGAAGATTAAGAGTGCAATATATCGCTTTGTATGGCACGGGATCGAGCCACCCCGAAGCAAAATCACGGACATGTTCTTAAAAAAGGAAGATGGAGGGCTCCAGATAATAGAGATTGGATCAAAATCTAAAGAAATTTGCGTGAAAACACTGGCTGAAACCATTATCAGCGACCAAGAATCGGAACTGCCTGGGTTACTGGTTATAACGAAAAAAAGTGTTTCCCCAAAAAGTTGGAAAACCTTTTTAAAGAAGCCCGTGACCTGGCTGAAAATAAAATAATTGACTTCGAAAAAGGAACCATTGATAGGAAGGAAATGAAAGAGTACTATTTCAAAAAGGCAAACCTACCTAATTTAAAGTTTAACCGAAAAGGGCTAGGATACGACAGTCTAGTTACCCATCACTTGTTCGCTTAAATAATCTTGAAAACCCGATGAAAAAGCGTTAGTTTGTTTTTCTGATATTTCCAAATAATCGATTATCCCATTGTGCTTGCCGCTCTTCCCGTTTTTGTGATATCTCTATGTTGCCTGGAACATTTGGCAACAATAACAGCAGCAAACGAGTAAATACATTGTGTATCAAATAAACAAAGAAGTGTCTGCAGTGCCAAAAACTAGGGCTAGAGAGTGATGTGTCTTGTGTAGTGATAGTTTGGTGATTTTCGCGGGCGAATTGTGGACGGATTCACCATGGGAAAGCGTCCACATTCCCAACGTCCCTACTGAAGACTACTGTGGACAGAATGAAAATCCCCAATAGGTGTTGTAATAATTCAATGTATTTGAATCTAAGATGTAAAAATAAGTTGCCTGTTCAGTTAAACTTTAAAGATGGTACAAGATGGGGAAAAGACGGAAAATGAAGTAAAAGAAATTTTCAGCATTTTGCACGGTCTTATGCTTGCTCCGAAAGTTAAACAACATTTGTACCAACAATTAAATAATCTACTACCAACACGAGAACGAAAAAAAAGAATTAACGAGAAAGAAACAGATGTTTGCCAAAGATGTAAGATTGAAACAGAAACAATATTACATGCTTTGATAAACTGTGAAGCAGTGACTGAACAAACAGAGCAACTAAAAAATGTGCTACAGGAAATTACAGGTAGCAAAGTTGCCCTCGAAAATCTCCTAAGACTAGAAGGTAATAATGAAGAAGAGAAACAAGACCGATCGGCCACATACATTGTAGCAAATTATAGTTACTACGCGTGGAAAGCGAGGACACAAGAAAAACAAGAAAGCTATGTTCTGGAAAAGACATTGGCAGCATGGGGGCTGTTCAAAGAGCTGACAGAGGAAGGTATGGTAGGTAAACAGAGCAAAAATTGTAAATAAATCTATGTTTTAATATTTTGGTATTTAGTAATTTTAATCCGTTGATCTTGTTTTGTTTTTTTTACTGGAAATTTTTTTTTTTTTTTTATAAGGATTATTAAAAATGCCAAATAACGCAAGGCCCAGTGAATGTGATGAGTTGATTATAATTATTAGATAGTGATCAATGTATTTTAAAATATGTTATTTAAATGATTTATATAGTGATCAGTGTATTTTTAAATATGTTAGTTAAATGATTTCTTATTTATTAGTGATGTTTTTAGTTGAATGTGTTAATGATGGGAGCAGCCCCTTGCAGTCGTGGGCGTTTTGTTTTTTATTTTTTTTTACCGTTTCCAGTAAAGTATTTAAGTTTGAAGAGTTTGAATGTATATTTCAGTAGCCGGAACGGAAGATTAAATTTTGTATATATATTGAAATAAATTTTCTGGTTTATTGTGTTGTCTTTTGTCCTTGTGTTTGTGCCAGTAAGTAGCTGGGGTTGATGACTTGGTGTGTGAAGGTGTTGAGGATCTTTATTTTTTTATTTAAGTGTTTATTTTTTTAATAATTTATATTTAGTTGTTTAAAGAAAATGTACTTAAAGAAATTTTTTAAAAGATCCAAATGAGAGAATTAATTTCCAAATATTAGGGGCAAAAAATCGTAAATAAAATATGGGTTAATTTAAAAAGTTAGGTGAATATTCTTTGAGCCCAAGCTGACTTTGAAACATTTATTCAAACAATGTTTACAACGGATACGTCAGCTATGATTTTTCATCAGCGATATTTCGGCCCTTCTTGGCAAGGCCCAAGGGTCCTCGTATTTCGGCCCTTGCCAAGAAGGGCCGAAATATCGCTGATGAAAAATCATAGCTGACGTATCCGTTGTAAACATTGTTTGAATAAAAGTTAGGTGACGTGAATAGTTAAAATTGGGTAAAAATATATTAAAAGTAACGTCACTGAGGGATGGAGGAGTAGCCACAAAAAGTACGAAATATGATTTCTTAGCTTTTAAGTAATATAAAAATAAGTTAAATTACAAAAGATGCTACGGGAAAAAAAAAAGCAAAAAAAAAGCGAAAAAAAAAAAAAAAAAAAAAAAGACACCACATAATGCCCTAGGGAAACTTGTGTTCCTGGATCTGACCATCTCTGGGGAGTTGAGGGGAGGGGAATCCGGAAATTACTGGCTTCTGCGAACGGGTTGTCCGATTCGAGTGAAACTTTATGGGTGATAAGAACTGATGACCTAGACAAGCAAAACATGCGTCCGAACCACATGCGGACACGTTTAGGAGAGGTGGACGGGGGGGGGGGGGGTACAGAATGGGATGCAAGTTGGACAGTTCCGAGTTAATGCGGCCTTGATTTGTAATTTTGTGTCTGGATCGGATCTGGTCACGGTAGGGGAGGGGGTGAAGTGGGATCTTGAAATTTGAGGATAGGCTATTCTCTAATTCCAGTCTAACTTGATTAGGAAATTTCGGAGATGCGACGTTTGTGTTTCCGATTCGTATTCAGCCACAGCGGGGGGACTTGGAAGGGGATTCCCGGAAACATTTTGGCTCGCATAGGGGTCAAACAAGTGGAGCGATTTTAGTGAAACTTGGGATTTAGAGAGCTCACATGCCTTAGATGACAAATTTTAGAGTCCGAACTGGAACCGACCACGCTGGGGGAGGGGGGGATTTAAGGGAAGTTCTAAAAAACAGTTAGATTTGAGTGAAACTTGATAGGTGGTAAGATAAAATGCTTCAGACGATCCATTTAGTCTTCCGAAGTCCGAACCAGATTCAGACTCAGTATGGGACGTTGGAGGGGGGGGGGGGACCGGAAACTGTGTGGCATGTGAAAGATCCAAACGAGGGGATCTTTAGGGTTGAAACTTGGAAGATAGAAAGTCATTTGCCCTCGGTGATCTGAGGCTTTACGAAGTGGTTGATTTAACGTGTCTACTGGTTCTCTATCGAATTTGGTAGTTCATGCAAGTTTTGTTTAGTCCGCATATATTTCAGTGTATCCATTGCGAATTCGGTGATTTAATGTACATATTTATTTTGTTCCCATGCGTTACTGAATTCGGTAATCACCGGACCTTTGTTTGGTCCGCATCTTTTCGCCGTATTCGGTCTGTCCATTTGAAAATTCGGTGATTTGCTGTATTTATTATCAAGTTCCCATTCGTAATTCTGTCATCACTGGATTTTTGTTCACTCCGTGTCTATTCACCGCACTCGGTCCGTCCCCTTATAAATTCGGTGACTTAACGTGTCTATTTTCTATAACAAGATAAAATGAACCCACTCGCCGCTCAATAGCTTTCCTCAAAATCAGAAGTAAGAAGCAATTCTGCACAGGTAAAGCATTGTCCTAATAGGTAATAAGGTGTATTACGGCGTATAAAGTAAGTAAGTAAGTAAGTAGGTATATTTATAACCCACAAATTATTTTACAACAAAGGAAAGTGGAGTAGAGATAAATAGAATAAAGAAAAGAACAAAAGACAATAGGATAATAAAGTTCAAACATACAATAATCCTCCAACCATCAATCAAAAAGTCTAACCAGACGGTGATGCGGCAACAGACGCAGACTAGATTTCTGACGGAAATCAGTGTTCAATTCTTGCAGCCGTGACAAAATGTCAGTAGCTCCGTACGATTTAATAATCTTAGAGTTGCTATGAGACCAGGGCAGATACAGAAGAAACTTGCAGTAACGGAGTAAATCTATCCTTATTCTATTAGTTTATCGGAAATATCAAACAGACCAACCGAGAAAAGCATACCAGGGTCGCAAAAAGAAGCGTAAAGTTTGCTAGAGCTGTCCTTCTGTATTTGCCCCGATTTGCTACAATCTTTGCATACCCTATTTGTAGCTGACGCTTAATGTCGATAAGTGCAGTACCGCGAAAAGACAGAAAAGAACTCGTTAATGAAAAAACCAGCCGTCTAAGGAAATAACATAGTGAATCCTAAATACCTGGCCATCTAGTGGATCACGGGAAGGGGAACCGTTAAAATATAGATATTCGCACTTATCGACATTCAGCCGTAAACCAATATTCCCCAAAAGTGACGCAACGTGACAAACCATTCGCGATAGACCTCCTTTCGTACGGCTAATTAGCATAAGGTCGTCAGCATAAGCAATGTATGATACATCGGTCATCCCGATGAAACAGGTATGCGTAATTCGTGAAAGAACATTGAATAGACAAGCGCTAAAATAATACGGGGATAAAACCCCACCTTGACGAACACCGCATTTCACAGGGATGTGACCAAAAAAACTATCACCTGATTTAAACCGCAAAAAAGAATTGGAATACCAGTAACGCAGAACAGAGAGACAAAATAGAGACAAATAATGTAATATATAATGGAATTTTACAAAAGAAAATTTTGATATCATAACAGACCTACCACGTGAAAATCTATACAGATTTGTTTGTGGCAGGACTAAATAATTTAATCACTTAGCCTAGTTATGTTTTAAACAAAAAAGAAAAGGGAAAAATAAATGCAGTACTATACATAAACAACTACATAAATACATTTTTTGTTCAATATTATATATAAACAGAAGACAATTAAACCTCGTGGCAATCCAGAACCGATTCATACCCAAGGTAACCCTCTCTCCTCACCCATCTTTACTCATCAAAAAACTTTTCATCTTATTTTTAAATGAATATACACTCTCGGCCATCCTAGTGCTTTCCGGCAGATTATTCCATACTGAAACACTCACATTTCTAAACACAAAACTAGACCGTGACGTATGTCGTCTCTCATGTACAAGGTCCTCTGAATTCCTTGTTTCATATGAATGGTACGCAGAATTCGATGACAATATATTACAAAAATAATTAGGTGCGAGCTGATTTAGACACTGATAAACGAATACACCAATCTGATAATCTCTCATCTGCCCAACATTTAAAATATTAAAATGGCGATAACAGTCCAGCGTATGTTCACATTTTTCAAAATCACCGAGTATACGCAACGCTTTATTCTGTACAATTTGGATCCGCTTATAATTTACAACAAAATTACTCGCCGAAACAGAGCAACCGTATACAATGTAAGGATGAACAATAGAATTATATAAGACTTTCAGAACTGAAACAGGAAAAATATGTTTAAATCTACGGAGCAGACCTAAACCCCGCGCAACTTTAACCGATACAATTTCACTATGTTTTTTCCAATTTCAATTACAATCAACATGAAATCCTAAGTACCTTGTACTAAATACCTGCTTAATCTCCATACCATTAAAACTAACTAAACCGAGAACATTATCAATAATACCAGTACGGCTAAAAATCATGTAATTGGTTTTACTTGCGTTTACTGCTAAACAACTAAGACTAGTAAAAACATGCAGGTTATGTAACACTTTATTTGCTTTGAGAACAAGTTCACTCAAAGCCTTTCCAGCAATAGTAATGGCGGTGTCATCAGCGAACGATGTAATAGCGGCATCGGGAATGTAGAACCGTAATGTGTCGACGTAAATTAAATACAAAAGCGGACCTAATACCGACCCCTGCGGAACCCCACATTGTACAGGACGAGGCGAACTAACAATATCCCCCACTACTACACACATTGACCTACCATATAAATAAGATCGAAACCAATCAATCCATTTACCTTGTATCCCTAAACGTGAAATCCTATCTAATAACAACTCAAAATCAACAGTATCAAAAGCTTTTTTAAAATCAATAAAAATAGTTAAAGGAGTAGAACCACTCTTAAATACATTGTTTAAAACGTCCAGAAGATGGTGCACTGCATGACTAGTAGAATGAGATTTACGGAATCCAAATTGTGTATCACATAAAAGCCCAAGAGAATCAAGGTACGAATAGAGTTTCTTGTGCACAACCTTTTCAAATATTTTGGAGAATAACGGTAGAATCGATATAGGTCTCCAGTTTGACATGAATAACAGATGCATTCACACCAAGAGAATGAAGGGCAAATCAAACTTGGGCATCGACAACATTGTCAAATGCTTTAGATAGGTGTAAAGTACAGAGATGTAGACTCTGGCCTTTTCTATGGGCATCATTAAATAGAGACGACAAAGCTTCATGCGCATGTTGACACCCAATCCCGGACTTGAAACCAAACTGGTTCGCATCGCAACAGTTTGCTAAGATTACACGCGACCGTAATTGGTCGATAAGACCCGCAACTAGTAGGATCTTTACCACGCTTTAAAATTGATGTCATAGTACCGCATAGAAAACTATCTGGTACAAAAGAATAGTTGGGTTTTTTGCCGTCATCCAGTTAACCGACCTGCGAGATTTCTCTCTATAAGCCATTTTCTTTCTTCGGTTAAGCAACCTAAATCCTTATAAGCTTGTTTTTCGTCGCCGTTCGTCGGTCGGTTAACCGACCTGTTGACAAAGGTCTGAGCTCCATCCAACCGACCTACGCTCTTGGTACGGCTCGAAATCAAAATTCTCATTGGAGAGATTGGCGCCTACGACTGGAAGACGCCATTTTTTCTTATAAGCCGTTTTTTAGAGCTCAGTCGAACCGATCGGTGAGACGAAAAAATGGTCAATAGTGGCAAGTAGGTAGGTTAACCGACCTACAGAGGGAAGGCAAGAAACGCAACTAATTACAAATACACATCTGGTAAAAAAAAAAAGCTGCTCTGACGAAGCAGCATTAAGATGCTCAACACTAATCCCATTCAAATCTACCGATTTTGACTTCAGGCGTTTAATCGACTTGGAAATAGATTCACACGATACAGGTATGACATACTTTTGCGACAAAGAATATGGAAGAACTTTCCGGACTTGAGCAGAGAAATGAGGGTGTACTTTTTGTACATATGTGTAATATCTGCCCATAATGTTGCAGCTACGACGTTTAGGAATAATTTCACTTTCTTGATCATCACTAAATTTAGAGGAATTAGTCACCTTTTTCCATTCATTAATATTTTTGGGAAAATCGGTGCCTGACACACGCACAGACCGAACATATTTCTTAAACGACAACTTTGTATTTTGCTTGATGTCAAATACAGTGCCATTTTTAGGCCTCCCACAAGCTACTCATATCCGTAACCACATTTTTGCTTTATTCTTTACTTTTTTCAACTCGGGGGCAAACAATTATCCTTTGTGTAACAAATTAGTCTCTAGCGAAACAAGATATTTCGTCGTAACCATTCACTCGTTTCTGTTTCGTTAGAGATGAGCTCTTTCTCCAGAGCTTGTCCTTATTAGTCATTAAATTATGACCCAACTCATTCTTTCTCCAGAGATTCTTTCAATCCACTCTGCTGATATAAGTTCGTTTGTTAGAGGCTATTTGTATCGTATTGCACAATAATGGTTTTGTTAGAGATTCTTTCAATCCAGTCTGCCGATAGAAGTTCGTTTGTTAGAGGCTATCTGTCCCTCATTCAAAGTCTTTAAAGGTTGGCAAATTAATGGTTTTGTTAGAGAAACCTCTGGAGGAAATTAGTATAAATAGTCAGGACTGGAGAGTCAGTATTGATCAGTCAGTGTCGTTGTAGTCAGTCAGTGAGTTGTAGACTATCAGTTGGATTACGGATGTTCAAACTGTATGGAGAATTTCACCATTAAAAGTAAGTGTGTTTTCTAACAAATGGTTTGTTGAATGTAGGATCTAGGGTCAACCGTCCAAGCCCCCCCCCTGCCACAGCTACGAACCAACAATTCAAGGATACAGCTTGGTTACCAATATCGTCACCATACGTACCTACCGCTCGGGTACAAGCTAAAGAGGTTATAAGACGTTTGGAAGTTAACTCACAAGTTAACACAGAAGGTATAACAAGATACCTAATGTAACATTTGATAATATAAATTCAGTTTCACTAGTGCATCTTTGGAAACAACACTCATGCAATGTAGATTGAACGGAACTTTAGCAGGCGAGATAGAAACGCTAGTGTTGTTAGGTATAGAGGCCAATTGTTGCAATCCCAATTCCGTTTGACTAACCATTTACTTGTTTTCACTTACCTCGGTTTGTCAATGAACGTTTCAGACACATTTACAGAAAGTAATAGGGGGAGGTGATCATAGTCCCTCTGATCTTCATCAACATGAATATCGGAAGTAACTAGTGCCACCCGTACGGAAAATCTCCACGTCGAATGCGATTTTACACCTCGAATCGAGGACGAAACGGTATTTTCGGTAGCGATATGCGGGCGAAAGTATAGCGAGGACGAATGTTGATGGCGAATTATACTTCGACCCACATTTTCGCTGCGAATATGAAGGCGAAGGAGAGGGAAATCTCGCGTTCGCTATCGTGTTTAGTAAAGGGCGAAGGCGGATTTCCCTTCGACCTTAGTTTTCGCTGCGAAAAAGATGGCGAAAGACAGGGCGATTCTACCTCCGCATCATATTTGGCGAAGGGCGAGGGTGTATTCAACTTCGGCCTTGTTTTCGCTGCGAAGATGGTAGCGAAATATCAGGGAGATTTCATCTCCACCTCGTTTTTGGTGAAGTGCGAGGGCGACCTTACAGTTTCACTGCGAAGTTGCCATCAGGGGATGGTGAAAGACTTTTCCTACAATACTTTGACTTTTGTTCCACTGGCAAGGTAATTGACGAGATGCAGAGGCAGTTGCATTTGGTGAGCAATAAGAAAGAAAATTTGACGGTGCAAAACGGATAAGTCAGTTAAATTTTATTAGAGCTATATTTCCTTCTTGGCAAGCGTCCCCTTCAGGCTCAAGCCGCACAAGCTGGAAACTGAACAGTAACTTTCCAGCTCATTTTTCGTAATTTTCCATTTCCCAGGAAGTTCATTTTCCAGCTTGAGCCTGAAGAGAACCCTTGCCAAGAAAGGTCGAAATATAGCTCTAATAATACGTAGCAGAGTTATCCGTTTTGCACCGTCAAATATGGTTCGCAGTCAGCTCGGGCTGAAGGAATATCTATAATGAGAGAGAAACTACTTTCGAGCTTTACGTTTGCCAGAAACCTAGGAGCAAAGAGCAATCCAGTCCGATTTTATGTATCACTATATTAATCAAATCAAATCTTGTTTCGAGACAGGAAAAAAAAAACTATTAATTGTAAGAGCCACGGAAATGCTTTAATTTAAACCTTGCCGTCTATAGTTTTGAAAATATTGCTGTACTGTGAAGTTAAAAAAATTTCCGAAGCAGCTTCCGAGTTTGAACCTTGTTCGATGGTGCAAAAGCATCACCCAACGAATTTCGAGAGTTACTAGTCCTAAATTGATCGTTTCGGGAAACTAGTTTTGTCTTATATATTTAGTATAATTTCTGACACAGTTCTATAATAGATCACTGATCAATGGATACGAATTTATGTTTGTTTAAAAGGGCGTTGCGCTGGTCGATTGTTACCAACATTATGTGGTAACGACTTCGTAATTCTTACTGATAAAACAGGGTACGAGATCGAGGTGGATTCGCTACCAAATGAGGCGAGAGAGAAAACGAGGTAGTTTCTGTTTCAAATGTACGAGGTCGTTTTGACCCAAATTTGAGGTGAAAAACGAGAGCGAAAACGACCTAGTTTGTGTTTCAAATGTACGAGGCCGTTCTGACCCAGATTTGAGGTGGAAACGAGAGCGAATAGGCAGCGAAAACGACCTAGTTTGTGTTTCAAACGTACGAGGCCGTTTCGACCTAGATTCGAGGTGTAGATTTTCCGTACGGGCAGGGTGGCCGTGTTCTACTCGCAGAAGTAGAACAACATTCTCACGTCGCGTAGGCCAGAAATCATCGCCTTGACACTAACATATATATCACCACCGGAGCCCTGCATCTTCAGACTAGATCAGATTCGCGTATGCTATACATCTATTGTAAATACTAGTGCAATACATATCTATTCTTTCGTACCACCGTCAGTTACTGCATAGACAGCCTTGCGATCCTACATCTTGCCTTACCACTCCCAGCTTGACAATGGTGTCCAAAGTGGTCACTTTTCCCGTACGGAAAATCTACACCTCGAATCTAGGTCAAAACGGCCTCGTACGTTTGAAACACAAACTAGGTCGATTTCGCTGCCTATTTGCTCTCGTTTCCACCTCAAATCTGGGCCAAAACGGCCTCGTACATTTGAAACACAAACTAGGCCGTTTTCGCTCTCGTTTTTCACCTCAAATTTGGGTCAAAACGACCTCGTACATTTGAAACAGAAACTACCTCGTTTTCTCTATCGCCTCATTTGGTAGCGAATCCACCTCGATCTCGTAAACTTGATACAAAAAGACCCTGTTTTCTCAGTAAGAATTACGAGGTCGAAACCAAACAATATTGGTAACAATCGACCAGCGCAACGCCCTTATAAAGTAACAAAAATTAATAACCATTGATCAGTGATCTATTATACAATTTATGAGAGATCCAGTATTACAAATGGGTCCAAAATTATACTGAATATAGAAGACAAAACTAGTTTCCCCAAACGATCAATTTAGGACTAGTAACTCTCGAAATTTGTTGGATGATGCTTTTGCACCATCGAACTAGGTTCAAACTCGGAAGCTGCTTCTGAAATTTTTTGAACTTCATAGTACAGCAATATTTTCAAAACTACAGACGGCAAGGCTTAAATTAAAGCATTTCCGTGGCTCTTATAGTTAATAGTTTTTTTTTCCTGTCTCGAAACAAGCAAATAGGGAATAAGGTACTATATACTGCGTAGATTTAATTTGATTAATATAGTGATACATAAAATCGGACTAGATTGCTCTTTGGTCCTAGGTTTCTGGCAAACGTAAAGCTCGAAAGTAGTTTCTCTCTCATTATAGATATTCCTTCAGCCCGAGCTGACTGCGAACCATATTTGACGGTGCAAAACGGATAACTCTGCTACATATTATTAGAGCTATATTTCGACCCTTCTTGGCAAGGGTTCTCTTCAGGCTCAAGCTGGAAAATGAACTTCCTGGGAAATGGAAAATTACGAAAAATGAGCTGGAAAGTGACTGTTCAGTTTCCAGCTTGTGCGGCTTGAGCCTGAAGGGGACGCTTGCCAAGAAGGAAATATAGCTCTAATAAAATGTAACTGACCTATCCGTTTTGCACCGTCAAATATTCTTTCTTATTGCTCACCAAATGCAACTGCCTCTGCATCTCGTCAATTACCTTGCCAGTGGAACAAAAGTCAAAGTATTATAGGAAAAGTCTTTCACCATCCCCTGATGGCAACTTGGAAGTGAAACTATAAGGTCGCCCTCGCACTTCACCAAAAACGAGGTGGAGATGAAATCTCCCTGATATTTCGCTACCATCTTCGCAGCGAAAACAAGACCGAAGTTGAATACACCCTCGCCCTTAGCCAAATATGAGGCGGATGAAAAATCGCCCTGTCTTTCGCCGTCTTTTTCGCAGCGAAAACTAAGGTCGAAGGGAAATCCGCCTTCGCCCTTTACTAGACACGATAGCGAACGCGAGATCTCCCTCTCCTTCGCCTTCATATTCGCAGCGAAAATGTGGGTCGAAGTATAATTCGCCATCAATATTCGTCCTCGCTATACTTTCGCCCGCATATCGCTACCGAAAATACCGTTTCGTCCTCGATTCGAGGTGTAAAATGGCATTCGACGTGGAGATTTTCCGTACGGGTTATAGTGATATATTCCCAGCAGCACGGTATGGTCGAAGAAAAAACGTAAGTCGTTTAGTTTTCTCATTGATTTTCTGTTTGCCTAAATTTTAAATTCCTAACAGGAGCTAAAATGTTAAACTTAAACTCATTCGAGTAGATGGCTAGGGGTTTGCATTTTTCCAGCGTATGTCCGTCTACAGCTGCGAAGACGGCGCAATGAAACAACAATGCCCAGCCATGTGCTTGTTTAGTGAGAATACTGCTAGCCGCCAGTGCCCGCCAGCATAAATTCGGCGCGTTGGTTGCAGCTAACAATAAGTCTCAGACCCCTAATTCAGTTATTGACAGTTTGTTTGATCCCCACATTTTCACCTCTTTTAAAGACTTGCGACTCGAAACCAGTTCAGTTGAAGTTTATGCACGAAGCTGTACTATACGTGCCACAGAGATATGTCTCCGCCCAGGATAAGGGCGAGAGAACCGTTATTAACCTGGTTTCGCCGAACTGATGAACTTGGAGATTTGAAGAAAGGTATTTGATGCCTGACATATACCTAGGTATGGCTTAATATGTGGTGTTGGAAAATGTGGGTAGAGGTCTGCTGAGCGTCATCATCATCACGTCTGTCCGTCCATCGGTTCCTGAAGTAGAAGAAGATTCGAAAGGACAGACGATTTTTGGTGGATTACTCGGAATCTTTCTATTAGTAATTATTTTCATTCCGGCTAGAGGAAGTAATTAAATAATGAAATTTTTTATTTTGACTGCAAACAGAAATCATGAGAAAATGTCCGGCCAATGTCACTGCATATCTGGTCTAGTCTCCGCCTTAGCAAAGTAAATTCAACTTTACTTTCTTTTGTGGAAGAAGTCTCTTGAAGTTCGCTTTTCTGACAACCTAAATTCAACTTCAGATCTAGGAATGACTTCACGAAATTCCATCGAACTTGCAAGGCGTAAAATTTATTCTATTTTTTGGGGTATTTTATCTCTCAAATTTATTTTCATAGCTAAAATTTATTTTAAAGTCATGGTGACTCCTATACTTTCTTTTTTAGAATCTCGAATGTGTTATGTACTTTTGAAAGTATCAGATTAGTAATCAGATATCAGATACTTTTGAAAGTATCAGTATTTTCCAGGTTCGGAGCTGTGTCTTAGATCTTCTCGAAACATACTGTGCGATTATTGGTACCGAAAACGAGTTTGGAAGGAAACAGCGATTTGGAATCTTTGATGACTTGCTGCAGATTTTCAGTGCTAAGATAATCTAAGATAAGTAAAAACCTAAGTTTTCTTACCAATTTGCACGATACTGAAAAACACGGCAAGCACGAAGCTATTCGTTCTCTAGTACATCCTCGCGACATTCTAATAAGATCACATTTCGATTCGTCTTGTTTCTCGAAGAGAACGGACTGAGATTATTTGATTTTTATCAATGTTACAGTGTTTTCATTGCTATTTAGTGCCTAAAGAAAACGTCGCAATGTCAAAGTAATTCCAAATGTACTGTATTCTTTGATTGTCTAGCCCAGCTATAGCCTTTTTGACAAACAAATATTGTGTTGTAATCACAAATTGTTATTATAATAGTGAAAGTTGAGAATAAAAAGTCTCTGTCCCAATTCTGATGTTCTAGGGGGTCTAAGACTTAAGACCTGGCAGGCATATCAGGGACCCGACCAAATTAACTTGGAAAAAGTCACACGCCCGATCCTACCGTCATGGGGGGAGGGGGAGTCCGGAAATTATTGGCACGCATAACTTTTGAGCGTGTTATCGGATCTTAATGAAACTTTATATCTTGAAAAGCCTTATTTCTCAGATGTCCCATTTCAAGTCTGGACCGGATCCGATGAACTGGGGAGGGGGAGGTTGGAGGGGAGAACCGAAAATCTTGTGACACACACAGAGTGGAGTGATCAGGATGAGACTTAGTGGGAAGTACAGGCACAAGTCCTAGGTGCATCAGTGACAGAATCGGACCGAACTCGGGTACCGAGGGGGGGGGGGGGTGTACGGAATTCCGGTGATCGTGAGTTAAGGTACTCACTGATGTGTTAAGACGATAAAACTTTACTGGAGCATTAGAAACTTGACATCATTGGATTAGACATCGTCACTTCTCCGATCCGACCATTCCTTAAAGAACTCATCTTAACCGCAAAAACAAAAAATATTTATAATAGTAATATTGTATTTAAAGCCTTAGGGCCATATACATACAACAAAACAACAAAACTTCATAATTACTTCTAATATACCACTACATAAACTAAACTGCACTCCCCCGGTCAACTTTTACTTTAACACTTTGCAACACAAATCTACATAACGCACTAATTGCTCCTGGAGATGTGCTCTTCAATATATCAGGAAACAGTATCTCCCTTACCCCCCAGCAAGATTCCCTTAAAAACGAGAGTTCGCGACACAGTGCAACCAAATGGGCTAGGTAATCATCGCCTTCACCGCAGAGTGAGCAGGGGCTGTTCGTACTGGGGGAAACACTTTTTTTCTTGTCGAACTTACTTTTCCCGTGTACTGGCAGACAGTTCGCTCGCAACTGGATCCAGAGCGTGAGGTAAGTTTTTGGTAGGTTGATCTTCATGTAAAATTCTGGTCCAAAACTTTCTTTAACCAGTTTATAATTTGCTAGTGTCGCCGATTCTCTAACAATACATGCCCATTTCTGTATTTCTTGATCTTCTAATACTCTTAACACTTCTTTTAACAGCGCTGCTGGTTGCGATGTGGGTCCATTGTTACGAGCACACGATAGTCCCACCGAATCTAGGAGGGCTTTGACTTGAAATGGCTATGACCTTTATTTCCCCATTAGAAGAAGCTCATTAGAAGCAGATTTTAGTAGTCTATCCTCAGGCATCTGAATAATTTTTAGAAAAAAATTTAGGATTTGGACTAGTCTTTGCTTTCGCATTGTAAATAGTCCAAGGTCCCCTTTTAATGCTTGCGAATGGGTTGCTGGATGAAGCTTGTAGACTCTCTTATAGTACTCCCGAGTGAAAAAAAAGACAGAGATTTATAGATAAACCATACCAAAAAGCCCGTGGTCGTATTGTTTTTGAGGTTCCCCAGATTTCCTGAGTGATGGTCTATACGTCCTTAGAGAAGCCTGAATGTGTTTCATCTTCCACCGGTGAAACTATAGCGGATCTTAGCTATTGGGCATATGTTCCAAAATATGTGCAGAATCGTTACGTATATGCCGGTCACTGGATGGCAAGAACGTCAGAAGACAACTGGTATATGTGCATATGTTCCTAGGTATGAGAGGAATCGATTCGTATATGGCAGGCATTGAATTACAAGAATGTCAAAAGACAACTAGTAGATGTCTATATGTTCCTAGGTATGAGCGAAATCGTTTCGTATTTGCTGGTCACTGGATTGCAAGAACGTCAAAAGACAACTATGTATGTTTAAATGATTTCCCATAAGCACTGAATATGCCCAATACTTTTGACATCGAAACTACAGAGAATCAAAGTAACGAAATACAAAAGACTAGACAAGAACTCAAAGTAAGTTAACAAAACAATCCACATTGCGAAACTGAAATTAGGCTTCCCTTTCTTGAGGATATCATATTCACAATAATTTAAGATCTTCTCCAACTTACTTGTTATAAAAGTGTAATCGAATAAGAAATAACTTGAAATGTACATATTCCACGGTGATATTTCAGCCCTATCTAGTAAGGTTCCTCTTCGGTTTGAAAAGCTTTAAACGTTTGCTAAGAAGGATCAAAATATCGCTATGAACATAATTCTAACTGACCAATTTATTCAAACCGTTTTGAGTCATTTATTACATCTGATTCCAAGTCATGCAGGTTAGAGTCAATGAGTGTTTAAACGTAATTACTGAGAAAGGAGACTTAAAACGGAGTCCGAAAGAATCAGCTAGCGGTTGATTCCAATTGCTGGTGCGTCTTTGTTCGCCTTTTCACTTACCGTTTTAAAGGCTTTTTGCTTTTTTTGTGTTTTCCTAAACGGTCCTTGGAACTGTGTGACAATATCCCGCTTTTGTCAAAAAGGCAAAAGCCTAATTTCGCCTTTAACATTCGCGCCTTGCAAAAAAGGAACTCGCTGTAGTTGACAACTATCTGTCAAAAATTCAATTTTTATCCAAGAAAAAGAGATAAGTACTTAGTAGAAAAGACGACTAGGCAAAAGGTGAAATCAAAAGCCGAAGAGAATGCTACTGCTATTTCAGAAGTGACGCCGCCTATCAGAAGATTCTGCCAAAGCCAGCTTGTCAGGATCCGAAGTCGTAGTACCACCTTGTTTTTGGTCTAGATAAATAAAAAAAATATCGGTAAGACTAGGGAGTTTAAGACTTGTGCATTTTCTCCCGACGGCCGCAACTAGAGGAAACCTTCAAACGGGAGTAACCTAAAAAGAAAGACCATCTATTTTTAAATTACTCGGAAAAGTCAGACATAAGGCGGACTATGATAAATCTAGGACCAATTGTACCAAACTATTTCTTTTAAACAAATTTCCTCGCAAATTTCCTCAGACAGCGAGTCAAATAACTTCGACTTTTTTATCTATAAACTGCAGTACTCCGTACAATAAGCAACTATAACATGTGACCACAGCCGAACGGGCCAACGCATCTGGTACTTGACACAGAGGACGCAGGATCGATCCTACTCCGGTCCGTTACCATTTTGCTTCACAACAAAAGCGTATTGGGTCTGAGGGTTCGATCCCCTCATAGCCCTAAAGCTTTTTGCTCCCATGCCAGAGCATACAACTCGCTTCTTAATGATTGACAGGTAGCTATTGAGAATGATACGAAACTATTAGACTACAGCAACTTTAGACGCGGATAGAACGAATACAAAACAATGACCAATCACGTATACATGGTTTGTATCGTGACAATAGGGCCATAGGAACTAGAAATTGTTTCTATCTTTATTTTCACTCGGGCTGTAGCTGTAGGGTTTCAATCTGTGGAGTTGTCTCAAAACCCCACAGTTCAGCACCATAATGGAATACCGGCATTATTTTAGAAGTAAAAATATGTCTGTGTATCTTTAATGTTTTTATTCCCATCAGTGTTGGATTTTGAAATATTGCTGCGGAAGCTACTCGCCCCCGTATCACCATTTCCTTCACATGTGTACTCCAACTTCCGTTGGGGGTCAGTATAAAACCAAGATACTTAAATTTATTCGTCGATTTTAGTTTCTCTTCTTTAAACTTAAATTCGTGAATTTCCTCTTTACTTACCCTTGATGTGAAAGTAACTATCTCTGTTTTACTACTGTTAAGGACTAATTTTTTCATATCCAGGTATTCAGCAACCAAATCTAACAGGATCTGTAGGTCATTTGCTGATTTCGCCACCAGGGCTGTATCGTCGGCGAACAGCTTTGGGGATAAAATACTTCCTTGTTTCACACCTTTTCTGTTCTCGAAACTTCGTGATATTCCTTTATCAACTATTTTAACTATCCCCTTGGTTGACTAATACATAATAACTAGTAAATTCACAAAAATTGCCGGTAACCCTATTTTTAATAATTCCCTTACAAGCAATAGCCTATCTACTGTATCAAAAGCTTTTTGCATGTCTGAAAATGCTACGAACAGTTTCTTATTTCCCTTTCCATATTTTTTCTATTAGTGTTTTCAAAACGAACCTCCGGTCAGACGTACTATAACTTCTTCTAAATCCCCCTTGTTCTTCTTGTATTACCTTATAAAAATCAAGCCATCTCCCTAGTCTTTTATCTATTATATTTTCAAACACCTTGCTTAATGCTGACATTATCGCTATCGGTCTGTGATTAGCAAAACTTACTTTTTCAAGATCGCCATGAGTACATGATCCTTTTTGCCTCAAGGGTTTTGCTTACAAATTAATTTTTAACACCCTTAAAGTGCGCATTGACCATTACTTCCATCTGACCCAGCCTTGTCAGTTTTTGTTTTCTTTCTTGTTTTCTGTTTCTTTCTCTGTCCTATTTTTATATTTGAAGTGCAACCATAGGTTACATTGTCAGCCCCCTTAATTTTTTCTTGTTGGGGTATTACTTACTACACATGATTGCACCTGCCATATGAGCCTACAGCTCTTGTTCGTTGGCTCACGACACGAGTAAGTTCGGTGGCATTGAAAAAGACAGAACTATTTGCCAGAGGAGATAAAAGAAAAGAGAGAATGATGGGGCGGAGCAATTAGTTTCAGGGATCTCACTTGTTGGAGTTGCCCCGATGGTGGCGAAGTATCCATTCATGACGTTTGACACTTTTTGCTTTCTCTTAGTAGTCCCTCCAACAATATGTATCTCATCAGGGAATGAGCCTTGTGCCTCAGCGCTAAAATTCAATGCTAAGTGTTTTTTTACACTTAGCTAATACAATTGTAAACGAAGAGACCTCAAAAGTACATTTGTTTTCAAACAAACAGATATGAGTTTTATAACCTAAATAGTCTATTAGGGTTGTTGATGTCAGTGTTTTAAGCATTATGCATATTCACGCTTCATACTAGTTGTTCTTACGAGATAAACAGTTTTTTGAAAGGGTGGAATTTTATTATTATAGATTTTCTTGTACATAATTATATAATTATAGAGTATTTTTTAAGGTTAGAATTATAAATAGTTATTCTGTCATTAGGCGATTGATGGTATAAGGATATAGCTTTTATCGAAAAGGTATAGACAGATAGATAGTTTTATCCAACTCGTAGCGCCGTATTGGCACTAAATATGTTGACCATTACAGTTGACCATGAAAGTAAAGTGAATATAAACAATCATACAAATAAAATATAGGATATCACTTGGAATCCACAAGTTCGTATTATGTAATGCATATTTTCCTGTGCCCCACAGGTATATCATGACAATGAGTTTTGTGGAGGTTGATGACACGAAGCCGTATCAGTCTCCGGAAAAGTTCATCGAACGTTTCCTCAAATACTGAAAAGCAGAACCTTGCCTCAAAAAAAAATAAAATACAGCACATTCAGAAGAAGAAAAAAAGTACAGAAACAAATTTAAAAACATTGCAGATTTTTTTTTTTTTTTTTAAGAAAATCTTCCTTTCCTTCTCTTCTTCATACATTGTCAAAAATATATTTCCACTGAAAATGGAACTTGTCACCTAAACAACTTTTTTCTTAATTTTGCTTGAATTTTTCAATAGTCCACATGTTTTCTTTCAGTGTTGCCACTTTTTGGGTTCCCAAAACTTAAGTGGAGGGACATCACAAAAGTTGTCCGGCCGTCCTTCCGTCCGTCTGTAACCACGATAACTCTCGAAGGAAATGGGATATTTTGATGAAACTTGGTGTGAGGATTTTTTGGGTCAAGGCTAAGGTCGAGTTCGTAGATGGGCTCTTTAGCTCTACATTTAGGGGTGGGGAGGGGGTTTCAAATTAAGGGGCAAAAAAATATTTTTTTAAAGCTATTGAGATAGTTGATTTAGGGGTAAGGAGGCATGCTGAATCCGAATATGAAAATTATTTTGTTGCCGGAGTAGTAGTTCACCCGGAGTGAAAACTGGACACAAAACTCTTCGACCAGTTTTCGGCTATAGCGGTCCTACCCATTTATTCTCAAACGACTATAGCTCTGCGCACGTGGCCGACTACCATGCGTTGTTCCAAGGTCGAAGGGGGTCATTGCATACAGAGGCGAAAGAGACATGGGGTGAGTATGTTTATTTCATAGCGGGTTTCGATAGAGAGGAATTGAAATTATTAATTAGTATGCTTGCTGATATTTTACCGCTGGGAGTGAGCCGGTCCCAGGTACTATTGAACCAATTCCAAGTGCACGCGAGGGGTTAGGAATTGGGTGTACCCGTTAAAGGAGTACTCGAGAGGTTATACACTTGGGTGAGCCAAGCGAGGGGGTTGATTCATGGTGAACCAAAGAGGGAACTTCTAGGGTACGCGAGGGGCTACTCACTGAAAGAAGAGTGAACTGGGTAAGTGAGGGTTGCTTACTGTAAAAAGGTGTACTTGGTAAGGGAGGGGTTACTCACCGGGAAAAAGATGTACTGGATAAGTGAGGGGTTACTCGGTGGGTGTACTAAAGTTGCCCGTAAGCAAAAAACTTTAAAACTGCATATAAAATATTATAATTTTACACTTTTGTATTTACATAGTTATATATGTGTATATATAGTTATACATTTTCGTATTTACTGGAAAATAGTCGGTCACAGAATTCTGGCTCGCTTTGTCGGAGAAAAGTGCCATATAGCGATGGTAATGTCTGTCTGTCTGTCGGTTTGTCGGTCTGACCGCATTTTGCTAGTTTGGGCACTTCCACATGACATAGGACGATAAAACTTGGCACGCATATCAGGGACCCAACCGGATTAACTTGGAAATAATCACTTCCCGGATCCGGATATCAATGGGGGAGGTGTAAGATTCGGAATCCTTTAATCAGTAACATTCATAACTTTTGAACGGGTAATCGGGCGTGCACTAAACTTGACAGGTATCAATAATAAGTGTCTTGGATGTTCATTGTAAAGTTGGGATCGGATCCGATAACTGGGAGAGGGACACCCGAAATCACTTGAAACGCTTTTTCTAGTTTTTGTCAAACCCCTGCCCCTTTCTTCACACTAGTATAGCTCTGCTCGTGGATGAGTCATTCTTTTTTCGGAGAGAGCTAGATCAATTGAAGTTCGAAGGGGTTGGTATAATATGCTGTTGAACCTTAGTAAGGGTTGATATACATTAGGTAGTTCTAGAATAATGAAACTTGGCAGGCGTATCATGAACCCGACCAAGCCAACCTGGAAATAGTCAGTTTCCAGATCCGAACATCTGGGGGGGAGTTGAGGGGGGGGGGGTAATGAAAACTTGGAAAACTATCTTATATAATCTAGTTGATACTATAAAGCTATCCGTAACTTTTCAGGATTAAAATACCATAGATGACGCTATTAATTATTACAAAACTACCTTATTGTTTTACATTACCGTATCGTTTGTACCCGTTGCGTTAACAGTTAATCCTAGGTTATAGCGATAGACCATCGATACTTTCTTACCGTCATATTTACAGAAATCGAACACAATGTGCACCAATTTTCAAAAATTTCTAGCCCCTCGTGAACCGATTCTTACTTACAAGTCCCTCTCCCGTGATTGATAACAAATTCACCGGAAACAAATAATGGATAGACCAGCTAGCAAAAGTTGCAAACCCCTCATCGCTGAAGATGATTATATGCATAAGCTTTTTAAACGGGATGTTCTAAAAAAATTAATCATATGGTCAAAAGGTATTCTTCAGCGTTGTAAAAACAACAACAAAAGAATATAGGAAGAAGAGACTAAATTAACTTTGCAGTTAGTTGAACTTTATCCTTTTCAATCGTAGACATCGTGACGGATGAAAACTTGGAACAATATCTTATATAATCTAGTTGGTATTAGAAAGTTATCCGTAGCTTTTCAGGATTAAAATACCATAGATGACACTATTAATTATTATGAAACTACCTCATTGCTTTACATTTTCGTTTGTATCCGTTGTGTAAACAGTTAATTCTAGGTTACATTGATAGACCATCGACACAAAATTTCTTACCGTCAGATTTATAGAAATCGAATACAATGTGCACCCATTTGCAAAAATTCCTAGCCCCTCTTGAACCGATTCCTACTTACAAGTCCCTCTCCCGTGATATACGTTAAGTTAACCGAAAACAAATAATGGGTACACCAGCTACCAAAAGTTGCAAACCCATCATCGCAGAAGATGATTGTAGCATAACAGCCGATTATTACTTACAACTCCCTTGCATATCTTACCATTGGGAACCAAATTGTTCTTACCATCGAATACACCGGAAACAAATAACAGGTACACCAACTAGCAAAAGCTGCAAAACCCTCATTACCGAAGATGATTATGAGCTAACAGTCGACTGTTGCTTAAAAGTCCGCTACATGTCTCATAACTGGTATCGCCTATTTTTGGTTTCAATGTAAATTACTACTGAAGTTGTCAACCCCTTTGAAATTTTCAAACTGGTGTATCTCATGAAGGAATTTTTGTACCAAAAAATGGATGACATATGCTTTGATCAGCTCATCAATGGCTATCGATTGCCGTCAAACAAAAAATTCTACCTGTCTTAGTTCAAAAGTTGACTTTTTTGCCGTAGGCCAACTTTCTAACGTCACGATTTAGAAAGGAGCAAAGGATAAGCTCTAGTTTCTTTAGCAATGAGAGAACTTTTAAAGTTTAAGACGCATATCTGATACCGTTACTCTACCGCAAACCCAAGTGCAAAAAAAAAAAAATTATAAACTCAGCTGAAATCGTCGCAGACATGGACAGAAACAATAGATGGCAGCACTTTCGGACCCGTGGGAAAAAGCCACTTTTTGTCTCTGTAGATTTTTCTATTTATCACTCAAAGAAGATATGTTGGCTGTGGGGCAGGGTAACTGCCGCATATATTTAACACTTATAGATTTTAGTCCATCTTCAATTTAAAACTGGTGCCTGCCTGCTTGCGTGCTAGAACGGAGCTTTCCACTCGAAAGCAGAAACATGGTTTGATGAAACGAAAGGTTCGCTACACAACTTCAGATAGTCCTCTCTGACATAGGCTATACAACTCCACTTCACTTCGCAAACCATAGGCTCTGTCTCGAGGACAAACAAAAACCATTCTTTATTCGCCCCAGGCAAGAGCTCTGCGGAGCTTTCCAAAATGTAATGTCATTTTCATCAATCCGGCCTAAGGTCCAAACTTTCAGTAAAAACTGCACAGGTTAGACCCTTCCCAGTTACCAGGAATAAAATGAAATCGGTGGCATAAGAAAAAAAAAAAAAAAAAAAAAAAAACGAGGACAAAACCAAAGTGTTGCGAGACGTTGCCTGGGCAACGTGAAGTGTTGCGGCAACCTTTGTCCGGCTTCACCGACTAAAGTGTTGCGAGAGCAACACTTTGGTTTTGTTCCTTCGCTGTCGGTTCAGTGCTGAGTTGTCAACTTATCGATGCTTTTCAAACGGTATGTTCTAAAAGAATCATCACATGATCAAAAGCTCTTGTTCAGCGTTGTAAAAACAACAACAAGAGAATATCGGAAGAAGGGACTAAATTGACTTTGCTGTCAGTTGAACTTTATCCTTTTTAATCGCAGACATCGTGACGGGTGAAAACTTAAAATAATATTTTGTACAATCTAGTTGGTAATATGAAGCTATCCGTAACTTTTAAGGATTAAAATACCATAGATGACACTCTTAATTATTACGAAACTACCTCATTGTTCTACATTATCGTTTGTATCCGTTGCGTAAACAGTTAATCCTAGGTTACAGATATAGACCATCGATACAATCTTTCTTCGTCAGAATTATAGAAATCGAATACATGTGCACCAATTTGCAAAAGTTCTAGCTAAAAGTTTAGCTATCTTATGGTGAAGCGCTTGCTAAACTCGATCTCCCCACGTTGGCCCAAAGATACGAGCAGATTATCCTGAGGTTTGGGAAGTTTCTTCTCTCCAAACCCCAGCATCGAGACATCTTACCACCCACTGCACCGCCCAACAACCGTACGCGTCACCAAAATAAACTGGTTTCAGTAGCTTCGCGAACGAACCGCCACGCAAATTCGTGTGTACCTTTTTTTACGGATTTGTTAAACAAAGCCGAGTGATATTTTCTTCTTTTTTTTTTCGTGTTAGTTTGTTATTTAGTATAGTGAAGCAATGCAAATTAGCTGTCAGCTACGATGTTGTTTTAAATAAACCTATCTCTCTCTCTCTCTCTAGTTCAAAAGTTGACTTTTTTGCCGTAGGCCAACTTTCTAACGTCACGACTTGGAAAGGAGCAAAGGATAAGCTCTCGTTTCTTTAGCAATGAGATAACTTTTAAAGTTTAAGAGGCACATCTGATACCCGTTACTCTACCGCAAACCCAAGTGCAAAAAAAAAATTATAAACTCAGCTGAAATCGTCGCAGACATGGACAGAAACAATAGATGGCAGCACTTTCGGACCCGTGGGAAAAAAAACACTTTTCTGTCTCTGTAGATTTTTCTATTTATCACTCAAAGAAGATATGTTGGCTGTGGGGCCGGGTAACTGCCGCATATATGTAACACTTATAGATTATAGTCCATCTTCAATTTGAAACTGGTGCCTGCCTGCTTGCGTGCTAGAACGGAGCTTTCCACTCGAAAGCAGAAACATGGTCTGATGAAACTAAAAGTTCGCTACACAACTTCAGATAGTCATCTCTGATATAGGCTATAAAACTCCACTTCACTTCGCAAACCGTAGGCTCTGGCTCGAGGACAAGCAAAAACCATCCTTATTGGCCCCAGGCAAGAGTTCTACGGAGCTTTCCAAAATGTAATGTCATATTCATCAATCCGGCCTAAGGTCCACACTTTCCGTAAAAACCGCACAGTCTAGACCCTTCCCAGTTACCAGGAATAAAATGAAATCGGCGGCATAGGAAAAAAAAAAAAAAAAAAAAACGAGGACAAAACCAAAGTGTTGCTCTCGCAACACAATACCTGAATAAATGACATATCTTTGATTTTCCATTTGAAGTCCGAATTGGACTCGACAGCTATGGAGAAGTTGGGGGGGGGGCGGAAATTCCGAAAAACGGTTAGAATGGTCGGATCGGAGTGAAACTTGCTGGGAATAACAAGCATCTGCTCCAGATAAATCGTCTACACATTTGGGCTGGATCTTGACACTTTGGGGGAGGGGGGTGTAGGGGTGTTTCTCGGAATTCTGGTGATGGCGGTTCTGGGGATTTTCACGACGAAACTTGGGAGGCGTATCAGGGACCCTACCAAACTGACTTGTAAATAGAAATTGACTCGATCCGATAGTCGTGGGGGAGTAGAGGAAGGGGGAACCCGGAATATTGAGTCGTGCGTAACTTTGGAACGGGTGATCAGATTTGAGCGAAATTTCGTAATTGAACTAAGGACATGTCTCTGGTGATCTGTTTTATGTCCGGACCGGATCCGACAACAACTGGGGGAGGGGAGGGGGGAATACGCTTAGACTGGAGAGACTGAAAAGAACTTTGTGGGAAGAAATAACAGATGCTCCGGATAAATCATTTACAGAAGCGGATTGGCTCAGGCGACTGTGGGAGGAGGGGGGGGGGGGTCGCATTCCGGTGATCGCGAGCAAAGGTTCTTCCATGTGTGCTAGGACGATGAAACTTCGAGGAATATTAGAAGTTCGACATTATTGGCTTAGAGATAGCCACTTTCCAAATTCGACCATTCCTTAAAGTACCAATCGTGACCGCAAAGTAAGAAAAATACTTTTAAGCAAAATATGCATTTTCATGATTCCTATGAGCCCATTACCATTTTTGCTTCAAGGGTTTTCCTTACAATTGAGGTTCTAGCTCCCTTAAAGTGCGCATCTTCACCGCAAGGTCGAAAAGTACTTTTTATCAAACAATACCTTCTAGCCGCTAGCAGGCGAAACCCTAGACGAAGCGGAGGTCCATCTCCTCGAAACGGGAAATTACGCAGCAACAATTCAAAGAAGAAAAGTACTTGATATAAATTTCGAATCCATATTGAAGACCATTGAACCGCTCAACGTAGAAGGGGAGATCTAGAAATGCTTTTTACAGTACTTTTTACTAACTAATGTATAATAAAATAATATTCGACTCTGTACAAAACTCTCGAACAAAAAACTCCCGCCAACATTTTGCCTATTCTTGCAAGTGCCATATGAGCTTTCAGCTCTTGTGTTTTAAGTCAAAGTTGTATTTGAAGTTGATTAGATGCTCTTTCTAGGGATAAGGAGATACGCTGGATTCGTTTCTGAATTTTTGTTTTGCTGGACTAGTAGTTTGCTCGGAATTCGGGCGAAACCAGAAACTTGGCAGAAGTAAAGCAGGAAATTAGCCTGGCGAAGAAAAGACACAATTGTCTGAATCAAATATTAGACTTTGGGGATCCCATCGACACCTTTGGTCTTGCTATCACAGGACAAGTCCCTCGTGTAAAATTCCATCTACTATCTAAGCCCCGTGAGATGGGTATGTGAAATGCTTAGATAGATTTGTTTTCGGCTTGATCACTGTTCCTTTGGCCTGCTTCTTTCTAACAATTGTAGTGGTTTGCAAACCAGATTCAAAAGCCCCTCCGTACCTCAGTGGCAGGGCAGTGGCCTTTAAAGCCGAAGGTTCTAGGTTCAGATCCCGGCTGTCTAAGACCCATGACCGTTTTCGCGCTTCATGCAGGTGACAAAGTCTTAGATTCCCCTTCCCTCCAACCACACACGGATGGTCGGATCCGGGAAATAAGGTTTCATTCAGGATCAGCCGGGTCCTTTATAGTCCTAACTTATATCAAAATGCCGAGACTAGCAAAATTCGACATAGGGATAGACGAACCGTCGGAGCGACATCATGGTCGCTACATGGCGCTTGATTCGAAGGCTCCAAGTGCCATACAATCCTTGAGTATATATGCTACCTGCTGTGGTACTATAAGAAAATTTTGCATCAATGATTCCGACCAGAAATGACCATTTCAGGTTTTTTCCATGAAAGTAAAATTTCACTCCCAATTCACTCTCTGTTTCAGCCAAAAGTCACTCTCTAATTTTTCTGATGTGGCAACCCTGCTCGTAGCGAAAGCAGGGTCGTGTTTGTATCAAATGTACGAGGTGGTTTTGACACAAATCTGAGGTGAAAAACGAGAGCGAAAACGGCCTAGTTTGTGTTTCGAATGTACGAGGCTGTTTCATTTGAGTTGGAAAAGAGAGCGAATAGTCAGTGAAAACGACCTAGTTTGTGTTTCAAATGTACGAGGCCGTTTTAACCTAGATTCGAGGTGTAAATTTTCCGTACGGGGTAGGCTATTCTGTGACGTTCTCATCTACTTTCTTCTTCCGCCTACACGTAACAAGTGCCATATGAGCTCGTAGCTCTTGTTTCAGATTGAGGTGGTTTAAAACGAGATATTACGCATTTCCTCCAATTAGCATAAATTCTGCCGAAAGTGGTAAGCAACCATGAAAAAAAAAAAAAAAAAAAAAAAAAAATTGTGTTGCGAGAGCAACACTTTGGTTTTGTCCTCGTTTTTTTTTTTGTTTTTTACCTATGCCGCCGATTTCATTTAATTCCTGGTAATTGGTAAGGGTCTAACCTGTGCGGTTTTTACAGAAAGTGTGGACCTTAGGCCGGATTGATGAATATGACATTACATTTTGGAAAGCTCCGCAGAACTCTTGCCTGGGGCCAATAAGGATGGTGTTTGCTTGTCCTCAAGCCAGAGCCTACGGTGTGCGAAGTGAAGTGGAGTTATACAGCCCATGTCAGAGAGGACTATCTGAAGTTGTGTAGCGAACCTTTCGTTTCATCAAACCATGTTTCTGCTTTCGAGTGGAAAGCTCCGTTCTAGCACGCAAGCAGGCAGGCACCAGTCTCAAATTGAAGACGGACTAAAATCTATAAGTGTGAAATACATGCGGCAGTTACCCGACCCCACAGCCAACACATTTGCTTTGAGTGATACATAGAAAAATCTACAGAAACAAAAAAGTGTTTTTTTCCCACGGGTCCGAAAGTGCTGCCATCTATTGTTTCTATCCATGTTTGTTCGAGATTTACACTGAGTTTATCATTCTTTTTTTTTGCACTTGGGTTTGAGATAGAGAAATGGTATCAAATGTGAATCTTAAGCTTTAAAAGTTCTCTGATTGCTAAAGAAACTAGAGCTTATCCTTAGCTCCTTTCTAAGTGGTGATGTTAGAAAATTGGCCTACGCCAAGAAAATCAGCTTTTGAACTAAGACAGGTAGAATTTTTTGTCGTCGGCAATCGATAGCCGTTGATGAGCTGATCAAAGTATATGTTATCCATTTTTTGGTACAAAAATTCCTTCATGAGGTACACCAGTTTGACAAATTTCAAGGGGTTGACAACTTCAGTAGTTAGGTACACACTGAAACCAAGAATAGGCGATACCAGTTGTGAGGCATGTAGGGGACTTCTAAGCAACAGTCGACAGTTAGCTCATAATTACCTTTGGCAATGAGGGGTTTGCAGCTTTTGCTAGTTGGTGTCCCTGTTATTTGTTTCTGGTGTTCGATGGTAATAACAACTTGGTTCCCAATGGTAAGATATACAAGGAACTTATGCTAAAATCATCTTCAGGGATGAGGGGTTTGCAACTTTTGCTAGATGGTGCGCCCATTATTTTTATCTGTGAACTTGATGTCTATCACGGGAGAGGGACTTGTAAGCAAGAATTGGTTCACGAGGGGCTAGAACTTTTTTTAAATTGGTGCACACTGTATTCGATTTCTATAAATCTGACGGTAAGAAAGTTTGTATCGATGATCTATCGCTGTAACCTAGGATTAACTGTTTACGTAACGGGTACAAACGATAATGTAAAACAATGAGATAGTTTCGTAATAATTAATAGTGTCATCTATGGTATTTTAATCCTGAAAAGTTACGGATCGGTTTATAATACCAACTAGATTATATAAGACGTTGTTCCAAGTTTTCACCCGTCACGATGTCTGCGATTGAAAAGGATAAAGATCAACTGACTGCAAAGTCAATTGTCCCTTCTTTCGATATTCTTTTGTTGTTGTTTTAACAACGCTGAACAATAGCTTTTGATCATGTGGTGATTCATTTTAGAACATACCGTTTAAAAAGCTCCGATAAGTTGACAACTTCAGCATTTAACCGACAGCGAGGAAACAAAACCAAAGTGTTGCTCTCGCAACCAGGGGCGTCGCAAGGGGGGGGGGGTGCGGGGGGTGCAGCACCCCCCCACCTTTTTGAGATTCGGTAAAATTTTGGTCCGGAGGCCCAAAACTTTACTAAAATTGTTCGGGATTTTTTCGATAGCCGAACTGTTCGATATATTTATGGGGATTCGGCAGTTATATAGAACAATAAATAGGCAATCTGTACAAATCTCTTCGGTATAATGATCGGGATTCGGTATATTTGCAAGTATTCGGTAGTTATCACGAATTTGGTGAGAGAACTTACTGAAATCATTTGGTAATTTTTCGATGCCGGAACTATTCGGTATATTTATGGAGATTCCGTAGTTACACAGAACCCCGAATAAGCTATTGTTTCAAAATTATTCGGTATCATGACTAGGATTCGGTACTTTGTTCAGTATAATTTCCAGGATTAGGAAGTTAACCACGAATACTGAATTTGTTCCAGTTTCGACGAAAGTATACCGAAGATGAATATTGTTCGGTAGTCTTTCGATACCAAAACAATTCGGTATAATAACCGGGATACGCTAGTTATACAGAATCCCGAACATGCTATCGGCCTAAGCTTATTCGGTATAATAAGTGGAATTCGGTAATTTACTCGTTATAATTGCTAGGATTCGGAAGTTACCACAAACCTCGAAACTCAGAAGACATCGAGTGAAGCACTGGTCGCAGACAAAGGGATGATCTATGATATCATCGATAATCCTTACTTTTATTTTGGATTCCAAAAAGAATATCTATTCATAAATATTTCGAAAATCCGCCTGCAGCACTTTTCGTAATATTCTCTATTTTGTGTAACGTCGCGTCATTTGACGTCATTTCAAGCCACTTTTAGGATTGAGATTTCGAAACATTAAAAGCTAGAATTTGGATGGAAATTAAGATTAAAATTAAAAGCAAAAAAAAATTTCGCCTGCGGCGCTCACTTTATGTGATCATGGGTAGTATATTGACTAGACTACAGTTACTGCTGCTGCCGGAACGTCGCTTCATCCGGTTTCGGGAACTTCTTGGAGTCTCGGTGTTTAATCAACGGTACATGATAGAATTTGAAAGAGAAGTAGTTAGTTTTAGCCTACAGCAAAAAAATTTATTTCGAAAATTTTTGCCTGCGGCGCTCGATTTAATTTTCTATTAGTAGAAGCTGTTACTGCAATCACGCCCGGCAGTATATTCTCCATGTAGCCTTTGCCATAACGCTGCCTAATAGTTGGCTTATCGTCTTTCATGCTGCCCTTTATTGTTACTCTTCCTACGTAATCTTCTCTGTTCCATAATTTAAAGCTCAAATTCTTAGTTCTAGGATTCGGTAAAATTTTTGCTCTGCACCCCCCCCCCCCCCCCCACCGAAAATGCACTTGCGACGCCCCTGCTCGCAACACTTTAGTCGGCGAAGCCGGACAAAGGTTGCCGCAACACTTCACGTTGCCCAGGCAACGTAGGTCTAGTTGATTCTGAATTTGGAAGTGAATAATAGTTACTGAAAACTATTTGAAGTCAAAATCGACACAGCAAGATCTGTAGTAATTTTCGATCAACTCCCAGTTGACTGGTACACGGAAGCTTGGGATGTTTAAGTACTTTGGGAATGCTTCAAACGTTGAGATCTATGGTTATAACAGAATGTCGATAGAAGATATATCATTAAAGACAGTAGTGTTAATTTGAGTTTCCAGTGTTAGAATTCAGAAATGTTGATGTTTTGTAAGGAGGATGAAAATGTCGTCTCTCAAGATAACAAGTGTACACGGTTCGTGAAAAAGCTCAGTAACACGTAAAATTTAATTTTCCATAAAATGTTAACCTCTCCTAAGTTTTCGGCGATAATGAACTATGTTCTGTGATCCGGCTTGATTCAGTATTTGCAGAATGTGTATATTAGATTGAGACCCTTCTTGTACAAAATTTCTTCTTGTTTTGTGTTAGTAGCCTACTTGTATAATCATACCGCAAACATCATTCTCTTAAATATCAAATAAACTCGAATGGAGTCAGTGCTCCAGGAGGTATAATCGTTGGATTAAACGAACCTACCTGAGGTGAAGTTTGATCCTGGTTATGCCGACTAATAGGAGCACTGGCGTAATGAGGGTTTATTTGCTCTCCCTTCCCTCCCTTTTGTGTCTGGTGTTAGCTGTATGATTCCCTCTAAATCCTGACACCCTACCCGCCGAAGGGTTGCCACGTCTATCTCAAATGGACCCTCATTACGCTAGTGCTCCTATTAGTCGGCATAACCAGGATCAAACTTCACTTAAGGTAGGTTCGTTTAATCGCACGATTATTCGCTACTACCCTTGCAAGTGCCATATCGGCTTTCAGCTCTTGATTTCTTAATGTGTAATTTGATCTAAATGGCCTATATTGTAATACAGCTCAGAAAATTTTACAGAGCAATATCGACGATAGCAGATAACGCTCTTTATATTTTTAGAGAGTGTGCTTCACGTGATAACCGCCAAGAATTTGTCGGCATATAACAAAATTGTATCTGTTTGCTGGAAACAGAAAATTCCGCGGAGGTTCCGGGAAGTAAGCCAAAGACTGCAAGTGCCTTTGGCCAAATGTTGGAGCCGAGAGGGCTACTCGGTAGCATGCAGCAGAGCAAACTGACACAAGGGAGTAGGGAAATGACGTATGTTTTCCATGCTTCCCAATCGGGCTGTGTTCGTAGCGCCGCCCACTACACTTGCGGCATTTATAGCGAGACAAACTCACGGATTTAGAAATTTCTAGTAAAGCTAAGTGCGGTCTGCGGACATCTGGGAAACAGGGAACACGGAGAAACAGGCAGGGGCGTCGCAAGTGTATTTTCGGTGAGGGGGTGCAGAGCAAAGATTTTACCGAATCTTTCAAAAATTTTACCGAATCCTAGAACTAAGAATTTGAGCTTTAAATTATGGAACAGAGACGATTACGGAGGAAGAGTAACAATAAAGGGCAGCATGAAAGACGATAAGCCAACTATTAGGCAGCGTTCTGGCGAAGGCCACATGGAGAATATACTGCCGGGCGTGATTGCAGTAACAGCTTCTACCTCTTATAGCCAATAGAAAATTAAATCGAGCGCCGCAGGCGAAAATTTTCGAAATCAATTTTTTGCTGTAGGCTAAAACTAACTACTTCTCTTTCAAATTCTATCATTTACCGTTGATTAAACACCGAGACTCTAAGAAGTTCCCGAAACCGGATGGAGCGACGTTCCGGCAGCAGCAGTAACTGTAGTCTAGTCAATATACTAACCATAATCACATAAAATGAGCGCCGCCGGCGAAAAATTTTTTTGCTTTTAATTTTAATCTTAATTTCCATCCAAATTCTAGCTTTTAATGTTTCGAAATCTCAATCCTAAAACTGGCTTGAACCCCCCCCCCCCCCGTCTAATGACGCGACGTTACACAAAATAGAGAATATTACGAAAAGTGCTGCAGGCGGATTTTCGAAATATTTATGAACAGATATTCTTTTTGGAATCCAAAATAAAAGTAAGGACTATCGATTATATCATAGATCATCCCTTTTGTCTGCAACTAGTGCTTCACTCGACGTCTTCTGAGTTTCGAGGTTCGTGGTAACTTCCGATTCCTGGCAATTATAACGAATAAATTACCGAATTCCACTTATTATACCGAATAAGTTTAGGCCGATAGCATGTTCGGGATTCTGTATAACTAGCGTATCCCGGTTATTATACCGAATTGTTTTGGTATCGAAAGACTAACGAATAATATTCATATTCGGTATGCTTTCGTCGAAACTGGAACAAATTCAGTATTCGTGGTTAACTTCCTAATCCTGGAAATTATACTGAATAAACTACCGAATCCTAATCATGATACCGAATAATTTTGAACCAATAGCTTATTCGGGGTTCTGTGTAACTACGGAATCTCCATAAATATACCGAATAGTTCCGGCATCGAAAAATTACCAAATGATTTCAGTAAGTTCTCTCACTAAATTCGTGATAACTACCGAATACTGGCAAATATACCGAATCCCGATCATTATACCGAAGAGATTTGTACAGATTGCCTATTTATTATTCTATATAACTACCAAATCCCCGTAAATATATCGAACAGTTCTGCTATCGAAAAAATACCGAACAATCTCACAAAGGTGGGGGGGTGCTGCACCCCCCGCACCCCCCCCCCCCCGTTGCGACGCCCCTGGAAACAGGGAAGGTTGTATCTCTGTTCTGGCTGTCTTCAGAATATGAAGTTATTTGAGCCAGCGCTGGTGCTCGACTGATTGAGTTTCCATAGTGACGTTCACTATCGATAGTGATGCTGGTGTCGCTGCTATTCGAGTGTGTGTCACTTCTTCCAAGGATATTTGGAAACTTACCGAGAACTTACTATGGAAAATTACTCAGAATTTACTTTTGGTGCCACAACTGTTGGCGTCAGCTTTAGTGACACGATACATATTACGCGAGACGTATATCTTCACACTCCATGTTTAAAGGCTTAATGCCAGGCTTCACCTTCCAGATTCCCAGACGTCCAGGGATTCCGCACAGTCAAGGCAACCCTAACAGATTTTCATGATAATGATGACAGATTTTGCTATTCTTCAACATTTCGCAGAGGTCCCCTTTTACATTTAAAATATCTCTTGCATTCCAGTCACGACTGTCAATCACTTTCCCTTTTCTTCCCTCATTTTCATATTTGTTGTGTCTCTCGAACGGGTTGCCTCTGTGGGATCTCCAGACATCCGGAATCTAGGGTGTCCAACAACCCAGACTCCCAGACGTTTGTGGCCTGGCTTCACCTTCCAGATCCACGAAAATGGCTGTCTGGAATCCGGAAGAAAATCTGAAAGGTGAAGCCTAGCATTTACGCAAGTGTTTGCACAATTGTAAGACAGTGGTTTACGGATATCAGAGAGCTGAAAATGTACTAGATCTGTTCCAACTGTTGAACTGCATCACATATTGGTTGCAATCAGTGCTTCCACTCGACCCTCTCTAAAAACAAGACCAAAGGTTTCGATGGACCAGACAACTGGGTCTTGTCTTAGTAAGTAAGTAAGTAAGTAATTTATTTATAACCCGCCGTTTTCAGAAAGCGGAGTAAATGAAGAAAATCGCCAGACTTCTTGAACATTTTTACTATTAACAAGAGCTACGAGCTCATATGGCACTTGTTACGAGTAGGCACGGCTCGGTTATGTCAATGATATATCTAGTGTTTGCTAGGTGTCTTCCCACCAAGTTTCATCTCGATCCCTCCACTCATAGCGTTTTCCAATATTTCCGGTTCTCCCCTCCAGCTCCCCCCCCCAAAGGTCACCGGATCCGGTCCGGATTTTAAGTGGGTCGTTTGAGGCATGAGGTCTTTCCAAATATCAAGTTTCATCGAGATCCGGTCACCCGTTCAAAAGTTATAAATACCTCAAGATTCCGGATTCCCCCTCCCTCCACTCCCCCGACAGTACCCGAATCGGCTCGGTCATGTTAATGATGTATCTAGTGTTTGCTAGGTGTCTTCCCACCAAGTTTAATCTCGATCCCTCCACTCATAGCGTTTCCCAAGATTTCCGGTTGCCCCATCCAGCTCCCCCAAAAGTCACCGGATCCGGTCCGGATTTTAAGTGGGTCGTCTGAGGCATGAGGTCTTTCCAAATATCAAGTTCCATCGAGATCCGATCACCCATTCAAAAGTTATAAATACCTTAAGATTCCGGATTCCCCCTCCCTCCACTCCCCCCGCAGTGCCCGAATTGGCTCGGTGATGTCAATGATGTATCTAGTGTTTGCTAGGTGTCTTCACACCAAGTTTCATCTCGATCCCTCCACTCATAGCGTTTCCCAAGATTTCCGGTTGCCCCCTGCAGCTCCCCCCAAAAGTCACCGAATCCGGTCTAGATTTAAAGTCGGTCGTCTGAGGTATGAGGTCTTTCCAAATATCAAGTTCCATCGAGATCCGATCACCCGTTCAAAAGTTATAAATACCTCAAGATTCCGGATTCCCCCTCCCTCCACTCCCCCCACAGTACCCGAATCGGCTCGGTTATGTCAATGATGTATCTAGTGTTTGCTAGGTGTCTTCCCACCAAGTTTCATCTCGATCCCTCAACTCATAGCGTTTCACAAGATTTCCGGTTGCCCCCTCCAGCTCCCCCCAAAAGTCACCGGATCCGGTCCGGATTTTAAGTAGGTCGTCTGAGGCATGAGGTCTTTCCAAATATCAAGTTCCATCGAGATCCAATCACCCGTTCAAAAGTTATAAATACCTCAAGATTCCGGATTCCCCCTCCCTCCACTCCCCCCCCCCACAGTGCCCGAATTGGCTCGGTTATGTCAATGATGTATCTAGTGTTTGCTAGGTGTCTTCCCACCAAGTTTCATCTCGATCCCTCCACTCATAGCGTTTCCCAAGATTTCCGGTTGCCCCCTCCAGCTCCCCCCAAAAGTCACCGGATCCGGTTCGGATTTTAAGTGGGTCGTCTGAGGCATGAGGTCGTTCCAAATACCAAGTTTCATCGAGATCCGATCACCCGTTCAAAAGTTAAAAATACCTCAAGATTCCGGATTCCCCCTCCCTCCACTCCCCCCACGGTGCTCGGATCGGGGAAGTGACTATTTCCAACTTAATCATTTGGGGTCCCTGATATGCCTGCCAAGTTTTATCGTCCTAGCTTATGTGGAAGTGCCCGAACTAGCAAAACCTGGACAGACCGACAGACCGAGGGACGGACAGAAATTGCGATCGCTATATGGCACTTGGCCGAAGGGCAAGTGCCATAAAAATCAGAAACAGATCAAGGCAAAATAGCTAATCAACTGAGAAACCCAAGTTCAGATATGAATTCAGCATGTGTGTTTACCCCTATAAGTCGTATTTGTTTTGACGAAAACTTCCTGCCACTTCTGCCAATTTCCTGGTTTCGGGCCGAACTTCGGAACTACTTGTCCGGCGAGAAAAGAAAGCTGAAAAACGAACTCAGGGTATCTTCTTTCCCCAATTCTGAACGTCTAATCAAATTCAAATAAAAATTTAACTTACAATCAATTTTCCGACTCCAGCCGGATTCCGGTCGAACTATTTGTCCGGGTACAAAATTGACACACACGGATTCAGCATCTCTTATTACCCCTAAATCGGATATCTAATCAACTACAAATAAAACTTGAACTTTTAACATTTTTCCGGTTTTGGCCGGATTCCGGGCGAACTACATGTCCGGCTAGAAAATTATTTTCACATAAGTGTTCAGCACGTCTTCTTGCCCTAGATCGAACATCTAATCAACTCAAAAAAAACTTTTAATTTTAACAAACTTTCCGCTTTGGGCCGGATTCCGGGCGAACTACTTGCCCGTCAAGAAAATGTTTTTTACCATCGTGTTCAGCATGTCTTCTTACCCCATAATCGACTATCACATTAGCTTTTTCAAAATATTTTGTTTGCCCCTTAATTTTAACCCCTCCCCCACCCCTAAATGTAAGACTACAAAGCCCATCTACGAACTTGACTTGTCCGACAACCCAACAGATCCTCACACCAAGTTTCATCAAAATACTCATTCCCTTCGAGAGTTATCGTGCTTACAGACGGACGGACAACTATTGCGATGTCATAGGTATCCCTCCACTTAAGTTTTGAGATCCCAAAAAGTAGCAGCCTCTCTAAAATAAAGTAGATAAAAGTAAATTTCGATAGTAAAAAAAAAAGTAATTTATGTCAAAAGGCGTGCTAAATGCAGGAATAATATAATCGCCAGGCCCGTTATTCCACAGGTCAATGCTTTATGAGCTCATTTATTTTCAACCTTTTCCTTCAGGAATAACTTAAATAAGTAAACCATACTATGTTGAAACTGTGTGCAGCAGGCAAATATTCTTTAAATCATTCGGTTTTCTCCAAAAATTACAGATATTTTTTTTGTGCTAAAACTGTGTGCCGCAGGCAAAAATTCTGAAAAAAATCCTGTTTTCTCTTAAAATACTAAGATTTCTGTGCAAATAGTACACAACATGCACAAACTTCGAAAATCTGACTGTTTTGAATGAGCCTACGGATATTTGGCACAAAACAAGATTGTGTTCAAAACGTGCACTGCAGGCAAAAATTTATCCTGTTTTCTGCTAAAATACGGAGATTTTGGTGAAAATACAGCTGTATGCTGACTGTGTACAACAGGGAAAATCAGCCTTTTTTTTGCTTAGAAAATGTGTTATTCTATTAAACTGTGCGCCGCAGGCAAAACAAATCGAAAACCGCAGTGTGTCGCAGATAAAATTATTGGATATAAACATAAACTTCTGTTCTGCCAAAATGGTAATCCCATATTGGTAGTCAAACCAAAAGACAAAAGAGTAGAAATAAAGTATCAATAGGCCAAAAAACAGTAGAATAAAGTAGTAAAGTAGATTAGAGAATTAAAAAGTAGAACGGTCCAAAATAAAGTATCCTACTTTGAAATACAGTAGAAGTGGAAGCACTGGTACTTCCAATACTGCGCACACAGTTGCTATATGCGTGACTTGTCAACAAAACCGGTTTCAGTTTTCTCCTCGTTTTAAACGAGCGGCCTATGCTCGTATCAAACGAAAACAATGTATTGGCATCGCAAGATTTGAATGTGAAGCCTCCCGCGTTTTTGTGGCATAGAAACAGCTACTCCGGGAGAATTAAATCGGTCCCCACGTGTGTAAAGACTGCATAACACCTTAGCCCTCAGACACATGAGTGTAAAAGTGTAAAGAAGTGACTATGCATGAAACGTGTGCCTGATGCGAGTAGCTATAGCTAAGTGAATCTTTGTTTAGATAATTCTAATGACTTTCGTACGGACGCTTAGTTTTTGTTGATTTTACTCGAGATAAGAAATTGACAGTCCTTCAGTGATTGGATGGAAAAAAACCTAGAAGTCGCGTATATCTCTGTTAGAGGATTAAGAAAATATCATGACAACTGTGAAAGAATTAATCAAAAGTGTGAGAATGGCGCGACTTACAATCACCCTCGCGGTGACATGTTTGGCGTTCCTTCTAGAGTTAGTGGTAGCTCAGGTTACCCACTCGCTAGCCTTGTTAGTCGTTGCCTACCATATGCTGTATAATTTTGTTGCACTGGCTGGATGTGTCACTACTGTCAAGGTAACATTTATATGTTTTAGTACTTTCTGATTAGCAAAATGTTATTAGCTAAGTTGACATCGTTTGGCAGGTATCATCCCTGAGCGCATCCCAATCTAAGGCGAGGAGGTCAGCCCCAAAGACAGTAAAAGTGGGAAAGACCGGAAACTCCCGTAAGCCCCATGAGTCACAACAATCAGCGCCGTTTAGCGGGTGTTCTTTCGTTAAAAAATTAAAAAGGAAACAAACCTGTAATATTACAGGTTTGTTTCCTTCCCCGAAGTTGAACCAGAAGATTGACAGCCTGACGAGGACCCTTGCCAAGAAGGGCCGAAATATCGCTGATGAAAAATCATAGCTGACGTATCCGTTGCAAACATTGTGTGAATAAATGTTTCAAAGTCAGCTTGGGCTCAAAGAATATCTAAGGATTTGAGTTGTTGGGTTTGACTTGCCAATGAGAGGTTTTCTCGTTCTTACTGAGGATCACTGGCATGCTTTGGACTTAGTCAGATAGAGTATTGTCGTAGCATGAAAAGTAACTCCATGAATAGCAAAAAATAAGTTGTTGCCGCAATTATTTACTTACTTAATACATATTCATTGCTTCGCCATCACTACTCAAAATGCATATAAACTTAGCTAGAACTGTTACCAAGAAAGGAACAAAAACAAACTGGTCATTAGACTAAATAAAAAAGAATAACTTTTCTCGAACAAGTATATACCCTAATGTCTATCTTCCTATGTCTCAGAGCTACATATGATATGATATGATATTTATTGCAAAAAGCCAACTGGCCATAGCAACTACCACAAAAAATCACTTACAATAAAACAAACAAAACAACAAAAACAAAAAATGACAATCCTAGATATAGCTTAATAACACTTACATTTGATCCTCCCGATGCTTCGCTGCCAACCGGACGAACACTGCCAAATTTCTCATTACTGCGAAACACTTGTATCCAATCAGATCTACTAACCCTTCCTCCCCTAAAGCACTCCTCCCAAACATTTCTTCCCTTAATCCCCCCAACTCACCACATTCACACATAAAATGGAACAGACTCTCATCAATTTCACCACACATAGGGCAAAAGTATGGACCATCACGTACCCTGTTTTTCCCCATGTATTTTCTTTTTTCCCCAAGTGGTAGTGCGTTCCCCCTTAAACAAACTAGTGCCTCTAAACTTTTCGCATCCAAACCCGCCCTAAAATATAGTTCCTCCGAATGACAATAAATTTTGCGGAGGTTGATACGGTAGCGTATCAGCCTCGAAAGAGGATAATACGGAGCCGTATCAACCTCCTCAGAAGTTCATCGAGCACTTTTCCTCAACTACTGAAAATCGCCATCACTGCTAAAAATGCATATAAACTTAGGTAGAACTGTTACAAAGGAAGGAAGAAAAACAAACAGATCATTAGACTAAATAATAAAGGTTCATAGCTTCCGACATCGAGGCTGATATTTTTGAATGGCCGTCGAGGTTGTTATTCCGATATCAACCGAGATGGAGGTGTTTTAACTCTTACAACTTTTTCGAACAGAACCACTAACAACTAACCATGCACAAAAGCTCTGGAGGTTGGTGTGACTTCATGTCATCCTCTCTGGAGGCTGATATGACTTCATATCATCCTCTCCGGAGGCTGATATGACTTCATAGCATCCTCTCTGGAGACTGATATGACTTCATATCATCCTCTCTGGAGGCTGATATGACTTCATATAATCATCCTCACTGGAGCCCGATATGACTTCATATCATCCTCTCACCTCTACCGCTAACTTTATTTGCGAAGATTATCGTAAGATAACTGACCCGTGAGTCATAGGATGATGGTACGTTTCATACCTGTTCGAGAAAAGTTATAAAAGAATAATTTTTCTCGAGCAGGTATGTAGCCTAATGTATATCTTCCTATGTCTTAGAGGCGCATATTATGACAATAAAGTTTGCGAAGTTTGATACGTGTTTCCCACAAGTTCGTTTTTACAACTTGAGCGGCTTAGAGCCTGAAGGACCCTTGCCAACAAGGGCCGAAAAATAGCTGTAATAAAATTCGGCTGACGTATCCGTTTTGCACTACCCGTATGGGAATAATTCAAGTCATTATATTAGGGGACATTTTTCAAGTCGTTAACAATTGAAACCAATTGTAAACGATCGTAAATAGTTGTTTTTTTACGATTGGAAACAGTTGTCTGCGGTTAGAAACAGTTGTTTCCAATCGTTTGTACAGTAGATCGTTTTGTATAGTAGAGGAAAATAAGCTAAAGTAAGTTGGAAGTAAAGTTGTTTCAGTGGGCAAGTTGCATTTTCAGTGGGAATGTGATTGTAACAAGGCATGACCCAGGCTGGTTGAATAGGAAAACAACATTTCCCTTCTGTTTTTCAACTTTTTTTTCTATAATGTTTTTCAGCATTTTTTTTTCTGTATTATTTCTTAGGTTCTACTTTTCAGTAGTTGAGGAAAAGTGCTCGATCAATTTCTCCTGAGGTTGTACTGCTGGAGTACTGCTCCGTATCACCATCTCTGGAGGCTGATACGCTATTGTATCATAAATATTCTTTCAGCCCAAGCTGACTGCGAATCATATTTGATACCAGTATGGAAACAATTCAAGTCATTGTATTGTGGGACATTTTTTCAGTCGTGAACAACTGAAAACAATTAGAAACGGTCGTAAACAATTGTTTTTTTACTATTGGAAACAGTTGTTTACAGCCCATTAACAAAAGTCCAGTGTTGCCACTTCTTCTGATGGAACCTGGGACTTTTGGCCGAAAAAAAACAATGACATTTTTGCACCGACGAATTTAGGCCGTTTCACCAACTATTAACGAGAAATCGTGCTTAAATTATACACCTCAACTTGTATGCTTTATTTTTGTTTTTACTGCAAGGAACCGGTCGCATAGTTTCTTGTTCGCAGAGTTGTGCGACCAGTGGCAACACCGATTTAGGGTTGATTAATTCTATCTCTCGAAGAGCCAAGCCGCTAGACATCTGCTTCGCCACAAATGAAAAAGATGGTGTAGGGTAAGGATTGTATTGCTATAAACAGAAATGCCTGGGTCACAACAGTAGCCATTTTCTCATTTCTACAGTAGGAGGGTTACTATTTCACTAATTCAATTCAATTCAATTCAAAACTTTATTCCGGCCAGAAGCCATAAACAAACACTACAACAAACACACAAACAAAAATAAAGAACTTATTAGGCTACAACACCACGTAAATTAGCCACACCCGTCTTTTTTATACATATTAACCCAAACGGGCAAAGACAGGCGAAGCCACGGGTTGCATAATAATTTCACTAAACAAAAATTACCTGCAAAATAGCCAAAGAAGACACAAATTCTGTATGAAAAAGTTATAATAGTTAACACACTTTCATCTCAGCTGATATCTGAATAACAATTTTGTTAGGTCATTTAAAATATCAACCACGCTGCGCTCGGCAGTTATTTTCCTAACCTGCCTCACTTTCGGGTCGAACAGGTTATTTTCAATGGCCGTCTGGTTGTTATAATCCGATATCAACCTCGATGTCGGAATTAACCTTTAGTATCTACCGCCGGTTATCAACAAAACTTCCCCTGATGAAACGTCCCCGTGACAATACGTCCCCATTCGAAAAATCCCCTGATGAAACGTCCCCGATCAAAACCTCCCCTGACTAAACGTCCTCAAGGCGAAACGTCCCCGGCTATAGAATTTTTTGTTCAACTCTGAAGGATAGCCAGGACTATGAGACTACTCACTGCGTCATCAGTTCAGACAAAATATGTTTTTGGAATATAAACTTTTGAAAACCACGATGGGTAGACTACTTCAGCATTTAACCGATACTCAAGAAACAAACCAAAGTGTTGCTCCCAGCTATAGCCATTTCTTAAGGAAGGTGCAAAGATTTAGTAGTTTGTCGGTTTTCGGCTTATCTCTTTTTTAACTGGTTTATTTTGTGTTTTAGTTTACACTGCGATATAACCCATTGATCTCGCTTTTGTTCGAGATTTAATTTGGTGATGTTTATTAGTAAAATATTTGATTAAAGGATCAAATCGCTCTAACCTAGATTTACTTCATCTCTTTACCTAACTAATCGTTCCATCCGCTTTCTGTTTCCTCGCTTCCCATGTGATTTTTATCCAGCATAACGACACTACGCTTGAGCCACAGCGGGCTTCCCCTTCTCTGAGGAGCATATTGGTGCTCTTCAGATTGAATGTTGCTTCAAATGACCTAGAACAATCAGTTACGAGTCAATTGCAAGGCAAATTACACTACATATTTTAACTGAAAACAACACATTTATGAAGCAACCGGCCCTATGTCGATCTAACCTGCTTATAAGGAATGTTCCCACATCTGTAATGCACACTTTGGAGTTATTTTACCTCTATCATGCACCTGAAGATCAAGCAACTTAAAAATCTATGCTTGGGGACGTTTTGCCGTTGGGACGTTTTTACAAGGGGACGTTTTGTCACGTGGATATTTGTCATGGGGACGTTTTGTCACGGGGACTATTTTGCCGGGGACGTTTCGCCAGGGGACGTTTCATTGGTAAGCCTTTACCGCAGCCCAATTAAACATTCGATCACTTCCAGTGGCAAACTGTTTCGTGGTTTAGTGACCCTATTGACGAATGAAGACTGGCCGACTTTTTACATGATTAAAGGATATAATAAACGTTCGCCTCGCACGTCCTTGAGCTTCTCACTGTCTTTGCTGCATCTTATGCTATCCTACTTGCTCGTAAAACTTTATATCCCTTTTCACCAGATATTGCATTCTGCAGGTGCGATAATTCTGTTTTGTCGACTATCCAGGTCAATTTGTGCTCCAGCCCTGCTCCAGTCATATGCTAGTATATAGGCCTAGAAATAAGGTATCTTATTTCATGCGAGCCTGAGCATTTCCATCATCGCCTCGGATAATCTAGAGCAAATTTTTCACCGTACTATTTTGATTCCTAGTAGTGCCTTACTATTGCCGGTACGCCTCGCCCTCAAACTTCCGTACCAGGGCAAAATCTGGTTCAGCCACATATACAGATTATCTACGGCATCTTCTCGTACCGGCTATCCAAGTTTCACTCAGGTCGAACCTTTTTTCGGAAAACTCCAGTACCCCCCCCCCCCTCCCCACCGTATTCAGATCCGGATCATAAAACATGTCATCTAGGACACATGATCTCTATCCTTTCCAAGTTTGATTCAAATCAGTCCATCCGTTTGATCCCTACGCGAGCTACAAAATCCCCCCCCCCAACAACATCTCTCAATGTGGTCGAGTACGACCAGGACACATGAACTTCGCATCTCTAACATGTTCTCTTCTCGTCCTTCAAGCTTGTCTCGAAACGGAACATATTTGCAAATTTCTGGTTTCCGCCTGATTCTCCTCATATACCATTGCCGGATCCGGTCCGGATGCCAAATAACAAATGAGGCCGCATAAACTCGGTACTGTCCAACTTGCATCCCAGTCGTACCATTCGTTTGGTTTTGACCATGTCACAAACTTTGTCCTACCCCCCCCCCCTCCATCTACCCCAGACAAAGCCGCATGTGGTTTGGAGACATGGTTTGCATATCAAGCTCATTAGTTCTTATCACCCATAACATTTCACTGGAATCGGACCACCCGTTCGCAAACTGCGCTAATCAGTAATTTCCGGACTCCCCTTCCCTTAACTCCCCCCAAAATGACCGAAATCTTCCTAGGGCATTGCTTCAGGTCTTGAAGTCTTTTTAGTCGGGTTGCTAATATGCCTGCCTACTTTCATCGTCCTTAGCACCTCTAGAAGTGCCCTAGCTTGCGATCACCAAAATTCCCGGAAACCACTCCGACTCCCCTAAAGAGCCCCGATATGATTCTGTCAAGAATCTATTTACGGCTGTTCTTCCGTTATGCTTGTCCTTCCCACAAAATTCCATCCCGAATTGGAAAGAATTTCCATTCTTTCCAATTAATGCAAAGGAATTTAACGATTAGTATTTAAGCTAGGGAAGTTAGAGTTGTTAGAGTAAGACCTGTTAGAGTCAGTGAGTTAGAAGAGTCAGTTAGAATCAGTCAGTTGGATTAAGGATGTAAATACTGTATGCCGTTCGTCAAAGAATGTATGTGTGTTTTCTATACCACTGTTTACTGAATGTAGGCCCTAGAACAACTATCCGAACTCCCCCCTCCACAGACACGAACCAAACTTTCGAGGAAAACCGCTCGGCTGCAATTATCAGCGAAACCGGATATACTTACCGCGACATCCCAAGATTTCCGATTCCCCTCTCCAGCTCCCCCCCCCCGAAGTCACCGGATACGTCCGGATTTTATATGGATCGTCTGAGACACGAGGTCTTTCCAAATACCAAGTTCCGTTAAGATCCGATCACCCGTTCTAGAGTTAAAAATACCTCAAGATTCCGAATTCCCCCTCCCTCCAATCCCCCCACGATGATCGGATCATGTAAACGACTATTGTCAAGTTGGTGTGTTCAAGTCCCTGATATGCCAGCCCACTTGCATCGTCCTAGTACATCAGGAAGTACCGAACTCACGGATAATCAGAAATCCGGACCCCCCCCGTACTCCCCCCATAGTGCCCGAATCCGGTCCGGTTATGTCAATGATGTATCCAGGACTTTTTTTTGCTCCTCACACCAAGTTTCATCCTGATCCCTCCACTCTAAGCGTTTCCCAAGATTTCCGGTTCCCCTCTACAGCTCCCCCTGAAGTCGCGGGATCCGGTCCGGACTTTACGTAGATTATCTGAGACCCGAGATCTTTCCAAATACCAAGCTTCATTAAGATCCGATCACGCGTTCAATAGTCATAAATACTTCAAGATTCCGGATTTCCCCTCCCTCCACTCCCCCCACGACGCAGATCGGGGAAGTGACTATTTTCAACTTAATCATTTGGGGCCCCTAGCTTATGTGGAAGTGCCCGAACTACCAAAACCCGGACCGACAGAGCGACAGACCGACGGACGGACAGAAATTGCGATCGCTATATGGCACTTGGCCGAAGGGCATGTGCCATAAAAACCGACTAAAAAAATCGAACATAATCGACTGTTCTTATGGAAAAATAGAAGCGCTTCGCGCCGAATCGGCATTTTTATCAACTTGCCAATAACTTTTTTTTTTTTGGGGGGGGGGGCGTCCCCCCCCCTCAGTACGTGACGCCCCTGAGTAGGTCTATTTGATTGAGCAGCTATCAATACTATGTGCCTTACGGTGCTGGATCTTCCGGGTAGAAGTTTTCATGTTCAAGCCATAGATTGCAACTTGCAACTCGCATTACGTCCAGCATGTCAAGTTTGCAGAGCGGAATGTTTCAAGCACAATGAACACTTCTAATACTTTATTTTCTATTAAATGCTTCACAAATAAACATTTCCGACTTCCTTTCGAAGGTGCTACGAAAATCGGCCGTTTTCTTGTTATCCCTTGTCTTTACCTCTCTGGTATTTCGGCGATCCAAATCTTAGGAGCTGGGATATCGTGGCAGGAAATTCAGAAACTCCCAGCAATGCTTGATAGAAAAGGATATATTTGAGATGTCACCAATAAGTCAAGCCGCAGATGCAGTTTACCTGATTGTTCTAGCGTGTCATCAGAAGTTCCATGTTTTAAGTACCTATTAAAAGTTTTTCTTTGTGGAATAGTGTTGTGAAGTTTATTTATTTATTTATTTATTTATTCATTTATTTCCCTCAAAAATTGAGGAGTAAAACTTATAAATTGTAAAACAAAATCATTCCTAAATCAACTAAACTCCTTTCAATAAAATACTGTGAAATAATATACAAAATACACTTCAAAAACTAACTTATAATTACTTACGTATCGCACTAATCACTTCTTAAAAAATGGGTACAGGTTGTGGGTTAGGAGGGCTTCCGCTGCTTTTTTGTAAAAATTTGTCATCTTTTTCTTCAAGATTAAAACCGGGTCCTTTATTTTAAAATCTGAAACTAACTGCGAATTACTAAAAGAAATTGGGAACCCAAGTAGAAATTTACAAAATTTAAAATATGATATTTTTATCGCAGAAATGTCGCTAATTCGAAAATTTTCTGTAAACCCTAACCGACAGCCGGCTATAACAAGAATGCAAAACACGACAAATAGTAAGTGGAATGCCCCTTGAAAGTAGGGCAAGAATTGCTGAAGCGTGTGATAAGTTATCAAACCTTTTATGTCAATTAAAAGAGCGTATAAAGTTTCATTTTTATTTCTAGATTCAAGTATTATTTTTGAAAACGCAGCATGGGCGTGATCACAACCCATACCTTTCTTAAACCCAACTTGATTTTCACCAACATCAAGGTTATCAAAGAGACGTTTTATACTTAATTCAAACAATTTACCAAAGATTGATCCACGGGTGATTGGGCGGTAAGAATCACATAAAAGTAGATTTCGCTTTCCAGTTTTGGTAATAGGTGTGATAGTACCAAGTTGGAAAGGAGATGGAACACAACCAACCACCAACATCAAATTAAAACAAGAGCTACGAGCTCATATGGCACTTGTTACCAGTAGGTGGTGTAAGAAGCAAGAAAGTGAATATGAGCATTTTTCCGGGAATTCCGATACCCCTCCCCACCGTGCTCGAATCCGGTCCAGACCCTAAAATATGTCATCTAAGGCAGACAATCTGTCTACTTTCCAAGTTTCATTCGAATCACTTGACTTGTTTAAGAGCTATGTGAGCCACAACATTTTCTGGGACTCCCCCCTACTGTGGCCGAATACGACTCGGACACATACTAACATCTCTTCTTCCCGTCCATGAAGTTTAACTCGAACTGGAACATATCTGCAAATTTCCGGTTACCATTCCATCCCCCTCCTATCTTGGTCGGATCCGGTTCGGACACCAAATGACAAATCTATGCCGCATAAGCTTGGTGCGGTCCAAGTTGCATTCCATTCTGCCCATCCATTTGGTTTTTGTGCATGTCACAAAGTTTCTGGACTACCCCCCCCCCCACTCCCCCAACCATGGCCGTATGGGTTCGTAGACAAGCTCTGCATATCTAGGTCATCAGTTCTTATCACACATAAAGTTTCACTTGAGTCGGACCATTTTTTCGCAACCTATGGAAATCAGCAATTTCCGGATTCCCCCTCCCTCTACTCCCCGAAAAATGGTCAGACCAAGGGCCGGAAATCTTCATAAGGCTTCCTGTGTCGGGTCCTTAAGTCTATTTGGTCGGGTCAATAATATGCCTGCCTAGTTCTATCGTCCTTCGTACATCTGGAAGTATCCTATCTCGCGAATCGTGATCACCGGAATTCCGGGAAATCCACTCTAACTCCTCCCAAAGAGCCCCGACATGATTTGGTTACGTCAAGAACGTATCTAATACTTATGCTTATTCTCCCACCAAATTCCATCCCGATCCCTCGACACTAAACGTTTCATAAAAATTCCGGTGGCCCCTTCCAACCCCCCCCCCCCCCACCCCCCCAATTATCGGATCTGGTCCCGACTTGACATGGAACGTCTGAGACAATAGTCCTTTCCACTTGCCAAGTTTCATTCAAATCCGATCGCCGGTTCAAAAGTTATAAATGCCACTAGATTCCTGATTCCCCATCCCATCACCCCCCCCCACGATGTTCTAATCGGGCAAACGACTATTATGGTTTATTTTCCAGCTTGAGCGGCTTGAGCCTGAAGAGGACCCTTGCCAAGAAGGGCCGAAATATAGCTCGAATAAAATGTAGCTGACTTAACCGTTTTGCACCGTCAAATATGACTATTCTCAAGTCGGTTTATTCGGATCTCTTATATTCCTGCCAAATTTTCATCATCTTATTACATCATGAAGTACCGAACTCGCTGGATCACCAGGATCCCCCACCCCCAACTCCCCCCGCAGTGCCCGAATCCGGTCCGGTTATGTCTTTTATCTGTCTAGGACTTGTACTTGTTCTTCCCACCAAGTTTCATTCAGATCCCTCCACTCTAAGCGTTTCCCAAGATTTACGGCTCCCCCCTCCACCTCCCCCCAAAGTCACCGGATCCGGTTATCAAAGGTTTCGATGGGATCCCAAAAGTAATATTTTTAAACTTCCTGATACAGACAAGTGGGTCTGACAGATTTCCAGAACCGTAAGCTTGCAATGCTTACGAAAAGCCGTCCTTTTCGTGCTTTGCGCACCGCCGGATTTGTGTAAATTTGTATTTTTGTAGAAGTAAGAATATCAATAAATCAACCTGAACCTGAACTTGTAAACTTGCAGATCCCTTATCGAGATCTGTTAGGTAATACTTTTCAACAAAAAGTATATCTGATAATTATGTTGATTATGAAACTTCCCCCTTTGATTCTAACCAGACTATCCATTCGTCGAGAATAAAGTTTTTGGGATCCCAAAACGTAAGTGGAGGGATACCTATGACATCGCAAAAGATAAGAAGACACGCTAAACACGATGGTGAAAACCATTTTGTCATCGGACAAGCAGTTCGCTCGGAATCCGGCCAAAATTGGAAAGTTTGTTAAAAGTTAAAGTTTTATCTGAAGCTCATTAGATGTTTGATATAGGGGTAAGAAAACAAGCTGTACACGATGGTGAAAACCATTTTTTCGCCGGACAAGTAGTAAGCCCGAAATCTGGCCATAACCGGAAAATCTTTTAAAAGTAAAAGTCTTATTTGAAGTCGATTAGATGTTCGATTTATGCATAGAAAGACATGCTGAACACGATGGTGAAAACCATTTTCTCGCAGGGCAAGAAGTTCGACGGGAATTCGGCCAAAAGCGGAAAGTTTGTTAAAAGTAAAAGTTTTATCTGAAGTTGATTAGATGTTCGATTTAGGGGTAAGAAGACATGTTGAACACTTATTTGAAAAGTATTTTCTACCCCGACACTTGTTCGCCCGGAATCAGGCCGAAGCCGGAAAATTCGTTAAAATCAAACGTTTTATTTGAAGTTGATTAGATGACAGATTTAAGGGTAAGAAGACACGTTGAATCTGTGTATGACAATCTTTTCTTACTGGGAGATATAGTTCGCTCGGAATCCGGTTGAAACCGAATTCTTTTTATAAAAAGTTTACTTGAAGTTGATTATATGTTCTTTATACGGATAAGGAGATGTGCTGAATTTGCTTCTGAACTTTCTTTTTTTTCTGGACAAGGTATGGTAGTTCGTTCGCAATTGTCTGGATCAAATATTAGATTTTTGGGATCCCATGGAGCCCTTTGGTCTTGTTACGATACGATACCATATTTTTTTGTCCAACGAGCTTTCACAGCATTGAATTGCCGAACTTGCCACTTCGTCAGGTAGATAATAACTACATAACATCAAAAAATAAACTCCGGTCGACTCTACAGATTCTCCAAATACTTACATCGGCTCCCCCCTTGGACAAGAAATACCAACATGATAAAAAAAAATATAGCATAGAAGACCCTGAGCTTGCTATCTCTAACCTGATTGGCTAGTACAACTAAAAAATCCAGTCCCACCCGTGGAGCAAAATTCTCAGAGTTTAAGTGTATATGTATGTAATCGTGTTCAGTTTTTTGTCAGTCAGAGAGTCTCAGTTAGTAACTGTCGATTTTTTGTGTGTTTCCTTTGAAAGTATTATGTTTTCCTTTTGTTTTGTTTTGTTTTTCGTTTCGTTTTTGTACTCCGTCCCTTTTCTGTTTGAAATGGCGGGTGATAAATCAATAAATAAAAAATACTAAAAATAAGGTGATTATACATAAGGCAAATAGTCATACGTAAGAAGGCAATAGTCAACAGCCACAGTCAATCAAACTAAAACATTAAAACGTTGCGGGGGATACGTTTGTCACTTGTTCAAAACTTCGAGAAGCTCTGGTACAAAGCTCTTTCTGTAACGCTCGGTTCTTTTACTGATTGAGCTCAGAACCGGAACTTTTTGTGCTTTACGTCGAGGTAATCTAGGTTTTGGTGGGCAATATGGGGCTGGAAATAGGTGCTCAAAACTTGGGTGGAAACGCAGACTATTCCCGAAATTAGTACAAAGAGTTACACGTCAGGCTGCTAAGGTTGGGGAGGGCGGCATTCACTGAGGAGGAGGATATAAGGCACTTTGCCCTGGCAGTAGATAATTCTCAAGGCTCTCTTCTGAACAGTTTCAAGCCTATCAGACTGTTCTACCATCAGGTCAAAGTGCCAAACAAGACAAGCAGTAGACGTATCTGTTTCTGGTTTAACAACTTTCCACCACGTTTTACTGATGACTTTTAAGTTCCCCGTATTTTTAAGCTAGACAGATAGATAGATAGATAGATAGATAGATAGATAGATAGATAGATATGTTTATTGATCCAACTCGTAGCGCCGACATGGCACTAAATACGTCGACCATTAACAATTTTCATCTTCGTACGAAAACGTTGTCCGGCACAATTTAAAGCTAGACTTGATAGATGGTTTGCAAGGCCGTACAAGGCGCATCGCCATCTATCATCAAAGCTCTCCTTGGTCCACAATAGTTACAAAAAGACTGATCCGTTGAGAAAACTAAGCACAGATGTGGATTCAGCGTGCGTTCTTACCTCCAAACGAAAGGTCTAACAAACCTGAGAATTAAATTTCAGCTCAACCAAATTTTCTGTTTTTGCTGGATTCGGGGCGAATTACTTGACCAGTGAGAAAATAGGCTTAAGACATGAATTCAACGTGTATTTTTTTCATTACCGAATTTACGGTTTAGTCCGGATTGCATGTGAAATACTTGTCCGGCAAAAGGATAAAGGTTAAAAAACGAGTTCAGCACCTTACCCCTATGTCGAACTTCTAATCCACTTCAGATAAAACTTTCACTTTTACTAATTTTCGCACTTCGGCCGGATTCCAGGCGAACTACAGGCCCGCCAAGAAAATTAAGTTTATAAACGGGATCAGTATCTCTCCTTACCCCAATATCCAGCCTCTAATCAACTTCCGATGAAACTTTGACTCAATTTTCCGGTTTCAACCGAACTCCGGACAAACTATTTGTCGGATGATAAAATAAGTTTGAGATGTGGATTTCTTTTTACCCAAAAATGGACCATCTTATTTGCTTTAAACAAAAAAATCGATCCTTAATCTTAATCCCTTCCTCCACCCCTAAATATAGGGCTACCGAAGCCCATCTAGGAACTTGACCTGGACTTTGGTTCAAAGAATCCCTGTACTAAGTTTGAACAAAATACCTCATCTCCTTTGAGAGTTATCGTGCTAACAGACGGGCGGAAGAGTCATAGGTATCCTTTCACGTCTGGAGTTCTGGAATCTCAAAAATAGCATAATGCCCCCTCCTATAATGCACTGAAGCCACGTGAAATCTCATTTGAAAGAGTATTAGGCACTTAATCGTACTGCTGCACCGATCCTTTTACCCTTCTCTTGGGGTCATACTCCCAGGGACGTCCTGACATCTTCCTGATATGAGTTTGTGGGGGGGGGGGGGGCTTCAGAAATTTCTTTCAGAGTTTTACCGGAATCCTCCGTAGTGACCATCTCTGCAGAAACTCTAAATACTGTTGTGTTCTGAATTCGATTATGTGTTACGAACAACAAAAAAATAGGCTCGTTAAAGTTTAACTGAAAAGGCAGCTTTTTTTTTTAATCTGATATTTGAATACACTGAAATATTCTGATATATCTGAGGGATTTTGTATTTTTCCAACCGGGCTCTGGTAAGAACGTTCAGGGAGAGCGGCTTACACGACAAACCAAAATTCATCCGGACGCGGAGAATTCGAATTTGAACAAAATCCTGCATTTTCAGAGATAAAGATGCGACATCGGAGAAGTTAGGCCTGTTGGAAAATGATTTTAGGATATGTCTTACAATGAATCTGATAATTTTATTTTATTTTTCGGCAATGGCTTACATTTCTAATTGGTAAATTTTCCAAGCGTACAGGGACAAGCACATAGAGGTACTACAAATCCGAAAGAATAAGTTCGTTCTATGACATCGATTATCCCTGGATAACAGAGAAACCAAGTGACGAATATGTATCGAGTTTTAAGGAAAATGTAAGTGAATAAGTGATATTACATAGTGCAAAACGGATACGTCAGCTGAATTTTATTAGAGCTATATTTCGGCCCTTCTTGGCAAGGGTCCTCTTCAGGCTAAAAGCCGCTAAGTTGGAAAAAGGAACTTGTGTTTCCCACATGTTCGTTTTCCCAAACTAAGCGGTTATGTTGTTGATATGTTATTAGACTGTTGGATCTCATCCAAATTCGGTTAAACCTTTAGAGCGTGTTCCACCCTTCTACAAATAGTAACTATTAGTTACTCTTTCCGTTCCAACCTCACCAAAAGTTACTACGCTGACCGTTCCAACCTTCTCGAAATAGTAAAAAATAGTAACTATTTGCTTACCACGCTCGGGAGCGTAGTAAGCGTAGTAACTGCGAATCTCTGTAACGTGACTGGTCGGATTCTCCCGTGGCATGATATTCTGCTGGAAAATAGAAAAATCGTTCCAGACTTGACGGCAAAAAGACAGAATTCGTGACGTCATGCGTAGTAACTACCGTACATTGGATGGAACACGCTGTTAGTTTATCAGTTAAAACTAAAAACTATTCGACCTTCAACCCACCCTACATATTTATTTGACGCGTTTTAAGTGTTTTCAATTTGTTCACAACACATCCAATTACACACTCGTCAACTAAACTGGTCTCACATGCGATTAATAAGAGAATTTGGTCAGCCATTGTTGAACACAAAGGTCTTAACCAACTTCATTTTGCTAAAAAGACTTTCCCCTTTTCCTGAAGTAACAGCGAGTGTCTTAGCCAGCTTGAACGCTTTCCATACTGGTGGTAAGACATCTTTCAATTCACAAAAGACTTCGTATATGTCGTCACACATTTTTTTTGTATCGAGGCTCTCCTGGCGACTTTCGAGATCATGTCGGAACAAGGCTAAACTGTTTTGAACTCTTCTCGGCTTATTACCGGAAAGGAGTCGAGAAAGCTGTCAAAACTGGAGTACACGGTACCGTGGTGTTATTCCTGGAAAATTATTTGTAGTTGGAAATTATGGAAATTTCAGTAGGTTGCCAAGTTCGTGAAAGCTCCAGAAACTTGGTAGATTACCGGAATAACCGATGCATGTTCCAGTACGCTGTGTCAACTGTCTGCAAGAATCACTCTGGTAAGTTGTGTGCCGGGGTCATCCTGTAAGCTGTGAGTCTATGCAATCCCGTAAGCAGTAAAATTCCGATACATTCCCTGAGACAAATTCTGGTAGATTCTGTTGAGCAATGTCCGGTTGATTCCCTGATCCAGACTCCAGTAGAGTCACTGAGACAAGTTCCGGTAGATTCCTTGAGCAATATTTTCGGTAGATTTCCTGAGAAAATTACTGGACTGGAATCGGAGCATACCCTATCTGCACACTTCCGGTTACCCCCCCCCCCCCCTACCCGGGCCGGATCCGATCCCGACGCCAAATAACAAATCTAGGCTGCACAAACTCAGCAATGTCCAACTTGCATCCCATTCGGTTCATCAGTTCGGTCTTTGTACTTGTCAAAAGTTTCTGGACCCCCCCCCCCCTCCAACTCCCCCAACCGTGGCTGCATGTGGTTCGAACGCATGTTGTGCATGTCTAGGTCATCAATTCTTATCACCCATTACGTTTCACTCCAATCGGACTACCCATCAGCAACTTACGGAAGTCAATTTCCGTATTCGCTTCCTTCACTCCCCCAGGAATGATCGGATCCAGGAACGGAAGTTTTCCTAGGGCATTGTGTCGGGTTCTTAAATCATTCTTTTTTTTTTGGGGGGGGGGTCACTATTATATCAATCAATCAATCAATCAATCTGTTTATTACCCGTCAAAAACAATGGAGGGTGTGTGGCCCTAGTGACGGAGTACAAAAAAAAAGGAGAAGAAAAAACAAGAGCTACGAGCTCATATGGCACTTGTACGAGTAGGCTGTACAAGAAAGTAGATGAAAACGTCACAAAATACACCCGCCATCCAAAAAGGCGGTTTGGAAATAGAAATAGGATATTTAGTTTCACTCATTTCTGAGCAGTTCCGGCATCGTCTCGATTGCAAATGCACATGACAGTTCAAACTTTCATCCCAATAAATCCACTTGTTTGATCCCTAGACGTGCTACACGATTTCCGGCACTCACTCTATTTCCACCTACCGTGGCCGAATCTGGTTCGGAATAAAAAAAAAATCGACCACCTAAAGCATCTTCGTTTATACCATCTACCAAGTTTCACTCGAATCTGAGCATTTTTGGAAAGTTCCGGTACCCCCCCCCCCCCTTCCCACCAACGTTGTCGGAGCCGGTTCGGGCCCAATCTCTTAATTCCCTCATCAAGTTTGACTGAAATTGGAGCATAGCCTATCTGCAAGTTTCCAGTACCCCCCCCCCCTACCTTGGCCGAATCCGGCCCAGACACCAAATAACAAATCTAGGCCGCATAAACTAGGCACTGTCGAATTGCATCTCATTCGGTCCATCCGTTTGGTTTTTGTGCATGTCAAAAGTCCCCCCACCCCCAATTCCCCTAATCGTGGTCGCATATGGTTCGAACGCATGTTTTACATGTCGAGGCCATCGATTCGTATCACCCATGAAGTTTCACTCGAATCAGACCACTCGTTCGCAATTTATAGAAGTCCATATTTCTCTTCTCTTGCTCCCCCAAAAATGCTCGGATCTAGGAACGGAAGTTTCCGGGGGTATGTTGTGTCAGGTTTTTAAGTCAAGATAATTCGGGTCGCTAATATGCCTGCAAAGTTTCGTTGTCGTTTTACTCTGGAACTATTCTAACTCACGACTACCGGAATTCCAGGAAACCCCCTCCAACTCCCCCCACAGAGCCCCGAAACTATCTGGCTCCGTCAATTTCATCTAGGCCTAATGCTTGTTCCATCCATTAAGTTTCGTCCCAATCCCTCTGCTTTTAGAGTTTCTTGAGTTTTCCACCCCCCCCCCCCCCCCCATCCCCACAGGTATCGGACCCGACTCGGACGTGACACTGAACGTCCGAGGCGATAGCTCACCAGACAAGTTTCATTCAAATCCGATCACCCGTTCAAAAGTTATGCACGCCACTAGATTCCGGACTCCCCATCCACCCACTCCCCCCACGATGGTCGGGTCGGGGAAACAGCTGTTCTCAAGTCAATCTGTTCGGATCCCTGACATACCTGCCAAGTTTCATCGCCCTAGGACATCAGGAAGTATGCCGAACTCGCGGGATCGCTAGAAATCCGGACCTCCACCCCAACTCCCCCACAGTGCCCTGATCCGGTCCGGTTATGTCAATGACGTGTCGAGGACCTGTGCTTGTTTTTCCCACCAAGTTTCATCCAGATCCCTCCACTTTAAGCGTTTCTCAAAATTTCCGGTTCCCTCCTCCAACTCCTCCCAGTGTCATCGGATCCGGTCCGGTTATGTCAATGACGTGTCTAGGACCTGTGCTTGTTTTTCCCACCAAGTTTCATCCCGATCCCTCCACTTTAAGTGTTTCTCAAAATTTCCGGTTACCTCCTCCAACTCCCCCCAGTGTCATCGGATCCGGCCCGGATTTAAAGTGAGGTGTCTGAGACACAAGGTCATCCTAAATATCAATTTTCATCAAGATCCGATCACCCGTTCAAAAGTTATGCACGCCACTAGATTCCGGACTCCCCATCCACCCACTCCCCCCACGATGGTCGGGTCGGGGAAACGGCTGTTCTCAAGTAAATCTGTTCGGATCCTTGACATACCTGCCAAGTTTCATCGCCCTAGGACACCAGGACGTATGCCGAACTCGCGGGATCGCTAGAAATCCGGACCCCCATCCCAACTCCCCCACAGTGCCCTGATCCGGTCCGGTTATGTCAATGACGTGTCTAGGACCTGTGCTTGTTTTTCCCACCAAGTTTCATCCCGATCCCTCCACTTTAAGCGTTTCTCAAAATTTCCGGTTCCCCACCCCAACTCCCCCACAGTGCCCTGATCCGGTCCGGTTATGTCAATGACGTTTCTAGGACCTGTGCTTGTTTTTCCCACCAAGTTTCATCCCGATCCCTCCACTTTAAGCGTTTCTAAAAATTTCCGGTTCCCTCCTCCAACTCCTCCCAGTGTCATCGGATCCGGCCCGGATTTGAAGTGAGGTGTCTGAGACACGAGGTCATCCTAAATATCAATTTTCATCAAGATCCGATCACCCGTTCGCAAGCTAAAAATACCTCAAATTTTGGCTTCACCCTCCCTCCACTCCCCCCCCCCCCCAGATGGTCGAATCGGGGAATTGACGATTTCCTATTTAAGCTGGTCGGGTCCCAGACATGCCTGTCAATTTCCATCGTCCCAGCACATCAGGAAGCACGGAACTCGCGGGATCACTACAAATTCGGACTTCTCCCCCCCCCCCCAACTCCCCCAAAGTGAGCGGATCCGTTCCGGTTATATCAGTCACGTATCTAGGACTTTTGCTTGTACTTTCCACCAAGTTTCATTCGGATCCCTCCACTCTAAGTGTTTTCCAAGATTTCCGGTTTCCCCCTCGAACTCCCCCCAGTGTCACCGGATCCGGTCTGGATTTAAAATGGAGGGTCTGAGACACGAAGTCCTTCCATGTATTAAGTTTCATTAAGATCCGATCACCCGTTCGTAAGCTATAAATATCTCATTTTTCCTATTTTTTCCGGATTCCCCCTCCCTCCACTCCCCTCCAGATGGTTGGATCGAGGAAGCGACAATTTCTAATTTAATCTGGTCCAGTTCCTGATATGCTTGCCAAGTTTCATCGTCCTAGCTTATCTGGAAGTGCCCGAACTAGCAAAACCGGGACCGACAGACCGACAGACCGACAGACCGACTGACGGACAGAAATAACAATCGCTATATGGCACTGGAGTAAGCTCAAGTGCCATAAAAACACTGGACTGTCAGGAAAAAACGCGGAGGTGCAAATTTAATATGATTGGAAAATATTCCATCATGATCCATTGACGATTGCGTTTTTAGTTTTTTTTACTGCTTTGTTTATATCATCACCATCTATAGAGAAATCAATGGTATCATTATTTAAAGAATAAGCAATTTTCTCTAAATCATCAGGAAGATCGTGCGACGCTGCAAGAACTCCGTAATGTTGTTCCCAGTCCTGCGGGGACGGGCCATTTTTACTGTCTTGTTGATTTAATCGTTTAGTACGTCGGAGAGCCTTCCAAAGTTTCATTCGATTATGGTCATTATCATTAGAAGCATTTTCAATTAAAATATTATTATAATGGCGTAGTTCGGCTTGGAAGATCGCCTTCGTTTTCTTCATCAAAGTGAAAGAAGGGCTGTCACCACGAGGTTTTCCCAAGGACCGCCACCATCGAAAAGCATTTTTCGCTTCTCGATTCGAATCTAATAAGGTTTGATTCATCGACCAACAAGGCTTCTCCGTCCCAAATTTCAAAGTTCTTACTGGAAACACTTTATTTGCTGCATGCTTCAAAATATGAATAAGCTGAAAATAAATAATGTTAAGCTCAAAAACAAAATCAGAACTAGGTAAATTATTTTTATCTGGGATTACAACTTTTTCAACAAGACGAGAAACTTCATTTTGGTAAGCGGCTTTTAGACTTGCATCCCAAACAATTTGAGAAGAATGTTGTGCTTTAACTTTTAGCGACTGGGTAGGGCTAGACGGAACAAGACTAAATGAAAACTTAAGCGGACAATGATCGCTCACTGGGAAATCATGCGAAACGTGTACGACATCAGACGAAGGGAAATTCACAAGAACATGGTCCAAGTTGCTCGTGCTTCCTGACCAGTGGAGATACGTGCAATCAGAATCTTTCCTTACGAGGTAAAAATTTGGAAGACAAGAATTAAAAACACAACTACGTTCGTTAGAAACTAATAAATCACAGTTAAAATCACCTAAAATAAAAACTGTATCGGAACTAGAATCAAAACGCGAAATAAAACAACTAAGTCTACGGCAACTATCTGTGAAACTTTGAAGGGACTCATCAGTGTTATAATTTGTTGGTAGATAACAATTTACTATAATACAATTAGAAAGACGGCATACAATGAAAGTTTGATCTGTATGAATAATACTAGAATTTAAATGTTTTGGAATTATCGTGGCAATGCCACCGGAAGGTCGCCCTCCCGTGGGCAGAGCGGGAACACAAAATATATCATGGGAAGGCGACAGAGAATTTAAAAGGGGGACAGAATGACAAAGTAAATGATGTTCTTGTAGGCACAGTATTGAATTTTCCGGAATTAAAAATTGACCAAGAACAATGAGTTTGTTGTAAACCCCATTAGAATTAAAACTCGTTATTTCTATCTGATGACCGTCTATTTTGCCATCTTTTTCACAACCGGGCAACTGAAACTGTACGATGGGTGTGCAGACGACCCACAATGAACACATTTAACCGGATTCGTGCAAGGATTGGTTTTAGAAGAGACATGGTCGCCTGCGCAACGTGCACACTTGCAGGACACAGCCATGCAATCTTTTTCAACATGAGAAAAACCTTGGCATCTGTAACACCTCCTAGGGATTTTTCTTTCTTTCACAACGGGAAAGGATTCGTACCCAAACTTGATTCCATGCACAACATAGTACGTCAGATATTCTTCCGACTCAAATGAAACTTTCACCGTTTGAGATTTCCCCAATCTCATGAGCCCGGAAACACCAGCCGGCAAATCGGTAAGAGACTGGACATCCAAGTCGGAATCGACGTACCGGATAATCCCAAAAAACAATCTCTCTTTGCAATTGATTACACAGTCGGGATGCGCTGATTTGCACTTCTGTGCGAAATCACTAGCTTTATTGCTTAACTTGCTTTATAAAATGTATCAGAATATGCAATAAGTTTATAAAAAAGAACATAGGTACAAAAATCATTCAAAAACAAATAGTCTATTCAAATCTGAATTAGACAAGCTGATTTATGCATAAAATAAAGATCTACTAAGTGTTATAAGTAACATCACTTTTATCTTTGTCCAAGCTAGTAAACTGAGCATGTACTGGCCCAAAATATTACGCTTTGAAATATCACAGAGAGGAAACTGCTGAAAAAGCTGCTGAGCTAGGGGGTAAGCATTGTTCCTACGTTGTTACAGAGTGGGATTGGGGTAGTTTGATGTGCCCACTGAACTTTAAGCTCAGATGTACCTACTACAAGGCTCAGAACCTCATCGACCTCTATAATTTTGTTGTTGTTTTTGTTTTCTTTCAATCAACTTTCGTTTGCTCATTCGTTCCTAAATGTTTAGGCACTCGCTTGGAATCTACCTAAGCGGTCGATATGTTTCGTTCTAACGGCAAAGGGATGGAATCCCTTCATGCTTGCGCGCACGGTCTTATCAAGAAAACATAATCTGGTAGAACCTCCGTATTTGGTCCCATGCAGCGACTGTGGGTACCCCGACAAAACTGACCTGAGCTAGAGGTACTTGCTCTAGCTTTGAGTTGATACCCGTCTACTTCCGTCATTGCCGTTGCTCGTAGCATCGGAAGAAGTGCAGGAGGCACAGTGACCCCTTCTGGAACGGATACAGGGGGGGAACCAATCGGCTTTTCTTTTGAAAGTTTCTTCTACGCGGCTTCACAGCGATATAGCTATTTGTAGAGGTAACAAAATGTTATGTGCCGTGTAACCTCCGCTCGTTTGCGTCGGGCAGGGTAAGGGGAATTATCCAACTTCACATGCTCGTATTACAGAGATAGGGAGAAGGAGATTCTATTATATTATCTGTTCTTGGGCTTGCGTTACACTTTCGTAATCCTTAACGTTAACGTCGACTCCTTCAGACTGGCGTAAGCGTGAAATTGGAAAATATCAGAAGTCTCTCCTCGACAAACTGGAATGTCCAAGCATTTTCTTACGTTACGTTACGGTTCTTTACATGCTACCAATATGCTACTAAAGTCTAAAGTATTTAGGGATTTTCAGATTGAGAACGCAAATCTCTTTCTTTGCGCTCGAGTACAGTCTAAGTTGCGTATCGGCTACGTCGGTCCTTCCTCACAGCGAGTGTCCGCGAGGGGCTCCGTCTACCGTTTATGTATTTACGGATTAATATCTCTACAATATACTACATTTCGCGTATATCCAGTTTATTAGCGAAACTGAGTCAGTTAGTCACCGGAAATCGCGAGGTGAAAAACTGTTTTAATCCAATTCTGGGATATTTAAGTATCAAAAGGGGGATTCACGAGAAGCAAACTGACCCTTCAATTTCCAGTCGTCAAAATAATCACCCGAAAAGAAAGAATATGTTGCCTTTGGCAACACGGTCAGGAACTGAGGTTGAGAGTTCATTACCTGGGGACTGGTGGTATATAAAGTTTCAATGTCAAATACCAACAAGAAGATATTATGAGCAACTGAAACGAGTTCAACACTGACAGAGTAAAATGTGATTTTTTTTTTTTCAGCTTAGCCAGAGACCACCGTCACTACGCAACACATTCGGATGGACTAGACTAGAGATCCTCGCTACCCTAGTCAGCCTAGTCTTGCTCAGCTCCCTGTGCTTTTCCCTATGTGTCGAGTCTGTACAAACGATGGTGCACTCGGATCACCAGGATGAGATGCACCACCCCATCCCAGTTGGAGCCGTTGCTATCGTTGGCATAATGGTCAACCTTATTTGCACTGCCCTAATAGGAGGTAACTATACAGCAGCTTTTCAGCGTCTTGTTGTACCAAGAATATGTTCTCTTTCTGAAATTGTTCGAGCGAGTCTTGCTTTGGTCTACCATCCAACCAGAAAACCAACAAAAAACAGAGCATAACCAAAGACAGTAAAAGTGGGAAAGACTGGAAACTCCCGCAAGCCCCATGAGTCACAACAATCAGCGCCGTTTAGCGGATGTTCTTTCGTTAAAAAACCGCTCTGTTGACATTTTCTTACATCGCTCTCCGCAGAATCATCATCAAAGCACGTTTTGTTGATTTTTTTTCGTTTCGTTTATGATGAGCATCCTCTCTCCATTCAGATTTCGTCTTTAATTGGAATAAAAAACTAGTAGTAAAAGAATAAATGGCTTTTTAATGGACAAAATTTTGAATTCACGATTTCGAATAAATTAATGTTGACAGACATTGCCTACTCACGCCCTCTTGCTTTCATTATTTGAATCATCTACCGCTCGAAATTGGACAAAGTCCAAACGCTAGGCGGCGTTCCGATCGATTTTCAGAGACCCGATTTTAGCGAAGTCACCGGTCTTTCCCACTATTATTGTCTTTGAGCATAACAACCTCGAATTACAGTAATCTCAAACTGAGTAGGCTACCTTCAGTTGCCGTACACGTTTCTCGCCGGCTGGATTGGCTTGCGAAGAGCTAGAGAATTAATTTCGCTTAGTTTTCTCAGACTAGCTCAAGACCAAGAGCAGTACAGACAACAAATCCGCGTGTTAGCTAGGAAGGAGGTTCGAGAGGCCATCAAGACTGGATGAGACTTAAAGTCAAGTTAAATCAAAGTAAAAAAATATGCCTGTCTCTGCAAGAGTCCCAAAATATTACTTCGTTAAATTTAATATACCACAAAGGTATAGATAAGATAAGATAAGATTTAATTGCACAAAAAAGCCGAAAGGCCATGGCAACAAGATAAACAAAACAAAAAAAGAACAAAGATCTATACCGTAACCTACTTACTCTAGGCATAATTTGTGTTGAAAAGCGACCCTGAGGAATCTTGCCAGCCTCCTCACATCACCAAACTGCCGGCTACCAATCATCCTACACATCCATTCCTCATCGAACACCCTCACGGATTCTCCAAACACTTCATTCCTTAACTCTCTTAATTCTTCACATTCACACATGACATGCACCACACTTTCATTCTCATCTCCACACATTGGACAGGAGAAATACTGAATATATACTTTTCCGATATACTCAGTCGGAAAAGTATTTTTTATTTTTTTTACCGTGGACCAGATGAATGGGGTTACGTTGAAAATCTCTTCAACTGTTTGTATGTTCTTCATTTCAGGCTACAGCTTCCATCAAGGCTGCTTCCTCCACCAGTCAAACTCGGGAGTCACACAGCCGCCTGAGCGTATTACAGAGAAAAGTGTTCGCCAAGGCCTACGCCGAGTCCCTGCTGGGGGGTCAAAGGATCAAGTCTCTAGCAATCCGAACAAGGACGAGTATGAAATTATTCCTACTGTTATCTCTTCAAGGCAAGCTGACACGGAATCGTTTGTCCAAGAATCTGCTCAGAGTCAGAGATTGAGAACGACGATGCCTAATATGAGGGAGGTCTTCAGGGACAACGTCGGTAAGTCTTTTGCACTTATGGAATAAAGGGAGGATGAATTGCACACCACCACATTTCAGCTCTGGTTCCGTTCTTCACAGAGCGTGTTCTACCCTTCTAACAACAGTAACTATTAGTTACTATTTTCGTTCCAACCTCATGAAAATTCACCACGCTGACCGTTCAAACCTTCTTGAAATATTAACTATTTGCTTACCATGCTCGGGAGAGTAGCAAGCGTTGTAACTACGCATCTCTGTAACGTGATTGGTCGGATTTGCCCGTGGCATGATATTCTGCTGGAAAATAGAAAAATCGTTCCAGCCTTGACGGCAAAAAGGCAGTATTCGTGACGTCATGCATAGTAACTATGGTCTGGTATAGTAACTATGGTGTGTCGAATCTGTCTCTATCTATGGTGTGTCGAATCTGTTTCGAGTGTGTCGATCTGTCTTACTGTAGGGCTGCGAGACATGGCCCTTAAAAGCCGCCGAGGCACACGCCCTCAATACTTTCGAACACAGAGGCCTGAGGAACATACTGGGGATACGTCTCGGCGACCGAGTCCCAAACACGGTCATCTACCAACGATGTGACCAGAAGTACGACATTGCAACTCTCATTCACCGCCGCCGCTTGTCTTGGTTCGGCCATGTTTGTCGAAGACCGACCGAGTCTTTTACAAACCAAAGCCTACGCTGCAAACCAGCGCCTGATTGGAGGAAATGTCGTGGAGGACAAGTCAAAACCTGGCTCAACACCGTTAAATCTGACCTCGAGCCGATCGGCGGTTTCCGGAGACATGGCCGCAGGTGGGACCCTTCGTGGCTCGAAATCGTCGCCCCATTAACCCAAGACCGTAACCTGTGGAACTCAACAGTCTGCCAGATCCTGTCGCCAGGGAGAGCTACATAGCTTGTGTCCTGATCCAAGTACAAGTATAAGTAAGTATGGTGTGTCGAAGTGGTTTCAGTTGAAACAATCACGGTGCCGTAATAGCCATATCGATTGGTTCAAATGTGGAATCTCGTCAGCTCGGCGTCAGGAACTGCATATTTGCACTATCTTTTGAATTTTGGTCTCACGGCAGAGATAGGCGAATCCGATCATCAAAGGGTTCGAATCCGAATCTGAATCCACGGCTTGGTACGAATCCGAATCCGAATCAACCATTCTAGCTGAGGATTCGAATCCGGATTCGAGTCCGGCTTTAACAAATTGAGTCGAATATACTGGTATAACGGGTTATACTTTCTTAATGAAGGGTGACAAAAAAAAAGAAGAACAGGCTACACTAATTTATTTATTTATTTATTTATTCATTTATTTCCCTCAGAACTGAGGAGTACAAAATAATATATAAAAAGAAATATGCCTAAACCACCTGGTCCATTCATTAACACATAAATACTATAAAAAATACACACGATGTCGACAATTAAGTTACAATTATGTACGCACTATTTTATTCACTTGTTAAAAAATGGGTACAGGTTGTGGGTTTGGAGGGCTACCAAACCTTTTTTATAAAAGTTGGTCATCTTTTTCCTCAAAATTAGAACTGGGTCTTTTACTTTAAAATTGGCAACCAACTGTGAATTACCGAAAGAAATGGGGAACCCGAGGAGAAATTTGGAAAATTTGAAATATGAAATTTTAATAGCAGATACGTCGCAAATTCGAAAACTTTCTACGATTGTTGCAGCAAAAAGAACATGAGGTAAAGCAACAGCGGTGAACAATGACCCGAGGATGTTTTTCCTGTATCGCCCACGAAAACGAATTACGAGGCCAAATGCCTTGCGAATTCTTTCTTGTATATGGTTGACAATTATAGACTGAGAAACCTTAGCTGACGATGCATATGGGATCCCAAGTACGTCACTATATCACATGCTGAAAAAATAATCCCATTACCGCAATCAAGCCATTCATTTCCTTCCACGGTGCTATTTACCACAAAAAACTGGCATTTACCAGCACTAACGGAAATAACCTTTGCTGACAGAGAAGTGGCAAGACGGTTAAAATTCTCAGCCAACGCAGCTTTTGATTTACTCAGTAAAATTATGTCGTCGGCATAAGCTAGGTAAGAAACATCTCGAAGAGCCGAAATCAGGGATATTCGGATTGACCGGAGACACTCTGCTAGGCTAACATTAAATATATAAGGAGATAAAATACCACCTTGTCTCACCCCTCTGCCTACTGGCAAATAAGAAGAAAAGAGAAGAGAACCCAAAGATACCCTAACCGACAGCCGGCTATACCAAGAACGCAAAACACGACAAATAGAGAGTGGAATACCCCTAGAAAGAAGAGCCAGGATTGCAGAAGCGTGAGATACGTTATCAAACGCTCCTTTTATGTCAATTAAAAGAGCGTATAAAGTTTCATTCTTATTTCTAGATTCAAGTATTATTTTTGAAAATGCAGCGTGGGCATCATCACAACCCATACCTTTCTTAAACCCAACTTGGTTTTCACCAACATCAAGGTTTTCAAAAAGACGTTTAATACAAAGTTCAAACAATTTACCGAATATTGACCCACGGGTGATTGGCCGGTAAGAATCACACAAAAATAAATTTCGCTTTCCACTTTTGGGAATGGGGGTGATAGTACCAAGCTGGAAAGAAGACGGAACACAACCAACCACCAACATTAAATTAAAAAAACACTGGACAATCAAAAAGAAACTCGGAGGTGGAAATTTAATATGATTAGAAAATATTCCGTCGTGATCCATTGACGATTGTTTTTTTAGCTTTTTAACTGCATTATTTAAATTTAATAAACTGATCCATCTCCCTCTTGAACAGAAGAGCTCGAGAAGAGCTTCAACCATAATGGGACTGATTTTGGCTTTTTATTTATTATTTATTATCACCAAAAGTGGTAAGTCATAAAGACTTGTACTACATACAATGTGAACATAAAGCACTTGTTTAATACAAATAAATCTATACAATGAAAAATAAACTGAGTTAAACTTAAGTTGGCAAAAATGGGTCTGCATAAGCACTCGAATAAAATGTTGACGGAACAATCGATCGTTTGAACTTTTGACTTTTCTTGCTCGGCCGATGGCCCCAGCAATCGAGAAAAGTTTTTCCACATCAAAACCTGAACAATGAACTGCCAAAAACTTCAAGCGAGGAAATTGTCCAACTGCACTTGTTTATTTTCCTACTTTATAACCATATCACCCGTACCCACATCAGATGAAACCGACAAAGAAATAGGCTCAAGCTGGAAAGTTAACTTAATTTTCCAGCTTGAGCGGAGCGGCTTCTGGCTTGAAGAGGTCCGTTACCAAGAAGGGACGAATATAGCTCTAATAAAAATGCAGCTAATATATCTGTTTTGCACTATCAAAGATGACTCGCATTCAGCTTCGAATTAAGGAATCTTATAAACTCCACTTTCAAGAAAATCCACTGGTTGTCATTAGTTTTCATATTCTCCTATTTCCATCGAGTTCGATCCGAAGGCCGAAACGTTTAGCTAATGCAAATGTAGGAAAAATACCGATTGCGATTACGGATAACATGAATTCTATGAAATGAATTTTTATTGACTGGAAAATCACAACGGCAGGACAGAGCACTTGCTGGTACGGACGCGTCAACAGAAAACATGTGTGAATTTTCTCCAGTGTGTTGTGATAGGCTATAGAAAACAAAAACGAAAGAATAAATCCAAAATATTCCCAAGGAACAGCTTTTCCGAAGGTGGACTTCCGCAAATTTAAGATTTCGAAGGAGCTAGGGGATATCCACTCTCGGGCACTTGCTGTGCGCCCTCCCTGGCACCCGTCGAAATCAGCTATGCTGGCCATAAATTAGGCGATTTATCTTCAAACCTACTGATTTTAATACTTTTAACAAGTGGCAACCGGTACTTGCACTGACTGGGCACTGAAAACTTGCCTTACACTAAACTCGAAGAGTGGGTAACCCCTGTCAAATTAGTTATCCTGTCGACGGAAGGATTTTAGGAATACCGTCATAGCCGACTTGGGCGTTTAAGAGAGGGAGGCGATGAGCAAGGGGGTTAGATACTGCAGTTACCAACTGAGAGAAGGATGCAATGCTATTATGAGAATTTTACTTATCGAAAACTTGCAAGAGAGATAGAAGTAGTTGTGAGCAAGATACACTATGTTTTGAGTCGGTACAGTGGTTAAAAATGTTCGGCTCGCAGATTATGCGTGCTTCGCAAACAGCACGGCCGAGCCAATTTGACAAACAGGACCTTTCGACTGAGTGACTTTACGCAGAGAAAAGTTATAGGCTACTGCAATACCGAGTCAAAATGTTACAACTATGACATATCTTTTCTAGACTCGAATGAACTTAGAATTGCAACCAAGGTGAAGATATCTGCTTTTAAAAGCAGATATTTAACACACAAAGTTTCATTTAAACGCCACATGAACGCCAAAAGTAAAATCCGAAAGACAAATGGCGACTAATCTAACATAATATGGCTAACCTTCAAATGGCGGTGGAAATTAGATGTTATTGTTCCCAAAGTGCTGACCTCGGTTACTTCGACACACCGAAGACACTTCATTCTGCGGGATACCTTCCCCGACGAGCTAGTTCTAGAGCTCGACTTTACCATACTGGCTATCATTTAGCTGTTGCTTTGCTGGATTCAACGGTGTAGCTGACCGTCGAGAAACAACAGTTTTTACATCGTCTGTATCAGAACCCATAACCGTCACCTCACTATTATCTGCCATACTCCAATATACTTCCAACAAACCAAGCCAATCACAAATAGTCACAATCAAAGACTAATTGTAAATAGTCGTTGGTTCCAATGCTAGTTGACGGCATAATACCGGCGCTCCCTATCTTTGCTTCCGTGTTTGGCTACCTGACCTTGGTTGGGCACCAGCGCTAATGAATTCCATAAAACAATGCAAATCACCCTTGAAAATTGAATTCGTTTGAACCTTCAGGCATGCTTTCTCCATTGGGAATTGTAAAACCCGAGCGGATTACTGGGGTTGTCGGTTTTTACGAAAATGCTAGGAAAGCACAATTTTCTAAAACTCGAGCGGATTTGGGATTTTGAAGGTTTGGAATCCGAATCCTGTCTAGGAAGCTAAGGATTCGAATCCGGATTCAAATCCAGCTAGAAGGACGAATCCTGGATTCGAACCCGAGTCCGGATTCGCCCATCTCTGTCACACGGTGAATGATAATCCTAATGAGCAGTCAAAAATCCAGTCCGGTAAACCTGCCGAAGAGCTACATGCACGCCTGTCTGCTCGTTAATACGTTACACAGGAAAGCACTACCGGTCAGTCGGCCGTCTCGCTCACATAGTCTTAAGCATTGTCCTAATAGGTGTAATAAGGTGAATAGCGCTATACGCGATGTTTACGTCGTAATACACACGCCTGTTCAAATACAACCCAAGAGGTTCTTATCAATGCGGCTTCCGGTGTTGCCAAGGTAATACAATTTTTCGAGCTCTAAAAATATCCGAAAAAGGTTCTTGGTACTACTTGAAGTAGACGAGTACAACATAACGCAAACTATACTGTAAAAAAGCTATTAAAATAACGGATGGACAGCATTGATCCTCGAACTGACGAAAAACCGTCGTAATAGAACAAAAACGTGTTTTTGTTAAGAAAAGTTGTTTCTTTAGCTTCCAACAAAGTAGAACTGTTGTGCTTTCTTTGGCAACCCTGACGACGCTGCGCCTCTCCTCGGCCCGCTGGCGGAACCAACCAAGCGATCTGATTGGCCCTGCATAAGCCAGAATAGAACGCTAGTCTATTCTACTTATTCACCTTATTACAGCGCGCTCCGAGGAAAAGAGGAATCTGTAATAAGTCTTATACGCGGTAATACACCTTATTACACCTATTAGGACAATGCTTTAGATTTGGGCTTTTCTCCCTAACAATGTCATGGTACCCTTTGACGCTGATTTGAAATAATTGGGTGATCTATGGTAGAGCACGAGCATGCTGAATCAGAAGCAGTTTGAGTTTGGTAGATGTATGTGTATCGACTGCAATTTGATTCTGCCCTAGTTGATTAAGCCTGTCGTTAGCAAGGACGATTATCCACCGTGGCTTTTCGCATTTGAAAAATGACCTAGAGTCTACTGATTTTTTGGGAACCCAAAACGTAAGTGGAGGGATACCTATGACATCGAAAAAGTTGTCCGTCTGTCCGTCCGTCTGTCAGTCCGTCTGTAAGCACGATAACTCTCGAAGGGAATGAGATCCCAAAACGTAAGTGGAGGGATAGCTATGACATCGCAAAAGTTGTCCGTCCGTCCGTCCGTCTGTCAGTCCGTCTGTAAGCACTATAACTCTCGAAGGGAATGAGATATTTTGATGAAACTTGGTGTGAGGATTCGTTGGGTCGTCGGACCAGTCAAGTTCGTAGATGGGCTTTGTAGCTCTACATTTTGGGGTAGGGGAGGGGGTTCAAATTAAGGGGCAAACAAAATATTTTGAAAAAGCTAATGTGATAGTCGATTATGGAGTAAGAAGACATGTTGAGCATGATGGTGAAAACCATTTTGCCATCGGAATAGTAGTTCGCCCGGGATCCGGCCCAAACCGGAAAGTTTGTTAAAAGTAAAAGTTTTATTTGAAGTTGATTAGATGTTAGATTTAGGGGTAGGAAGACATGCTGAAGACGATGGTGAAAATCATTTTCTCGACGGACAAGTAGTTCGCCCGGAATCCGGCCGAAACCGGAAAGTTTGTTAAAATTAAAAGTTTTATTTCGAGTTGATTAGATGTTCGATTTAGGGCAAGAAGACATGCTGATCACTTGTGTGAAAACAATTTTCTACCCGGACATGTAGTTCGCTCGGAATCCGGCGAAAACCGGAAAGTTGGTTAAAAGTAAAAGTTTAATCTGAAGTAGATTAAATATTGGATTTATGGGTAAAAAGACATGGAGAACACGGTGGTGAAAATCATTTTCTCGCCGGACAACTAGTTCGCCCGGAATCTGGCCAAACCCGGAAAATTTGTTAAAAGCAAAAGTTCGATTAGATGACAGATTAAGGGGTGAGAAGAGAGGCTGAGTCGGTATATGACAATGGTTTTTTACCCGGACATTAAATTATTCCGGAATCCGGCTGTAACCGGATTTTTTTTAAGTCAAACTTTTATTCAAAGTTGATTGGATGTTCTTTATAGGGATAAGGAGATACGCTGGTTTTGTTTCTGTATTTTTTGCTGGACTAGTAGTTCGCTTGGAAAAGGGCAGGAAGTCTCGGTCAGTATCGTCAAAATAGATATGGCTTATAGAGGTATATCTGAACTTGGTTTTCTCTGATGAATAGCCTGTCCAAGACTGGATCTGGCGAAGACAAGACTCGAAAGTCTGAATCAAATATTAGATTTTTGGGATCCCATCGACACCTTTGGTCTTGTTCTTCTTCTAGGATGCTTGTTTGTGATTGTGGACGCGGCCGTCGTGTACTGTGTTGGAGGTGACATCGCTTTGTATGCAGATCCTATCATTGCCATTAGTTCCGTTCTAGTTCTTCTGCTTCTTAGCTGGCCTTACTGTGAGTATTTTTTTTATTACCGCTTTTCGCATCTTTCGTAAGATACATTGCTAAAACAAGGCTGCTCTTTCGACCTCTGAGAGAACAGGAGTCCTCCCCCTCGACAATCAGCGGGCTTGCGGATACCAACTTGCAGCAGAATTATCGCCTTCCATTTTCAGACATTGGGAGATCTGGTTCGCTCCTGGTTTTATAGTTGCTGTAGTTAAAATTTTAACCGAAGATGCAATTAATGCTGTACCGATCAACAGCTTCAACTGTACAGTACAAAAGATGTCAATTCCGATTAAAATTGGGTAGTGTGATCATGGCTTGCCGACGAAACGTCTCCATGACAAAACCTGGACAAAACGTCCCCGTGGCAAAATGTCCCCATGACAAAACGTCCCCATGTCAAAACTTCCCCACGGCAAAACGTCCCCGTGACGAAACGTCCCCAAGCGTAGATTTTTAAATTCGCTTCGATCATCAAATGCATGATCGAGGTAAAGCAACTTCAGAGTGTCCATTACAGATGTAGGAACATTCCTTATAAGCAGGAAAGATCGGACATGGGACCGGTTGCTTTATAAATGTATTGTTTCCAATTAAAATATATAGTGTAATATGCCTTGCAATGGATTCGTAACTGTCAGTTTTAAGTCGTTTGAAGCAACATGCAGAATCTGAGGAGCACCAATATGCTCCTCAGAGAAAGGGGGAGCCCGCTGTGGCTCAAAGAGAGTCAAACAAGGAGAATGCCAAAATTTGCATAGTGTCATTATGGTGGAAAGAAATTACATGGGAAGCGAGGAAACGAAAGCGGATGGAAAGATTAGTTCGGTAGAGAGACAGTAAATCTAGGTAAGACGGGTTTGATCCTTTAAAAATCCTTTAATAATAAATATCACCAAATTAAATATCGAGCAAAAGAGAGACCAATGAGTTATATCGCAGCGTAAACTAACACACACATAAACCAATTAAATAAATCATAATTCAAAAACCGACAAACTACTAAATCTTTACGCTTTCTTCAAGAAATGGCTACAGTCGGCAGCAACACTTTGGTTAGTTTCTTCACTACTGGTTAAATGCTGAAGTAGCCAACCCATCGTGGTTTTCAAAATATTATATTCTAAGAACATCTTTTGTCTGAACTGATGAAGCAAACAGTAATCTCATAGGCCTAGCTATCCCTCAGCGATGAACAAAAAATCTATAGCCGGGGACCGAGGTTTTGATACGGAATGTTTCACCACGGGGACGTTTCGCCATGGGAACGTTTTATCATGGGGACGTTTCGTCGGGGATGTTTCGCCAGGAGATGTTTCGAATGCGTAAGTTTCGCCGACAACCGCGATCATTCCCAGTTTCTTTGTAACATTTAGACTCCAAAGCTGCTTACCCACAAACTCTACAACGACACATCTAGTCTCCTCAACCTGAACCACCAATCCCATACAAGAGGCCACTCAAAGAAACTTTATAAATGCCACGTGAACACAAGAATGCGGCAAAACTTCTTCTCCGAAAGAGTTGTCAACGACTGGAACTCCCTCTCCGAGTCTACAGTGTCAGCAAATTCACCTGTAACTTTCAAGAAGTCACTGGATAGCGAGTGGTCATGCAAGAACTGGAAATACTGCTGGCATGATCCAGATCAGTAACAGATGCCAGCCATCATCACTCACGGAGCAACACAGATCCATTGGACCTTATCGCTCCGAAGTGCGAATTAAGGTAAATTAAGGTAAAGGCTTAAATATGATTGAGACATTAGTTGCGTTTTTGTTCGGCTTTTGCCTTTCCCTTTTCAGCCTTGACTTTTTATCGTTTTCAGGACTTTTTTAACATTCTCGCGTTTTTGCAAGTTGCCTTTGACAAATGCGATTTTATTTGTATTTTACCTGCACTTCAAATTTGTCATCTTTAAAATCCGAGACAGTCTCGAAAAACTGACTTTCACTTTGAATCAAATTCTTTTTTTTATTGGATTTTGGGATAAACTGGCTAAAGTAGCGAAGCCAAAAGCCAAAAGGAGAGCGTAACTTGGTCACCTACCAAGTTTGCCTTTTTGCAAAAAGCCGAGGGAAAAGGCAAAAGTCGGCGTTTGTCTTTTTGACAAAAACGGGAAATTTTCAAATAGTGCTTAGGACCATTTTACGAAAACGCAAAAAAAGTAAAAAGCCGTCGAAAAGTCGAACAAAAACGCAACTATTATAATCTTTCCGTTCATTTGCAGTCACAGAAGCATCAAGCCTCCTCCTCCAAACGATCCCTGGACATCTGGACATTACGAACGTTAAAAGCAAGCTTCTCGCTGAGTTTCCTTGCATCGTTAATGTCCACGAGTTGCACATCTGGGGACTAGGTTCAGGACAAACCGTAGGAACACTACATGTTGTCTTCTCAAATGAGCAGGTAAGGTATTATGTCATGTCTGTATCTCGCGCATCTTCACTTAGATGGCTCATTGGCTCTGTTGAAATGCTGAGATAGCGGGATTGTCTTCACGCGCCAGAGATGATGGACTCGGACTGTGGCTCTTCTCGAGACGCCTTTTTTTAAAGTTTAACTGAAAAGGTCTTAGATATGACAATCTAGTTACCGATCACTCATTCACTTAAAGAAGCTTGAAAACCCGGTGAAAATGCGTTACTTCGTCGCTCCACTATTCACGAATAATCTATTTTAAAATAGTGGAATTTCCTTGTCTGATTTGTGTGCTCTATGCGCTCGTATCTGTGTTGTATGCTCGACGAAAAACAATTTACGAAAAATAAATGTTCACGCAGTGAGCTACCTTCCGTAAGCTGATCACTGGCCACCGAAACGCCGCTTATGTATTGAGATTCAATTTTTCTGTGTCATAGTAGAAATTTGCGTTGTGCGGATAATCGTAGATATTCTGACGTCATTCTAGAGCAAATAGTGAAAAATAAAAAATAATCCCTTAACACACTCCAAAAAGTGCAGTGTATTCAGTTAAATGATCCAGAAATAAGTTGGCTTTTCAGTGAAACTTTAAGGGCTCGGACTCGTCTTTCACGGAGCTGTCCTTCCGCCAAAGCTGTGGACTTGGGCTCTGGACTCGTCTCGAGACGCCTTTCTCAAGGACTCGGACTTGTCTCGGACTCGGATTTGCTGGACTCGCAGCTGCTCTGTCACACTCTAGCTGAGGATCTTCGTTCGTGAGAGTTGCAACCGCACCGTTGCTCGGCACGGTCAGCTAAGACGGTTGCTAGTTAATTATACATCATAGGGGCTTGTTGTAGCTTAAACCAATGCTCAGATCTTTTGTATGGATTCGTGTGACGGCGAATATTTTCAGGGAAACCAAACTCAGAGTAACAATATAACATATTTAGTAAGGCACTGTACAGACTGCTGGGCGAAAGAACACCGAACATCATAGTTGCGACGGACATAAAGCTCCGGCGGGAATGTCGAAGATGGTTCCCACCAGAAGGAGTTATCAAGTCGGACACATGAATCCCTGGCTGGAAAGATTTACTGCCATAGCCGGTGTTGGACAGTTTGCATAATTCTGCGATTTGTCATACATTATCGTTTCGTCGAAAAAGCGAGCAAGAACTCGGCAACCGGTTTCTTACCAGTAAATCCAAAAATGAATCGTAAAAGTTGAGGCATATAATTGCTACTAAATTATACTAAAGCGAGATTTCTACTTAATAGTTCGTGAAAAGGTACCTAGTTTCGTAGGTGCAAAAATGTTCTTTTTTTCCCCGACCAAAATTCACACTTCGACCATCAGAAAACTGGCAACACTGGCCATAGTTCAAATTCTATGAGTTAGCCAGTCTGGTGACAATCTAGTTACATTGGAACTGGCCCGAGACACTCAGAAGGTGAAGACAACTTAAAAGGCAAAGACAATTAGTCATAGATCCGGAATTACCGTTGCAGAGTACCAATGTGGCGTACACTCGGTCACTGCAGAGACATATTTAAAGTTTAACCGAAAAGGGCTAGGAGACGACAGTCTAGTTACCCATCACTTGTTCGCTTAAATAATCTTGAAAACCCGATGAAAAAGCGTTAGTTTGTTTTTCTGATATTTCCAAATAATCGATTGTCCCATTGTGCTTGCCGCTCTTCCCGTTTTTGTGATATCTCTATGGGGCCTGGAACATTTGGCAACAACACCAGCAGCAAACGAGTAAATAAATCGTGTATCAAATAAACAAAGAAGTGTCTGCAGTCTGCAGTGCCAAAAACTAGTGCCAGCTAGTGAGGTGTCTTGTGTCCTGATAGTTTAGTGATTTTCGCGGGCGAATTGTGGACGGATTCACCATGGGAAAGCGTCCACATTCCCAACGTCCCTACTGAAGACTACTGTGGACAGAATGAAAATCCCCAATAGGTGTTGTAATAATTCAATGTATTTGAATCTAAGATGTAAAAATAAGTTGCCTGTTCCGTTAAACTTTAAGAAAATGGTAAAGATGTGGTATACGATACAGTTCAGATGAGAAGGTCAGCAAACAAAAAGTTTTAGCAGGTTCATCCCGCAGTTGATCAGCGCTTGCGCCGACTAAGGTATCTTGTTGCAACAGCTGCAACGTATGTTTCCTTAAACTTCATGCTCATTTTATCTTGCAGGACTACTTACTGAACCAGAAGTTGATACCGCAGTTCTTTACGCAGTGCGGAATCTCCGAAGTGACTGTCCAGCCAGAGTTTAAGGATAAGGTAATTGACCACCTAACGAGAGTCAAAATTCCTCGTAATACTACTACTACATAATACGATGTGTAATACTATTACACATCGTAATAATAGTCCATTTTAGAGGTATCTTGAAAGTTCTACGCTTCAGCTCCTTGAAACTGGATTACTCGCCAATATGAAAATGGTCCATTTTTATAGCACTTGAGCATACTCAAGTGCCATATAGCGATCGTAATTTCTGTCGGTCTGTCTGTCTGTCGTTCTGTTGTCCTGTAGTTCTCTCGGTCTGTCCAGGTTTTGCTAGTTTGGGCACTTCCAGACAAGCTAGGACGATGAAACTTCACAGGCATATCAGGGACCAGACCAGATCAACTTACAAATAATCATTTCCCCAATCCAACTTTCCCCGGATCCGGGAGTCCGAAAACTATAAAGTAAAACGGGAGTAAAAAGTAAAACGGGAGCAAAGAAAGCGCTGCCCAAACGCGGTATCGAACCAGGAACCTTGTGTTGCCAGTCGAGTATTCTACCACTGAGCCATGCGACGATGTTCAGAAAAGCGAATGCGGGAGTATAAACGGTTTAAAATGGTCAGTCCAAGTCAAACAAATCTAGTGAAACGCTTGGCAGGAATATCAGGGAACCGACCAGATTAACTTGGATATAATCATATTCCGGATCCGATCATAGAGGGGGGAGTGGAGGGATGGGAAATCCGGAAACTATTAACATGCATAACTTTGGAAAGGGTAATCAGACATACGTAAAACTTCACCTTTGTGTTGCCAGTCCAGTTTTCTACCACTGAGCCATGCCATGATGTATAAAACAAGACCAAAGGTGTCGATGGGATCCCAAAAATCTAAGATTTGATCCAGACAACTGGGTCTTGTCTTAGCCAGATCCAGTCTTCGCCAGACTCTTTGAACATTTTTACAATTAAAATTCAGAAACAGATTAAGGCCAAATAGCTAATCACCTGAGAAAACCAAGTTCAGATTTGGATTCAGCATGTGTGTTTACCCCTATAAGTCATATCTGTTTTGACGAAAACTTCCTGCCACTTCTGCCGATTTCCCGGTTCCGGCCGAACTCCAGAACTACTTGTCCGGCGAAAAAAGAAAGCTCAAAGACGAAATCAGGGTATCTTCTTTCCCCAGTAATGAACATCTAATCAACTTCAAATAGAAATTTAGCTTATAACAAATTTTCCGATTCCAGCCGGAATTCCGGTCGAACTATATGTCCGGGTAAAATACGATTGTCACACAGGGACTCAGCATCTCTTCTTACCCCTAAATCGCTTATCTAATCAACTAGAAATAAAACTTTGACTTCCAACAGTTTTCCGGTTTTGGCCGGATTCAGGACGAACTACATGTCCGGGTAGAAACTTGTTTTCACATAAGTGTTCAGCATGTCTTCTTGCCCTAAATCGAACATCTAATCAACTCCAAATAAAACTTTTAATTTTGACAAACTTTCCGGTTTGGGCCGGATTCCGGTCGAAATACTTGTCCGTCGAGAAAATAGTTTTCACCATCGTCTTCAGCATGTCTCCCTACCTCTAAATCGAACATTTAATCAACTTCAAATAAAATTTTTACTTTCAACAAACTTTCCGGTTTGGGCCAGATTCCGGGCGAAATACTTGTCCATCGAGAAAATAGTTTTCAGCATCGTCTTCAGCATGTCTTCCTACCCCTAAATCGAACATCTAATCAATTTCAAATAAAAGTTTTACTTTCAACAAACTTTCCGGTTTGGGCCGGATTCCGGGCGAAATACTTGTCCGTCGAGAAAATAATTTTCACCATCGTCTTCAGCATGTCCTCTTACCCCTAAATCGAACATCTAATCAACTTCAAATAAAACTTTTACTTTCAACAAACTTTCCGGTTTTGGCCGGATTCCGGGCGAAATACTTGTCCGATAACAAAATGGTTTTCACCATCGTGTTCAGCATGTCTTCTTACCCCATAATCGACTATCACATTAGCTGTTTCAAAATATTGTGTTTGTCCCTTAATTTGAATCCCCTCCCCCACCCCTAAATGTAGAGCTACAATGCCCATCTACGAACTTGACTGGTCCGACGACCCAACGAACCCTCACACCAAGTTTCATCAAAATATCTCATTCCCTTCGAGAGTTATCGTGCTTACAGACGGACGGACAGACGGACGGACGGACGGACGGACGGACGGACGGACAGACGGACGGACGGACGGACGGACGGACGGACGGACGGACGGACGGACGGACAGACGGACAACTTTTGCGATGTCATAGGTATCCCTCCACTTACGTTTTGGGATCCCAAAAAAGCGAATGCGAGAAAAGATACGGTTTAAAGATGGTCAGTCCAAGTCAAACAAATCTAGTGAAACGCTTGGCAGGAATATCAGGGAACCGACCAGATTAACTTGGATATAATCATATTCCGGATCCGATCATAGTGGGGGGAGTGGAGGAATGGGAAATCTGGAAACTACGGTCTGTCCCGGTTTTGCTAGTTTGGGCACTTCCAAATAAGCTAGGACGATGAAACTTGGCAGGCGTATAAGGGACCGAACCAGATTAACATGGAAACAATTACTTCCCCTATCCGGCCATCGTGGGGGGGGGGTGGAGCAACAGGAAATCCGGAAACTAGTAACATGCATAACTTTATGACGGGTAATCGGACTCGCATGAAACTTGACATATGTCAAGAACAAGTGCTTTAGATGCTCAGTTTCAAATCCGGACCAGATCCGATAACTGGGGGGGGGGGGGGGCTTGATGGGGGCACCCAAAACCTCGTGAAACGCTTCCATATAAGCTAGAACGATGAAACTTGGCAGGCGTATTGGGAAACCGACCATATTAACTTGGAAATAATCACTTCCCCGATCTGGCTATCTTGGGGGGGAGTGGAGGGATGGGAAATCCGGGAAGTAGTAGCATGCCTAACTTTGGAACGGGTAATCAGATATGCATGAAACTTGACATATGTCAAGAACAAGTGGTTCAGAAGCTCAATTTCGAATCTGGACCAGATCCGATAACTTGGGGGGGGTGGGGGGGTGGAGGGGACACCGGAAATCTCATGAAACGCTTCCACATAAGCTAGGACAATGAAATTTGGCAGGCGTATCAGGGAACCGACCAGAAGAACTTGGAAATAATCACTTTCCCCATCCGGCGATCGTGGGGGGAGTGGAGGGATGGGAAATCCGGAAACTAGTAACATGCATAACTTTGGAACGGGTAATCAGACATGCATGAAACTTGACATATATCAAGAACAAGTGCTTCAGATGCTCAGTTTCAAATCCGGACCAGATCCGATCACTGAGGGGGGGAGCTGGAGGGGGAACCGGAAATCTGGTGAAACGCTTCCAAATAAGCTAGCACAATAAAACTTGACAGGCATACGAGGGAACCAACCAGATTAACATGGAAATAATCACTTCCCCGATCCTGCTATCGCGGGGGGTGGTGGTGGAGGGAAGGGGAATCTAGAATCCGGAAACTAGAAACATGCATAACTCTGGAATGGATAATCGGACATGTATAAAACTTGACAATTGTGAAGAACAAGTGTCTCAGATTTTCAGTTTCAAATCTGGACCGAATCCGAAGAGAGGGGATTAGAGGGGGGACCGGAAATATCGTGAAATGCTTAGGGTTGAGGGATCGGGATGTCACAGTAGAGGGGTTGGAAGGGGTTTTCCCGGATTTCTGGTGATCACGAGTTAGGGTACTTCCACATGTACTAGGACCATGAAACTTGGCAGACATATTAGGCACTCTTCCAGGTCAACTTGAAAATAGTTCTTTTCCCGATCCGACGATCATGGGGGAGATTCCATTGACATGCATAACTTTGGAACAGGTGATCAGACGTGCATGAAACTTGTCAAGTGTCAAGAACAAGTGACTCCGATGATCAATTTCAAGTCTGGACCGGATCCGATAACATCGGGAGGAGCTGGAGGCGGGGGGAGAAATCTCTTGAAACGCTTAGAGTCGAGAGATCGGGATGGGACTTGGAGGGAAGAACAAGCATAAGCCATAGATACATTGTAGAGGCTTAACGGCCTGCCATTCAATTTGCAAATATATTATTATTATTATTATTGACAAAACAGGACCGATCGTGTCACAGTGGGGGGAGTTGGAGGGGGTTTTCCCTAATTCCCATGATCACGAGTTAGGGTACTTCCAGATGTGCTATGACCCTGAAACTTTGCAGGCATCTTAGGGACTCTATTAGATTGGCTTGCAAATATAGTCCCTCCCCCGATCCGATCATCTTTGGAGGATTTCAATGAGTGGTATAACCATTTCAGATTTACTAGATCAAGCCCATTTCCTGATGAAATGAATATCGGGAGAAAGATCCAGCCTTGAAAACTGCAAACCGTATCTGACAAACATGCTAACTGTTCTTACAAGTGCCATATGAGCTTTCAGCTCTTGTATTATTAAGTATCCGGCAAATGCCGTTTCTTAACTAAATATCACTCCTTTCGTATGGTTTGTTTTGTTCCTTGCCTTGGTCAGAGACTTCACGGTAGGTATATTTGATGATAGTCCCCGGCGAGAGAGAGAAAGAGAGATCGGTATATTTAGAAATTATACTAAAGGTTAACTTCAGACAGGGTTAACTTAGGGGGTTAACTAAGGTTAACTTCGAGGTTGTTATTCTGATATGAACCGAGAGGGAGGTATGTTAACTATCATAACTTTTTCGAACATAATATTTTTATAGGCAGGACTTATTCTTCTTTTTTTGTAGTTTTTATGGCACTTGAGCTTACTCAAGTGCCATATAGCGATTGTTATTTCTGTCCGTCAGTCGGTCTGTCGGTCTGTCGGTCTGTCGGTCTGTCGGTCCCGGTTTTGCTAGTTCGGGCACTTCCAGATAAGCTAGGACGATGAAACTTGGCAAGCATATCAGGAACTGGACCAGATTAAATTAGAAATTGTCGCTTCCTCGATCCGACCATCTGGAGGGGAGTGGAGGGAGGGGGAATCCGGAAAAAATAGGAGAAATGAGATATTTTTAGCTTACGAACGGGTGATCGGATCTTAATGAAACTTAATACATGGAAGGACTTCGTGTCTCAGACCCTCCATTTTAAATCCAGACCGGATCCGGTGACACTGGGGGGAGTTAGAGGGGGAAACCGGAAATCTTGGAAAACACTTAGAGTGGAGGGATCCGAATGAAACTTGGTGGAAAGTACAAGCAAAAGTCCTAGATACGTGACTGATATAACCGGAACGGATCCGCTCACTTTGGGGGAGTTGGGGGGGGGGAGAAGTCCGAATTTGTAGTGATCCCGCGAGTTCCGTGCTTCCTGATGTGCTGGGACGATGGAAATTGACAGGCATGTCTGGGACCCGACCAGCTTAAATAGGAAATCATCAATTCCCCGATTCGACCATCGGGGGGGGGGGGGGGGAGTGGAGGGAGGGTGAAGCCAAAATTTGAGGTATTTTTAGCTTGCGAACGGGTGATCGGATCTTGATGAAAATTGATATTTAGGATGACCTCGTGTCTCAGACACCTCACTTTAAATCCGGGCCGGATCCAATGACACTGGGGGGAGTTGGAGGAGGGAACCGTAAATTTTGAGAAACGCTTAAAGTGGAGGGATCGGGATGAAACTTGGTGGGAAAAACAACCACAGGTCCTAGAAACGTCATTGACATAACCGGACCGGATCAGGGCACTGTGGGGGAGTTGGGGTGGGGAACCGGAAATTTTGAGAAACGCTTAAAGTGGAGGGATCGGGATGAAACTTGGTAGGAAAAACAAGCACAGGTCCTAGACACGTCATAGACATAACCGGACCGGATCAGGGCACTGTGGGGGAGTTGGGATGGGGGTCCGGATTTCTAGCGATCCCGCGAGTTCGGCATACTTCCTGGTGTCCTAGGTCGATGAAACTTGGCAGGTATGTCAAGGATCCGAACAGATTGACTTGAGAACAGCCGTTTCCCCGACCCGACCATCGTGGGGGGAGTCGGTGGATGGGGAGTCCGGAATCTAGTGGCGTGCATAACTTTTGAACGGGTGATCGGATCTTGATGAAAATTGATATTTAGGATGACCTTGTGTCTCAGACACCTCACTTTAAATCCGGGCCGGATCCGATGACACTGGGGGGAGTTGGAGGAGGTAACCGGAAATTTTGAGAAACGCTTAAAGTGGAGGGATCGGGATGAAACTTGGTGGGAAAAACAAGCACAGGTCCTAGACACGTCATTGACATAACCGGACCGGATCCGATGACACTGGGAGGAGTTGGAGGAGGGAACCGGAAATTTTGAGAAACGCTTAAAGTGGAGGGATCGGGATGAAACTTGGTGGGAAAAACAAGCACAGGTCCTCGACACGTCATTGACATAACCGGACCGGATCAGGGCACTGTGGGGGAGTTGGGGTGGGGGTCCGGATTTCTAGCGATCCCGCGAGTTCGGCATACTTCCTGATGTCCTAGGGCGATGAAACTTGGCAGGTATGTCAGGGATCCGAACAGATTGACTTGAGAACAGCCGTTTCCCCGACCCGACCATCGTGGGGGGAGTGGGTGGATGGGGAGTCCGGAATCTAGTGGCGTGCATAACTTTTGAACGGGTGATCGGATTTGAATGTAACTTGTCTGGTGAGCTATCGCCTCGGATGTTCAGTGTCACGTCCGAGTCGGGTCCGATACCTGTGGGGATGGGGGGGGGGGGTGTGGAAAACTCAAGAAACTCTAAAAGTAGAGGGATTGGGACGAAACTTAATGGATGGAACAAGCATTAGGCCTAGATGAAATTGACGGAGCCAGATGGTTTCGGGGCTCTGTGGGGGGAGTTGGAGGGGGTTTCCTGGAATTCCGGTAGTCGTGAGTTAGAATAGTTCCAGATGTAAAACGACAACGAAACTTTGCAGGCATATTAGCGACCCGAATTATCTTGACTTAAAAACCTGACACAACATACCCCCGGAAACTTCCGTTCCTAGATCCGAGCATTTTTGGGGGAGCAAGAGAAGAGAAATATGGAGAACAGCCGTTTCCCCGACCCGACCATCGTGGGGGGAGTGGGTGGATGGGGAGTCCGGAATCTAGTGGCGTGCATAACTTTTGAACGGGTGATCGGATTTGAATGAAACTTGTCTGGTGAGCTATCGCCTCGGATGTTCAGTGTCACGTCCGAGTCGGGTCCGATACCTGTGGGGATGGGGGGGGGGGTGGAAAACTCAAGAAACTCTAAAAGTAGAGGGATTGGGACGAAACTTAATGGATGGAACAAGCATTAGGCCTAAATGAAATTGACGGAGCCAGATGGTTTCGGGGCTCTGTGGGGGGAGTTGGAGGGGGTTTCCTGGAATTCCGGTAGTCGTGAGTTAGAATAGTTCCAGATGTAAAACGACAACGAAACTTTGCAGGCATATTAGCGACCCGAATTATCTTGACTTAAAAACCTGACACAACATACCCCCGGAAACTTCCGTTCCTAGATCCGAGCATTTTTGGGGGAGCAAGAGAAGAGAAATATGGACTTCTATAAATTGCGAACGAGTGGTCTGATTCGAGTGAAACTTCATGGGTGATACGAATCGATGGCCTCGACATGTAAAACATGCGTTCGAACCATATGCGACCACGATTAGGGGAATTGGGGGTGGGGGGACTTTTGACATGCACAAAAACCAAACGGATGGACCGAATGAGATGCAATTCGACAGTGCCGAGTTCATGCGGCCTAGATTTGTTATTTGGCGTCTGGGCCGGATTCGGCCAAGGTAGGGGGGGGGGGGGGGGTACTGGAAACTTGCAGATAGGCTATGCTCCAATTTCAGTCAAACTTGATGAGGGAATTAAGAGATTGGGCCCGAACCGGCTCCGACAACGTTGGTGGGAAGGGGGGGGGGGTACCGGAACTTTCCAAAAATGCTCAGATTCGAGTGAAACTTGGTAGATGGTATAAACGAAGATGCTTTAGGTGGTCGATTTTTTTTTATTCCGAACCAGATTCGGCCACGGTAGGTGGAAATAGAGTGAGTACCGGAAATCGTGTAGCACGTCTAGGGATCAAACAAATGGATTTATTGGGATGAAAGTTTGAACAGTCATGTGCATTTGCAATCGAGACGATGCCGGAACTGCTCAGAAATGAGTGAAACTAAATATCCTATTTCTATTTCCGAACCGCCTTTTTGGATGACGGGTGTATTTTGTGACGTTTTCATCTACTTTCTTGTACAGCCTACTCGTACAAGTGCCATATGAGCTCGTAGCTCTTGTTTGCTAATGGGGTAGAGTACTTTATTTTAGTAAAGTAGCAACCTATGCCAAATGTAGACCTACTAAAATGAATCCTTTTGGGACCCAAGCACTTGACAGTTGACAGTAGGTAGGCTACAGTCTTTTACTTTTTTTGACGATACAGATGCATTCTAGCGGGCGTGAAAGGCTACTATAGATCTACTTACATGACTACAGGGATGGTGGAAGCAAAGACAATAATAGTGGGAAAGACCGGTGACTTCGCTAAAATCGGGTCTCTGAAAATCGATCGGAACGCTGCCTAGCGTTTGGACTTTGTCCAATTTCGAGCGGTAAATGATTAATATAATGAAAGCAAGAGGGCGTGAGTATGCAATGTCTGTCAACATTAACTGATTCGGAATCGTGAATACAAAAAAAAATTCCATTAAAAAGCTATTTATTCTTTTCCTACTTGTTTTTTATTCCAATTAAAGAGGAAATCTGAATAGAGAGAGGATGCTCATCATAAGCGAAACGAAAAAAAAAATCAACAAAACGTGCTCTGATGATGATTCTGCGGAGAGCGATGGAAGAAAATGTCAACAGAGGGATTTTTTAACGAAAGAACACCCGCTAAACGGCGCTGATTGTTGTGACTCATGGGGCTTACGGGAGTTTCCGGTCTTTCCCACTTTTACTGTCTTTGGGTGGAAGTAACAAGTAAATAATAACAAAACCACGTGGCTCTTGCAAACAAGAAAATTCCAGAACAAAGACAGTGATCTATGCTGAATAACTAGCTTTTGGAAAGCAAGGGATAGTAGGATGTTCTTTCAGTTGACAAGCTGTATTTTCAGTGGAATAAGACTGTGATAAGGTAGGCCTAGCCTATCCCTAGGGCATAGGCTGGTTGTCTAAGATTGTAGGATCTTCATTCAGTTTTCAACGTTCATTTTATTTTCCTTTTCTTTTTTATATATTTTAAGTATTCTTTTTTTTTGTTACTGAAAGTATTCTTTTGATTTATTTTTTGGAGTTCAGCTTCTATTTTTCAGTATTTGAGGAAAAATGCTCCATGAATTCAGTTTTTGAGGAAAAGTGCTAGATGAACATCTGCGGAGGCTGATAACGCTTTAACGAGGTCGTAACAGCCTCCACAAAAGTAATTGCCATAATATAACTTTCTGTGGGACATGGGAAGGTACGCCTTGCATACCTGTTCGAGAAAAGTTATATATAAATAACAAACACATACTACGATTCAGCATTGAAAGCCGAAGTAAAAAAGGGCACAAACGAGTTCCCGTAACGATCCGGGCGAAGCTTCACTTGTTTGTCGGCGCGAGCACAACCAAAAACGATCGATTTTGACACAGACCGTCACAGACGTCAGTAAGACTGGGATGTGCTTGTATCTATTTTGGAACAGAAAGAAGACTTAAGACGTCTGAAAATAATGTACTGTTTTCAAAAGGAAGGTCAGATGATAGAAACTACAGACCTTACGAGGTCCTGGATTGTTTGTTATGAATTGAAGATCGAGAATCCGAGAGGTCTCTCCCCATAAATGGGGAGGACCTCCGTCTGTACAGGGAGGGCATTCCCGTATACGGGTAGCTAACCAAATACGGGGAGGCGCTCCCGGATTTTTAGGTAGTTCCCTATCCTGGGTCCGATCATTGTTTGAAAACCTGCACTTCACTATCCTCTTAAAAACACGAAATCGGGGTACGGGGTACGATGAGCGGGGTACGCTCCCCGTCACGGGCCGCGGCGCGTATTTTAATGGTGAAAACAGGTCAAAAACTTCTGGAGATATTGCTTGATTAACTGGGTAGATACTAAAGAAAGATTTGTTAGCATGCACGTTACTTTGCACAGTTAAGTATGGTTCACATCGCTCAGGAACCATGTACAGGGTAGCGTTGCATAACAGATTAACTGCGAGCAATATTTAACAAGATAAATGTTAGATTTCAGTTGTTTAACAGTTCGTAAAATTCCGTGTCAAATTAATTTCCGCAGACCAAAGTGGATTCCGCCTGGCAAAATTCTTTGTAGCTACTACATGTTTCAGACAGCTCATAATTATAAGTTGTAAAGGCATCTGATATTTCTATGTATCTTCTAAATAGGTGGAAGAAAATGAAGGGTCTACCGATGAGGGATTCGAGGAATGTTTCCTTCGATGCCGCAGCAAGTCCTGCAGAAAAAGACAGTGTTGCGGCGCAGAAGATGAAGAGGAAATGGAGTCCCAAGACCTTTCCAACTCTGGCTGCCAAAACAAAAACGACGCTCATGGCCACAGCCATGGCAACGACCATGCCCACGGTCACAGTCATGCTCACAGCCACGGCCATGGCCACAGCCACGGCCATGGCCACAGTCATGGTGCGTCAACGGTCAAGTATCAGCCAGTGGCTGAATTGAGCCTCGTTACAGAACCAGTTGTAATTGATCGTCCAGCTTATTAATGATTTTCCTTATTTTTGACGGAAGTGCTGACAAATTTTAATATGAGATTATATGCCAGTTTACAGTTTGAAAAGTTTACAAGTGTACAAAACCTATAGCTTCGTCCAAGTACCACATAGGGATCGCAATTTCTGTCCGTCCGTCAGTCGGTCGGTCGGTCGGTCCGGGTTTTGCTAGTTCGGGCACTTCCACATAAGCTAGGACGATGGAAACTTGGGGGGGGGAGGGGTAGATAAGAAATCTCAAATGATAGAGTTGTAAATAATCACTTCCCAGATCCGAGCATCGGGGGGGGGTGGAGGAAGGGGAATCCGGAATCTTGAGGTATTTATAACTTTTGAACGGGTGATCAGACCTTCATAAAACTTGGTATTTGGAAAGATCAAGTGCCTCAGACGGCCCACTTAAAGTCCGGACCGGATCCGATTACATTGACGGGAGATGGAGGGGGGAGCCAGACATCTTGGGGAACGCTATAAGTGGAGGGATCGGGATGAAACATGCTGGGAAGAGCAAGCACAAGTCCTAATTAAATCGTTGACATAACCGAACCAGATTCGGGCGCTGTGGGGGGAGTTGGGGGGGGGGGGGGTCCGGGAAATTTGATAATGCAGCGAGTGCGGTTCTTCGTGATGTACTACGACGATGAAACTGGGCTGGCGTATCAAGGACTCGAACAAACTGACTTGAGAATAGTCGTTTGTATGGTCTAACCATCGTGGGGGAGTGGAGGGATGGAGAATCCGTAATCTAGTGGCATTGATAACTTTCGAAAGGGCGATCCTATTTGAATAAAACTTGGCAAGTGGAAAGAGGTGTCGTCTCAGAGGTTCCGTGTCAAGCCCGGACCAGATCCGATACTTGTGGGGGGGGGGGGGGTGAAGGAGTTACCGGAATTTTTGTGAAACGCTTAGCGTCGAGGGATCGGGATGGAATTTGGTGGGAAGAACAAGCATAAACCCTAGATACGTTCTTGATAGAGCTAGACCATATTGGGGCTTTTTGGGGGGAGTTGGTGTGGGTTTCCAAAAATTCCGGTCATTGAGTTAGGATACTTCCACATATGCTAAGGATGATGAAACTTGGGAGGCATGTTAGTGAACCAATCAAACAAACTTAAGGACCTGACACAATGCCCTAGGGAAACTTCCGTTTCTGGATCCGATCATTTTCGAGTGAGTTAAGGGAAGGGAAATCTGGAAATTACTGACTTCCGTAGGTCGCGAACTGGTTGTCCGATTCAAGTAAAACTTTTTGGGTGATAAGAATTAATGACCTAGACATGCAAAACATGTATTCGGACCACACGCGGCATTGGTCGGAGGAGTTGGAGGGAAGAGGGGGGGGGTCTGGAAACTTTGTGACATGTTCAAAAACAACGAATGGGTCAAATGGCATGAAAGTTGAACAGTACCGATGTTATGCGGCCTAGTTTGTTATTTACGCGCGGTTCGGATCGGATCCGGCCAGGGTAGGAGGAGGATGAACCGGAAACCAGAAATTTGCAAACATGCTCCGATTGGAGTCAAGGTTGTAGGATGAGAAGATGATGTCAGAGATACGCCGTCTATGTGTCCTAGTCATAGTTGGCCTCAGTGGTGGGGTCGGAGGGAGAGTCCCGGAAATTTCGTGGCTCGCATAGTGGTCAAACGAGGGGAGTGATTTGAATGAAACTTGGAAAGTACAGATACGACTTGCCTTATGTAGCATGTGTTAGGGTCCGGACCGGATCTGAACACGGTGGGGGGGGGGCAAAGTTTGACGAAAAATGCTCAGGAATCGAGTGAAGCTTGATAGCTGGTGAAGAGAGGATGCTTTAGAATTAGATGATCTGTTTATGTGTCTGAACCAGAGTCGGCCGCAGTAGGGGCAGTTTGAGGCGGAGGAGTACCGGAAATAGTGTGGCTCCTAGCTAAAAAATTAGTGGGAAGAAACATCTGCTCTAGATGAGCCGAGGCGATGCCGAAAATGCTCAGACTCGAGTGAAACTATATATCCTATTTCTATTTCCGATCCTAGGGGCAGTGTTGACACAACTTTTCTGATCAAACCTGTGACTTTTGGCTGAAGAAAACAATGACATTCTGGCACCTACGAAACTTGGTCCTTTTCACCAACTATCATGAGGAATCTCACTTTATCATCTTCATTTCAATTTCAATTCAATTCAATATAATCTAAAAAACAGATAACGGACAAGCCGATGGGTCATTTTTACGTCAATACATAACGTCATAACAGAACAATCTTGAAGTATATACAATTTTGCGACATTTATACCGACATCTTGTGATAAATATGGTCAATATACAAATACATTAAATCAATCAGATATAAAATACAAATAACATAAAAATTAACGTTCAGAAGCGCTCTGAGTTATATACACGAACAAACGAGTGGACGAAACTCTGAGCATACCTAGTTCGCAAAGCTACCACCGGCTCTAAACGAGGCACAGGATCGGCAGCTTGACGAGGAAGACGAATTCGGAAGGGGAGAAAATCAGGAGGGAGTATATCCCGGTGAAGTGGGTTTTGTACTATAGATGTACCGAACTTCATACAAAGTTGAAGTCGGCGGCATGAAAGGGTATCTAATTTATATTGCTTTAGGAGCTGAATGTATGGGACCTTTGGAGCTTTAGATGTAACCAGCAACGCTCTATACTGTATCCTCTCAAGCAAATCTGACTGTTCCTGGGTCAGACCAAAATGCCAAACCGGACAGCCATATTCTAGGTTAGAACGGATAAAAGAAATGTAAACGCGTAGTAAATGGGGAGATGGAAAACCGTAACGGGACAAAAGTTTAAGGTAGCTTATAGCCGCGTTAGCTTTTTTAAGTATACTCTCAACCTGTCTTTGCCACCTCAGATCCGAGGTTATGTATACTCCCAGCAGCTTCAGTTCATTAACCTGACATTCATCTGGGAGTGGTGGGTGGAAAGATAGGGTACCTTGAAGGAAAGAAACTGTTAAAATCACAGACTTATTCATATTAACAACCATTTTGTCAGACTCTGCTTCCTCGCAGATATCTTTCATTATGGTTGCAGAGCTACTTTGGATATTTTTATAGCACTTTTCCAGAACAGACAAGTCATCGACGTATTTCAGCCGGTCTGGTGAACTTAGGGCCAGCTCGTTGACCATAACAAGAAACAACAATGGACCTAAAATAGTACCCTGAGGCACACCGCAAAAAACTGGGAGGGAGTCAGAAAACGTTGATTTATATTTTGTCCGTTGGGTTCTATGCGACAGAAAATTCGCAATTATTTTCACAAGGAAAGGATGAACATTAAAATCTAAAATTAACTTCTTTAAAAGCACACTATGGCAGACAAGGTTGAATGCTTTCCTCAGGTCAATCGCAATCAAGTTGAGCCAACGTTCAGGGTCGTCCAGATGCTTGAGCATAGTGTCAAGTAAACTGACCAGGTAATGTGTGGTTGACGTCCTCGGCATGTTCCCAAATTGTTTAGGGTCAATCAGCTCCAGTACATAGCCTTTTAACCAAGTAGCTACAAAACTTTCATAAACCTTGCTGAAAAAAGGCGTCATCGTTATTGGTCGCACACCTGAAAAGTCGTTGGGGGAATCTTTTTTGGGGATAGGGGTAACAAAACCGTTTTTCCATCCAGACGGATATTCCCCAGTTTTTATTATAATATTAAAAATATGAGTCAAAGGGGCACATAATGAATCTGGGAAAGCCTTTATAAGATCCACCGGTATATCAATTGGAATAACACTAGTTCGCTTTAGTTTCTTTAATTTTTTCACTGTATCCGATTCCAAAATTTCGGGAAATTCCGTAAAATCAGGAGATGGACTTGGAATTTCTTCCTCAGGAAGAGGGGGTAGGGATTGGACGATGTCGACTAGATGAGTATTCAGTTTATTTGCTGTCTTTGTTTCGTCTTCATCCAACCTAATTCAACTTCATCCAACATAATTATACGCCTCAACTTTGATGCATCATAGTAGTATAAGATCGCCGCTCCCACTCCACCCTCCCCCCAATTTCAAAACCCCATTTTAACATCAATTTCTTAAATTTTAACATCCTTTTTACCAAATTATCCCCCTTTTTAAGAACATTTTTATTTTCTTACTTCCAAAATAAAGGATACAAGAAATGAGAAATATTACCCTTTACTACATATAAAATACTACAATATACACTACTTCTTTTTATTCAAATATTACTGAGTAAACAGTTCTAAATCCACATATGTTTCTTTGCTTTTGTTTTCGCGTACAATCGGTTGCAAAACCAGATTTTTCTTTAAAAGTAATTCGTTAGCAATGGCATTATATTTCTGTGTTATAAACAAATCACATGGTTTGTCATTATGATTAATGACCACAACCAACTTATCACCATATTTTGTCTTAGCAATTCTCATTTTAACAATAGTATATTTCAAACCTAGAACTAGTTCTTCTTTCCTGATTGTCTCATTGTATTTATTCATTCTGATTGTATTCAAGACTTCCTTTGTGGACTCCATTTATTAGGGGATGATTTTATTAAATAAAAATCCAGACTCACAAACTCACATACATATTTTTATTGATAATATCTAATGTAGCTTTTCTTTCATAATATATAACACAGTAAACATTATATGGTACGGGTTGATTATCTTTCAACGTTAAACTTATTTCAATATCAGCAGTTATATATACTTGATTCTCTCTGAGTCGATATTTATCATATCATCAGATTAAAATCTCCTCAACGTATCCAACAATTCTACCTCTAGTACTGATAAAGCTCTTAAGGCAACAAAAAAACAGGAAATCTCATTGCGCATTAGATGATTCACATCACAAAACATTTCGTTGCGGAGATTTTTCGGGCCCCGTTGGCAGAATGCTCTAAGTCGTGCAAACTTAGAAACCATTGTATCAACGATGTCGTGAGATCGAATCCCACTACCAGCAATCCGTTGATAGTGAGTGATGGCGAAAAAAACTCAGAGATGAGTTTCCTCCCCATACGGGGCTACCCCAGACATATGTATATGTGTGTAGATATGATATTTTAACAACATCTTCAATCTTCAAAGTCTGGGGTGGGAGGTTTTGCAAAAATTTTATATTTTTGGTAAATTTTCTTGACTTTTTATAGATTTATTACAATATTTATAGCCATTCAGACGGACTTGTTTCATATATTTTTCGCGAGGAAAAAATCGAAAGGTTTTACGCATCTCTGTTTCTCTCTGAATTACCTCCTCAATTGTTAATTGTCCGCATTTTAGCATTGACAACAACTCAGTATAAAAATTGTAATTTGTCCTAAATTCTGCTTTTCTATCAGCAATGCTTAACTGCTTTTCAATTATTTCGATGATAACAGCACCCAAACTTAAAGAAGCTAAAGGTAGCACAAGAAACGCAGACATTCCTGCTGCCGAAAAGAGGAATTTGGATACAAGTAAGCTATTACTTATACGATTGTAGTACCTTTAACTACGACGGTAAACATACATTTTCTTTTCTAATTCTTCCATTTATTATGTAATAAAATTGTTTCAGAAATTATTTGATTGAATGAAAGGTTCGCGATTCGGAACACATCTGACACCTGCGAAACTGTACGGAATCTTTCTTGACTGATCGGAGAGAATCTAGACGGCGCTTGCTCTGTGAAACGCAAAACACATCTGCTATCTACGGAACTCTACTGAAACTTTCTTGACTGATTGGAGAGAATATAGACAACGCTTGCTCTGTGAAACACTTACTGAAACCAGTGCTTTTCTTTACGACTAAGAAAACGCAGACGGGAGAAATTCATTAATAAAAATGTTCCCCTATTAAATGATGAATACTGCAGAGGTTATTCAGCTTTGTAAAAAGGTTATATCGAACAACAAATCGGTTATACAAAGATTACCGCTATACACATATAATGAACTGCAGACTTATGCGAAAATTAATAAAATCAAAACAAATGGAGCTAAGAAACATGAAATAACAAATAATATAATAAACCATCTTAATAAGTATATTTTGATAGCTGAAGATAAAATTAAAATTGAACGCAGAAACGAAAGAACTCATAATAAGAACAGACCATCCGACTACAAACCAGAACCGAGATTAGGAACCATTCTGGAAGATGAGATAAAAGAAAATAATACTACCATTAAAAAAATAACACAAGAGAAGGAAAAGATAAAAGAAAAAGAGACAAGTGAATTAAAGAAATTTCTGAAAAACAAGAACCTATCAACTCGCGGAAACCGAGAAGAAGTACTAAAAAGAGTTGGAGAATACTATAATAATATTATTACCAAACATAAAGATTCCGTACAGAAAAATAGAGATATCATAAGAGATCAAACAGAAAGACGTGATAACAGTAGACAGAAAGTAATCGATTTATCAACTCTCTTTATAAATAAGAAAAAAATCATAGAAGAAAAATTAATTCCTGATCATTTATTTAGAAATGAAGAAGAACAACAACCTACTATCTCTAGGGAAAATGAGAATTTGTACACTGTAAACGTATCAGTTGAAAGCAATGGAAGAGATAAACATACTCTTATTGCTTTTGTTTTCGCAGATTTGAGACGAAGAATGAATGAACTTTATCAGTATAGAGTTCAGTTTGTAACTCGTGTTATTTTCCATCGACAGGAGAATGATGAAGAAGTAGTAGTGTATTACAACAGTACTTCTTGGATTTTAAATAAAAATAGCATTCTTACTCATAATCATTTGGATGATAATAACAAGAGACTTAGTTCTTTAAGTAATACTCCTCGATCTGGGCTACAATTTAGTCGGTATGAAGGAATTGATTATAGGATGACGCGAATAGAATCTTACATGGGAGGAACGTTTTAAAATACTGCCAGATTTCGTAAAAAATAAAAGAGCTTGCTTGAATATTGAAAATAACGACCTAGAAATGTTTCCTTTGGTCTATCTGTAGCAAATCTACATCCAGCTAAGGATCATCCGGAAAGAATTTCGAAATATAAACAATATGAGAACGAATTTGATTTCGAAGGGGTTACCAACTTCCAAATGGATACTAAAGATATACACAAATTTGAAAATATATACAACATTAAGATTTGTTTATTTCAAATTGAAAAAGAAGAAAATTATCAGAAGTCATATACTAAAAAGTACAATCAATGGCAAAACAGCTAAACATGTTATTAATTTATTTAAATTTCGATAATCATTATGTACTGGTAAAGGATCTGAGGCAGATTAGTTGGTCCTCAAATATCTACAAGACAAAAAAAGACATACCTCTGCACTTTTTGCGGAAGGCATTTTACAAAAGAAGAACAATATGAAAAACATGAGAGTAAAAATAATTGCGAAGATCCTGATATTATAATGCCTCCTGAAGGTTCAAGTATATAATATAAAAATATTGCAAAACAAATGAAAGTACCTTATTGCATAATAGCAGACTTTGAGTCTTATAACGAAGAATACAATCAGGTAAACGGAAAGAAAACAATAAAAGTGGCCAAACAGAAACCATTTACTTACGGATTTCAGGTATGCTGTTCCTTTGATACAAACCAGAACAAATACTATGACTATTTCGGTGAAGACGCTGCAGAACATTTTGTTAAAACCATTACAAAAGTATCCACAGAAATTGCAAACCAATATGAAAGCAGACAAAGAAACCATACTTATACCAATGGAGAAATTACCGAAATATGGAATAAACTAATTAAAAAGACTTGTCACATCTGTACAACTGAAATTACTGAAAATCCTGACTTTGATCACGACCACATGACAGGAGAAGATAGGGGATTTGCTCATGCTGAATGTAATATGAAATACAGGATTCCTAGACATATCCCGGTAGTAATGCATAATTTATCAAAATATGATTCTCATTTATTTGTTAGAGAATTAATACCTGATAACGGAATTTTTGAAAGTGCAGAAAGTTTCATCTCATTCTCGAAATCAATAAGTATTACAAAAGCGGATACGAAAATAAAATATGAGACGCGGTTTATAGATTCAATTAGATTTATGGCTTCATCTTTAGACAAACTATCAGCAAATTTTAGGCAAAATGTGATTGCAAAGTACCTTGTAATCATCTAAGACAGAATTTCAAATTCACATCCTAACAGCTTCAAAAATGACGATGAATTCAAAGAAATAATTAAAAAAGGGGTATATCCCTATGAATTCGTAGACAGTTTCGATAAAATGAAATGTACAAAGTTACCACCAATAGAAAGCTTTTATTCTAGGTTGACGGGGAAAGGTATTGACAAAAGTGATTATAAAAGAGCGGTATCTATATGGAAGCAATTCAACTGTGAAACATTACTTGATTATACCAAGTTGTACCTAAAAAGTGATGTTTTAATATTGTCGGATGTTGTAGAGAATTTCAGAAATGTGTGTACATAATTATGATCTGGATCCACTTCATTACTTCTCAGCTCCAGGACTAACATGGGATGCTTTCCTAAAGCATTCGAAAGTAGACTTGCCGCTATTCTCAAAGGAAGACATGAATACCTTTATAGAAAAAGGAATAAGAGGTGGTGTATCCCAATGTATAAAAAAGATACGCAAAAGCAAATAATAAATATACAAGTGATTATAATAAGAATAAGCCATCTAATTATTTAGTGTATTTGGATAAAAATAATTTATATGGCGTGGGCAATGTCGCAGAATCTACCAGCGAATGATTTCCAATTCATTTCAATACCGGATGATTTGAAAGAAAGGAATGAATACGAATCAATCGAGTATTACAACCATCTAAAAACTCATATCAAGTCGGTGATTACGATTTAAGTCGGTGTGAGACAAGATGTCAGGTGCTATATATGAGGTAGATTTAGAATATCCAAAAGAACTACACGAATTACACAAGGATTTACCATTAGCACCCGAACACTTTAACGGTAAGCTATGTACCACAGTATTACATAAAACCAACTATGTAGTTCACCACAGGAATCTAGAATTCTATTTACAAAAAGGTTTGATATTGAAAAGAGTAGACAGAATACTAGGATTCACTGAAAATGCTTACTTAAAAGGATATATAGACCACAACACAGCACTTAGAACTAAAGGTACAAATGATTTTGAAAAGGATTTCTTTTAGCTTATGAATAATGCTTGCTTTGGAAAAACTATGGAAAACGTAAGGAAGCGAGCGGATATGGAAATAATAACGGATGATGCAACAAGAGAAAAAATAATAAAGAAACCCAACTTTAAATCTGAAATAATATTCAGTGAAAACTTTTCAGTAGCAAGAATGTCAAAGGAAAAGATAAAATTAGACAAACCAATGTATATCGGCTTTGCTGTATTGGAACTATCCAAGTTATTGATGTATGAATTCCATTATGATTATATGAAGCCTAAATATGGAGATAAAATTGTTTTGTGTTATATGGACACTGATTCTTTCATATATGATATTAGAACTGAAGATTTTTATCAAGATATCAAACAGGATTTGAATGAGAGGTTCAATACATCTGATTATGCGAAAGATAATCCATATGGGTTTCCTAGTGTAAATAAGAAAGTGATAGGAATGATGAAAGATGAATTAGGTGGACAGGTTATGACAGAGTTTCTTGGATTACGATCAAAAGTATATGCTTATTTAAAGGACAACCAAGACCCTTCAAAGGCTAGCAAAAAACTGAAAGGAATAAAAACCAATATAGTTAAAGATAAAATTACGATTCAAAACTATAAGGATGTACTGTTTGGTAAAACGGAAAACCTTTCTATAACCCAGTATAACTTAAGATCATACAAGCACAATATGTTTCTAGAAGAACAGAATAAAAAAGCGTTAGATCCTAAGGATGATAAAAGGATAGTAACAAGCGATAAAATACACACTTTACCTTTAGGTTATAAACATTAAATTCAAGTACCTACTTAAAAAATTCAAGTACCTACTTAAAAAAATCAAGTACCTACTTCAAAACTTCAAGTACCTACTTAAAAAATTCAAGTACCTACTTAAAAAAATCAAGTACCTACTTAAAAAAATCAAGTACCTACTTCAAAACTTCAATTATATACTTAAAATACTCAAGTAAATCTTATAATGAAAAATTCTTCCTAAATAAATGAATGAAAAGGCTCCAATCAAAGTCTATGATTTTAGTGAAAAGAACACTTATCAGAATAAGCACGACCTTGCACCTCAGTGGCCATTCAGACTCTTAATTTGTGGTAGTTCTGGAACAGGGAAAACTAACCTTCTTTTGAATTTAATTTATTAATATCTTTGTTTCAACCGAATATACCTGTATGCTAAAGATCTTGAAGAAGATAAATATCAAGACCTTATAACCAATTTAACCACTTTGGAGTCACAATGCAAATCGAAAGTCTTAACAGTAAGTAACAATCTTGATGATATTGTCGATGTTGACGACTTAGACCCTGAGTACCAAAACTTGATTATCTTTGACGATTTTGTCACTGAAAAAGACCAGAAGAAAATAGAAGATTTATTTATAAGAGGAAGAAAGAAAAATGCCTCAATTATTTACTTGTCTCAAAGCTATCATAAAACGCCAAAGGTGGTAAGGCTCCAGTGCAATTATTTTGCATTCTTTCAGTGTTCTAATCCAAAAGAAGTAAAATTAATAAGACAAAGCCATGTATCCAGTATAGACAATGAAAAATTTCTCAAACAATTCGAGACTGCAACCAAGGGCTACGGTTTTTTCTTCATAGATTTAAAAACAAAAGATAAAACCCTGAAGTACAGGAAAAACTTTGAAAAATTTACCGGATAATTTATTTCTATAATAAATGAATAAATTTGGTAGTGTTGGAAAAAAGGTTAGTAACGAATCGAAAGTTACTGACGAAAATGGTAACATTAACCTACATGATAGACGAATTATAAATTTAGGTGATGACAAGGCAGAAAAGGATGCTATTAGCTTAAGATCTATGACTGTGATAATGAATCAATTTAAAGAACAAATGACTGCAGGACAAGTGCAAGCCAACCAATACTTTAGCGAAGATATCAACAGATTAACTGCGATAGATGATTCTCCTGATAATTCGTTGGTAAGGAACAAAGATAAAGGGTTATTTGTAAAACAATCAATTGGAGTTAGTGAAAAAGAACTTGATGCTGGGAATAAAGTAATCACAAATGTTCAAGATCCTAGAAACAAACATGATGCTGTTAATTTAGGAACGTTAACTACGTATCTTTTAGATTTTTACAAAAAGCTCGAAAACCAACAAGCCCTTAGCAAAAGTATTGAAACGAAGATTGGCGACCTTAGCAAAAGTATTGACAAAAAGCTTCTTGACCTTAGGAAAAGTATTGACAAAAAGCTCGAAAACCAACAAAAAATTAGCAGTAATATTAGTTCAAATGATTTGGACCAAGATCTGCATATCAATGGTATTGAAAGAGCAGTCGTAAACATTTTAAAAAGGCTTTTAGAGCAAAAACCTGTTGATCAAGATTTTGTTAAGAAAACAGAAGACTTCATGAAAACTAAACTAAAGAAATAAAATTTATATGATAAATTAATTTTCTAATAAATGGTTGAAACATTTGAGTATACAGTTTATTTATCAAAGCTTCAGAAAGGAAAGCTGAAGAAATGTTTTGGTGCTAAACAAAAATGTCAGATACGTGTTAGTCACAGTAGACAAAATGAACGAGAACCAGTCAACTTACTTTTAAGTAAACGACAAATTGATAAAATTGAAACATGTAAAATGAATAATAAGGGTTGTGACATAGATGTATCATACAAACAGATGAAAGAAGCGACTCAAAAGGGTGGATTACTTCCATTTTTAATACCGCTAGCAATTACCCTTGGTAAGGCAGCTTTAACAAGTGGTGCTGCTGCTTTGGGTACATTCGCTGGTATGAAAATTATGGATAAAATGACCAACACAGGTGGAGCGCTTAAACTTCCTGGAACACAAAAAGTTGTGGGTAATGGGGTACGTGGAAGGCCTAGGAAGGAAAAAAACGATGATATCAACACAGGTGGCGCGCTTACACTTCCTGGAACACAACAAGAGCTACGAGCTCATATGGCACTTGTACGAGTAGGCTGTACAAGAAAGTAGATGAGAACGTCACAAAATACACCCGCCATCCAAAAATGCGGTTCGGAAATAGAAATAGGATATTTAGTTTCACTCATTTCTGAGCAGTTCCGGCATCGTCTCGATTGTCTGCAGCAAATGCACATGACTGTTCAAACTTTCATCCCAATAAATCCATTTGTTTGATCCCTAGACGGGCTACACGATTTCCGGTACTCACTCTATCTCCACCTACCGTGGCCGAATCTGGTTCGGAATAAAAAGAAATCGACCACCTAAAGCATCTTCGTTTATACCATCTATCAAGTTTCACTCGAATCTGAGCATTTTTGGAAAGTTCCGGTACCCCCCCCCCCTCCCACCAACGTTGTCGGAGCCGGTTCGGGCCCAATCTCTTAATTCCCTGTTCCTGTCCATCAAGTTTTACTGAAATTGGAGCTTAGCCTATCTGCAAGTTTCCAGTACCCCCCCCCCCCTACCTTGGCGGAATTCGGCCCGGACGCCAAATAACAAATCTAGGCCGCATAAACTCGGCACTGTCGAATTTGTATCTCATTCGGTCCATCCGTTTGGTTTTTGTGCATGTCAAAAGTCCCCCACCCCCAATTCCCCTAATCGTGGTCGCATATGGTTCGAACGCATGTTTTACATGTCGAGGCCATCGATTCGTATCACCCATAAAGTTTCACTCGAATCAGACCACTCGTTTGCAATTTATAGAAGTCAATTTCCATATTTCTCTTCTCGTGCTCCCCCAAAAATGCTCGGATCTAGGAACGGAAGTTTCCGGGGGTATGTTGTGTCAGGTTCTTAAGTCAAGATATTTCGGGTCGCTAATATGCCTGCAAAGTTTCATTGTCGTTTTACATCTGGAACTATTCTAAGTCACGACTACCGGAATTCCAGGAAACCCCTACAACTCCCCCCACAGAGCCCCGAAACCATCTGGCTCCTTCAATTTCATCTAGGCCTAATGCTTGTTCCATCCATTAAGTTTCGTCCCAATCCCTCTGCTTTTAGAGTTTCTCGAGTTCCCCCCCCCCCCCTCCATCCCCACAGGTATCGGACCCGACCTGGACGTGACACTGAACGTCCGAGGCGATAGCTCACCAGACAAGTTACATTCAAATCCGATCACCCGTTCAAAACTTATGCACGCCACTAGATTCCGGACTCTCCATCCACCCACTCCCCCCCACGATGGTCGGGTCGGGGAAACGGCTGTTCTCAAGTCAATATGTTCGGATCCCTGGCAAACCTGCCAAGTTTCATCGCCCTAGGACATCAGAAAGTATGCCGAACTCGCGGGATCGCTAGAAATCCGGACCCCGACCCCAACTCCCCCACAGTGCCCTGATCCGGTCCGGTTATGTCAATGACGTGTCTAGGACTTGTGCTTGTTTTTCCCACCAAGTTTCATCCCGATCCCTCCACTCTAAGCGTTTCTCAAAATTTCCGGTTCCCTCCTCCAACTCCCTCCAGTGTCATCGGATCCGGCCCGGATTTAAAGTGAGATGTCTGAGCCACGAGGTCAACTTAAATATAAAATTTCATCAAGATCCGATCACCCGTTCAAAAGTTATACACGCAACTAGATTCCGGACTCCCCATCCATCCACTCCCCCCAGTATGGTCGGATTGGGGAAACGGCTGTTCTCAAGTGAACCTGTTCGGGTCCCTGACATACCTGCCAAGTTTCATCGCCCTAGCACATCAGGAAGTATGCCGAACTCGCGGGATCGCTAGAAATCTGGACCCCCCCCCCAACTCCCCCAGAGTGCCTGGATCTGGTCCGCTTATATGAATGACGTATCTAGGACTTGTGCTTGTTCTTCCCACCAAGTTTCATCCGGATCCCTCCACTCTAAGCGTTTCTCAAGATTTCCGGTTCCCTCCTCCAACTCCCCCCAGTGTCATCGGATCCGGTCCGGATTTATAGTGGGACGTCTGAGACACGAGGTCATCCTAAATATAAAATTTCATCAAGATCCGATGACTTGTTCGCAAGATAAAAATACCTAAAATTTTGGCTTCCCCCTCCCTCCACTCCCCCCCCCCCAGATGGTCGAATCGGGAAATTGACGATTTCCTATTTAATCTGGTCGGGTCCCAGACATGCCTGTCAATTTCCATCGTCCCAGCACATCAGGAAGCACGGAACTCGCGGGATCACTACAATATCGGACTTCTCCCCCCCCCCCCCCCAACTCCCCCAAAGTGAGCGGATCCGTTCCGGTTATATCAGCCATGTATTTAGGACTTGTGCTTGTACTTTCCACCAAGTTTCATCCGGATCCCTCCACTCTAAGTGTTTTTCAAGATTTCCGGTTTCCCCCTCCAACTCCCCCCAATGTCACCGGATCCGGTTTGGATTTGAAATGGAGGGTCTGAGACACGAGTTCCTTCCATATATCAAGTTTCATTAAGATCCGATAACCCCTTCGTAAGCTAAAAATATCTCATTTTTCCTCATTTTTCCGGATTCCCCCTTCCTCCACTCCCCTCCAGATGGTCGGATCGGGGAAGCGAGTATTTCTAATTTAATCTTGTCCAGTTCCTGATATGCCTGCCAAGTTTCATCGTCCTAGCTTATCTGGAAGTGCCCGAACTAGCAAAACTAGGACCGACAGACCGACAGACCGACTGACGGACAGAAATTACAATCGCTATATGGCACTTGAGTAAGCTCAAGTGCCATAAAAAGTTGTCGGTCATGGGGTACGTGGTAGACCTAAGAAGCCAAAAAACGGGGACATCAAAAAAGAAGCAAAAGTAAAGTAGGACCTCTAACCAATTTTGATATTATGGATGCATTAGGGAGTATACCACAGTTTCGAGGTGTTTTCTCTTTAGATACGCTACCCAAACATATAAACGATTCGGAATGTGGTGTAATCAACTATGACAAACGTGGAATGCCTGGAACACATTGGGGTGCCTATTGTAATCTACCTGAATCCCCCTATGTCGAATTTTTCGATTCTTTCGGTATTCCTCCAGGAAAAGAAATAGTTAAATATCTAAAAACTTCAAAGAAAAAAATAGCTTATGTAAATCTTGCTGTTCAAAATATAAATGAATTAAACTGTGGTTTTCACTTCATTTCCTACATCCAGCGGAAAATGAAGGGTTGGTAGCTTTTCGTTTAAGAAAATCGTTTTCTAATAAATGGAGATTTATTGTATGAAATGTAAAAAGAGCACTGACGCTGAATCAATGTTTAAGGCAGTGTCACAAAAAAATAATGTTCCAGTGCTGAAAGGTAATTGCGTTATCTGTGGTTCAATGAAAAATCGCTTTTTAAAAAAAACCTCAACGCAGAAACAGATATTTTAAAGACGTATTATTCTAATTATTCAGGTGTGGATGTTATTTACAAAAAATTAAAAGAAAATGGTGTTAAGGTTTCCAAGGATAAAATAAAAAATGTGTTGCAAAATGAGAATGTGTATACGTTACACAAACCTTCCTATCATAACTTTGAAAGGAGGCGAGTGTATGTTCACTATGTTGATGAGCAATGGCAAGCTGATTTAGTTGACATGCAGAAATATAAAAAAGAAAATTATAAAACAAATTACATTTTAACTGTTATTGATTGCTTTAGTAAATATGCTTGGTGTATCCCTCTGAAAGACAAAATGGGTGCTGAAATAATAAAAGCATTCAGTGTTATATTTAAAGAAAGAATTCCTAAGAAACTACAAACTGATAAAGGTAAAGAATTTGTAATGAGAAATGTTCAATCTTTTTTGAAAAATAACGATATACACTGGTTTGCATCTGAAAGTGAACTGAAAGCACAAATCGTTGAACGATTCAACAGAACGCTGAAAGACAAGTTATGGAAATATTTTACTCACAACAACACTAGTAAATGGATTGATATTTTACCTGTATTCGTAAATAATTATAATAACTCGTATCACCGATCACTACAAATGAAACCAGTTGATGCTAGTAAAAAGGTTAATCAGAAAAAGGTTTTTAGTGCTCTGTTTCCTCCAGTAGATGACTACAAAATCACAGGAAACGTCAAAGTAGGGGATTTAGTCAGAATTAAAAAAGAAAAAAGTATTTTCGATAAAGAATATTTACCTAATTATACGGATGAAGTATTTCAGATAGCAACCATCAGACCTACCATTCCCATTACTTATGAAATATCTGACAAAAGTGGGGAATTAATTCAAGGAGGGTTTTATGAAAAAGAACTTTAAAAATTTATTATGAAATAAAATTACTTGTATATAAATGGATTCAAGACGCTTGAGTGATATGTTATCGGATATAGTGAAGAACAGAGAAGTTCAGAGAAGAAAGGTTCAACAAAATGAGATGGAGAAGGCAGGATTTCGGGAATATGCTTCAGAGTTAAACGCTCCAGTTATTATAGCACAAAAAGAAAACACTAAAGACACCATCAAAAAATTACAAGAGAACGCTGAAACGATAATTAATAAACTACAGGAAGGTGATAATAATTCAAGAAGACGGTTTGTCAGATTAGGTGATACATTTAAAACAGCTTTACAGACCACTACTTCAGAGGAATCGAGTCGAGCTCCCACTCATGCTATAGAACCCAATCTAGAACAACCATATGACGTAAATCTAAACTTAAATATTGATGTGAAATAATTAAATCAAATTAATTTAAAATATAAAGATCACTGGAATGATACCGATAATTATTTTAAAATGCCTCATTAATACCTTACGCATCCTAAGGAAATAGATCGGGCTCTGAATTATTTAACATCTATAAGTCAAAGTTATGGTGGTCTGAAAAGTAAAAGTTATAGTTCTAGTAAGTATGATAAACACATTGAATTTATAAAAGAATACAAGAATAGGTTAAAAACCATTCAAAATAATTTGCCATTAGTCAAACAACAAGGAACTGGAGTATTTATGGATTGTGATGAAATGATTTCAAAACTATACACTTTGATAGGTAGCAGAGTAAACGGAAATACATCTGATGAGGTGAGAAATGAAGCTATTGATATTTTGGATTCGTTAATGCGAAATAAATTTCTTACGAAGAGATATTACAATTCAATATATAAAAAATATTTCTAATAAATGGTGTTGTTAAACATTGAAGGTAATGAAAGTATCATTGATATAACATTTAGTCAACCAATCGAATTGAATCGTAATTGGGATTATGAAATAGGTTTGAATCAGTGTACTTTGTGGTATTCGTGGCATAATATAAGTGATAAATTTGGAAATAATACATTTCAATACAGGAAAGATGAAGATAATAATGCAACAGAATGGATGAATGTTACTATTCCTAATGGGATGTATAACGATGATTGTTTGAATTATTTTTTGTGTCAGAATTTTGATACCCCAAAAGATAAATGTCCTATTGTAATTTCATCCAATCCAGCATCTATAAGATTTGTCATACTATTACAAGAAAAATATGTGTTTAGATTTAATAGTGACTTGTGTCAGATTTTAGGATTTGATAAGGATAGTGAGATATCTAAGAAAATCAATGAAGGTACAAAGCTTCCGAAAATAACAAGAAGCGTTGATAAAATTCAAATTCACTGCTCTCTCGTAAACAGTTCTATCGTAAACAAAAGTAAATCAGATGTCATTTGGACATTTGTTCCGAATACAGAACCGGGTTGTCAAATTGTTGAGAATCGTAGACAATTAATCTACCTTCCTATTAATACAAAAGACTTTATTTACTCCTTGAGAATGACAATTACTGATCAGTTGGGAAGACCTATCGATTTGAATGGTGATAACGTTGGATACGTGCTGCATTTAAGAAAAGCTTAAAGGATTAGTGAAATAAAATTATTTACCTATAAATGTTGATTAATAATAAGCGATTACTTTATAAAAGGCAGTATGGAAGTGGAATCGGTAGTGTATTCAAAAACATTGTTAATTCCCAGTTATTTCAAACGTCAGCAAAACAAATAAAAGATGGGGCTATGTCAATGTATAATAATATTATTAAACCGAGATTTGAGTTGTTGAAAAACAGAGCAATAGAATATGGGAAAGATCTGATCGATGTAAACAAGAAGGAACTCATTGATGTAATTGGAAACAAAAAATCGATGAAGGATCTTATCGGTACAAATAAAAGGATTTTAAATTAAAGAAGTCAGGACTTTATCAAAACGTTAATGACTGGAAATGGATTAAAGATTCTGAAATAAGTTTTATTTAATAATTTCTTTCTTATATAAATGGCAGTCAATAAAGTTATCAATCCGCAATGGAACATTTTTGATGAACCGCTTGTGGATGAAACAGTGGTTAAATATGAATTTAAAGAAATTCGAGAAACAGATGTGAATGTATCTAATAAATCAGAGTTTGAATTCGTAACAAAGAAATTAGATTCTTGGTTTTATCCAAGTGAAAGTTATCTTGATGTCAGTGTAAGAATAGTAAACGAAGATGGGACTCCTATAGCTGCGACTGATGTTGCTACTATAACGAATAATGGATTTAATTTATTCAGTACCGCTGAGTATGTAATAAACGATGAATCGGTTGAAAAAATTAATCATGTTGGTATAACAACTACCGTTACAAAGTTGATTGAATACTCTGATGATTATTCTAGAAGTGCTGCAAGAAATCATTTCTGGTATAAAGATTATAATCAAGGGAAAGAAATTAATCCTGTAGTTGCTTTGTTTACTGCAGGGGCTGGTACAGTCAGGTTGACCAATAATGATAATTATAATAAAGGATTTGAAAAAAAAAACCAACCGAACAAAGAGCAGTAAATTAGTAAATATGTATTTACCATTATCAGAATTGTTTGGATTTTTGAAAGGAAACAAACGATTCTTCAGAGGTGCATCGCATAAAATATTTCTAAGAAGAAATGATGATAACAACATGATTATAAGAAATGGAAATACTAATTTCAAAGTAGTCATCGAGTATTTATCCTGGAAGATCCCTATTGTAGCTCCTAGTATTGAAACGATGAGTAACTTAGAAAAGGGATTGGCAAAGGACAGAAAGCATAATCTGATGTGGGAAGCATGTAATACTTATAAAAGCGATGTTAGTCAGATTAAGGAACACACTTGGAAAGTTATATCTGAGAGAAACAATCCAACAAAAGTAGTTGTGACGCTACAGAAAAATGAAAAGCATAACAATCAATTAATGAATAATATGGTGTTTGATCATATGAATTTAACAGACATAGAACTTAGAATTAATGGGGATAAATATCCCGAAGAACCACTTAAATGTGATTTTAGCGATGATAAATGTAAATACTCAAATCTTTACAATAGGTTCATACATTTGGGTTATAAACAATTAGCATTTGATACTGGTAGTGTTGTTAGTATAGAAGAATTTAACGAAGTATACCCACTATTCTGTTTCGATGTTTCTAAACACGAGTCAAATATTTATAATGGAACAACTGCTGATATTGAAATAAGTTTAACGTTGAAAGATAATCAACCCGTACCATATAATGTTTACTGTGTTATATATTATGAAAGAAAAGCTACATTAGATATTATCAATAAATATATGTATGTGAGTTTGTGAGTCTGGATTTTTATTTAATAAAATCCTCCCCTAATAAATGGAGTCCACAAAGGAAGTCTTGAATACAATCAGAATGAATAAATACAATGAGACAATCAGGAAAGAAGAACTAGTTCTAGGTTTGAAATATACTATTGTTAAAATGAGAATTGCTAAGACAAAATATGGTGATAAGTTGGTTGTGGTCATTAATCATAATGACAAACCATGTGATTTGTTTATAACACAGAAATATAATGCCATTGCTAACGAATTACTTTTAAAGAAAAATCTGGTTTTGCAACCGATTGTACGCGAAAACAAAAGCAAAGAAACATATGTGGATTTAGAACTGTTTACTCAGTAATATTTGAATAAAAAGAAGTAGTGTATATTGTAGTATTTTATATGTAGTAAAGGGTAATATTTCTCATTTCTTGTATCCTTTATTTTGGAAGTAAGAAAATAAAAATGTTCTTAAAAAGGGGGATAATTTGGTAAAAAGGATGTTAAAATTTAAGAAATTGATGTTAAAATGGGGTTTTGAAATTGGGGGGAGGGTGGAGTGGGAGCGGCGATCTTATACTACGCATCATTTTTGTATTTACTGATAAGGAACCGGTTGCAGAGTTCTTGATCGCTTTGTCGAAGAAACGAAAATGTATGACAAATCACAGAGCTCTGCAACCGGTGGCAACACTGCCTAGGGGGTTGAAGGGGTATTTTGTGGCGTAATTCTCATCCACATTCTTGCAACGCCTACTCGCAACAAGTGCCATATGAGCTCGTAGTTCTTGTTTTAATAAGTGGTACTGCACTTCCATTACTGTACATGGTCATTACAGAAAATGCAAGGTGCTTTAGATCTCTGAGAAACATTCATTGTTAAAGCGAGGTTTGAACTTTCAAACTTCTAGATGTCCGGGGCTTCCGCATAGTCAAGCTAACCCTTCCGGATGTTCATGATAATGATGATAGCCATGTTTTTTATTCTTTGATATTTCCTAGATTTCCCCTTCAAAATTTATATATCTTTTGCTAATCAACCATGCTTGCCAACCTTTGCTTTCAGCCATGTAATTATAATTCGTTTAATTCCATATTATCTCACACAAAAATAGTGGTGGATAGTCATACACGGTCACATAGTCGCAGATAGTCACACATATGTTACAATTTGAAAGAACATAACCAAAAATAACTGCAATATGAGTCATTTTAAATTGGAATTTGGAACCGTCAAAATACTTTAGGCGTATTCTCGCCGTTCCCCGAGGACTCCGCTTGAGGGGTCCCCGCGTTTTTGTTTGTCCCGGGGACTCACTCCCCGTATTCTCGCGAGTCCCCGCGGACGGGGAATGCTCCGAATATCGTCACATCATCAAAATGGACTATCTTTCAGATTCAGAGGATGATCAATTATTGTTGGTATTGGTGCAATGTGAAACTGATTAAAACAATAAGAATCAACAAAGCCAAAAATAAAGTGCATCCAGACTAATTTCGTCAACTGCACTACTATTGGCGTTCAAGATTTGGAAGATGAGCCTACTATGATTTTGCATTGAAAACTGAAGTGAAAGACGAGTTATCGTAACGATTTGTCCGGACTTTAGGGGGTTGAAGTTTATTTTATAGCCGGGTATGATGATTGTGAGGTGCTGTCTCCGGTAACAGTGAACGGTGGTTAGTTTAATTTTCCTAGGTACAGCCGTTAACGGCAATGACGATTGTCGCCGTCGAAGTCCTGTCGGAAAAACAGGACGTCCCTCCTAAAGGTAACAAGACCAAAGGTTTCGATGGGATCCCAAAAATCTAATATTTGATCCAGACAACTGCGAACGAACTACAATACTTGTCCAGAAAAAAAAAAAGGTCAGAAACAAATTCAGCGTATCTCCTTACCCGTATAAAGGACATCTAATCAACTTCAAGTAAAACTTTAACTTTTAAAAAATCCTGTTTCAACCGGATTCCGAACGAACTATATATCCCGGTAAAAAAAAAAAAGGTTGTCATATACAGATTTAGCGTGTCTTCTTACCCTAAATATGTCATCTAATCAACTTCAAATAAAACTTTTGCTTTTAATAAATTTTCCGGTTTTGGCCTGATTCCGGGCGAACAAGTAGTCGGCGTAGAAAATACTTTTCACATAAGTGTTCAGCATGTCGTCTTACCCCTAAATCGATCATCCAATCGACTTCAAATAAAACTTTTACTTTTAACAAATTTTCCGGTTTGGGCCGGATTACGGGCGAACTACTTGTCCGATGACAAAATGGTTTTCCCCGTCGTGTTCAGCATGTCTTCTTACTTCCTAATCGACTATCAGATTATATGTTTTAAAATATTTCATTTGCCCCTTAATTTAAACCGCCTCCCCCACCCCTAAATGTAGGGCTACAGAGCCCATCTATGAACTTGACCTCACTCCTGACCCATACAACCCTCACACCAAGTTTCATCAAAATATATCATTCCCTTCGAGAGTTATAGTGCGCACAGACGGACAGACGGACGGACGGACAGACGGACAACTTTTGTGATGTCATAGGTATCCCTCCACTTACGTTTTGGGATCCCAAAAAGCTAGTTATGTCCCTGAGTAATCGGAGTATGGGAAGGATTTCAGATTGCAAAGACTGTCCCAGTGACATCGGCTAGTGGAGAAAGAATATTTAGCAAGCTACAGTTGGTAAAAACTGTTCTTCCGTCTACAATGAATGGCGAAGGACTTGACCAAGTGTCTGGGTATATTATTTCTAGATTTTTTTCGCAAATTCCCCAGAAGACAAGACCAAAGGTTTCGATGGGACCACAAGAGTTTTATATTTCATCCAGACAATTTGGTCTTGTGGATATCCGGTCTTCGCTTGACTCCTTGAACATTTTTAATATGAACAATTAGAAACAGATAAGACCAATGGCTAATCATATGAGAAAACCAAGTCCTAGCATGGATTCAGCATGGTTTTTACCCCTACTCTTCATTTCTACTTTGACGAAATTTAATCAAAACTTCCTGCCTTATTTGACAGTGCAAACCGAATACGTAAGCTGAATTTTATTAGAGCTGTATTTCGGCCCTTCTTGGCAATGGTCATCTTTAGCCTTAAAGCCGCTGAAATTGGAAAAACGAACTAGTGGAAAAATTTATTTATCCCTGCCCTACTTCTGCCAAATTTCAGTTCCGGCCGGATTCCGGGCAAACTACTTCACCGGCAGAAAACGAATCCAGCGTATTTCCTTATCCCGATATTGAGCCTCTTATCAACAAAAGATAAAACTTTTAATTATAACAAATTTTGCGGTTTCAGCCGGATTCCGGGTGAACTATATTTCCGGGTAGAAAATGATTGTCATATACGGATTCAGCATGTTTCCCCCCCCCCTTAACTGAACATCTGAGCAACTTCAGGCGAAACTTTTACTTCCCGGTTTTGGCCGGATTCCGGGCTAACTACTTGTCCGGCGAGGAAATGAGTTTCATATTTGTGTTTAGCATGTCTTCTTACCGCAGAATCGAACATCTAATTAACTTCCAAGAAAACTTTGACTTTTAACAAACTTTCTGGTTTTGATTTCGGGCGAACTACTTGTCCGGCGAGAAAATGGTTTTAATTTTCATTTTCAGCATGTCTTTTTACCCTGAAATCAACTATCCCATTAGCTGATAACAAATATTTTGTTCGCCCCTTAATTTGAACCCCTCCTCCACCCTCAAATATCAAGCTACAGAGCCCATCTACAAACTCGACCTCTCTTACCTTAAATCTCATTGTCCATCAACAAAGGTGTCCGGCCCTCCTGTGGTTGTCGTTGGTTTGAGTGATTTTAACCCAGAGAATTCTCACACCAAGTTTCATCAAAATATCTCATTCCCTTCGACAGTTGTCGTGCTCACAGATGTACGGACGGACGCAGACGGAAAACTTTCGGGATGTCACAGGTATCCCTCCACCAGCCCTCCACTTACCCAAAAAGTAATTCCCCAAGGAATTGGTTGTTTACTGTTGCCATCTTTTCTACTGCGAATAGAAAGTAACTCTATGCAACCTTACATCGCAAGAAAGATTCAAAATTGCGCCTGGGCGCGGTAAGGCGGATAAACTAAACAAATAAACCAAGCTTTTACAGAGCTTCTGGCGTATGCTAGTGATTGTGTTTAAACTAATCAGCTTGTTAAGATACTTCACCTAGTTTTATTTTGTGCATATATCTGTTAAATTCTTTGGTTCAGTTAGTATTCTGTACAGGTTAGACCAGAGCAGGGGTATCAAAGGACCAAACACAAGCGAAGCCATGATGCCCATTTTATAAAAATCTTTTTTCCACACAAACACATTTATTGGTTCCCATTCTTTATCGAATTTGGTTATTAATCCAACTTTTGTTCAGCATTCATTCCACTGATTTATATTTATGTCCACCCCTTCGTAAATTTAGTAATTTAACATGTTTATTTGATCTCATTCGCTACCAAATTGGTTAAGTCGCTCAAGTCCATTCCTGTTCTATCGTACTTGGACAGTCCATTTCATAATTTGGTGATCAGATTCATTTGGTTCTGGTTGCGGTAACAATTTTGTTATTCACTGGATTTTTCTTTAGTCTGTATCTTTTACCAGACATGCTGCATTCAGTTTTTTTAGGTGGTTCTACAATAATTTTATTCTATTACAAAATTGGGTTGTTATACTGCTCCCAATACTGCTCTTGTTGTTTACCATTTGACGTAGCTCCAGCTGGCTGCTATTCATTATTTAATTTTTCTTCTAATGATTGCAGTATGGTAGTTCAGGAATAAGAAGTCTCTTGATGTGAAAACTAGCTTAACTTTAGTTTGCTGCAAATTCAGCTGGAAAGCTTCAGTTTTAGAAATGAGAATGGTTGGAACGAATAGGGATGTGTAGTGAGCAGTAATATTGATAGACAGGTTATTGAACAAAGTACAACTTAATCTAGGTCATAACTGCCTTATCTCTGCCCTCTACTTCTTGCTTTCCCTGGCTACACCCAAAGTGATATAAATTTTGGCTAAGAGCCTAGTGCTAAAAAAAACCGGACAAGCACAATATTGCTAGAGAAGGAACAATTGAACAAGCTTAATGCCGTTACAGACAACAAAGGTCTTCTTGTTACGAGTTCCAGGCAGGCCTTGAGGGAGCTTGATGAAAGTTATATTTGGGCTTGCACATTTTGTCCCATAACTAAAGGTTGATAGAAGTCAGAGTTCAGGAAAAGGGTGAACATCAGGTAGGACAGGATGGTAAGAGGTGTTTCAAACTTCAAGTTATTGCCGTCTACTTCTTGCTTTTCATGGCTAGACCCAAAGTGACTAAGAACCTAGTGCTAAAAAAAAAAAATTGTAAAAGCACGCAATTGCTAGAGAAGGAACAATCAAACAAGCTTAATGTGATTACAGACAACAAGATTTTTTTGTTATGAATTCCAGGCCTTGGGAAGCTTGATGAAAGTTTTATTTGGGTCTGAGCAATTTTTTTTCCCATAACTAAAGGTTTGATAGAAGTCAGAGTTCAGGAAAAAGGTAAGCAATGAGGTAGGACAAGACGGCAAGGGATGTTTCAAAATTCAAGTTACACCAAAAATAAATAATCCGATTGAACCTCCATCGCCGTATCTCTGTGAAATGACCATGGGGAGTCAAATATTTCCCTGTACCATGCTTGACACAAGGGAGCGGAGGTTCACATCACATTTCATTACCTCTACAAATAGCTATATCGGTGTAAAGCCACATAGAACAAATTTTCAGAGTCAAAGCTGATTGGTTCTCTCAATGCGCTCCAGAACGGGTCAGCATGCCTCCTGGACTTATTGCTCTGCGATGAGCAACAGCGAAAGACGGAAGTAGACGGGTATCAACAAAAAGTTAAGCTAGTACCTCTAGCTCCACTCAGTTTTGTTGGGGTATCGGTAGTGGCTACATGGGACCATCGACAGAGGTTCTTTCTGATTATTTGTTCTTGGTTACTTGAAGTATGCTACCCATGCATTGCCTATGTGAAACTAAGCAGACATCTAAGCTAGTTGCTGTCAAGAAAGGCAAGACCGAAAGAATAATCCAGGTCTCACTGGAATATTTCAGTGTCTAGTGATACTAAAGCAGTGCTAATGACCTGTTGATCGGCTTGGTCCAAACTTTACTATAATGCTAGTTAATTAATGTGTTCTGTTAGCGAGTACTATCATCCTGGCTATTGATAGTACAATGGTATCACACCTTTAATTCTCTAAGCTATTACCCTGCCATAAGGTTATTTCCCTTTAGCCAGGAAAAGTGGGGAGTGAACATTTGTAGCCTATAGTAGACAACATTAAAAGCAATATTGTAAACAGAATAGGAAACCACTCTTTTGAATGGATATTATGTTTGTTGCTCTGTTGGAGTAGATCGAATTTATTCGTAAGTAACTGGTGGCCTGTCACAGCGAGGATGCCGAATTTGACTTTGTTCTTAACATAAAAGTACTCGCTAGCCTAAATATGTACAAAATACTTCTCTTAAATCTTCGAATTTTTCCTTTTCTTTTACTTGCTTTTTAATGCAACCTTTTTGTCTTTTTAGTTTTTACAAGGAATGAATGAGACAGATCCATGTGATGAAGAAGAAAAGCAGTTCCTTCGAGACTTGGAAACTGCAAAAACCCTAAGTCTTGCAACTTTTGCCGAACAGCACAAGGGCAGAAAAAGTGTCGCAGGATCCAGTCAAGTCCAGAAAAGTATAGCATTTGTCCAGCCTTTGAAGGGAAAAGAACATTATCCTGAAAATCGAGCAGGACCAGAACCAGGTAAAAAATGTAGATAAATGTGGCATGTCTAAATTGTATAGCTGTGTTTATTCTTCAGTATTCTAGATTTTAACCTTAAAGCCTTGTGTACCAAATCGTGCCCAGCACTGAATTGGCCCACTGTCCCAATAGTCAGTAGCCTAACATGCTTGGAGTCATTGTTATGGGTTCTTGTGACGAAATTTCTGAGGTCGTTGTTTTGGGGTGACAACATGGATAAATAATTCATTACCTTAAATTGCACTTGTAAGCAATAAGGATATTGAATCCGATGAGTGGCTTGTGGTGATGATGTTCTTCATTTGTTTCTGGGTCACTGTTTCTGGGGCACTCCAGCACACTTTCTACGGTTGCGCACACCAGTCCGCGTTGAGTCGCTTTTTGAACCCCTCAGGTGTTTCGCTAGTCGCAGCTTAATCAGACAGGCCGTTCCACTGAGAAACAGCACGATTGCCGAAGAAGTGCTGGCGAACACGAGATGAGCAGGATCTTCGGAACAGCTTCCGGGAGTGGCCCCTAGTCCGTGAATTGCTGTCGGGAGTGAAGAGGGAAGGGAGACAATTAGAGTTGAGTAGTTTGAAGAAAAGTAGCATGTGTCCCCTCTACCGCCTATATTCATTTCCACTAGCATTTACATACTGCCAGCGGCGCATCGTCAACATAAACTAACACTGGATAATATTGCGTACAATTGAAATTACGAATAAAATACGGCACACACGAAAATAGATACTTTCAGTTGAGCCTATAGGGGCTCGAACAAGTCGTGGCTTGTCAATAGTAGTTACTCTATTTAGTCGGGTCGTCCGGAGTCTCAGAGTATGGGTAAATAGTTCTATCGTGGTCAGAATTTAAACATTTATTTCCAAAGTTCGACGATGAACTTTGATGAACTTTGACGACAAGGAGCAAGACAGTAAGAACTTATCGATTTCCCTTTGCAGAGGTGAGTGGCGTCGAGGTTCGTGTTAGACCAAGGCCGAGCCCTGTTTTTACACCAAGACAGTCCGTAAGTCACAGTGGAAAACTGCTTCCTCCTCCTCTGTCCCTCCGAGATGAGGCTTGCTCTTCACGAAACTGCGATCTGATCCAGCTTTCAAGTCCTACAAAAGACGAGTCTCCAGTCCTTGAAACTTTTGAAAAATACAGCTTACCAGTACCAGCACAGAGACTTCATACACCACTTCGTGACAGCCTATCAATATTCAGTGAACGGCCGTTCGTGCTCCAACTTCAACAGTATCACTTTAGCCCATTGTCTGTTGATCCTTCTCGAACAGTTCAGCTTCAGCAGCATCATTTTAGTCTTCAGCCGCCACATATAGCTTCTCCACAGGACGCCCCTTCAACCAGTCCTGGTGAAGAGTTTGCGACGGAGGCAATACAGCCGCAAGCTGTCGCACCAAAGCAAGAAAAGAAACGTAAGATATTAATGTTTTATATTTTTTGGATGGATGGCTGCTGTGTGTCGTAAAACCGTGTGACGGTGGACCTGGCGGAAGCAAGATTGGATGGGCTTGGTGCCGATACCTCTTGGTTTTCCTGTGTTGAAGAACTCCCATAACCGTGTTGCTGCAGCAACATTTTTCAAGTTTTGAAACTGACATATGTAGGCTAAGTGCAGACCATTGAGTGCAGTTAAAAAACTTGAAAAGTTCAAGCTGGATCTGATATACTGAAGTAAATTCGAGGGTGGTGGTTAAGGCTAGGTCTTGAATAGGGTCACTGGGACCTTGTCGATAGGGTGGAAATCCGAAGACCGGTGGGCCTGACCTTATTTTCTACTCTCAAAACCAGTCAACAAACGAGGGGTAGGGATGTCATAGGTAGCCTAGGGCTCAGACGCAGTCTTCTCTTTCTCTTTCGTTAAAATTAACGTATACTCAGCTACTATTTACAAAAGTCTCCAACAAGATGGTAAAGTTGATAGTAATGGCTACCGGAAATGAAGAGGCCGATGGCATATAATCATCCAGGTAACAAATAATGTCACAAAGGCGATTAGAGAGACGCGCCATCTACCGGCAATAACCAGAACATATTGCCTAGATGGCATATGTGTTTACACCTTGGATGGGAATGACAACGAAATTGGATGGAACAACTGAGCCAGGACGTTGAGCTCATCGCCATGCCCGCACGTTGCTCAAACACCCAGGATGTGTCTGTATTTTTTTTAGTGTTGTATTTTTATGGCACTTGCCCTTCGGCCAAGTGCCATATAGCGATCGCAATTTCTGTCCGTCCGTCGGTCTGTCGGTCTGTCCGGGTTTTGCTAGTTCGGGCACTTCCACATAAGCTAGGACGATAAAACTTGGCAGGCGTATCAGGGACCCCAAATGATTAAGTTGGAAATAGTCACTTCCCCGATCCGAGCACCGTGGGGGGAGTGGAGGGAGGGGGAATCCGGAATCTTGAGGTATTTTTAACTTTTGAACGGGTGATCGGATCTCGATGAAACTTGATATTTGGAACGACCTCATGCCTCAGACGACCCACTTAAAATCCAGACCGGATCCGGTGACTTTTGGGGGGAGCTGGAGGGGGCAACCGGAAATCTTGGGAAACGCTATGAGTGGAGGGATCGAGATGAAACTTGGTGGGAAGACACCTAGCAAACACTAGATACATCATTGACATAACCGAGCCGATTCGGGCACTGTGGGGGGGGGGAATGGAGGGAGGGGGAATCCGGAATCTTGAGGTATTTATAACTTTTGAACGGGTGATCGGATCTCGATGGAACTTGATATTTGGAAATACCTCATGCCTCAGACGACCCACTTAAAACCCGGACTGGATCCGGTGACTTTTGGGGGGAGCTGGAGGGGGCAACCGGAAATCTTGGGAAACGCTGTGAGTGGAGGGATCGAGATGAAACTTGGTGGGAAGACACCTAGCAAACACTAGATACATCATTGACATAACCGAGCCAATTCAGGCACTGTGGGGGGAGTGGAGGGAGGGGGAATCCGGAATCTTGAGGTATTTTTAACTTTTGAACGGGTGATCGGATCTCGATGAAACTTGATATTTGGAACGACCTCGTGCCTCAGACGACCCACTTAAAATCCGGACCGGATCCGATGACTTTTGGGGGGATCTGGAGGGGGCAACCGGAAATCTTGGGAAACGCTATGAGTGGAGGGATCGAGATGAAACTTGGTGGGAAGACACCTAGCAAACACTAGATACATCATTGACATAACCGAGCCGATTCGGGCACTGTGGGGCGGGGGGGGGGGGGGGGGGGGGGGGGGGGGGGGGGGGGGGTGGAGGGAGGGGGAATCCGGAATCTTGAGGTATTTATAACTTTTGAACGGGTGATCGGATCTCGATGGAACTTGATATTTGGAAATACCTCATGCCTCACACGACCCACTTAAAATCCGGACCGGATCCGGTGACTTTTGGGGGGAGCTGGAGGGGGGCAACCGGAAATCTTGGGAACCGCTATGAGTGGAGGGATCGAGATGAAACTTGGTGGGAAGAGACCTAGCAAACACTAGATACATCATTGACATAACCGAGCCGATTCGGGTACTGTGGGGGGAGTGGAGGGAGGGGGAATCCGGAATCTCGAGGTATTTATAACTTTTGAACGAGTGATCGGATCTCGATGGAACGTGATATTTTGAAAGACCTCATGCCTCAGACGACCCACTTAAAATCCGGACCGGATCCGGTGACTTTTGGGGGGAGCTGGAGGAGGCAACCGGAAATCTTGGGAAACGCTATGAGTGGAGGGGTCGAGATGAAACTTGGTGGGAAAGACACCTAGCAAACACTAGATACATAATTGACATGACCGAGCCGATTCGGGCACTGTCGGGGGAGTGGAGGGAGGGGGAATCCGGAATCTTGAGGTATTTATAGCTTTTGAACGGGTGACCGGATCTCGATGAAACTTGATATTTGGAACGACCTCATGCCTCAGACGACCCACTTAAAATCCGGACTGGATCCGGTGACTTTTGGGGGGAGCTGGAGGGGGCAACCGGAAATCTTGGGAAACGCTGTGAGTGGTGGGATCGAGATGAAACTTGGTGGGAAGACACCTAGCAAACACTAGATACATCATTGACATAACCGAGCCAATTCAGGCACTGTGGGGGGAGTGGAGGGAGGGGGAATCCGGAATCTTGAGGTATTTATAACTTTTGAACGGGTGATCGGATTTCGATGGAACTTGATATTTGGAAAGGCTTCATGCCTCAGACGACCCACTTAAAATCCGGACCGGATCCGGTGACTTTTGGGGGGAGCTGGAGGGGGCAACCGGAAATCTTGGGAAACGCTATGAGTGGAGGGATCGAGATGAAACTTGGTGGGAAGACACCTAGCAAACACTAGATACATCTAGATATATCATTGACATAACCGAGCCGTGCCTACTCGTAACAAGTGCCATATGAGCTCGTAGCTCTTGTTTAGTTTTTGTAGGGAATGTTTTCTTTACTTACAGTGAACAAAGAATGGGTCTCTTCCGACTTGATCCATCTCGACGAGCCATCTACCAGCGGAAAAAATTCGTCCCGAAATTCTCTATGGGAGATGTTCGATCCCCTGTACGAAAATACAGAAGTCTGCTATAGTAACCCAGTTGATGCTGTTCAACCTGACGACACGCCGTATGAACTTCTGGATCCTTTTGAATATATGTGCATAGACAAGAAGAAAAATGAAAGGTGTCCATCTATCTACGAGTCTTTGACCCTTGAAAAACGGCAGTCTGTGAATGGGAACGTGTATACCCTTCCTCGAAAGTCCGATGCCGCTAAGAAGCAACAGTTGGGCCTAGTGTCGCCCGTTAACAGTTCTGGGAAAATGGAGGTAAGTAGAATGATCATTTCATTTCATTAGTTGCGTTTTTGCAGATACCATGGTATCTGATATACGGTTGCTCTGAAAAAAAAGACATTTGCTAAAATTGTGCTTTTCGAAGTCGTCTCAAAAGAATAACTGACACTCGGTCACATCATCTAGTGCCAAACTTGTTTCCCACCAATTTGAGAAAAATTGATGAAAGTGAGACGACGTTTTTCAGATACCGCGATCAGTTACCACGGTCTTTACAGGATCCAGCACTTGAGGGTTAAAGGAACAGAAAACTTGACTCAAACTTGACTCGGGGAGCTAGCTGACATATGAAGAATGTATCCTGAGTCGATATTGAGAGTAAGAAAAATTCTCGTTACGACCGTTGCAGTTTCCGAGAATTCGACTTTTGAGTTAGTAGAAAAAAAAGCAAAAGGTTTGTGTGCCGGGAGTAGGAATCGAACGCACGACCTCTTGACTATTACCCCGATACTATGGCCGAAACACGACCAAAGGCGAACTTTTACAGTGCATAGCATAGTTACAGTGCATAAGGGCAAGGGCCTGCCAGCTATCTTTGCGAACACTAAGGAGGGGGTTCGAGATAACAAAGAAGGGGGGGGGGTCCTATCGACAGTAAGTCCCTGTATCTTTATCTAAGCCCCCCCCCCAGGTCGGTTTGATGGCCGAAAGTTGCGTAGTCAAGTTCTCTGTGCCTTTAACCTTTGTCCATTGCTCCTGTAATCCTCCGTATTCCAGTTCAGATCCACCATGCGGTTTAATTCCTGTTAGTCCCCAATGATCATCTGCATCATCCATGTTTACCTGAAACTACGGTAGGATATGTGTTTAATTATATTGTTCAGCAGAAAAAAGGTGCGAACCTCTGAAACAAAGTCGTTCGTGCCATATTTCACCCGTCATCACAACCTAAAAATAGAAGGAAAAGAAGACAATTAAGCATTTTGACACGATATGTTAAGTGTTATTTTATGTATTTCATGACGCGTATGAATTGTTGACCTCCCAGGTTATTTTTTCCCTTGTGTAAAGATATTGGGCAAATAAATGATTCTGAGTGAAGACGAGAGTTTTGCACTTACCTTCAGTTTCATTAACGTATGGAAATATTGTACTTTCTATGTTTCGTGGATGATCTGGTGTAAGGTCAGTTGTGGCCTGCACATAATTCATAAAATCGTCTAGTTTAGCATTGCAATGGCATTCGACGAGCTTTGTAGTTTGGCACGGAGACAGTTGGCCTTTTGTTGTTTTTGACTTACTTTGTTGTAGGCTACTATGAACGTGTCGGAAACGAACGAAAATGCTGAATTAGTTCAGCATTTTATGCAGCATTCGCTTTCGGACTTAAATTTTCGCTCAGTTAATACAGCATAAAATTCATCGAAAAATTTAGCAAGAATGCCAAATTTTATGCTGAATTTTAAAGAAGAAACTGGGGAGTACGTGATTCTCTCAGTGTTTTCGGCGGCAAACGTAACAAATTCAAAAAGACAACTGACAACTTTTAATTTTTGTGCATATTTAGTGTTGCTTAACGGTAGCTCAATTGCATTCGAGCTGTACTCTCAGCCTTGAGTTACCTAATACTTTGTATATATTGGTTATATTAAAAGAACCTTGAACCTTGAACCTTGAACAATTCGGCAAACATTGCAAATTCTAAGGCAACTGGCGATAATGGCCAACGAGCAAAGGAAAGATAAGAAGGTTGGATATCAGTAGCTAAGCTGATCCATTTTGTCAGCTTTATACAGCTAATTCTTTTTTCTTCTTCCTCTTCCTGGCTTAAATTTTGGTATTCTAGCAGTGTCAGAGAAGAAAAAAAGGTAACAGCTTTCGGACAAAAAAAAGAAAATGCAGCATTAATGCAGCATTTACAGCAAAAAAAGCTTTCGGACACGTTCTATATTTTTAGAAGCATGTCGCAGAAACTAAGTCATCCCCTGAGTCTCGAATTAGATACTCTACAATTCGCTCTATTGGTTTCAAGGCCTCGGTTGCTGTAGCTCATATTAGTTTTCCGTTTCAGAGTAAGACCGAAAATGGGGTGTATCGTATATCCATTGAAGGTGCTTTGCCCGGTTCACGTGACAGTGATTTGGAAACATTTATAAGGATGGTAAAGAGCTTGAGAAGTAAGTGAATTGTTTCGCCCTTGTGATGGTAGCTCGTGCTTGGAGAAGGTGAATGACGGATTAGTGGCAATCATGTTCAGCCGCTTCGTGTTCTAGATCAGTGGTTCCCAACCGGTGGTACGCGTAACCAAAGGGGTACGAGAGACCCTCGGCAGCGGTACGCGAAAGGTCCCAAAATCAAGTTAGTCTATGGCTTAAAACCTCGCTTTAGTCGTTTTTGAGTCCCCTACCTCAGTTTCAGTATTATCCTCAAAATCAGATACCCCATCGTACGCAATTTCAGATTAACACGCCTTATCGTTGATGATAATATGATATAATATATACTACTTAAAGCCCGACGGCCATTTCATAATAAAAACAATGAATATCATCTTTTTATCAACGTTCTGATCGTAGTAAAATAAATAGTAAAACAAAAATTCGTCAAAAAGGGGTACATAACCTTGATTAGCGGTTCCTGAAAAAGTACTTGAAAAGTACTTTCGTCGGGCGAACCCCGGCGAAAGTTCACTTGTTTGTCGGCGCGAAGCGCCGGCAAACATAGAAGAAATAAAATTTTGTATGCTTTCTGTCAGGCATCGGTCGACTCGTCGGCACATCAGGTGTTTTTATATGCAAGAAATAAAATCCTGCAAACGTTTGTCGGGCAAAACACTGAAGAAATCGAATTCTGCATGCTTTTGTCGTGCCTCGGTATTCTCGTCGGCACATCGGGTTCTTTTTATATGCAAGAAATGAAATCCTGCAAACATTTGTCCGGCAAAGCACTAGAGAAATCGATTCTGCATCCTTTTGTCGTGCCTCGGTTCGTCGGCACATCGGGTTCTTTTTATGCACAAGAAATACAGAAGAAATAGTTTTTTTATGCTTTTGTTGGGCGTCGGTCGACTCGTCGGCACATCGGGTCCTACTTATACGTAAGAAATCACCCGGAAAGTTTAAGTTTCATCAGCATAAGAGGTTATTTTTACACGTATGAAATCAAGTTCTGTACAGTCTAGTCGAGCAAAACACAGAACAAATCAAATGCTCGATGGTATTGTCAGGCGTCGGTATTCTCATCGGCACATCGGATTCTTTTTACACACACACACAAAAAAAAATCAAATTCTGTAACTTTTTATCGGGCGCATGCCGAAAGTTGAAGTCTCGTCGGTACATCGGCTTCTATTTACGCGTAAAAAATAAAGTTCTTTACAAGTCGTCTATATTCTTGTCCGCACACCGGGTCTTTTATACGTAAGAAATCAAATTCTGCAAACATTTGTCGGGCGCGAATTTTTCCGGAAAAATACAGATTAAAAAAAGATTTGCCTGCGTTGCTTAGTTCAACTTGTTCTGGGTGTAGTCGTTGGAAGCTTCGCTTCTTAGCAAAAGTTGAAACGAAAAGCCGAATATGTGAAATTAAATATATGAATTTACATCAAAGGAACAATCTCAACTGATGCATTACAGAAAGTTTTACACAAAATTTTGCCTGCGGCGCATTTTGTAGTATTCCCTATTTGGAAGAACGGTGTACCATTTAGTTTTCGTTTAGGATAGAAATTCTTGGGGTTTGAAACACGTTAATGCCAGAATTTGTATAGTACTATACCTGAGTTTTCCAAAAAAAAAGGTTAAAAAATTTCGCCTGCGGCGCTTGGTTTGACTTTACTTGGTGCAGTCGTTGTAAGCTTCGCTTTTCAGTGAAAGTTAAAATGAAAAGCCGAACATGTGAACATTAAATTACTAAATTATACCAAAGGAATAACTTCAATTGAGTTACAGTTAGTTTACACAAAATTTTGCCTGCGGCGCATTTTGTAGTATTCTTTATTTAGAAAGCGTTTTGGCGTTTTAGGATTGAAATTCGCTGAAACACGTTAAAAGCTAGAACTTGTACGGTAGGTATAGCTAAATTCTTCCGGAAAAATTTAGCCTGCGGCGCTTATTTTAACTTGTTCTTGGTACATTCGTTGGAAGCTTCGCTTTTTAGCGAAGGCTAAAATGAAAAGCCAAATTTGTGAACTTTAAAATACGAAATCACATCAAAGGAATAATCTCAACTGATGCATTACAGTTAGTTTTACCCCGGTTCTATTCTGTGCTGGCGTGTTTTGTCGGCACATTTTTGAGTCCGTCGGCACAAACCGGACGCCCCCCCCCCCCCCCCAAAGGTAAAAGGCTAGCGACGCCCCTGGGGGTTCGCGATACGGAAAAGGTTGGGAACCACTGTTCTAGATGATGACGTTTTTATAGTTTGTTGAATTACTTCTGTCCTAATTATGTGTATTATTGAGGGATTTTTTCGTTTTTCACATTATTCTTCTCGTAGTGACACTGAGAGTATGGGTGACTGCGCAGTTTGGATTCCATTGAAGATGTGTTTTTTCTTCTGGAAAATCGTGAAGGACTAACAGTTAAATCCGCTAATATAAGCCTGGCTGCAAAATAAGTTCTGAAGAGTCCCAAAACTAGCAGCCTAGCAAGTTTGTCTATGATGGCAGACCATTCGGTGTTGCCCTTAGTGCTTCAGCACTGTTCTGTGAACCTTTAATTACAGTTCGGAAGTCTGGGACCGTGGAGATGCATAGATAAAATCCAAACGAAGCAAGAGACCTAATTGAAATGGGAAAGGGCGGCCTGGAGATTGAGATATTGATAGCAGTTGAAAACAACAGAAAGCGCTTTCCCAGGCAGGTTCGAACCCGCTACTTGCCTTTCTGTTCACTGCTTATGGAATTTGAGAGCTATTTTGTTGGATGGTTATGTAGTTCGTTATAATTTTTCAGGTGAGTTTTCAGCTGATGACTGCTTCACGAACCCAGGAATGGTGATTAGCCCGACAATCGAAAGCAGTTATCTCCAATCCACCAGTCTCAAGCTCATCGTCTCTGTTCCGTCAAGGTCCCACCCAGTCCTCTTTACATGCGCAGGTAAGCACGGACTGTCTCGGTATTGTCTTTGAGGCTGGTTTAAAAGGCCCTTCGTAGGCTACATGTGTCACTGCGTGACATAAGGCGCATTCTCGCCGTTCACCGAGGGCTCCTTTTGAAGAGTCCCTGCGTTTTTGTTGGTCCCAGGGACTCACTCCCCGCATTCTCGCGAGTCCCCATGGATGGGGAATGCTCTGATTATCATCAGCATCATCAAAAAGGACTCGCTTTCAGATTCGAAGGGGAATCAATTTGTGCAATGTAAAACTAATTAAATACAATGAGAATAAACAAAACGAAAAATAAAGTTGATCCTAACTAAGTTCGTCAACTGCATATTTTTGTTTCGAACAAAATCCATTTTGGAAGCATTCTCCGTGTTCTCGCTTTTTCCGTAGTCTATGCGTAGTCCGCGTGGAGTGACTCCCTCTATTCTCCCCATTCCCCTTGATTCCGCGAGGGAGTCCTCGAGGAGTGGCGAGAACACGACCAAGCTTAGTAGTGAGGCTTCATAGCCGTAGGAAATTATTGTTGTTGTTTTCCTTTGTAATATGTACTATTGTTGTATTATGTATATGGCCCCTGGGCTTTTAATACAGTTATTATTATTATTATTATAGTCGTTCCATTCATTACCGAGATTCCGAACTTCTTATGTAAAGTTTGTCCGTGCTGACGCCCGTTAGACTTATTGTGTGTTCGGCTCATTTTGAGCCAGATCAAGCTCAATTCTGTGGAGCTGAGTGGGAGCAATGGCCGTTGTTCAAGTTTCTCCCTGAATCTCCTCAAAACGAAGGAGGCTGAGAGAGGCTCAAGTAGTTGAGACGTTTGTAGTCCTTAGACAACCTAGCAGAGTTTCAAAGGAGTTGCTCATGTTTGAATATTGGAATTGGAATATTGGAATACCTACAGGCGCAGTGCACCTTGATCAGATCCTTTAATCCTCAGTATTCCGAACTGCCCTTCAAACTCTTGCACCGAATAAGCATTTTAAATTTTGTACTTTGTCGGTGAGAATTCTTTTATTTAAGACGTATTGCACGCAACTATATTGTCTCCCACTTTTTGATAACTATCTTGAAACGACGATGCGTAAACTAAAAGTTTGTTTTAACAATGCATTCCGTCATCTCCTTTCATACAATCGACGTTACTCTGCTAGTCAAATGTTTTTAGAAAATGAAACTGAATCTTTTGATGTTATGAGACGGAAAGCGATAGTTACTTTTGTTGCAAGGGTAGAAGTTTCCGAAAATCCACTTTTAAAGGCAATTCGCGAGAATGCAGAATGCCGTTCCGGCCATTTCTACCGACTTTTCCGTCGACTGTGTTATTGCCCCGAGCTACCGAATGGTTAAAATGATTGTATATATTTAGTAAAGAAATTTCCTGTGTTAGTGTAATTTTATTATGTGATGTGTAATATCACGAATTAAATAAATTGATTGATTGATTGATAAACAAAGAAGATAGCTAACCTAGTCGCGAAAATCGATATATTGTGTATGGTTTAGAATTATTAGCTACGTATAAGTAAGAATTCAAACGAAGAAATCAGATGCAAAGGACATGATACCGTAAGGACTTCCCGGTAGCTTTAATTGCTCCGGTCTCAACTGCCGTAGACTGAATATAGGCTATAGTCTCTAAATTTGGCCGGCCACTTTGAACAACAATTATTAGTAAGGCCTATATTCTCTAGATAGATAGATAGGTATGTTTATTGATCCAACTCGTAGCACCGACATTACACTAAATACGTCGACCATTACATTTAAATAAGGGGCAATTCCCTTAGGCAATTCCTCAATCGTCCACATCATCACGTATCTTCTCTGCGAAATGCTAGCAGAGTCTCCGTCCTCCGTCAAGGAATTGGATCCCAGTAGCCCGACGCTACCCATTTCTGACTACATCCTCAAAGTCTGGGGGCTGTCCGAATATCTCACATCCGATTCCTGCCTGCAGGACTATGAATATGTTCGTCAATGTATAAACACGGATGAAGATGTGAAGCTGGTACTGATGCATATTGATGATATGAAGAGAAATCTAGCACGAGAGGTATGTTCTTAGTTAACTTCACTGTGCTTCCTGAGTCCGCAGAAATCAGAGCACCTGCGTCAGGGTCTAGAGATGTTGTCTTCTTTCTAGAAACGGTCTTTGAAAAGCCTGTTCTCCCGTGGAATACTAGGTTCTCTAAACATAGTAATCGGTCTTTGCTTGCATTTGCCCTTTTTAGTCATTTCTGTTGCCGTTTTGCTATACTCATTCGGAACGGAAAAAATTGAGATCGAGGACCGAGTGTATAGACAAAGAACTGTCAAAGAGAAGACAGGGCCTAGGCGAAGCTTCAAGCGTGCCCCTGTTGAATATCAGTGATGTTGTTTGAGTTGAACGTTTACGCTGATGCGCTAAGCAAAAGTCTTACTTTCAAGAAGATTGTTCAAGACCGCTTCCCCATTTGAGTCTACTGTTTGCAGTCAAATTAGTCTCGTCCCAAGAGATATCATTAATCACTGACCCCTTGCAACAGTCAAGCTTGTTCTCTGACTTGTTCTCTTATAGTTTTGCCCCCTTGAATGAGTAATCTTTATTCAGTAACATTCGATAGCCCACAAAAAGAGGATTCAGAATAATAATAATAATAATAATTTATTGGAAAAGCCTAATACGGCCATACAACAGATTCCTGAAGCGCCAACAACAATTTATAACACTAATAATGAAACACAAACTATTTTCTTCTTTTCATTTAATTCAAAACGAAAGAAACTACCTCACGGATTACACGTTTATTTGTCGACTTTAAGATACCAGGGAAGAGAACACCACCAGCCATCCCAACTAAACCAAATGAAGGAAGCTCTTGGCACTGTCCTAGAAGGTGGTATATATATGTATGTATAGTTTGTTTGACCTGTTGTCTTTTGTTCTTTTCTTTTTTCTATTTATCTCTACTTCACTTCAGCTTTACGGCAAAGCCCCTTGTTACGCAATAAACAATCATATTTTGGGCTTTTGGGATGGAAAACGTCACCAATGGGTTACCTATGACATAGGATTAGTGGTTCTTTCAGACCGCGTGTCTGTCTATGAACCTCCATTAACCAGCTGTGACTGATCTCTTCCAAGCATCCAAATAAGGATGTTTCGGATGAAAAAACAAGTCAAGTTTGCAGATGGGCCCGGTAGTCCTATATCTAGCTGTGGCGAGAAGGTTACAAAAATTAAAGAGTGAGTAAAATCTGTTCAAAAAAATATTTACTCACCAGGGCTCGTTTCCAACAATGGTGTGACCAACTGAATTAGCATTTTCTGTGCTTCTTTTGGGGAATCCCAGAACGTAAGTGGAGGGATACCTATGACATTGCGAAAGTTGTCCGTCTGTGAGCACGATAACTCTTGGAAGGGAATGAGATATTTTGATGAAACAAGGGTAAGAAGACCTGCTGAACACGAATATGAAAACCATTTTTCTTGCTGGACAAGTAGTTCGCCTGGAATCCGGCCAAAAATGGAAAGTTTGTTAAAAGTAAAGTTTTTTTTGAAGTTGATAGACGTTTGATTTAGGGGTAAGACGACATGCTGAACACTTATGTGAAAATCATTTTCTACACCGACATTTGCCCAGAATCCGTCCAAAACCGGAAAATTTGTTAAAAACAAAAGTTTTATTGTAGTTGATAAGATGACCGATTTAGGGGTAAGCAGCAGAGATGCTGAATCAGTATATGACAGTAATTTTTTACCCGGACATATAGTTCGCCCGGAATCCGGCTGGAACCAGTAAATTTGTTTGTTGCATTTGCAGTTGCAAGTTGCAGATTAGATTATATAGGGGAAAGGAGATACGCTGAATTCGTTTTGTAACTTTATTTTTTCGCCTGACAAGTAGTTCCAGAGTTCGGCCGAAACCGGAAAATTGGCAGAAGTAAGGCAGGAAGTTTTCGTCAAAATAGATATGACTTATAGGGACACATGTGGAATCCATATCTTAACTTGGTTTTCTCATATTATTAGCTATTTGGCCTTAATCTGTTTCTGAATTTTAATAGTAAAAATGTTCAAGGAGTCCAGCAAAGACTAGATCTTGCGAAGACAAGACCCAGTTGTCTGGATCAAATATTAAATTTTTGGGATCCCATCGAAACCTGTGGTCTTGTTCTACACCCTCGTTAGGTTCTTCAAGACTGAATTGTCTAACTAGGTATTAGTTACGTGTCATGCTAAACCATTCTTATACTATTCTAGGCGACAGATGACCTTGCCGACTGCGAACTTGTCGTCGAAGATATTGTTCCCAACGATTCCGCCTTCTCCACATCGTATGAAGACGTTCTGTATCTAATAGGTGGGTATCTCTACTGGCTTTCGTCCAGAACCCATATGGTCTTACCATGATGAAATGTTATTACGCACTGTACACTGTAAAAAGTTTCTCCGAGTAGGGATTAAAGTTAGCTGCAGTATTTACTATTGGGATTAATCTTATCTCTACTGAGATAAGATTAATACGAATTAGAGATAAGATTATTTCAGTAGAGACCAGATTAACCCCAGTAGCAAAGACTGGCGTACAAATGAGAAACGGTGCACTATAAAGAAGAAAAGGAAACGATTACAGTGAGCGTTCGATTTGATAACGATACGAATGTGAAAGATCAGAAACCAAAAAAAAAGAAGAAAGAAAAAAAAAGGACTAATCGGCTCGGGCCAAAAAATCTTCTCAAAATAGTCAAGAGGAGAAACGGAAATGGACGGTAAATCCGCACTAAGGTCAGCCTATTTAATTAATTTATTGTTATAAAACGTGGCTGAGCTAATTTTGTTTAGTTTTGTTTAGTTTCATAAGTGGTAACGACCAACCGTGTCTGCCTTTAAATCTGAATAATTTACATAAAAAGGCGAGGAACTATGTAGATAAATATTCCTTGAGCACAAGCTGACTTTGACGTATTCAAACAATGGATACAACGGATACGTCAGCTCCGATGCTTCATCAGCGATATTTCATTATAGGTTGTACAGGACTACAGGTTTGTTTCCTTCCCCGACGTTGACCATGACTGACAGCCTGACGAGGACCCTTGCCAAGAACTCCAAGAAGGGCAGAAATATCGCTGATGAAGCATCGTAGCTGACGTATCCGTTGTATACATTGTTTGAATATAGGAACTACGACCCACAAAAATTAAGAGTAGCCTAAACAAAAATCCGTGGAATGCCCTTCTGACAATCGCTTACTTAGTCTCGAACATAGTAACATAAAGAAAAGGATTGAGAAACAAATGATGTGCTAGATGGGGTGCTTGGAGTAGCACGAGTGTAGACTTACTTGACTTATGAATGAATGAAGGAATTTATTGCACGAAAAAAAAACCTTGAGGACATGGCAACAAAACAAGAAAAAACACAACAAACTACAAAAATCGCTCTCTATGGGACAAACCAACGCGGAGGAATCTAGCCACCTTACGGATATCCCCCATATTTGTACTTCCAATTTTTTCTAGTAGCCACTTCTACTAGAAAAAATTACCCCAAATAATTCGACCCTTGACTCGCTCAGTCCTTCACATTCACACATGAAGTGGAACACATCCTCATCCATCTTTCCACACATCGGGCAAAAGTAAGGGCCATTCTTTAACCTATTTTTTCCTATAAACCTTCTTTTCTCCCCAATAGCTAATCCTTCCGGGCGTCGCTCAGCGTAGAGATTGATGTCAGCCTCCTCCATCTGGTGCGATCAGCAACTAGCGCTGGTGCGTCGTGGTTGTCAAAGTTTGCCAACTTCAGGTATTTGGAAAGACTGTCGAACCATCGATGTCTCGGTGTAGGCCTGCAGAACAATTTTTTTTTATAATTTCAGAGACGATTCGCAAAGAGGGTGAGAAGCTACTTGCTAGCCCGTCGCCGCAGCCCATGAAGCTCTCGCAGTCGGTCAAGGCCCTGTGTTCTTTTCTCCTGGGTGTCGAAATAGCGGAGATCAGTGACGCAGTTAAGGACTTGAGTGCCACGTGTCTTCTCGTTTCAAAGGTATGTAACTTTTTTCTAACAGGTATGTAATGCATATCCTCTTATGACCCACGGTCAGTTATATTACGATAATCCTCACTCAGAAAGTTAGCGGTAGATCTGAGAGGAAGATACAAAGTCAGATCAACCTCCAGAGAGGATGATATAAGTCATTTCAGCCTCCATAGAGGATGAAGTCATATCGATCTCCGGAGAGGATGATATAAGTAATATCAGCGTCCAGCGATGGTTTCTGTTCGAAAAAGTTTTAACAGTTAACACCTCCATCGCCATTGATATCAGAATCAAAGACAATAAAAGTGGGAAAGACCGGTGACTTCGCTAAAATCGGGTCTCTGAAAATCGACCGGAACGCTGCCTAGCGTTTGGACTTTGTCCAATTTCGAGCGGTAGATGATTAATATAATGAAAGCAAGAGGGCGCGAGCAGGCAATGTCTGTCAACATTAACTGATTCGAAATCGTGAATTCAAAAATGTTTTCCATTAAAAAGCTATTTATTCTTTTCCTACTTGTTTTTTATTCCAATTAAAGAGGAAATCTGAATGGAGAGAGGATGCTCATCATAAACGAAACGAAACAAAAATCAACAAAACGTGCTTTGATGATGATTCTGCGGAGAGCGATGGAAGAAAATGTCAACAGAGCGATTTTTTATCGAAAGAACATCCGCTAAGCGGCGCTGATTGTTGTGACTCATGGGGCTTACGGGAGTTTCCGGTCTTTCCCACTTTTACTGTCTTTGATCAGAATGACAACCTCGATGGCCATTAAAAAATATCAACCTAGACTTCAGCTTGGATAGGTTATTTTCAGTGACTGTCTCGGGTGTTATTTTCCGATATTAACCTCGATTCTAAATTTAATCTTTAATGATGGATTACCTCCATATGGCGATATATATTTATTTTATTTTTTTTTTGCTAAAAGTGTCTTTCTCGTAGCAAATCTGACTTATTTGAAAGTCAATTACACTGTCAGAAGGTTCAAAACAAATAACACTTGGGATGTTACCCGTTATAATTTTCCTGATGCTATGCATTGAATGTTGTGCATAACTAGCATTGCCGGGAGCACCGTCGATAAAGCATCTGATGACTTCCGTTATCATGGTGAAAAAAAGTCAGCAGATCTTGTTGTTTTCGGTGTGTCTGCTCTTCTTGTATGCAAAACGTTTAACGCGTAACGTGTGAAAAACGTAATAGCCAACATCTGAAGTGTTATCTGTTAAAACCGCGCATCCTCGTCTTGTGAAACTGCTGAGTGCTGACGGTGTAGTAGATTGTAATTGTTGTTGGCTAGATTTTGAAAAGATGACAAATGTACCGTCGATTAGAGTGGTGTCATCATTGCACCAGGGTATCCAGGGTTTTAATTCCTGAGCGAATAGTGAAACGTCCGTCGTCACTTCAAAGTTCCTCCAACGAATGACCTTGACAATAATTGGGTTTTTGCAGATACCATAGTATGTGATACGACGGTCTGAAGTCGTTTTTGCAGTTGTATCGTGGAATCTGATACCATGGTCGAAAGACTTTTATGCAGTTGTCGTGGTATCTATCCAGTTATCGTGGCATCTGATATTCAGATACCACAGCCTGACCGTGGTAACTGATCATTGTATCTGAAGAAGTCATCCCACTTTCATCAGTTTTTTGTCAAATTGGTGGGAAAGAAGTTTGGCACTTAGTCATGTTACTGAACATCAGTTTTTCCTTTGGGAAGTCTTCGAAAAGCGCAATTTTGGCAATTGTCGTTTTTGCAGAGCACCGTGTATCAGATACCACGATAATTGCAAAAACGACTAATTGCAGATCCAGTTACCGTAGTAGCAGATACCATGGTATCAGCAAAAACGCAGCTATAGTATCTGCAAAAACGCAACTATTCTTCGCTACCAGTTCAGGAGCGTAACCTCGATTCAGTGTGTGATCGGCAGGATTTGAGTGTTGTGAGAAAGGAATGTTACGATGGGAAATGTGGTTGGTGTCTATCTTGTGCTTCTCGCAGGTCCGTAAGCTGCTGCGTTTTGTTGTGTTGATTCTCCCGGGGATAGTGTAGATAGTATTGCCAAGCAGGATCTGTTCCAACTTCTTACATTACTAAAAGTTAACAAACCATGTAGAGAGATGTACAGATTTTAACGACGGTTGTTGCTTCTAGTAAGTATTGGTAGCAGGTTAGGTTAGAGCACGCCCTTGCCTTTCGAACAGCTGCACGGATCACCTGTGGTCGTTATTATAGAGCGTGTTCCACCCTTCCAACAATACTAACTATTCGTTACCCTTTTCGTTCCAGCCTCGTAAAAAGTTACTACGCTTACCGTTTCAACCTCCTCGAAATAGTAACTAACAGTAACTATTTGCTTACCGTGCTCGGGATTGTAGTAAGCGTGGTGCCTACGCATCTTTGTAACGTGATTGGTCGGATTCCCCCGTGGCAGGATATTCTGCTGGAAAATAGAAAAATTGTTCCAGCCTTGATGGCAAAAAAGCCATAATTTGTGAGGTCGCGTAGTAAGTGTAGTAACTATGGTAAGTAGGGGAGAACACGCCCATAGCTTCAGTCACGCCGTTCTAAGTATGTAACATGAATGAATGTTTACAGTGAATGACTGAATGTTTTATTTTACCAAATTAGCGTTAGCTAGCGCAGGCATGTCAATAGATAAATACAAGAGTCAGTAGTTGCGTTTTTGCAGATACCATGGTATCTGTTACCACGGTAACTGGGCTTGCATTTTGTCGTTTTCGCAATTATGGTGGTATCTGATATAGGCTACGGTTGCTCAGCAAAAACGACAATTGCCGAAATTGCGCTTTTCGAAGTCATCCTAAAAGAACAAGAGCTACGAGCTCATATGGCACTTGTACGAGTAGGCTGTACAAGAAAGTAGATGAGAACGTCACAAAATACACCCGCCATCCAAAAATGCGGTTCGGAAATAGAAATAGGATATTTAATTTCACTCATTTCTGAGCAGTTCCAGCATCGTCTCGATTGTCTATAGCAAATGCACATGACTGTTCAAACTTTCATCCCAATAAATCCATTTGTTTGATCCCTAGACGTGCTACACGATTTCCGGTACTCACTCTATCTCCACCTACCGTGGCCGAATCTGGTTCGGAATAAAAAAAAATTGACCACCTAAAGCATCTTCGTTTATACCATCTATCAAGTTTCACTCGAATCTGAGCCTTTTTGGAAAGTTCCGGTACCCCCCCCCCCCCCCCTCCCACCAACGTTGTCGGAGGCGGTTCGGGCCCAATCTCTTAATTCCCTGTTCCTGTCCATCAAGTTTGACTGAAGTTGGAGCATAGCCTATCTGCAAGTTTCAAGTACCCCCCCCTACCTTGGCCGAATCCGGCCCGGACGCCAAATAACAAATCTAGGCCGCATAAACTCGGCACTGTCGAATTGTATCTCATTCGGTCCATCCGTTTGGTTTTTGTGCATGTCAAAAGTCCCCCTACTCCCAATTCCCCTAATCGTGGTCGCATATGGTTCGAACGCATGTTTTACATGTCGAGGCCATCGATTTTTATCACCCATGAAGTTTCACTCGAATCAGACCACTCGTTCGCAATTTATAGAAGTCAATTTCCATATTTCTCTTCTCTTGCTTCCCAAAAAATGCTCGGATCTAGGAACGGAAGTTTCCGGGGGTATGTTGTGTCAGGTTCTTAAGTCAAGATAATTCGGGTCGCTAATATGCCTGCAAAGTTTCGTTGTCGTTTTACATCTCGAACTATTCTAACTCACGACTACCGGAATTCCATCAAACCCCCTCCAACTCCCCCCACAGAGCCCCGAAACCATCTGGCTCCGTCAATTTCATCTAGGCCTAATGCTTGTTACATCCATTAAGTTTCGTCCCAATCCCTCTGCTTTAAGAGTTTCTTGAGTTTTCCACCCCCCCCCCCCCTCCATCCCCACAGGTATCGGACCTGACCCGGACTTGACACTGAACGTCCGAGGCGATAGCTCACCAGACAAGTTTCATTCAAATCCGATCACCCGTTCAAAAGTTATGCACGCCACTAGACTCCGGACTCCCCATCCACCCACTCCCCCACGATGGTCGGGTCGGGGAAACGGCTGTTCTCAAGTCAATTTGTTCGGATCCTTGACATACCTGCCAAGTTTCATCGCCCTGGGACATCAGGAAGTATGCCGAACTCGCGGGATCGCTAGAAATCCGGACCCCCACCCCAACTCCCCCACAGTGCCCTGATCCGGTCCGGTTATGTCAATGACGTGTCTAGGACCTGTGCTTGTTTTTCCCACCAAGTTTCATCCCGATCCCTCCACTTTAAGCGTTTCTCAAAATTTCCGGTTCCCTCCTCCAGCTCCCCCCAGTGTCATCGGATCCGGCCCGGATTTAAAGTGAGATGTCTGAGACACGAGGTCATCCTAAATATCAATTTTCATCAAGATCCGATCACCCGTTCGCAAGCTAAAAATACCTCAAATTTTGGCTTCACCCTCCTTCCACTCCCCCCCCCCCCCAGATGGTCGAATCGGGGAATTGACGATTTCCTATTTAGTCTGGTCGCGTCCCAGACACGCCTGTCAATTCCCATCGTCCCAGCACATCAGGAAGCACGGAACTCGCGGGATCACTACAAATTCGGACTTCTCCCCCCCCCCAACTCCCCCAAAGTGAGCGGATCCCTCCGGTTATATCAGTTACGTATCTAGGACTTTTGCTTGTACTTTCCACCAAGTTTCATCCAGATCCCTCCACTCTAAGTGTTTTCCAAGATTTCCGGTTTCCCCCTCCAACTCCCCCCAGTGTCACCGGATCCGTTCTGGATTTAAAATGGAGGGTCTGAGACACGAAGTCCTTCCATATATCAAGTTTCATTAAGATCCGATCACCCGTTCGTAAGCTAAAAATATCTCATTTTTCCTATTTTTTCCGGATTCCCCCTCCCTCCACTCCCCTCCAGATGGTCGGATCGGGGAAGCGAGTATTTCTAATTTAATCTGGTCCAGTTCCTGATATGCCTGCCAAGTTTCATCGTCCTAGCTTATCTGGAAGTGCCCGAACTAGCAAAACCGGGACCGACAGACCGACAGACCGACTGACGGACAGAAATTACAATCGCTATATGGCACTTGAGTAAGCTCAAGTGCCATAAAAACTGATATTCAGTCACATCACTATATAAGTGTCAAACTTCTTTCCCAAGAATATGCCAAAAATTGATGAAATTGAAATGATTTTTTTCAGATACTGCGATGAGTTACCACGGTAACTGCATGGCCAGATACCACGATAACTGCAAAAACGACCTTATACCGCGGTATCAGATACCATGATATCTGCAAAAGCGCAACTAATACATAAATAAAACCATTCGTTCACGGTCTGGTTTTCAGCGAATTAATTAATGAGTTGTTAAGCAGACAGTAGTCGGTTATATAAGCAGGTTCTGGTTATTTCCGTTATTTAGGAACCTCTGACGTCAGGCCCTAGCATTGTCGCTGATGACGGTCCTTACTCCATAGTCCATCTTCAAGCACAGCGTTCATCTAGCTGCACCTACAGGCTTCAAACAGCCGTTTCTACTGTTATGAAAGCAGTCCAGAGCTTCTTGGAGTCCTTCGCGAGGTCTTTCGACGTCAGTTTCAGTGCCAAGATCCCGACCCAGAGTCAAGGTAAGCGTTCTCGAATTTCAAATGTGAGCCCGTTTTTGTCGTGGTTTGCTGGTTCTGTCATGATACCCGTCAAAGTAGAATTAAAACATACGAAAAATATGAAACAAAAGAAGAACAGTGCCAACTTGAGGCTAGAAGAGTTATTTTGCTCTGGAAGTGACTTTCTATATCAAAAGGCGACCACAATTCCTCTGTGTAAAACACACAGGGAAACTGCTTTTTGTATGCAAAGTGCACATATTCCGTACGGAAATTTTAATAAACGTTGACCCGATGTCAGGCTATTTTCTTCCTCGGATCAACCGGAAATTCGGCCTCGGCTCTGGGCGAGGCCGAACTTCCGGTTTGATTCCGACCCACCAAATCGCCTGAGGCCGAAGTTCGGGTCGATCCGAGGAAGAATCTAACTTGAAGTCGGATCGACATCTATCTCACTTTGTCTGGTTGGATGTCATGCGGGGAATTCCCTTACAGGATTGCTTAAGGCAGTAGATACAGTTTATGTTCCAATATTCTACCATATCTGATTCCTTTGAAACTGTGTTGTGTTTGTCGGACATTACAGACCCATCCCGGCACTTGTAGCCGCGGGCGGTCCCCTATACTTTGACGATCCCCTATACTTTCCAACCCCCGAATTCGTCTTCCTCGTCAAGCTGCCGACCCTGTGCCTCGTTTAGAACCGCTGGTAGCTTTGCGAACAAGGTATGCTCAGAGTTTTGTCCCCTCGTTTGTTCGTTTATATAACTCAGAGCGTTTTTGAATGTTAAGTTTTAGGTTATTTGTATTTTATTAATCGTAGTCTAGCATGTTATTGACCATATTTATCATAAGACGTCGGTATAAATGTCTCAAAATTGTATATATTTGTAGATTATTCTGTTATGACGTTATGTTTTGACGTAAAAACAACCCATCGGCTTGTCCGTTATCTGTTTTTTAGATTGTATTGAATTGAATTGAATTGAATTGAGAAATGTTCTGGTAGAAGATTCTTGAGTTTCCCAGTCATACCTTCACGGCTTGTCCCTCCACTCATTATCTAGTTGACATTTACAGAAAATTTACTGACCCATCTATTATAAGTAGTATTCTGTTTATTGTTTGGTTATTGTGTGAAGTTACGTTTGTTTCTTTTTTTTTTTCTCTTTTTTTTTTCCCCTTTGTACTCCGCTTTTCTTCAGTTTTTGTAAGCGGGCAAAAATAAATATATATATATATATTTGAAGGCATCTGTCCACTCTGCAGCTGTTGTATCTTCTGTGAGATTGTTTCAGGGATTCGCTCCAGTGTTTAGGAAGAAGTTGACTCTGGCATCTGTCTTACAGAATCTTTATAGATGTGTGCATATTATTTTTGGGGGATCAAGTACAAAGCTGCATGACCGGTCTTTGCGATCAGAATTCCTCGGGAGTCGTAAACGACAGCCTTGATCGGCTTCGAGAAGAGCCAGAGATGGCAGATACAAAAGTCGGTGTAATGTCGTTAGGGTGGATAAAAATTACTTCGGAAGTTGGAAATCAATGGAAACAATTATTCTAGCTCGTACCTGTAACACTGGTGGGGCTTTGACGGTCGCAGTTTTGTAGGGCGGATTTTGCATCGACACTAATCCAAACATTCTGTTTACGTTCTCTTACGCATCGCAACGCAAGCCACCAGTTTATTAAGATTTGAACTTGATTGGCGGGTTGCTGTTTTGGCTGGAGAAAAATGCCACGCAGAACTCCTTCTTTTTCAGATCACGAAATTTTCCCACGTTTGATTAGCAAAGAATCATAAGACTAAATTGATTATTTTTGTATGTCTTCAAGAGTAGGCCTACCATACTGGTCTTGGTTTTTAATTTATTTGGATTTGTAATAAACAGCTGGAGCATTAGATGGAAATTGCTATTTTTATCCTTGACTCCCTACGTGACATAAAGTCTGCCCCGGATAATCGGCTGAGATTTAGTCCAGACCGAGTTATTTCAAACCTAGGAAATTTGGTGTTTTTTTTTTATTTGCTCATTGTTTGACAGTTTTTTTGTGGTTTTGAACATTTATAGTGGCATTAGGGATGGTTATCGTTGTGTGTGTGGTATAGAAAAACCATTTTTTGTGGTCAGCTTTAACATTCACAAACCTTAAACGAAAGATGTTCTCTAGCTTCAAGATCAGTTTTGGACGTTGTTGACAATGTTATGGCCCATGTTGTTGCCGTTCACAGGCTTGATCAAAGGTGGCGCTATGATAACTACGTTTTGAAACTCAAGCTTTACCACGGTACATCCCCGGTATCGCATCCCGTGTGCTCGAAGCAGGCCCAGATTGAAAAGGTTCTGTTCGGCCGCCTCACCTTGGATGAGTGGTAAGTTTTTCGAATTCGTGAAAAACTTTCGTTAGTGTTTGGAGCTAAAATCTTGAATACACCATCACTACGCGATATCCTCCCCCCAGATTTTTCAGCGGCAGAAGTAAGGTAGCCCAGCCAACACTAAAATTGCAGCCAATTAAACACACACCAACTCGTTAACTAAGAAGTTTTGTTCCCGCTTTCGTCAACCTTTTTAACTCGCATCGTTAATTGTATAAAGATTTGAATATTTTGTGTTGTTTGACAAGTCTTGGTTGTTTCCAAACTAGTGTAGAATTTTCTTTTGTATATAATTAGTATTAGTATGGACGAGAATAGGGGTCGGCACCGTTTCTGTTTCTGTTTCTGTTTTTTTACCACCGTTTTCTGTTCTGTTTTTTTTTTTTTTTAAATAACAGAAAACAGGTAGCCGTTTTTTTTAATGCCGTTTCTGTTTCTTTTTCGTTTTTTTATATGACCGTTTTAGCCGTTTCTGTTTTTAATTTACCTGTTTTTTCCAAATTTCCGTGTTTTGTTACGACTTATACGCGTGGCGTCCCGGCGTAATCTAGCGGTTTTTATTCTCCCGGCGGATTATGCCATCTACCGGTATTTTCCGCTTTTCGGAAGGAAAGATTTGTAAGTCAGAATAGAGAGACTGCACCCTACCCGACGAAACAGATACTTTTACACCATCATTAGAGGAAGCATAACAACAAAATTAACATTAGGAGGTATAGGACTTTCGACTTACAGACCAAATTATCAGCCTTTGATAACCATTCTGAGCTAGTGAATTGCTGGAAATGTTTATCCGGCTATTTCTTGTTGGTACTAATAACACTTTTGCTGGAAACGTTAATCTGGCTATTTCTTGCTGGTATAATAACATTTTTGCGAAACGGAGTCTCGCATCATATTGTTCGGTCAAGACGCGTTTATTGAAATCCAACCAATAGGAAGCACGGATCGTTTTGTACTGTCAGTTTGAAGCCTTCTTCGATGAAACTTTTCTACTAAGCTGTAATTATACAACTAAGAATTATACAACTTTCTAATCTTCAAAAGTTTTTTTTTTCACTTTTCAGTTAAGATGCGCACTTTAAGGGTGCTAGAAATTCATTTTTGAGCAAAACCTTTTTGGCTCAAATGATCATGAAATAGATAGTTTGGTCAAAAGCATTTTTTTCACTTTGCGATAAGTTGCGCACTTCAAGGGAGCTGGCAGTTCATTTCTGTACTTTGAGGCAGTGGTTCCCAAACGGTGGTACGTGAAGCCTAAGGGGTACGCGAGACCCTTGCAAGGGGTACGCGAAGGGACCAAATCTGTTTAGTCTGTAGCTTCAAATTTTGCCTCATTTTTGATTGTCAAAAGCCTAATATTACCAGCAGAGGCATCACTAGCTAAAAATGTTTTTGGGGGGCAGGGATTTTTACTGAATGGCTGGTCAGTTTTACCGCCTTTAAAACAAAACAAAAACTGTTTCTGCGAAAAATATCAGCGCTTCGCGCTGGCCGACTACTTTCAGGGGGAGGGTTGTTGCCAAACCCTGCGTGATGCCTCTGATTATAAGCTCTACTGAAACTCAACGAAATAATGTTGATTCCGAAACAATCTAGCCCACTGCAGTAAACTCTATTCCTGTGTCAAAAAATATTGTTTAAAAAACAATCGAAGACATTGCAAGGGATATTGTCATCGAGGGGTTGCCCACTCTCAAAACCGATGTACACCGGGTGGCGGGTGGCGCGCGTGGCGGAAGGGAGGTGGATGGGTGGCGAAAGGGAGGCGGATGGGTAGCGTGCGTGGCGGAAGGGAGGCGGATGGGTAGCGCGCGTGGCGGAAGGGAGGCGGATGGGTGGCGCGCGTGGCGGAAGGGAGGCGGATGGGTGGCGCGCGTGGCGGAAGGGAGGCGGGTGGGTGGTGCGCGTGGCGAAAGGGAGGTGGATGGGTGGCGCGTGTCGGAAGGGAGGCGGTGGGTTGCAAAGACCCCAAGTTTTCAACGGGTCACGACTATAAACGCTAGTCGAGTTTACTAGGTTTCCTGCAGCAGCAAAGTAATAACTGCAAGTTTTCTAGGAAAAAATTTGAACTTCGTCGTATCGTCAAGCGACAGAAAGACGAGCTGTAGTAACCTTGATTTATCACTGTCGATTTTACATATCCATCTGAGTGATAAACAGAAACCACTGACATAGACATCAGACGACGGCACTGACATTTATTTCATCATTCATTTATTTGTACTAGATAGACTACATAACATAAATATAATGCGATAAACAAAACCCCCCTGAAGCTATCTTGTTCCATTTCATTATATTCACGTACTCGTGAGCCATTCATTGACCCCAACTCAGTGAAGGTGAGGCTTCACCTTCCAGATTTTTCTTCCGGATTCCAGACAGCCGTTTTTCCTCGAGACGGATCTGGAAGGTGAAGCCAGGCCAAAAACGTCTGGAAGTCCGGGGTGTTGGACACCCCAGATTCCGGATGTCTGGAAGGTGCCATAGAGGCAACCCGTTCGAGAGACACAACAAATCTGCAAATGGGGTAAGAAAAGGTAAAGTGATTGACAGTTCTGACTGGGATGCAAGAGATATTTGAAATGTAAAGGGGACATCTAAGAAATGTTGAAGAACAGCACGTTTAGTTGTCATCATTATCATGAGAATCTGGAAGGGTTGGGCGGAAGCCCCGGAAGTCTGAGAATCTGGAAGGTGAAGCCTGGCTTTGACTCTTCCTACCAAAATACCCTCTAAGACGTGTTAAGGGCCGAGCTTATGAACGTTAGCTCTTAAAAAAAACACACCAGTCACCAATTTTAATACTCTGCTGCAAGCTAACCGCCACTGAATCGTTCCTACGAAAGGCCAAATCACCAGCTTGCCGAGCAGAAATCATCAGACGTCTTAGATCCGAGGGATCGAGATGAAACTTGGTGAGAAGAACAAGCACATATCCTTGATACATCGTTGACATAAACGGATCGGATCCGGTCACTGCGGGGGGGGGGGGGGAGTGGATGCTGGATTCCGGAATTCTGGTTATCACGGGTTAAGGTACTTCCAGATGTGCTAGGTTGTTGAAACTTGTCAGTCATATCAAGGGCCCCACCAAACTGACTTGGAAATAGTCACTTCCCCGATTCCACCATCGTGGGGGAGTGAAAGGAGGGGGAATCGGGAATACTAAGGCTTGCGTAACCTTCAAACGGGTGATCGGATCTGAATGAAACTTGGTATGTAGAAATAACACATACCTCACATGTCCCATTTTACGTCCAGACCGGATCACACAACTGTGGGGGGAGTGTGAGGGAGGGTACCGGAAATATACTGACACGCTTAGAGAGGAGGGATCAGGATGAAACTTTCTCGGAAGAGCAAGCACATATCCATGGTACATCGTTGACATAACCAGATCGGATCCGGCACTGTGGGCGGGGGGGGGGGGGGATTCTGGGTCTCGGATTTCCGGTTATCACGGGTTAAGGTATTTCCAGGTGTGCTAGGACGATGGAACTTAGCAGACTTATCAGGGACCCGACCAGATTGACTTAAGAAAAGTCACTTCCCCGATCCGACCATGGGGGGGGGGGGGGGGGTGAATCCGAGATCCTTAGGCAAGCATAACTTCGAACGGGCCATCGGACACAAACGAAACTTGACAGTTCGAAAGAACTGGTGCCACGGATGTAACATTTCGTGTCCGGACCGGATCCGATAACTCTGGGGGGGGGGGGGGGATTGGAGGGGGATCGGAAACCTCGGAACAGGTTTAGAACAAGGACAAGTTGTAAATACATTTTTGACAGAAATGGACCGGATTGGCGCACTGTGGGAGTCTTGGAAGGGGTTTTCCGGAAATCCAGTGATCGCGATTGAAGGTAATTGCAAATGCACTTGGACGGTGAAATTCGGCTGATTGGAGAACCGATCAGGTTGACTTGGAAGCAGTCAGTTCCTCGATCCAACTATCTTCGGGTGAGCGATGGGAATTGGAATCCGGACTAGCAGAATTTCCTGCATAACTTTTGAACGGTTGGTCGGATCCGAAGGAACTTGACAGTTGACTAAAGGACGTGTTTTTTAGCCCCCTTAAAGTGCGTAACTGCAAAGTGAAAAAATACTTTTGACCAAAAGATCCATTTCCTGATTCCCAAGGGCCTGTGATAATTTTTACAAATGACTTTCCAACATATTTAAAGCACCAATGTTACCGCAAATTTGAAAAAAACATTTTTAAGAAACTAAACATTTTTAGGATCCCCAAGGGCCCATGATCATCTGTGCCCTAAGTATTTTGCTTCCAAGTTCAGTTCGAACCCCTTAAATTGCGAATCTCAGCCGGAAAATGCAAAAAAAATAATACTTTTGAGCGAATGATGTGCTTTGCCAAAGGCCCATGGCCATTTGTGTACCAGTGCATTGGCTTACAAAACGGATTCCTAGCCCGCTTAAACTGCGCATTGTGACCGCGAATTGCATGGCATATTTTTACTAAACCATACGTTTACATGAATCCTAAAGGTCCATAACCGTCTGTCCCTCAACACAGCAAGAAAATTAGCTGTTACTATTACATACTGCGTATGCTTGCAAGTGCCATATGAGCTTACATCTCTTGTTCGTATAGGTACGGGTCGTTCTCGGATTTGCGGACTAGGCAAAAGTCGCTACGTTTCCACAGTTCGATGTTACTCGCGCTAAAATTTGCAAATTTACTAATATTATTTGCGATAATAGGGATATCTGGCGCTCGTGGCGGATGAGTGGCGCGCGTGGCGGACGGGTGGCGGAAGAGTGGCGCGCGTGGCGGGTGGGTGGCGCAACACGGTGTACACCAAGTGGCGGAGAGTGGGCAGCCCCTCGATTGTCATTCAGGCTGCGAATCAAGCAAACAAAAATGTTTGCGATGCAGCTTGATGAAAGCACGGAGAACATCACTGGATTCAAAATCCATTAAGTGGAAACGTGATGTCCAGCTCCGGTAAAAAAATAAGATAGACTGTAAAAAATATTGCCGTTAATGACATCGAGCCGGGATTTGACAAAATTTTGGCTACAAAGCAGCCTCAAGTGTCGATTTTGTATCTATTTCTACACATGTGTGCTTTATCATTTATTATAATAAATATTGTCTCACGGTCTGGAAAAGGGGGTACGCAACTTTTTAGAACCTTTGATTAGGGGTACGCGGTACGGAAAAGGTTGGGAACCACTGCTTTAAGTGATGGTCGAATCTGGAAAGTGACAATTTGTGAGCCAATCTTGTCGAGTCTCTAATGTTCCAGCCAAGTTTCATCGTTCTAGCACATCCGGAAGTACCTTAAGTTGCCATCACCGGAATTCCGGACCCCCTCCAACTCCCCCCACAGTGCACGAATCCGATCCGTTCTGTCACTGGTTTACCTAGTTCTTGGGCTTGTTCTTCCCACCAAGTTTCGTCCCGATCAGTCCACTGTATGCGTGAGACGAGATTTCCAGTACTCCTCTCCATCTCCCTCCCCACATTCATCGAATCCGGTCCGGACTTGAAATGGGACATCCGAGAAACGAGGTCTATCCAAATATCAAAGTTCATTACGTTGTGTTACTCAGTGCATCAGTGCACTGAGTACCATCTTAGTCTAAATGTAAAAAAGTCATAGGTCCTACGGTTCAACCCGCTAAAAAGAGACTTCATATGTCCCGATGTACCTTTCCCTGTAGTATCGTCAGTAAAAATTCTAGGGATCACCCTGTCGAGTGACTGTTCATTTATTCACCACATTCAGACTGTAATAAAATCTGGAAATGCATCACTCCAAACGTTAACAGTTTGGTTGCCACCGTGATAGTCTGAAGGCTGTAAGAAGACGTAAGACCTGTAATTGAGTACACATGCCCCTTATGGTGCCCTTTCGCCCAAAATACAGCATACGTGTCTGACGAAATTGAGCGTGTACAGAAGAGAGCAGTCACAGTTTTACTAGGTCAGCAAGAAACTTCCGGTTCATATGAATCTCTTCTAACAGAATTATCCCTCCCTTCACTGCACGAACGTCGCAACATAGTAATTCTTAAGTTTGGGTGTAAAATCCTTGCATCTGTCCAACACCGAACTATCCTCCCACCTGATGCACCAATAAAAAATCGTACGCGTTCGCAGCTGAAACTAAAAACGTAAAATCCAAAACAAGGACACAGTAACACATTTGTGACATTTTTCGTTAACATGTTGAATAAAATGTCAGTGTAACTTTAAATATTTGTAGTACCCTATTTAATATTTATGTAACTCGTGAGTGTTTAAAAGAATGAAATTTTGGTAAAGACAACCAAATTAGCTAGCTAGCAATTTTCTGTCTAATAAACCTTACTTACTTACTTAAGATCTGATCACCCCTTGAAAAGTTATATATACCTCAGGATTTCGGATTCCTCCTCCCTCCACTCTCCCACGATGGTCGGATCTGAGAACTGACTATTTCCAAGTTTTAAGTCGGGTCTCTGATATGCCTGCCAAGTTTCATCGTCCTAGCCCACCTGGGAGTACCTTAACTTTGGATCACCGGAACTCCGGAACCCCCTCCAACTTCCCCCACTGTGTCAAAATCCGGTCCAGTTCTGTCTATGATGTACCAGGGGCTTGTTCGTCCCACCAAGTTCAATCATGATTGCTCAACTTTAAGTATGTCACAAGATTTCCGGTCCCCCCCCTTCCGACCCCTCACCACCTATTCATCGGATCCGACCAGTACTTGAAATGGAACGTCTGAGACACGAGGTCGTTCGAAATATCAAGTTTCATTAAGATCCGATCACCTGTTCCAAAGTTATACATATATATTTCGGATTCCCCCTCACTCCACTCCCCCCACGGTGGTCGGATCGTCGAAGTGACTATTTCCAAGTTAGTTTGGTCATATCGCTGATAGGCTTGCCAAGTTTCATTGTCCTTGCACATCTGAAAGTACCGTAACTCGAGAATAGTGGACCGACCGATCGACCGAAAAGTGATCGGTATATTACACTTCAGTGAAGCCCATGCTCAAACGCTGTGGCATGCTGACAGGGGTGACCATGGTTCTCATACGTAGTTGTATCCCTTCTTCCGCATAGGGGTATCAGTATACAGTACTTTGGGAACTAAAACAATTTGGTATTTAATTTTTTACCTTAAAAGTTTTTGCTTTTAAAGGGTACTGGTACCCTTCTGGGGAAGAAGGGGTACACATACGTATGACGTCCATACTCACTCCTGCCACCATACCCCAGCATTTGACCATGGGTATAAGAAATAGGCTTAGTTTACTAGATAGCTGCAGAGTCCTTTCTTCACCTTACACAATTATACTCGACCTTCTGTCACAACCTTAGACCCTCCATGAGTCCCCTCCTCACACTATTCACTTTCCAACAGCCGCCTTACCGTTCGAGATGGTCGCCTTACTGTTATCTTATAAACCTAAAGAAGTAGGGAAAAAAAACCCAAGAAACACCTGTTAAAACGGCCGTTTTTTTGTAAAAACGGTCCGTTTTTGTTATCCCGGAAAAAAACGGAAAAAAAGAAACGATTTTCCGTTTTTTTTATCATCGTTTCTGTTTCTGTTCCGTTTTTTATTTGCTGTTTTTTACAGTTTCTGTTTTAGCCAAAAACAGAAACGGTTCCGACCCCTAGACGAGAACTACCAAAACTTCTTGAACGTGGTATCGGTTTTGAACATAAATTGTAGTGAATTTAAGCGTCTTGATCGTTTCTACTTGCCTATGAAATGCTACGGGTGCTTTTTTCTTAGATTATGTGCCCTTGCTATTCAGAATGTGAATCTTGCAGCTAGCCGGTAAAAAAAAACTTGCAGTATTTACTATTGGGATTAATCTTATCTCTAAAACGATAATCTTATCTCTAATTCGGATTTATCTCAGTAGAGGTAAGATAAATCCCAGTAGCAAGTACTGCAGTTAACTTTAATCCTTACTCGGAGAAACTTTTTGACAGTGTACCCTCAATGTGTTCAATACTGTCAGCCAATGCCGTATCCAGGGGGGGGGGGTAGGGGGTTTGCCCCCCCCCCCCCCGAAACATACACAAATACTAATTTTTATAGGCTTTTCCCTCTGATCTGTGTCTTTTTTGTGGACCCGCAGGTAACCCCCCCCCCCCCCCGGGCAGGAGGGACGGAACCTTGTTCCCTCTGTGTTTCTCTGAGGAACCGCATCGAATCTGTTGTTGCATTTTTCGCTCCCAGTTCTGTACAAAAAACGTGTGCGCCCCGCATCCGTCCCGTCGGGTGTCAGTATACTTCTTTCGTACTGCAGCTTTCATTAACCCTTAAGCTTAACCGAATAGGCTGAGGTATGACAGCCTGGTCACCCGTCATATTTTTATCTGAATAGGCTAGAAACTCGACGAAAACGCGTTACTTCGTTAAAGGCACAGAAAACCTGACTACGCAGCTTTCGGCCATCAAACCGACCTGGGGGGCGTAGATAAAGATACAGGTACTTATTGTCGACAGGACCCCGCTTCTTTGTTATCTCGAACCCTCTCCTTATGTTCCCAAAGCTAGCTGGCAGGCCCTTGCCCCTTATGCACTGTAATTATGCACTATAAAGGTTCGCCTTTGGCCGTGTTTCGGCCGTAGTATCGGGACAGTAGTCAAGAGGTCGTGCGTTCGATTCCTACTCCCGGCAACAAACCTTTTCCTTTTTTTCCTACTAACTCAAAAGTCGAATTCTCGGAAACTGCCCGGAAACTGCAATGGTCTTAACGAAAATGTTTCTTACTCTCAATAACGACTCAGGCTACATTCTTGATATGTCAGCTCGCTCCCCGAGTCAAGTTTTCTGTTCCTTTAATTTGTTATCCAAAAATATTGAATTTTAGCTCACGAGTTTATTCTTCAGAAATTGTTGTATCTCTATACAGACGCACCTTTGTTTGAAATGTTTAGCAACTGCAGCGGCAAACAATTGCAGAAAAACAAACAGTAATGGCTGATTTTTCATTATTCAAGCTAGGAAGACGAAGGTGACCTGAATATGAGAAGTGACCAGGAAGCACTTGGCATTCACCCACATATGTTGATTCTCGCGTGATTCCACAGTCTGGAACAGAAAATTTCAGAATATTCACTTTGTTGGCAATCAGACACACGCGTTTGCAGATATTCAAATTCTCCGCCATTTAACGAATTTTTATTTGTCGTGCAAGCAGCGGAGATTTCCAACGTCACTATATACTATAGAGACTACGCGACCACAAATAAAAATCCCTTAGGGGTGTCAAAATAATTAAGTGTATTCAAATCAAAGATGTAACAATAAATTAGCTTTTCAGTTAAGCTTTAAAAACCTTGTGGTCCAAGAGAGGTAGCGTCTTTTTTCTTAGTATTTATAATGGATTGTGACAGGATTGAATGAAAAATTAAAGTTCATTTAAAAGCAGATTTTTTTTTAAATCCAACAACAACAAAATCCAATTCTAGACGATGGTACCCAAGGTACCATCGTCTAGAATAGCTCTGTTGTTCGTAATGTGTAAATTGGTGATGAAAGTGTGCACCTTGAAACTTTTTACTCCATTTTTCAAGGATGGAAGTGTCCATAAGCTATTGCACACTGCCACGAGAAGCTCGATTAGTCTTCGTTCTCGTAGGAAGAAAAATAGTGACAGAAGAACAGAAAAACAGTAGTGTGAAAATGGGGGACTGGATAGAAGAAGAAATCGGCTGGGCTGCAGTACAGTGCTTCGATTCGAATTGGTAAGTTTTTCTTCTACTTTCAAACTTGTCATTCTGCAATGTGTCAGCAAGGAGAGTGCGCTGTTTTATACCGGTTTTGGTTCAAGCCTATCAGGTTTCGGCGAAACTATCACAAAAAAAAACAGTGCAGTAGCTATAACGACATAAGCCTTTCGTGGGTATAGTGACGGAATTTCTTGGGTCAAGTGACGAGTGTAGAAACGACAGGTGTGTGGACTGCCGGCTAGACAACTAACGGGTGGCTCAGCGGGGGCGGGGGGGGGGGGGGGGGGTACCTGTCAGCTTTAGGAATGGGTGAACTGACTGGGGGGTGTAGAGACGTTTAGGAATGGGTGAACTGACTGGGGGGTGTAGAGACGGTGGCTCTGACTATTTTCGGTTGAACATTCGCCAAATTGTGTCCGACGAGAATCAACCTTCCATGAGTTATGTGTTCCTCAAGGTAACCCCCCTTCCCTCTCCCTCCCCGCATTTACAGTCAGATTAATCACAATCCTGTAACCAGATCCTTTAGGCTACATGGTGAGTTTGCTGGCTACAACCGGAGGTGTTGTCAGGCTGTATTGAACCTGCCCTTGTAAATGAAAAAGAAAGTGGATGACATGTGTATATATACTCTGAGCGTGTTCCATCCTACTTACCGTAGTTACTACGCTTGATGTCACGAATTCTGGCTTTTTGCCGTCAAGGCTGGAACGATTTTTCTATTTTCCAGCAGAATATCATGCCACGGGCGAGTCCAACCAATAACGTTACAGAGATCTGTAGTTATTACGCTCCCGAGCGTTGTAAGCAAATAGTTACTATTTGGAGAAGGTTGGAACGGTCATCGTAGTAACTTTTGGTGAGGTTGGAACGGAAATAGTAACTAATAGTTACTATTTGTACAAGGGTGGAACACGCTCTCTGTATGACTAAGTCCAAAACACACCAGTGATCCTCGAGAAGAACGAGACTAACGACTCAAACTCAACAACTCAATCCTGTGTTAGCAAATCACGGCGATGTCTGGGAGCACCTGTGAGACCGCTTCCGGCTCTTCTGCTAGGTACCCGGCGATTTCGCATCTGCAAGAAGAGTCAGTCATCAAGAGTACTGGAATGATCCCACACACAGTGCTTGCTTATGCCTTCAGGGTTGGCACATCAAAACTATTTTAGAGAGCGACTTTTGGCCCAAAACAGAGAGTGAACTGGGAGTGAAATTTATTTTCATGAAATTTTCACTTTTGGTCGGAATCGCCTCTGTAAAAATGACAGATCTTAGTTTTACTTTCATGAAAAAATTTCAAATGGTCGGTTCTGGTCGGAATCCTTGCTGCAAAAATGACACATTTGGTATTCTTTTAAAATAGAGTGATTTTTATGTCCTACGTAGGACAAGAGTGACAAAAACAGAATAGAGTGACAATTCACACTATCGTGCGACATGTGGCAACCCTGTACGCCCTGCTGCTTTGTCAACTACTACTTTTGTAGGGAGTTACGTCAAGGGAAGTTTCTTATTCCTCTCTGGCCAATGGTCGCTGACAGACACGTTGGACCAGCCCCTTCACTTGGGGTACATCCACAGGGGGATTATTTCACTGTCTTGGAGCTTGGACTGCCAGATTTCTCGTCAGTCATCAATTTTCCTGAAGCAGTGCCGACTGAAATTGAAGCAAGAGACTTTGGGTTGCTTGATGTGGACACACAGATGCAGCTAATGGACACAGTTCAGTCATGTACTTTCACCAGGTAAGTTGTTGCAAGCACAAATTTGTCTTTCGTTTTAGAGCGTTGACCTCTTTCTCGAACTCTATCCTTTGATCGGCGTTTGATTACGGAAGTCCCTAGCTTCTCCAGTCATCTGACACAGGTATTGTAAATATTTTTTATTCATCGCAAATTTGGTTGTGTAACCACGAAGATCGATGTGTAAATAAGTTTTCTAGTATCCATCATATCCATAGACCCACCCTTTCATGCTGTCATGGGCATGAACTATGGTGATGGATATTACCCATCGCGTCTTTTGTATCCGTGCGTCTTTTTGGGATCCCAAAACGTAAGTGGAGGGATACCTATGACATCGCAAAAGTTGTCCGTCTGTCCGTCCGTCCGTCCGTCCGTCTGTAAGCACGATAACTCTCGAAGGGAATGAGATATTTTGATGAAACTTGGTGTGAGGGTTCGTTGGGTCGTCGGACCAGTCAAGTTCGTAGATGGGCTTTGTAGCTCTACATTTAGGGGTGGGGGAGGGGATTCAAATTAAGGGACAAACAAAATATTTTGAAACAGCTAATGTGATAGTCGATTATGGGGTAAGAAGACATGCTGAGCACGATGGTGAAAACCATTTTGTCATCGGACAAGTAGTTCGCCCGGAATCCGGCCAAAACCGGAAAGTTTGTTGAAAGTAAAAGTTTTATTTGAAGTTGATTAGATGTTCGATTTAGGGGTAGGAAGACATGCTGAAGACGATGGTGAAAATTATTTTCTCGACGGACAAGTATTTTGCCCGGAATCCGGCCCAAACCGGAAAGTTTGTTGAAAGTAAAAGTTTTATTTGAAATTGATTAGATGTTCGATTTAGGGGTAGGAAGACATGCTGAAGACGATGGTGAAAACTATTTTCTCGATGGACAAGTATTTCGCCCGGAATCCGGCCCAAACCGGAAAGTTTGTTGAAAGTAAAAGTTTTATTTGAAGTTGATTAAATGTTCGATTTAGAGGTGGGGAGACATGCTGAAGACGATGGTGAAAACTATTTTCTCGACGGACAAGTATTTCGACCGGAATCCGGCCCAAACCAGAAAGTTTGTCAAAATTAACAGTTTTATTTGGAGTTGATTAGATGTTCGATTTAGGGCAAGAAGACATGCTGAACACTTATGTGAAAACAAGTTTCTACCAGGACATGTAGTTCGTCCGGAATCCGGCCAAAACCGGAAAACTGTTGGAAGTCAAAGTTTTATTTCTAGTTGATTAGACAAGCGATTTAGGGGTACCCGGACATATAGTTCGACCGGAATCCTGCTGGAATCGGAAAATTTGTTATAAGCTAAATTTCTATTTGAAGTTGATTAGATGTTCATTACTGGGGAAGAAGATACCCTGATTTCGTCTTTGAACTTTCTTTTTTCGCCGGACAAGTAGTTCTGGAGTTCGGCCGGAACCGGGAAATTGGCAGAAGTGGCAGGAAATTTTCGTCAAAACAGATATGACTTATAGGGGTAAACACACATGCTGAATCCAAATCTTAACTTGGTTTTCTCAGGTGATTAGCTATTTGGCCTTAATCTGTTTCTGAATTTTAATTGTAAAAATGTTCAAGGAGTCTGGCGAAGACTGGATCTGGCTAAGACAAGACCCAGTTGTCTGGATCAGATATTGAATTTTTGGGATCCCATCGAAACCTTTGGTCTTGTTTATTCCTCATCTTTTTTCATCGTGCGTCTTTTTTATCCATCATCCGATGGATATGTAGTGGGTCTATCCGAGAGGAATACTGGCAATCAGCTTTCTCCATATCCTGCTATTTCTTCCGCCCAATTTTACATAGTTTCATCCCATCATTTATTTCTGGTCATGTGTTGTAAGTGTATTAGTTAATTTGTTTCCTGTATGTGTATTTCGTAAATATTTTATTCCTCTCTAGCTGATGAACTTGATTGATTGATATTATAAGACCGGAATTCCAGTTCTGTCCGAAAATGATGATGTTTCTCTTCCTTCATTTCGGTCGTATCCTGGGAAGCTTTTTTTTGGGGGGGGGGCGAACTTGTTCCTAGGCGAACTAGGGAGCTGCCTAGGCCTAACCTCGGAAGGCCAGGTTTGGTAATTTAAAAAAAAAAAGTTTGTAGCCTAATTATCTATTTCAGTTCTTCGTCTGCTTGTCTAGTTTCGAAAGTCAAAAATACGTTAAATAAATAAAATTATATTTATTTTTTACTTTTATTTTACTGTGGGCCCCGAATTTGTTAATTGGGGAGGGGCCCTCGATCTTTGTGGTCGGGCCTTACGTGTTTTGCTTTTTCTTGAGCCAGTATCAGTAGGCTACGTTCACATAACTAACAAGACCGTAGCAACAAGGGTACCTAATTAAAGACATTTTAAATTTGCTGCTACACTAAATCACCCTGAACCTGCGCAGCCGATCAGAGCCTCGTTTTTGTTGCACGCTGCAGGTCAACTTCTCGGCCGCTTCCGGGCTCATTCTTTCTACATTCGTTTTTGCACTGCAGTGCTTCAGAGGAAGACGGCAGCACTTCTCGAGAATCGCGGGCTTGCTTACCGACCAAGTCCGTGCTTCCCTGCAAGGTGCTGCATCAACCAAGAAGAAATCATGCAGGCACACTGTCAGAAGTTTCATAACAGATAACACGAAGATGCGCGGTTTCAACAGATAATGCATAATAGATAACACTTCGGATGTTATCTGTTGTGTTTCAAAATGCTGTGCATAAGAAACGTTGAGTTTTCCGACATCATGATGATAAGGAATAAAGTCAGTAGATGCTTTTTTTGGCTCTTAGTAACAAAGCTTGTTATGCATAACATTTCACGCATAACGTTTTCAAACACAACAGATAAGATCCGAAGTGTTATCTGTAACATATTATCTGTTGAAACCACGCATCCTCTTGTTATTTGTTATGAAACTTCTGACAGTGCAGTGAATCCAAAAACTCATCATGTGCAGAAGCAAAGAAGCGTTGCAGCAGCGAAGCGGCAGCACGATTGCAACAAAAACGAGGCTCATGTTCTCCTAGTTGGTTTTCTGCACTTCCAGTCTGAGACATAGGCTACCGACGCTGGTCGTCTGTCCGAACTGTTATAGACTTGAAAGTCGTCCCAAGATAACTACTGATAAAAGGAATTCTGCGCAAGGATACAAGAAAGATACAGTCCTGTTCTATCTTACTTTTTTTCTAGCCTGCCAACCCCTGATAGAGAAGTTCTGTGGGAGAAGCGACACTACCTGTCGAAAGAACCCCGAGCCTTACCGAAAGTTCTCCTGTCAGTTCGAAGCTGGGACCATGAAAATTTGCCGGAAATATATGGAATGCTCAAAATATGGCGGCCCTTATCGCCCGTCGATGCCATTGAGCTGCTTCTACCCTGGTATGCAGCAGAAGTCTTTATTATCTGTAAAATCTAATGCTAATTGCCGATCGGACGCGTTTCAGAATATCAAACCAGTTGACATAGTAGTTTTACTATGTATTGTCGCTTTTTTCGAGCGTGAATGAAATTAACCTCCGGCAAAACAGCCATCCTATCGCCGGAGCGCCACCCTGATCTGTAAAAGTTTCCCACTAACGCCCGCAAACTCGGGTAATAGGTACTACTTAATTGTGTCTGTTGGACTCGGACTCTGAACGCGTCTCGAGACGCCTTTTTCACGGACTCGTCTCAGTTTCTTCACTTATTGAGCAAGGTTCGGGACTCTTCTCGTCTTGAAATGCAGCGAAGTCGGAATAAATTTATCGGCCCGGAAAATTAAAATCCCACGGACGTCTTCAGTGCCTTTGCTAAGCGGTGGTTATGTTATATGGATTATTATTTATATTATTATTCTTGTTATTTATTTGACTAAAGGAAACCATGTTGTTGGACTAGGGTAGTGACTCAATCTCGAGACCATTTTTTGTATTTGTCTAGAGCAAATTTTTCACGGACTCGTCTCAGTCTCTTCACTTATGGAGCAGGGTTCGGGACTCTTCTCGTCTTGAAATGCAGCGAAGTCGGAATAAATTTATCGGCCCGGAAAATTAAAATCCCACGGACGTCTTCAATGCCTTCGCCAAGCGGTGGTTATGTTATATGGATTATTATTTATATTATTATCCTTGTTATTTATTTGACTAAAGGAAACCATGTTGTTGGACTAGGGTAGTGACTCAATCTCGAGACCATTTTTTGTATTTGTCTAGAGCAAATTTTTCACGGACTCGTCTCAGTCTCTTCACTTATGGAGCAGGGTTCGGGACTCTTCTCGTCTTGAAATGCAGCGAAGTCGGAATAAATTTATCGGCCCGGAAAATTAAAATCCCACGGACGTCTTCAATGCCTTCGCCAAGCGGTGGTTATGTTATATGGATTATTATTTATATTATTATTCTTGTTATTTATTTGACTAAAGGAAACCATGTTGTTGGACTAGGGTAGTGACTCAATCTCGAGACCATTTTTTGTATTTGTCTAGAGCAAATTTTTCACGGACTCGTCTCAGTCTCTTCACTTATGGAGCAGGGTTCGGGACTCTTCTCGTCTTGAAATGCAGCGAAGTCGGAATAAATTTATCGGCCCGGAAAATTAAAATCCCACGGACGTCTTCAATGCCTTCGCCAAGCGGTGGTTATGTTATATGGATTATTATTTATATTATTATTCTTGTTATTTATTTGACTCAAGGAAACCATGTTGTTGGACTAGGGTAGTGACTCAATCTCGAGACCATTTTTTGTATTTGTCTAGAGCGAATTTGTCAGAACTTGTGTCTCGGTCTTAGAAACACCGGACTCGAAAGCAGCTCTTCGATTTAGGTTTTTGGGGGGATACCTATGACATCACAAAAGTTGTCCGTCCGTCCGTCTGTAAGCACGATAACTCTCGAAGGAAATGAGATATTTTGATGAAACTTGGTGTGAGGGTTCGTTGAGTCGTCGGACCAGTGGAGTTCGTAGATGGGCTTTGTAGCCCTACATTTAGGGGTAGTGGAGGGGGTTCAAATTAAGGGGCAAACAAAAGATTTTGAAACAGCTAATGTGATAGTCGATTATAGGGTAAAAAGACATGCGGAGCACGATGGTGAAAACCATTTTGTTGATTAGATGTTCGATTTAGGGGTAGGAAAACATGCTGAAGAGTGGCCTAATGAAGACGATGGTGAAAACCATTTTCTCGACAGACAAGTAGTTCGCCCGGAATCCGGACCAAACCGGAAAGTTTGTTAAAATTATAAGTTTTATTTTGAGTTGACTAGATGTTCGATTTACGGCAAGAAGACATGCTGAACACTTACGTGAAAGTGATTTTCTACCCCGACATTTACTTCGCCTGGAATCCGGCCAAAACCAGAAAATTGTTAGAAGTAGAAGTTTTATTTCCAGTTGATTAGATAACCGATTTAGGGGTAAGAAGAGATGATATGATATGATATGATATGATATTTATTGCAAAAAGCCAACTGGCCATAGCAACTACCACAAAAAATCACTTACAATAAAACAATGAATCCGTGTCGACCGGAATCCGGCTGGAGTAGGAAAATTTGCTATAAGTTAAATTTTTATTTGAAGTTGATGAGATGTTCAATATTGGGGAAAGAAGATACCCTGAGTTCGTTTTTGAGCTTTCTTTTTTCGCCGGACAAGTATTTCTTGGGTTCGGACGATACCCCAGAAGTACTGGTCCGGCGAAAAAAGAAAGCTCAAAAACGAACTCAGGGTATCTTCTTTCCCCAATATTGAACATCGGCAGAAGTGGCAGGAAGTTTTCATCAAAGCAGATGTGACTTATAGGGGTAAACACACATGCTGAATCCATATCTGAACTTGGTTTTCTCAGATGATTAGCTATTTGGCCTTAATCTGTTTCTGAATTTTAATTGTAAAAATGTTCAAGGAGTCTGGCGATGACTGGATCTGGCTAAGACAAGACCCAGTTGTCTGGATCAGATATTGATTTTTTGGGATCCCATTGAAACCTTTGGTCTTGTTCTCCAGTAGCTTCTGCAGCTCTGAGCATTTTGAGGAGATTGGCTTATTTTCAGTGTGGCGGGAAGATTGAATTTCAGTACCGTCTGCCCGCGTTGTGAGTCAGGCTGGCTTTCGAACATAGCCTTATGTTTTTTCTGTTGAACCAGTGTAGCTCTAGTCTGTCCAGAAATTTAGGATGGAGAGAAACTGGGATTTTTTGTCGGAGGCTGTTCAGTCAAGGTAGGTGCGAAATTTCCATCCAGGAATTCGGATGAGTTCAACGCTTTAAATATAGACTGGCTTGAATTGACTGATGTGATTAACTAATGTTCAGGTTGGGTGGAAAGTTTTGGAAGCCGTGTCATCAAGCTTCGGGGTACAGGTCCAAGGGTGGAAGGGTTCCAGAGGCCTACCATGAAGGCAGCGCTGTTTTTGGCTATAGTAAAAGTACAAGCTCCGTTTAGCCAATGACATGCATTCACTAGCGCAAAAACCAGCCCGCTGACTTCTTGGATTTTGATTAGCGAACTTAAATTACCAGGCCGATCGGCGGCTTGTCCAACCCTTAAAGACCCCCTCCTACTATTTACTCTTCAACTTACAGTATTTTAAAATATTTGTATACTTTTAAACTAGTCTTTCGTTTCAACAGATAACCCATTCTTATGGCTGTTTTAAGTCTTTTCCGAGACCCGTGACTTGTAGCGAAAACAGGGAAACAATTTACATAACCGGTTTTTCTGTTAAAGAACCTCTCGCAGACAACCGTCGACAGCGTGATACACATCGAAGGTAGCAAAACACGACAAGTGAGAAAATCAGCGTGGTTTTGTTAGAGGGCTTAGAGTGTACCGTACGAATTTGGGGTCTCCGGGTTTCGAGGTATATGGAGTGATTATGGAAGTAGGTGGTATTAGGTAAGACAGGTCCTTTAAGTGATGCTTCTGCTTTTAGCTTTCCTGATGTTGAGATTCGTCGTGCCGCCGTAAACTGGCTTCAAGGAATATCATCCGATGAACTGGTTGACCTTCTGCCGCAGATCCTACAGGCACTCAAATTCGAAGCGGTAGAGGCATCGCCGTTGGCGCGTTTCCTTCTCGAACGGTCTCTAACGTCTCCCAGAGTGGCACACAGTCTTTACTGGCTGCTAGTGCAAGAGTTGCCAGGGGATATGCCACATGTAAGTATGACTTGTTATGTTATCGTTCACCTATACAGAAGTAACTAAAATAGATAAGATCGTGCTACTTTAAGAGCGTGTTGCACCCTTCTAACAATAATAACTATTAGCTACTATTTCCATTCCAACCTCACGAAAAGTCACTGCTTTGACCGTTCCAATCTTCTCGAAATAGTAACTACTTGCTTACCATGCTCGGGAGCGTAGTAAGCGTGGTAACTACGGATCTCTGTAACGGGATTGGTTTTATTACCCAGTGGTGTGATATTTTTTAGCGAAAATAGATAAATGCGTTCCAGCCTTGACGCCAAGAAGCTGAAACTCGTGACGTCATGCGTAGTAACTACGATTAGTAGGATGGAACACGCTCTAAATATGCGAAGCAGCTGCTGCATCTTTCAAAATTATGCCAGAACCCCACCCTAACGGATAAGTTTCAAGTTCGGGGTGCATGTATTACCCTTTCTAAAGCCCCCTGTTCTCTACCAAAAATCACCGAGAACTGGACTCAACCAGTGCATGACCTTTTATCCTGTCTCCTAACCGAAGATTAAATTTGCGTTACATTATGTGTTTGTGTTTGTATTTGTGTTTGTATTCGTTTTTATGGCACTTGCCCTTCGGCCAAGTGCCATATAGTGATCGCAATTTCTGTCCGTCCGTCGGTCTGTCGGTCTGTCGGTCTGTCCAGGTTTTGCTAGTTCGGGCACTTCCACATAAGCTAGGATGATAAAACTTGGCAGGCATATCAGGGACCCCAAATGATTAAGTTGGAAATAGTCACTTCCCCGATCCGAGCACCGTGGGGGGAGTGGAGGGAGGGGGAATCCGGAATCTTGAGGTATTTTTAACTTTTGAACGGGTGATCGGATCTCGATGAAACTTGATATTTGGAACGACCTCATGCCTCAGACGACCCACTTAAAATCCGGACCGGATCCGGTGACTTTTGGGGGGAGCTGGAGGGGGCAACCGGAAATCTTGGGAAACGCTATGAGTGGAGGGATCGAGATGAAACTTGGTGGGAAGACACCTAGTAAACACTAGATACATCGTTGACATAACCGAGCCGATTCGGGCACTGTGGGGGGGAGTGGAGGGAGGGGGAATCCGGAATCTTGAGGTATTTATAACTTTTGAACGGGTGATCGGATCTCGATGGAACTTGATATTTGGAAAGACCTCATGCCTCAGACGACCCACTTAAAATCCGGACCGGATCCGGTGACTTTTGGGGGGAGCTGGAGGGGGCAACCGGAAATCTTGGGAAACGCTATGAGTGCAGGGATCGAGATGAAACTTGGTGGGAAGACACCTAGCAAACACTAGATACATCATTGACATAACCGAGCCGATTCGGGTACTGTGGGGGGAGTAGAGGGAGGGGGAATCCGGAATCTTGAGGTATTTATAACTTTTGAACGGGTGATCGGATCTCGATGGAACTTGATATTTGGAAAGACCTCATGCCTCAGACGACCTACTTAAAATCCGGACCGGATCCGGTGACTTTTGGGGGGAGCTGGAGGGGGCAACCGGAAATCTTGGGAAACGCTATGAGTGGAGGGATCGAGATGAAACTTGGTGGGAAGACACCTAGCAAACACTAGATACATCATTGACATAACCGAGCCGATTCGGGTACTGTGGGGGGAGTAGAGGGAGGGGGAATCCGGAATCTTGAGGTATTTATAACTTTTGAACGGGTGATCGGATCTCGATGGAACTTGATATTTGGAAAGACCTCATCCCTCAGACGACCCACTTAAAATCTGGACCGGATCCGGTGACTTTTGGGGGGAGCTGGAGGGGGCAACCGGAAATCTTGGGAAACGCCAGGAGTGGAGGGATCGAGATGAAACTTGGTGGGAAGACACCTAGCAAACACTAGATACATCGTTGACATAACCGAGCCGATTCGGGCACTGTGGGGGGAGTAGAGGGAGGGGGAATCCGGAATCTTGAGGTATTTATAACTTTTGAACGGGGGATCGGATCTCGATGGAACTTGATATTTGGAAAGACCTCATCCCTCAGACGACCCACTTAAAATCTGGACCGGATCCGGTGACTTTTGGGGGGAGCTGGAGGGGGCAACCGGAAATCTTGGGAAACGCTATGAGTGGAGGGATCGAGATGAAACTTGGTGGGAAGACACCTAGCAAACACTAGATACATCATTGACATAACCGAGCCGATTCGGGTACTGTGGGGGGAGTAGAGGGAGGGGGAATCCGGAATCTTGAGGTATTTATAACTTTTGAACGGGTGATCGGATCTCGATGGAACTTGATATTTGGAAAGACCTCATCCCTCAGACGACCCACTTAAAATCTGGACCGGATCCGGTGACTTTTGGGGGGAGCTGGAGGGGGCAACCGGAAATCTTTGGAAACGCTATGAGTGGAGGGATCGAGATGAAACTTGGTGGGAAGACACCTAGCAAACACTAGATACATCATTGACATAACCGAGCCGATTCGGGCACTGTCGGGGGAGTGGAGGGAGGGGGAATCCGGAATATTGAGGTATTTATAACTTTTGAACGGGTGACCGGATCTCGATGAAACTTGATATTTGGAAAGACCTCATGCCTCAGACGACCCACTTAAAATCCGGACCAGATCCGGTGACTTTTGGGGGGAGCTGGAGGGGAGAACCGGAAATATTGGAAAACGCTATGAGTGGAGGGATCGAGATGAAACTTGGTGGGAAGACACCTAGCAAACACTAGATATATCATTGACATAACCGAGCCGTGCCTACTCGTAACAAGTGCCATATGAGCTCGTAGCTCTTGTTCTTTCTTTCTTTCATTTTATTTATCCTCCACTTTCCGAATACATCAGGTTGCATTCACTTGACACCTACACAGAAGAGTATGTTTCGTCATCTCATTCTATCAATCAGAGTATTTAATTTTTAATTTAATTTCAGATAAATTTCGCACAACATTTCATGCGCGACCAAATTAATTGGCACTTGTCATTAACCTACAGCTAAAACATATATACAGTTGTCATAGAATAAATACAGTAATGATGGTTTGCCCAACAAGGAGGCCCTGGTTAAGCGACAGCAAACCTAGAGTTTCAAACCAAGTCGCAGAAGAAATGATACTCACTACCAAACCAAACAGTATGCCGACTAGCTTGGGCCAAAGTAGACTGTATATAGCTTAAATACATCATTTAAGGGTTTCGCCTCTGCACATCTCACAGAATTTTGGTTTGGAGTTGGAGTTTATCTTCTCCACGCTACACATGAAGCTAAGTTCAGGTGAGGTAACAAATCTGCCTTTTCCTTGTGCAATCAGTCAAAACAATTCACAATCAAAAACACTTCCAAACGAAAGAAGTAGAAATATATTTTGGAGTGGAGGTCAAAGTTCTGAGACACTGTAGCGCGGAGTAAACCACAAGACCGAAGACCTGCAGGCGAAACTTCCCTGGTGGGTCTAGCGGTTTTCTTGTCAAGAACTCCAGGCCATCATACTTGGCGAACGACTTCGAGACATGAGTCCCGGGTCTAGGTGAGAACCCCCCCCCCCCCTCGACCCCCGCACCCCCGTACACAACCCCCCGCCAAAAAACCCGAAGAACCCCCACCGGTGACAAACCCTCCCCGACCCCCCCCCCCCCCCCCCCCCCCCGAATCCTTTACATTTAATGCGAATGCAAAACATTTAAATTGACTTCCCGTGATCTTAGTCTGTCAAGTGGACTTCTGGCACAACAAGAACAAGATCAAAGGTTTCGATGGGATCTCAAAATATTTCATTTGTCCCTTAACTTAAACCCCCTCCCCCACCCCTAAATGTAGGGCTACAGAGCCCATCTACGAGCTCGACCTTACTCTTGACCCAAAGAATCCTCACACCAAGTTTCGTCAAAATATCTCATTCCCTTCGAGAGTTATACTGCGCACAGACGGACCCCTTTTGCGATGTCATAGGTAGCCCGCCACTTACGTTTTGGGATCCCAAAAACTAACGGCAACTAAGCGCAGCTTCCTCGGCAAGAAGGGGAAGTAATTGAGAAAGGATTTGTTGGGGGGGGGGGTCGTTACACTGAGTGACACGGGTTTTGATCTTTCAATTTTAACACCTCACTGACCACAGGTTCAGGTGAATGCGTGTGTTAGTTCCCTTCAGCAATTATTCTGTCACCATCAGCCTTCACCTTCGCTTTACACTCCCCTCCCTTGTATATATTTGTTCTGCCTACGCTTAGCGCATTCAAAACTAAGAACACATCCAGCCAGCACTTTTTGCTTCACATATACATACCCTTTGTGCATGCACAAGCTTTTTCTTACACTTGTTACTGGATGTCCAATGTACTTCAGACATTATTGTACCGTCAAGTCTGCGAATAAAGTTGCGTCCAGTTATTCTACTCTTATAATTATATCTCTCAGTAGGGACATGAGCTAATCCGGGTACCCAGCTAATTCCTTGTAGCCTACTATCCGTAGCGTAGGGATTTCTTGGGACTAGGAGATTCTTTTGGGATTGTCTTTTTTATTTATACGGGAGGGGGGGGGGGGGATTTAGCCGGAACCCATGAGTCCCGGTCTTTGGTTAAATGACCTGTCTTACCTATAATACTAACGCAACCTACTTCCATGAGCACTCCATATATTTTTAAACCCGTAGACCCCAATTTCGTACGGTACATTCGAACCCCTCTAACAAAACCACGCTGATTGTCTCACTTGCCGTGTTTTGCTACCTTCGATGTGTATCACCTGTCGACGGCTGTCTGCGAGAAGTTTTTCCAACCGGTTTGGGTCTCAGAAAAGGCTTAAAACAGCCAAAACCGTGGGTTATTTGTTGAAAGCACAGCCTAGTTTTAAAGTATTCAAATATTTGAAAACACTGTTAGTTGAAGAGTAAATAGTCCGAGGGGTCCTTCAACGGTAGCAAGATATGGAACCAAGATAAATCCCATGTTCTCGGCAGCGACAAAACCTCTCTGGGAAGATGCAGACTCATTTATTGTTCTTGTTTTTTCTTTCACAGAACAGCGATCTCAATTCGGAATGCGAAACTACAGTTGGCTTCCAGTCTCGCCACTTCCGTCGTTACCAGATTCTGCTGCGAGTCCTAGTCACCATATGTGGCAACGCCTTGAGGAACAGGTTCATGGGTCAGCAACTCTTCGTGAAAAACTTGTGTGACGTCGCAAAATCAGTCAAGACTTCCAAGGACTCCGGTCGCTCGGCGGTTTTGCAGAGGGAGTTGGACCCGATTCACTATTACTTGTCGGATCGCCCGAGCAGTCTGCCTCTTAGCCTTGGCCACGAAGTGAGCGGAATGGATTTGGTAGCTTGCTCCTATTTCACATCCTTCACGGTCCCGTTGAAATTAGTGTTCAAGACGTCGGAAAGTGACGGGGGACGATTTGCTGCTATTTTTAAGGTATATTGACGGTCAAAGCTTGAAGATGGAAAAGATTGGGCTTTGCTTGATGCATTTTCGGGGGCTTTCACCTGGGGGGCTACCTGTACTTCAAGGCTCAGTGTAAAGCAGTCATCTTTGTTCATTGAGCATCTCAGGCAAATATATCATCTTCGTTTGGTCTCGAATCTGGCCCTTTCTTGTTGAAAGGCCTGTTCCATCGCGAAATATCTCAGAAAGAAATAGAAAACCGTGATTTTCGGGTTTTTTTCTTGATCAGCTAATTATCCCTCTAGGATGATGTGCGAGGGATAAATATAAATTCGGATATTTCGGTTGCACTTCAGGCAAACCGTCCTCAGCGAAAAAAACAAACAACTAAATCATAAAGTCCAACACAATACCAACAGAAAAGTGATGCGGGACCAACGAAACATACAACGATATGTAACTAAAAACCAGAAGAACGATGCGGATTGAAACGACAAACAAATTCAAATAAAATAGCGAACATTAAAATATGTGTGTTAATAGTGTATATGTACAAATCTGTGATTATTTTACAATTCTGAATTCTGTGTCCATTTATAATTTACCAATTCCCTGGGATAGCGCAGAAGCTTTCACCCAGCATTTATATAATCCTTCGCTCACGGTTTTCTATTTCTTTCGTAATGAATGGTCAGCTTGGCTTCAAACCTTATATTCGAAATACCTCAGAGCTCGTATACGGCGTGTGGAAGCTCGATATGCCGAGGGAATGTTTAAATTATTACTTGGGGCCTCAAAGACGAGTGACAGTTGATTTACACAGAGCGACCCACGTCTTAGATCTTAAATCGAAAAATAACTTTTGGGTTCTAGGCGGGTCGTTTCGTGGCTATGTAATGCGTCTTACTGCCTAAACGATCTCCCTCTTATCTTCCGAGATCAACTAATACATTCGACAGTTTGTATATCCTAGCACGCCCTAGCGTCCAGCACCCACCAACATTCTACCCTTGTATCTGCCTTTCACTGCATACCAGCTCGTCCTGCCTTTTTTGTTTCTTACAGCAAGTTGTAGGGAGCAAGAGCCTATTAGCGAGTGTGCCTCCCATAGCTGTGAGATTTTTGTCGCCGGGAGTCTTTCGTACCGGACCAGCTACTGTGAAATATTATTTTTCGGGCGACAAGACATAGAACTTACTCCGCTTTCTGAAAACGGCGGGTTATAAATAAATTACTTACTTACTTACTTAGAGAAAGCATTCGGGTGTGTACAAATGCTTGACATTACAGTTTTTCTCAGTAGTTGATCTCTCTTAAGGTTGGAGATGACCTGCGGCAGGACATGATTACACTGCAAATGATCCGGCTAATGGACAAAATATGGCTAAGAGAGGGACTGGATTTAAAAATGGTCGTTTTCAAGTGCGTTGCAACGGGACATAGACGAGGTAAGCTTGATTGATTGATTGATCGATTTAAGTAGCGTACTTACTTAGTCAAAACAAAAATAAAAACAGAAATAATCATATCCGTCAAATTATAACTTTCAACATACCGGACCAAAACACTAATATCAATATATCTGCCCTGACGGTACGTACTAAAAGCCTTGACATGGTACAATATGCAACAACTATATTATTTTTCCCTTTTCCCTTTTCATTGTTATGAACACGATCAAGAACAGGATACCGAAATATTCTGACACTATTGTTCTCCGTCAACTTCTCGCCTGTGAAAAAGGGATGTCGTTAGCGCGGGGAGTGGCACCCGAAATATGAAAAAAAGGAGGCTACAGGGCATACAAATTATTTACATGGTACTTCAAGTGGCGTATCTCTAAATTCTATCAAACCGATTGCTCCCTTTCAACTTTCGTCTGTCTAGCTAGTCTTGAGACGGGAAGCCGCTCCTGAAATCCAAAAAGTAGTATATTTTGTTTTGTTCTTTTGTTGCATTGCCTCTGTCATCGGTTCTAGTTATTTGCTCAGTTATTATTATTATTTATGGTTATTGATACTTTATTGTCAGTCCTATGTGAGTATTATTATTTTTCCTAAGTTTGAAGAATGTAATTGTTTTTAATTTCTCACATCCGTGCTATTCATGGTTTGCTCTCTGCCGGGAGTATATATGTGTGTAAGTATTGCAGATCATAAAATAACCCGAACCCAGCACACAACAGGTCATATAAACTGGTTATAATCGTGGAAGTTCAATTTGCGCCCCTTGTGCTAAATCCCGTCAGGTGTCTTAACAGTTTGGCGTAGACGCGCTTATGTCACTGGCAATATAATATGATCGATATATAGATAGATAAAACAAAATTTTCCACCAAAAACTTATCATACTTCACGCCAAATTTTTGGATAGTCATGGATACAACTTATGAGCACACACATTATTGGTCTACGTATATAGGGGTACAACGGTCATGTTTGACATTATAAATTTAAACTAGCAGCTTATGCTTCGTTATACAACTGTAAAAATTTAGGGACACAACTCTTTGCAAATCTCTGGTGGGCACATTTGATTGGCTGCAACTTTCCAACCCCAGTAGCTATACCTTGCGATATAACGGAATGCATCGACAGCTCTGCAATACTGACATTGTTGGGTAGATTCAACTGAGAAGGTTGGACTGGTTACTGTGAAATAAAAACTAGAGCTGCACAGGCTTCAGGCTCTGCGTCAGAGTAATATTTACCTTTGAGCATGATAATCATAATAATGTTTATTAGAAAGCTGGCCTCACAAGCCATACAAATACTGTAGTGACCTCATGACAATATTTTTTTATTTGAATTATTTCAGTCCATTTTCAGATATCCGTACTTTAGTGTTTCACATCAAATGGTGTCCTCTAAGCAAATTTTCCTTCGGATTTGGAAGTTGCTGGCATGCGCCCAGAAGGTGGCCTTTTTCGTTTTCATTCCAGACCAGAAAATGTCGCGGATTCTTCGTATTTATGAATCCCAAGCATTTTGACCAATTTGATCGAAACTGAAACCGTAGGGGAGGGGGGGGGGGGCAGATTCGTTGGGTATACCAAGATTTCGTTTTAGGTTCTGTTGATTCCATTTTATCCTGCTGTCTAGAATCCCGTCTGATGGTGGGTTTACACACTGCGTATAATCCGAGCGTATTTTACGCACGTTTTGAGCTTGAAAACATTTCTAGCAATACGGACGTATTTGGATACAAAACGGACCGATTTCTCAAATACGTCCGTATTGCTAGAAATGTTTTCAAGTTCAAAACGTGCGGAAAATACGCTCGGATTTTACGCAGTGTGTAAACCCACCATTAGCTGTTATTGTTACTTTGTAGAATCTTGTTTCCTGCAACAGTTTCGGACATGGCTGGAGCAGCTCCGGACATAATTTTTTTAAACCCAGGAAGAAAGTTATGTACATATTTTTATGGCCCTTGCCCTTCGGCCAAGTGCCATATAGCGATATAGCAATTTCTGTCAGTCTGTCGGTCCGGGTTTTGCTAGTTTGGGCACTTCCACATAAGATAGGACGATGAAACTTGGCAGGCATATCACGGATTAAGTTGAAAATAGTCACTTTCCCGATCCGAGGAGTGGAGGGAGGGGGAATCCGGAATCTTGAGGTATGTATAACTCTTGAACGGGGGATCGGATCTTAATGAAACTTGGTATTTGGAAAGACCTCGTGTCTCAAACGATCCACATCAAATCCGGACCGGATCCAGTGACTTCGGGGGGGGAGCTGGAGAGGGGAACCAGAGATCTTGGGAAACGCTTAGAAAGGAGGGATCACGATGAAACTTGTTCGGAAGAGCAAGCACATGTCCTAGATACGTCATTGACATAACCGGACCGGATTCGGGCACTATGGGGGGAGTTTTTTTTTTAGGGGGGACCGGATTTCTGATTATCCGTGAGTTCGCTACTTCTTGATGTACTTGGGCGATGTAACTAGAATGGCATATCAGAGACTCGAATAAGCTGACTTGGCAGTAGTCGTTTGCATGATCCTATCATCATGGGGGGAGCGGAGGGAGGACGAACCCTGAATCTTTAGATATTTATAATTCTTGAACGGGTTATCGGAGCTTAATGAAACTTGGTATTTTAAAAGACCTCTCAGACGATCCACATAAAATCCGGACCGGATCCGGTGGCTTCAGGGGGAGTTTGAGAGGGGAACCGGAAATAATGGGAAACGCTTAGAGGGGAGGGATCTGAGTGGAACTTGGTGGGAAGAGCAAGCACACGTCTTAGATACGTCATTGACACAACCGGACCGGATTCGGGCATTATGGGGGGAGGGGGGGGGGTCTGGATTTCTGATTACCCGTGAGTTCGGTACTTCCTGATGTACTAGGACGATGCAACTGGGCTGGCATATCAGGGACTCAAACAAACTGACTTGAAAATAGCCGTTTGCATGATCCGATCATCGTGGCGGAGTGGAGGGATGGGGAGTCCGGAATCTTGTGGCAGTCATAACTGTCGAACGGGCGATCGGATTTGAATGAAACTTGTCAAGTGGAAATAGGTGTCGTCTCAGATGTTCCGTGTTAAGCCCGGGCCGGATCCGATACTTGTGGGGGGGGGGGGATTGAAGGGGGACACCGGAATATTCGTGAAACATCTAGCACCGAGGGATCGGGATGGAATTTGGTGGAAAGAACAGGCATAAGCCGTAAATAGATTCTTGACAGAACGCATCATATCGGGGCTTTTTAGTCGGAGGGGATTTCCGGGAATTCCGGTGACCGTAAGCTAGGGTACTTCTAGATGTGCTAAGGACGATGAAACTAGTCAGGCATAATAGCGACCCGACGAAATGGGCTTAAAGAGGTGACACAATGCCCTAGAAAATTTTCTGGTCCTGGATCCGGCCATTTTGGAGGAGCTAAGGGAAGGGGAATCCGGATAGTACTGACTTGCATAGTTTGCGAACGGGTGGTCCGATTCGAGTGAAACTTTATAGATGATAAGAATTAATGAGCTAGATATGCAAAACATGTCTCCGAGCCATATGCGATATTGGCTGGGGTAGCTGTGGGGGGGGGAGGACCGTAAACCTTGTGACATGGTCAAAACACAGTGAGGGGCACGATGGGGGCCAACTGGGATGCAAGTTAGACAGTACAGAGTTTATGCTAACTAGTTTGTTATTTGGCGTCTGGACCGGATCCGGCAACGGTATTAGGAGGAAGATCAGGCGGAAACCGAAAATTTGCAGATATGTTTGTTTTGATTCGAGTCAAGCTTGACAAGAAGAGAAGATGCCAGAGATGTGAAGTTTAGTAGCTCGCGTAGGGGTCAAACGGGCGGAGAGATTTGAATCAAACTTGGAAAGAGTTGAAGCCATGTGTCCTAGATTACATGTTTTAGGGTCCGGACACGAATCTGAACACGGTGTGTGGGGGGGGGGGGTTACCGGAGTTTCCCGAAAAAAGCTTCGACTTGAGTGAAACTTGATAGCCGGTACGAGAAGATGACTTCGATAATCTGTATATGTGGCTGAACCAGATTTGGCCCTGGTACGGAAGTTTGAGGGCGAGTCTTGCCGGCAAATAGTACGGTTCTACTAGGAGTCAAACTAGTATGTTGATACATTCGCCCTAGATTATCCGAGCCGGTGCCGGAAATGCTCAGGCTCGCGTGAAATTAGATACCTTATTTTTAGGTCCGATCCTAGGGGGGGACTTGACTTCTAGAGTCAATGGGGGGGGGGGGGGGCTGAAGTGCGGATTTTGTGACATTCTCATCTACTTTCTTGTACCACCTACTCGTAACAACTGCCATATGAGCTCGCAGCTCTTGTTTCATTGCTTTCGTTGGCTCAAACCAGTTTCGTTCGTTTGCTTCTCTTTGGGAAAACTGTACAAGCATACCGTCACTTTATCAACTTCTGTAATTATCATCCCTATATGCTGTTACCGCTGGGTCTGAATATGACTTGTTTTCTTCGGAAATGGGTCTTCAAGGCTTTCTGAGCCTTTTTGCTGACTTTTTTCCTTCCCTATTCCGATTTTATCTTCTTTAAAAATCACAGAAATAAATTTGTAACTCTCAAACCGTTGTATCAACTACGGAAATTCTTTTCGGTCGGAACTACCAAAATGAGGTGCCGACCCCATGACGTACAGAGCTTAATCAGATGAGTAAGATACCTAGATTATTAAGCTGTGATGACGTAGAACTTGATTTGGTGCAAAAAAGTGACACCAACATCGGTTTGGTTAGCTATGAAAGCAAGAGTGCAACTGCATTAAGTTTTTACAGAAGAAGCAAAAAGTGTAACAGCTCTGAAACTTTTTTTTGCGTAATTTAAATTTCATTAGCGAGGTTTGTAGAGCCTATGTCCGGTCCTTCCCGTATGGTGGACGTGCCCCCCCTCTCCCCTACTCGCATGATCTCGTTTGGTTAGTTCTTATTGAAGAGCAAAATTTATTTAAGTTAAACTATTTTTTTATTGTATGTTGTTCCCGAGCATTCGAGATGCCTCTCTGCCGGGAAAGAAGTGTAGTTTATTTTATAAATTTTTACGTAAATATATAAACCTGAACCTGAAACCTGAACCTGAACCTGCTGGGTTCGTTGCACTCCGGGCTGTCTCTGGTGCTTTGTCACCGGTCTCCGGTTCTTCTCTTGTAACGCGTTTTTTGGTTCACCGATGGTTAGTCACCTTTGAGTGCAAAAACGGCCTAAATTCTGGGTTTTGCGCGAAACCCTGCCAATTGACGGAAAAGTTTCTAACTTCTCGGTAAAGCCGGGCTCCCGAGCAGATTCTGGTTAGTCCGCACCGGTGAGATAAAACCGGACACCGTTTTCAGAAACGGGTCATAAGATTGTGAGTAGTCACCGGTGGTTGCAAAAACGCCTTAGAAGAATAACCGTAGACCACCGGTGAGAACTCCCATGACAAGGAACGCCGCTAATGACTGGCTGGATGCTAGAAGAGTAAAAACAAGGCAGCTTTTCTAACTGCTTCTGTCACAGGTATGGTCGAAATCGTCTCAGAAGCTGAAACACTGCGCAAGATTCAAGCCGATGTGGGTGGTCTGACGGGTCCGTTCAAGGATAGGTGCATTCAGCAGTGGTTAATGAAACGAAATCCTGATGCATTGGACTACCATAAAGCGCTGTATAACTTCACAGGTGGGTGGAACTTTGATTTTTTATCGTTTCTTGCTGGTTTGAAAAATAATGGATCCGACGTAAACCAGATTGTGCCACTGCATGCTGGGCCCTTATTGTTCATTTCTACTCTTATCAGTGGAACCACGCTGTCAGAAGTTTCATAACAAGAAACAAAGAAGCGCCGTTTCAACAGGCAATTCGCAACACTTGGGATGTTATCTGTTGTGTTTGAAAATGTTACGCATGAAATATTATGTATAACAAGCTTTGTTAGGAAGTGCCAAAAAGCGTCTACTGATTTTATTCTTTATCGTCATGATGTTGGAAAATATGATGGTAACGCTTATTATGCATAATACTTTGAGACACAGATAACATCCGAAGGGTTATCTGTTATGAAACTTCTGACAGTGCAGAATTAGCCTAGGGGCGTGCCAGAAAGGCCCAGTGCCCTATGCTCGCCTGCTCACACACGGACGTTTTAGACGGTTAAAAATAGAATCGTTATATTATTACCCTGTGCTCACCTGCTCATGCACGGACGTGTTAGGCGTTATAAATAGTGTTATGATGTCGACTAAATTTGTTACTTTATACGTTTCTAAACACCCTTCGCCCAATACTAGGCCCTCTCCACCATCAACACTTCCATCCAACCTGAATCGGAGTATGGTTGGTAGCGACGAACCTGACGACTAGTTGGTCTGGGTCTGAGTCGCAAAGTACGAAAGTATAAATACTGAATTGTATAAGATTACGTCGACGCAGTTGTTTTCACTGACTGTCTTTGTGGGGACACCATTGGGGTTTCTACCGGTTCAATGGTTCCTCCCCATCCCTGTACCTTTAAAGGACCTGAATTACCTATAATACTTATGCAACCTACTTCCATAATCACTCCATATATCTGTAAGCCCGATACCCCAGTTTCGCACGGTACATTCTAACCCCTCTTACAAAACCACGCTGTTTTTCTCACTTGCCCTGTTTTTCTGCCTTTGATGTGTATCACGCTGTCGACGGTTTACTGCGAGAAGTTTTCCATCAGAAAAACCGGTTATGTGAATTATTTCCCTGTTTTCGCTACAAGTCAACGGGTCTCGGAAGGGGCTTAAAGCAGCCAAAACCGTCGGTTATTTGTCGTAAGTACAGCCTAGTCATAAAGTATTCAAATATGTTAAAATACTGTGAGTTGGCGAGTAAGTAGTGCGAGGGGTTCGTTAGATTACTCTCCTCGTTATAAATAGTCTGATACTACTTGTTGGAAGAAGAATGCTTGCCTCCAAAATTGAGATTGACGAAGCGGTTAAAGTGGTTTGGAACAGGCGAATAAAAACGGAGTGAGGCAAGATGGGCACTATTTACTACTCAACTTACAGTTTTTTATACTTTAAAACTAGGCTGTGGTTTCGACAAATAACCAACAGTTTTGGCTGTTTTAAGCCTTTCCCGACCCGTTGACTTACAGCGAAAACAGGGAAAAAACTTACATAACCGATTTTTCTAATGGAAATACTCCTCGCACACAACCGTCGACAGCGCGATACACACCGAAGGTAGAAAAACACGGCAAATGAGAAAATCGGCGTGGTTTTGTTTGAGGGGTTAGAATGTACCGTACGATATTGGGGTCTCTGGGTTTAGAAATATATGGAGTGATTATGGAAGTAGGTTGCGTTAGTATTATAGGTAAGACAGGTCCTTTAACGACACGGGAAGAGACTAGAGAGTTACTGACTGGGGTCAGAGACAGCTTACGACAGGTGTCTTATACGTTACGGATGAGTAACAGTAGATTAGCCTGGGAGCGCACTCTTACACACGTGAATCCAGGATGACCTTGACAGGCGACCTTCTTGAACATCCAGGTGTTTCTAGAGAAGCAGAGGCTCACGGCCTATTTTTTGTATAACATTGCTGTTGCTATACAACAACAACAATAATGTTATACAACAACAATAGTTGCTTTTTTGATCCGAATTCTCCTCGCGATTCTCCTATTTCGCGTTTTTGGACTATTCAGATGAAGTGAATTCTCCTTTTCTGGTGTTTTTGTCAGAATCGAGAACGGGGAAAGCCTCACGATTCTGTGGAATCGAGAATTTGCTCCGATGGTGAATTCTCGATTCTGCTCTTTGCGTTCTCCTCCCTGATTGGTCAGCAGAGTGTGGCTGCTCAATATGCATAAACACATATACCGGGTTGCGGACGAGCTGCAAAATTAGTGTTTTTGTCAAAAGCGAGAATGGAGAAGTCAGATGAGCAAAAACGGTAATTTGTACGAGAATCGACAATTCAGAAGCGAGAATTCGGAACGGAGAATTCAGATCAAAAACGCAACCAATGTGCTCGAGAATGAGACGGCCATTGCTACACGGCACCAAGGATGAAAAAATGTGTTCTGATTAGACCAACCGGTGGTTTTGGGTCACTTTCTCCCCTTTTCAGCTTCGTGTGCTGGTTACAGTGTTGCCACCTATATACTTGGAATTTGCGATCGCCACAATGATAACATCATGATCCGTTCGTCTGGCCACTTGTTTCACATTGACTTCGGAAAATTTCTGGGGGATATACAAATGTTTGGAAGCTTTAAAAGGTGAGTGGCTAGTCAGGAGAATCAGAAAAAGGATACTGATCGCTTTGCCCCGCACATACTGCAGGTGCCGATACCCGGAGTGCTGGATTGGGGGGGGGGGGCAGCTATCTGAACGCGTCACTCATTACGACTGTGGCTAGTCCGTCGGCAACGTGGCGCCACGCCGCTTCTCTTTCGGGAGCTGTTTGATTGTCGCCAAACTGTGAACCAAACACTGTGAAAAAAAGTCAGACGCTGCCGATTTCGTTTCCAAACTTTCATCAAATATCTCAATCCGTTTGTGATTTATCTTGATCACAAATGCACAGACATATTTATGGTGTCATAAGTTGCGTTTTTGCAGATACCATGGTATCTGATACCACGGTCTAAAGTCGTTTTCGCAGTTACCGTGCTATCTGATACCACGGTGAAAAGGTGTTTTTGCAGTTATCGTTGAATCTGGCCAGTTATCGTGGTATCTGGCCAGTTATCGTGGTATCTGGCCAGTTATCGCGGTATCTGGCCAGTTATCGTGGTATCTGGCCAGTTATCGTGGTATATGGCCAGTTATCGTGGTACCAGTTATCGTGGTATGTCAGTTATCGTGGTATCTGGCTAGTTATCGTGGTATCTGGCCAGTTATCGTGGTATCTGACCTTCAGATGTCAGATGGTGGTATCTGAATGTCTTATCTGACATTCAAATTGGTGAAAAAGAAGTTTAGCACTTATTAGTCGTTTTTACAGAGCAACCGTGTGTCAGATACCACGATAACTGCAAAAACGACTAATTGCAGATCCAATTACCGTGGTAACAGATACCATGGTATCTGCAAACATGCAATTGTAGATATCCCTCTTTAGATATCTCAAAAATGGTCATAAGATTCCGGCTTATTTCAGAAAAGAAAATAAAATACTAATTTTTCTATAATAATACAAAGCAAGAGAAAATGCTTTCGCCTCTAAATAACTCTTAAGAAATTTTTGAGTAGTCGAACTGATCAGAGTTAAAAATCCCATCAACAATGCACTTGAAACAATTGAGCGATTCAGCATTAACCGCATCTTCGGTAAGGCTGTTACAAGGATCAACAATTCTGTTGTCAAAACCCCAGTGAAAAACGTCCTTATGGAATCTTGACTTTGCAAACTTGTACGCGTACCCCGATGATGACGGTTAATGCTGAATCTTACTAAATCAGTCACTTCAAAGTTGTCATAACTTCCTTTGATTAATTTGAATGTTTCAATCATGTCTCCTGTAAAAAATCTGTATGCAATAGAGAGAAGGCACAACTTGGCTGATCTCACTTGGTAGTAGGCATGGGCACTGTTCTGTTTTTGCATTCAAACAAGAACCGGCAGAAACAGGTCACATAAGAACAGAAACAGAAGGAAAACAGGAATCTTGAAAACAGGTCCTGTTCTGTTTTAACAGAAATGATGACTTTGAAAACAGAAACAGCTGTTAAACAGGCGAAAAAAACAGAACCGGCTGTTTAAAACAGGTGTTTTTTTTATCATTTGATTTCCCGTATTTTTTATTATTTTTATAGCGGAGTTCACGTATAGTTTGCCCTGTACCAAGAAGTATCTTAAATAGTTCTTCCTTGCACCGCACAGATGCCTTTCTTCGAGTTCTTTTCATAGAACAGGAAATATCTTGGTCCAGAATTCCAGCTGTCTTTATCAGTGAATTACACTTTTTCCCGATCGAAAATGAGCCATGGAAGTTTCGTTTGTCTTAACAAGAAATGTTCGCATAGCCTACCTTTCCATTTGGATTGTTTGTGATAGTGATCGGTAATAAACTAAAGTTTACGGATCATACAAACTCAAAGTAAAGCGAGCTTCACTTCGCGACAGTGGTTGGAGTTGATGGTCATTTTTTTCGTGACGGGGAGGGTCGCGAGAGATGCATGTTCAATCCGAATACCGAATAGCTTTTCCTCGGTGGTTTCTTTTGAGCATGGTCATACAAGGCTCAAAACGCGCGGATTTCTCTGCTGAATGTTGGTCTACTATTCTGCTAAAACCCGTGAAACGGAGTTTCACTTTCATCATCAAGTTGAAAAATCTCAACTTTTCCGAATAACTAAGGTTGTGCCAAAAATACTGTCAGGAATTCCAGTTATCGTTTGTTTGCATCATGAACAGGTGCGGATGTTGTGATGTCGGTAAGCTAATTTCAGCCTTTTTTAGCCTTTTTGAAGTTGAAAGTACTGGTCTTTTGAAATCACATTTAACTTCGCTGAACAGATAATACGTCGTGTGAGCCTTTCTTGGTAATCACATGTTCGGTTTTAGTGGAAAGTTCATTTATGAATACCCCACTCTTGCGGCCGCGATAGCCGGTTTTCCGTTCTCGGTTTTCAACATTTACTTTGGCATTCTTATCTCGTGAACCATGACAGATACTAATTTGAAACTTAGTGTACTTGTGGACCTTGGGGTCTAGTTGTGACTTTTGGGATTCAACCCCCGATACACTCTCGGTTCAAGGGCGATTGGTTAGAATTCCCCCAGTGACTAATGTTTCCTTTAAAGTTTAACTTAAAAAGGCTGGGATAGGACAATCTAGTATTATCTAGTTACCCATCACTTATTCAGTTATAACAGCCTGAAGAGCCGCTGAAAATGCGTTACTTCGTTCTTCCACTATTCACGAATAATCGTTTTTCAAATAGTGGAATTTCCGTGTGATTTGTGGTACCTCTATGCGCTTGTATTTTTGTTGCACGCCTTACGAGAGAGATTTATGATTTTTCTTTTGTTCCGGCACTAAAAAATCTTCACCTAGTCTCACCACTGACCAATGAAAAACAGCGTTTGTGTTTATATTAAAATTTCCCGAGTCATAGTAGAATTTGCGCTGTGGGGACGGCCGCACATATTCTGAACGTCATAACTAGAGCAGATAGTGGAAAATAAAAAATTCCATTTCTAGAATCCCAATAATTCAGTATGTTTAATTAAATGACACAAAAATTAGTTGGCTTTTCAGTTAAATTTTAAAGGCTTACGACCGTTTTGCGAAATATGTGCAACTGGGCCCGGGTTGCCCAGAGTAAATTGCCTGACCAAATTCGCAAACTTGCTAAACATGCCTGGTACTAAGGTGGAAATTTGGAATGCGTGAACATCATTGTCCAGATGGGTCTTTGGACCCACACAAAGACCCATCTAGATGTATCTTTCGGTGATACCCCCCCCCCCCCCCCACATCCAAACGCTGGCAACTGGGCCCATATTGACCAATGAATTAAACGTCAAGGGCGAATCGTTATTAGGCTGTTCGTACACAATATATGATACAGAAAATTTCTGGGGGATATACAAATGTTTGGAAGCTTTAAAAGGTGAGTGGCTAGTCAGGAGAATCAGAAAAAGGATACTGATCGCTTTGCCCCGCACATACTGCAGGTGCCGATACCCGGAGTGCTGGATTGGGGGGGGGGGCAGCTATCTGAACGCGTCACTCATTACGACTGTGGCTAGTCCGTCGGCAACGTGGCGCCACGCCGCTTCTCTTTCGGGAGCTGTTTGATTGTCGCCAAACTGTGAACCAAACACTGTGAAAAAAAGTCAGACGCTGCCGATTTCGTTTCCAAACTTTCATCAAATATCTCAATCCGTTTGTGATTTATCTTGATCACAAATGCACAGACATATTTATGGTGTCATAAGTTGCGTTTTTGCAGATACCATGGTATCTGATACCACGGTCTAAAGTCGTTTTCGCAGTTACCGTGCTATCTGATACCACGGTGAAAAGGTGTTTTTGCAGTTATCGTTGAATCTGGCCAGTTATCGTGGTATCTGGCCAGTTATCGTGGTATCTGGCCAGTTATCGCGGTATCTGGCCAGTTATCGTGGTATCTGGCCAGTTATCGTGGTATATGGCCAGTTATCGTGGTACCAGTTATCGTGGTATGTCAGTTATCGTGGTATCTGGCTAGTTATCGTGGTATCTGGCCAGTTATCGTGGTATCTGACCTTCAGATGTCAGATGGTGGTATCTGAATGTCTTATCTGACATTCAAATTGGTGAAAAAGAAGTTTAGCACTTAATAGTCGTTTTTACAGAGCAACCGTGTGTCAGATACCACGATAACTGCAAAAACGACTAATTGCAGATCCAATTACCGTGGTAACAGATACCATGGTATCTGCAAACATGCAATTGTAGATATCCCTCTTTAGATATCTCAAAAATGGTCATAAGATTCCGGCTTATTTCAGAAAAGAAAATAAAATACTAATTTTTCTATAATAATACAAAGCAAGAGAAAATGCTTTCGCCTCTAAATAACTCTTAAGAAATTTTTGAGTAGTCGAACTGATCAGAGTTAAAAATCCCATCAACAATGCACTTGAAACAATTGAGCGATTCAGCATTAACCGCATCTTCGGTAAGGCTGTTACAAGGATCAACAATTCTGTTGTCAAAACCCCAGTGAAAAACGTCCTTATGGAATCTTGACTTTGCAAACTTGTACGCGTACCCCGATGATGACGGTTAATGCTGAATCTTACTAAATCAGTCACTTCAAAGTTGTCATAACTTCCTTTGATTAATTTGAATGTTTCAATCATGTCTCCTGTAAAAAATCTGTATGCAATAGAGAGAAGGCACAACTTGGCTGATCTCACTTGGTAGTAGGCATGGGCACTGTTCTGTTTTTGCATTCAAACAAGAACCGGCAGAAACAGGTCACATAAGAACAGAAACAGAAGGAAAACAGGAATCTTGAAAACAGGTCCTGTTCTGTTTTAACAGAAATGATGACTTTGAAAACAGAAACAGCTGTTAAACAGGCGAAAAAAACAGAACCGGCTGTTTAAAACAGGTGTTTTTTTTATCATTTGATTTCCCGTATTTTTTATTATTTTTATAGCGGAGTTCACGTATAGTTTGCCCTGTACCAAGAAGTATCTTAAATAGTTCTTCCTTGCACCGCACAGATGCCTTTCTTCGAGTTCTTTTCATAGAACAGGAAATATCTTGGTCCAGAATTCCAGCTGTCTTTATCGGTGAATTACACTTTTTCCCGATCGAAAATGAGCCATGGAAGTTTCGTTTGTCTTAACAAGAAATGTTCGCATAGCCTACCTTTCCATTTGGATTGTTTGTGATAGTGATCGGTAATAAACTAAAGTTTACGGATCATACAAACTCAAAGTAAAGCGAGCTTCACTTCGCGACAGTGGTTGGAGTTGATGGTCATTTTTTTCGTGACGGGGAGGGTCGCGAGAGATGCATGTTCAATCCGAATACCGAATAGCTTTTCCTCGGTGGTTTCTTTTGAGCATGGTCATACAAGGCTCAAAACGCGCGGATTTCTCTGCTGAATGTTGGTCTACTATTCTGCTAAAACCCGTGAAACGGAGTTTCACTTTCATCATCAAGTTGAAAAATCTCAACTTTTCCGAATAACTAAGGTTGTGCCAAAAATACTGTCAGGAATTCCAGTTATCGTTTGTTTACATCATGAACAGGTGCGGATGTTGTGATGTCGGTAAGCTAATTTCAGCCTTTTTTAGCCTTTTTGAAGTTGAAAGTACTGGTCTTTTGAAATCACATTTAACTTCGCTGAACAGATAATACGTCGTGTGAGCCTTTCTTGGTAATCACATGTTCGGTTTTAGTGGAAAGTTCATTTATGAATACCCCACTCTTGCGGCCGCGATAGCCGGTTTTCCGTTCTCGGTTTTCAACATTTACTTTGGCATTCTTATCTCGTGAACCATGACAGATACTAATTTGAAACTTAGTGTACTTGTGGACCTTGGGGTCTAGTTGTGACTTTTGGGATTCAACCCCCGATACACTCTCGGTTCAAGGGCGATTGGTTAGAATTCCCCCAGTGACTAATGTTTCCTTTAAAGTTTAACTTAAAAAGGCTGGGATAGGACAATCTAGTATTATCTAGTTACCCATCACTTATTCAGTTATAACAGCCTGAAGAGCCGCTGAAAATGCGTTACTTCGTTCTTCCACTATTCACGAATAATCGTTTTTCAAATAGTGGAATTTCCGTGTGATTTGTGGTACCTCTATGCGCTTGTATTTTTGTTGCACGCCTTACGAGAGAGATTTATGATTTTTCTTTTGTTCCGGCACTAAAAAATCTTCACCTAGTCTCACCACTGACCAATGAAAAACAGCGTTTGTGTTTATATTAAAATTTCCCGAGTCATAGTAGAATTTGCGCTGTGGGGACGGCCGCACATATTCTGAACGTCATAACTAGAGCAGATAGTGGAAAATAAAAAATTCCATTTCTAGAATCCCAATAATTCAGTATGTTTAATTAAATGACACAAAAATTAGTTGGCTTTTCAGTTAAATTTTAAAGGCTTACGACCGTTTTGCGAAATATGTGCAACTGGGCCCGGGTTGCCCAGAGTAAATTGCCTGACCAAATTCGCAAACTTGCTAAACATGCCTGGTACTAAGGTGGAAATTTGGAATGCGTGAACATCATTGTCCAGATGGGTCTTTGGACCCACACAAAGACCCATCTAGATGTATCTTTCGGTGATACCCCCCCCCCCCACATCCAAACGCTGGCAACTGGGCCCATATTGACCAATGAATTAAACGTCAAGGGCGAATCGTTATTAGGCTGTTCGTACACAATATATGATACAGAGATGGGCGAATCCGAATCCGGATTCGGATTCGTCCTTTTGGCCGGATTCGAATCTTCTGCTTCTCAGGCTGGATTCGGTTTGAGCGAATCCGCTCAAATTTCTATTCTATATCCTTTCAGTTTCCGTGTTCCCAATTTTTACACAGTGGGCTTTAGACAATCAAATTGTTTGGTGTCCACCACCAAATATGTTAAGTAATCTATCACATTATCTGATTACCTGAAATATCAGTGTTTTTGTCACCTCTGATTTTTAAACTATAACCTATGAACATTTTTGTTAAGATCGTATTCGAATCCAAAGTATGAAATGGTGGATTCAGACTCGGATTCGTACCTAGTCCTGGATTCGGATTCGGATTCGAATCTTTTCATGATCCGATTCGCCCATCTCTGATATGATATAAGTTTTACTTTTACACATCACGTTTGAGCGCTTGCGCACTTGTTCATATTGGATCCGAAGATTGATCCTGCCACGAAGACTAAGACTTAGCTGACTACGTATCCATTTAGCTCAGTCAAATGCAATTCGCCGTCAGCTTGAGCTGAATTAATATTTACAGTATCTGAAGTTCCCATTTTTTACTGTTGTTCCTACTATTGCTTGATTTTTGCTCAATATTTTTGATAGCCGTCATCGCATCCACAATTCGCGTGGGTCACTGGTAAGTTTGACAAATTGGCCTCTTTTGGATTGTGGCATTTCGAAATGGTGGAAATCTTGAGTTAAAAGATGTTTTGTACTGATAAGGCGGGTTGCCCCCAAAAAACAGATTTGGCTGTTTAAACAAGTAAAAAAAACAGGAACAGGGCAAAACAGGATACACCAAAACGGAACAGAACGGGTGAGAAAAAAAAAAGCTGGCTTCAAAACAGCTGTTCTGTTTATTTTGGGCCCCTGAAACAGAAAACAGTAAACAGCAAAACAGGAGGAAAAAAACAGAAACAGGAACAGTGCCCATGCCTACTTGGTAGGGAAGATCGCACAGATCTGGTACGAAATTCGTAGCTCTCCGTGGAATTTTTCCATAAGCCTCAATGCAGCCTAGAACTTCAGAAAGCATCTAGACGATTCGGTTTCACCCTACCATAACCTTCAGCATACAAGAAAAATCGAATGAGCTAATAAATCAGCTCATAAGTACCGCTCTTGCGGTATTTCATAAAAAAAAAAAAAAATACTATGCCAACTTTTTGGGCCGCGGCAATGCTAACCATTCTTACCGCGCCTACCTGTTTTTTTCTAGAGGAGTGGCCTCGAGGCCTTACTGAGGTTGGCTACAACGGTTATAGGAGAGGGTTAAGAGGCGGCGATGTAAATAGAGCTATTTTTCTGCCAGATGGGTTTCGGAGTAAATCTTGGAATTTGAGAGTCAATTACTGAACTCGAATCGTGTTCTTTGCAGGGACCGGACTCCATTTGTGCTGACGTCGGATATGGCATATGTTATCAATGGAGGGGATAAGCCTTCTTCCAGGTTCCAGCAGTTCATTGAACTCTGTTGCCAGGCCTTCAACGCGGTTCGAAAGCATTCCCTGCTTTTCATAAACTTATTTGCTTTGGTAAGCCGCAAGTGTTTTTTCTTTTCTTGCACTGGTACAGTCGGTCGAACTGATGATGACGACCTACCGAGCTAGGGTACTTCCGGGTAGGGTAGGAAATTGAATACCTGCTTAAAGGACCCGTCGTACGTACAATGCTAGTGCAACCTATATCTGTAATCGCTTAAAAACAGGCAAAGTCGTGTGTAATTTCTTAAAAGTAGAGCTTGGTTTAAAAATATTCAACTATTTTAGAACATTGGAACATGAACAGTAACTAGACCTACGTTGCCGGGGCAACGTGAAGTGTTGCCGCAACCTTTGTCCGGCTTCGCCGACTAAAGTGTTGCGAGAGCAACACTTTGGTTTTGTTTCTTCGCTGTCGGTTAAATGCTGAAATTGTCAACTTATCGAAGCTTTTAAAATGGTATGTTCTAAAAAGAATAATCACATGATCAAAAGCTGTTCTTTAGCGTTGTAAAACCAACAACAAAACAATATCGGAAGAAGGGACTAAATTGACTTGGCGGTCAGTTGGACTTTATCCTTTTCAATCGTAGATATCGTGACGGATGAAAACTTGGAAGAATATCTTATATAATCTAGTTGGTATTATAAAGCTATCCGTAACGTTTCAGGATTAAAATACCATAGATGACACTATTAATTATTACAAAACTACCTTATTGTTTTAGATTACCGTATCGTTTGTACCCGTTGTGTAAACAGTTAATCCTCGGTTATAGCGATAGACCATCAATACAAACTTTCTTACCGTCATATTTACAGATATCGAATACAATGTGCACCAATTTTCAAAAATTTCTAGCCCCTCGTGAACCGATTCTTACTTACAAGTCCCTCTCCCGTGATTGACATCAAATTCATCGGAACAAATAATGGATACACCAGCTATTAAAAGTTGCGAACCCCTCATCGCTGAAGATGATTATAGCATAAAAGCCGTTTTGGCTTTTTGGGAACAAAATTGTTCTTACCATCTAATACACCTGATACAAATAACAGGTATACCAACTAGCAAAAGCTGCAAACTCCTCATTGCCGAAGATGATTATGAGCTAACAGTCGACTGTTGCTTACAGTCGACTGCTGCTTACAAGTCCCTTACATGTCTCACAACTGGTATCGCCTATTTTTGGTTTCAGTGTGTACCTTACTCCTGAAGTTGTCAACCCCTTGAAACTTTCAAACTGGTTTATCTCATGAAGGATTTTTGTTCAAAAAAATGGATGACATATACTTTGATCAGCTCATCAAGGGCATCGATTGCCCTAACCACAACAAAAGAATATCGGAAAAACGGACTAAATTGACTTTGCAGTCAGTTGAACTTTATCCTTTTCAATCGTAGACATCGTGACGGATGAAAACTTGGAACAATATCCTATATAATCTAGTTGGTATTATAAAGCTATCCGTAACTTTTCAGGATTAAAATACCATAGATGACACTATTAATTATTACGAAACTACCTTGTTTTACATTATCGTTTGTACCCGTTGCGAAAACAGTAAATCCTAGGATACAGCGAGAGACCATCGATACAAACTTTCTTACCGTCAGTTTTATATAAATCGAATACAATGTGCAACAATTTGCACAAATTTCTAGCCCCTCGTGCACCGATTCTACTGACAAGTCCCTTTCCCGTGATAGACATCAAGTTCACCGGATAAAAATAATGGGTACACCGGCTAGCAAAAGTTGCAAACCCCTCATCGCTGAAGATTTTTGTAGCATAACAGCCTATTATTACTGACAAGTCCCTTGCATGGCTTACAATTGGGAACCTAATTGTTCTTACCATCAAATGACAGGTACGGCAACTAGCGAAAGCTGCAAACCCCTCATTGCCGAAGATGATTATGAGCTAACACTCGACTGCCGCGTACAAGTCCCCTACATGTCTCACAACTGGTACCACCTATTTTTGGTTTCAGTGTGTACCTTACTACTGAAGTTGTCAACCCCTTGAAACTTTCAAACTGGTGTATCTCATGAAGGAATTTGTGTATCAAAAAATGGATGACATATACTTTGATCAGCTCATCAGCGGCTATCGATTGCCGTCGAAAAAAAACATTCTACCTGTCTTAGTTCAAAAGTTGACTTTTTTGCCGTAGGCCAACTTTCTAACGTCACCACTTAGAAAGGAGCAAAGGATAAGCTCTAGTTTCTTTAGCAATGAGAGAACTTCTAAAAGTTTAAGAGGTACATCTGATACCATTTCTCTACCGCAAACCCAAGTGCAAAAAAACGAATGATAAACTCAGCTGAAATCGCGTACACAAATCGAACCAAATTGTTCTTACCATCGAATACACCGGAAACAAATAACAGGTACACCAACTAGCAAAAGCTGCAAGGCCCTCATTACCGAAGATGATTATAAGCTAACAGTCGACTGTTGCTTAAAAGTCCCCTACATGGCTCATAACTGCTATCGCCTATTTTTGGTTTCAATGTACCTTACTACTGAAGTTGTCAACCCCTTTGAAATTTTCAAACTGGTGTATTTCATGAAGGAATTTTTGTACCAAAAAATGGATGACATATACTTTGATCAGCTCATCAGTGGCTATCGATTGCCGTCGAAAAAAAAATTCTACCTGTCTTAGTTCAAAAGTTGACTTTTTTGCCGTAGGCCAACTTTCTAACGCAAAGGATAAGCTCTAGTTTCTTTAGCAATGAGAGAACTTTTAAAGTTTAAGGGGCACATCTGATACCGTTACTCTACCGCAAACCCAAGTGCAAAAAAAAAAAAATTATAAACTCAGCTGGAATCGTCGCAGACATGGACAGAAACAATAGATGGCAGCACTTTCGGACCCGTGGGAAAAAGCCACTTTTTTGTCTCTGTAGATTTTTCTATTTATCACTCAAAGAAGATATGTTGGCTGTGGGGCAGGGTAACTGCCGCATATATTTAACACTTATAGATTTTAGTCCATCTTCAATTTGAAACTGGTGCCTGCCTGCTAGCGTGCTAAAACGGAGCTTTCCACTCGAAAGCAGAAACATGGTTTGATGAAACGAAAGGTTCGCTACACAACTTGAGATGGTCCTCTCCGACATAGGCTATACAACTCCACTTCACTTCGCAAACCGTAGGCTCTGGCTCGAGGACAAGCAAAAACCATCCTTATTGGCCCCAGGCAAGAGTTCTACGGAGCTTTCCAAAATGTAATGTCATATTCATCAATCCGGCCTAAGGTCCACACTTTCCGTAAAAACCGCACAGGTTAGACCCTTCCCAGTTACCAGGAATAAAATGAAATCGGAGTCATAGGAAAAAAAAAAAAAAAAAAAAAAAACGAGGACAAAACCAAAGTGTTGCTCTCGCAACACAAATAGTGCGAGGGGTCCTTCAAGAAACTTTATTTCTCGGACTCTACCTTCCTTGGGTGGGGGGAGGGGTTGAGGAAGAGGGTACATGCGTTTAAAGATCGGTACTTAGAACACCCTAAATGTGAAAGAAAAGGCCCCTGCAAACTTTCGTAAAAATCGTACTTCACGCACTCTAAGAAAATGACACTTGGCAAGTTCCGACCGAGACAAGTGACAACTTAGGCACGGTAAAAGGAGCTTAACCAGGAAGTAACCTGTAGGCTACCGTTGTCTCCGACTCAAAAGCTGATCTGATCAGGCTTTACAATGCAATCCAGTCCATGAACAAACAAACTAAGTTGGCTTCAAAAGTTTGTCTTGGGGCTACCGCTACACAGTCAGAAGTTTCCTAACAGATAACACAAGGATGAGCGTTTCTACAGATAACACTTAGGATGTTAGCTGTTATGATTTTCAGACATCATGCATTAAAACGCTATGCATGGAAGAAGCGCCGAAACACCGCCGGAAAAAATATCTGCTTTTGTTTGTCATCCATCATGATATCGGAAAAGTTAGCAGATAATTTTGCGGCGTTTTGCTTGTTATGATGTTATGGATAACTTTCAGAAATCATAAAAGATAACATCCCAAGTGTTATCTGTTGTTACTGTGCATCGTTAATCTGAATGTTATGAAACTTTTGACAGTGTAGTCATGTAGTCGCTCTCAAACCCCTAGTCACTCACCCATATCGTATAAAATTATTTTTTGAGCCCAAGCTGACTTTGAAACATTTATTCAAATTTCCAACAATGTTTACAATGATACGGCAGCTACGATTCCTCATCAGCTGTTTTTGGGCCCCTCTCGGCAAGGGTCCTCGTCAGGCTGTCAATCCTCTGGTTTGTTTCCTTCCCCGAAGTTGAACCAGAGGATTGACAGCCTGACGAGCCCCTTGCCAAGAAGGGCCGAAATATCGCTGACGAAGAATCGTTGCTGACGTATCCGTTGTAAACATTGTTTGAAATTTGAATAAACGTATCGTATATTTTGTGTATACAACGGATGCGTCAGCTACGATGCTTCATCAGCGATATGTCGGCCCTTCTTGGCAAGGGTCCTCGTCAGGCTGTCAATCTTCAGGGTCAATTTCGGGGAAGGAAATAAACCTGTAATATTGTAGTGTAATTCTGTAGATGGCCTTCTCCGGTATCCCTGGAGTGACGATCGAAGCTGTCAACTACATCAGTGGTGTGCTCATGCCCGACTTGACCGATGCCGAAGCTAGCTCCGTGTTTGCGCGGATGATTCGAGAATCGCTCAAATCCTGGTTTACACCCGTGAACTTCTTCATTCACAGCTTGGGCCAGCTGCGGTTTTCAGACGTTGGAGAGGAAGGGGCATTACTAAGCTTTATCCCGAAGAACTACTCGTAAGTAACTTCCGGTTAGGATTCGGACGAATTCACCTCCCATGCCGCCCAAGGCGGGTTAGTAAATGCAGCCATCATGAAGATTAAGTTATGGTGCGATTAGGGATTTAAACAGTATTGGTTTGTTGGTGTAAGTAGGCTCGTGGTTGCAGTTTATTGTGTCTTCCACGCGGACGTAATTAGAAGTGTTTCAGTGGCGTACGTCCTCACTGGGGGTGTGAAAAGCAAGAAGGGTCCTTTAAAGTTATAACAGGCTTGTTTCCTTTTCTTATGCCTTCAGACCGTCTCAGAACTTAGAAATTTGTATGTGTTGTTTCTGCTTGTATTTGCTTTTGTGTTTCATGCTACCAAGACCGTTCCCTTGTCTAAAGATCGGGTTCCCTGTTAAAAAAAACAACTGGACAGTGCTCATATATGCTTACCTGTAAGGTCTTCTGAAATATTATTCTTGAAATCTTGTGGAATTTCCGGACCTAGAAGAAAATATTGGCAGATCCGGACACTGACAATACGCATCTCAAAGTCGAATCTTCGACTGTGAATAAATTAGTCGGGATGATTCCTTTTATTTGTTCGCGGCGGAGGGGGGGGGGGGGGGTTACGACTGCGTTAGGGAGTTGACAATACCGGACACTGACAATACGTATCTCAAAGTCGAATCTTCGACTGTGAATAAATTATTAGGGTACGACTACGTTAGGTAGTTGACAATACCGGACACTGACAATACGTATCTCAAAGTCGAATCTTCGACTTAGCAACCACTCTCCGCGGATAGAATGTCGACATTTTAGTGGAGTCTGTCTGTCGGTGTAGAGATATCTGTTGGAACACAGGCAGTGAAAGACCTTGGTGTGCTGCGCCAACCTGGAAACTACCTAACGTGGCATCGCTCCAATCGCTGTTTTTTTGTTGTTGTTTTTTTCAACCAAGAAGATATCGGCAACATGTTGTTATTCTAGGGAAGTCACAGACGGGAAATTGAAGTTTGCCGAAATAGTTCACTATCAGAAGCGATACGATCCGGACAAGTACTACCTGTATGTCATCCGTGTCGAAAGGTACGACCAAAAAGAGCCCACCTATCTCTTCAGATCATACGAAGAGTTCTACGAGTTCCACCACAAGCTCTGTCTGAGGTTCCCTCTAGTAAAACTGCCAAGGTAAAAATCTACCAAGTCGTGTCTAAAGTCTGGATGACAGATTTCATAAGCATATTTTGTCCAGCAGATTACTGTACCCGCATTCAACAACGAACGCTGGCTGCTTCCACCTACAGTTCTAATGATACGTTTTGCTCTGCTGGAACACTTTCTCAACAATGGGAAGGAATTGTGCAGGCTTTCTAAATTATGTGTGGGCATTTTTCATAGAATAATACAATGATGGAACTATCGGTAGGCCTATTTGGATGGAACGGAGGCAAAAGTAATTCGATAATTTTTTGTCAGGTCTGCAACCTTGAGCATGTATAGCTTTTCAAGAACATACGATTTAAAAAGCAGAGACGGTTCTTAATTAACAGAGGCGAAAGCCTTTCTGCTGCAGTTATGTTATTATTATTATTATTGTTATTATATATATTATTATATTCTTATTATTAAACGCAAAACGCAATACTCTGGTTTCTCCGTTGACGACTTGACGGGGATCCCTGGGTTGTGAATTTATCTTTGCTTGCAATTGCATGGAAAGGTCCCGCTTTCTTATGTTGTAAAATAAAACCTGCTGTCAGTGGGAACTTGAACAAAATCTTAAAGCACATCTCTTACTAGGAATGATCTTTTCACGATGGAATGGCTCATAAATATGGAAATACCATTACTTGCCTCGTGAAATTAGCGATTTTCTTATTAGCGCTTGTCGACTCTATCCAGCCTTCCGGCTCTCCGACCTGGCGGCTGGACGCAAAATATTCGAAAACCGAACCTGCCCTGGTTAAAAAGTGCGAAAACCAAGCAAAACAAATGAAGTCCAGAACAGAAGACAGACCTGACGGCCTACCATGTCTTCCAAATTGAAAAACAACAATTTGAAGCTTCTCATGTCCTTATTTGTGAAAGACTTGTCGGCGGTCCTTGAAGCTTCGGGCTAAGTCTGCGCGACGTGACTGACAAAACTCGGCTGGGCCGAGAATGCGCTAAAAATTGGTAGCTGCAAAACGAAACAATTGCGAAAGACGGGGATTTCAGAACCTCATAAATAAATAAATATTACACGACGTCGTCCACTGTTTCCTGACCGAAGATTAAAAATTAAGTGTCTTTTTCTGTGTTTGTATGTGTTTTGTTTACTTTCTTCATTTACTCCGCCTTTCCGAAATGGCGGGTCATAAATAAATTACTTACTTACTTACTTAAGTGAGCTATGAATAATAATAGAGCTATAATAAGCAATAGGGGCCAAAGGAAATAGCAGAGCTTAATAGCTAAATTCTGAAATTATGTTAACCTCCTACAAGCGATACTAAAAGCTAGCACGGTCGTCACACCTTTTATGAAAGGATAGCGAAGCTTCTAGTAGTTCTTGGTAGTAATAAATATATGAGTAGCGTTCCAGCGACGTATTATTATTTATTTATTTATTCATTTATTTCCCTCAAAACTGAGGAGTACAAAATAATGTATAAAAAGAACTATGCCTAAACCATCTGGTCCATTCATTAACACATAAATACTATAAAAAATACACACGATGTCGACAATTAACGTACAATTATGTACGCACTATTTTATTCACTTGTTAAAAAATGGGTACAGGTTGTGGGTTTGGAGGGCTACCAAACCTTTTTTATAAAAGTTGGTCATCTTTTTCCTCAAAATTAGAACTGGGTCTTTTACTTTAAAATTGGAAACCAACTGTGAATTACTGAAAGAAATGGGGAACCCGAGGAGAATTTTGGAAAATTTGAAATATGAAATATTAATAGCAGAAACGTCGCAAATTCGAAAATTTTCTACGATTGTTGCAGCAAAAAGAACATGAGGTAAAGCAACAGCGGTGAACAATAACCCGAGGATGTCTTTCCTGTATCGCCCACGAAAACGAATTAAGAGGCCAAAAGCCTTGCGAATTCTTTCTTGTATATGGTTGACAATTATAGACTGAGAAACCTTAGCTGACGATGCATATGGGATAGTTACGATCGTTACGATTATCGTTGCTGTCAGTGTTTTGCTGTCTTCTGTGCTGTCTTGCTCTTCTGCTTCCTCCTTTGGTTTTCTCGTTCGGAATTCTTTTGCAGCATTTGCTCGAAATTGATGTGTCAACTATTTTTAAAGCAACTTACCTAGAACGTGTTCCACCCTTCTAACAATAGTAACTATTAGTTACTATTTTCGTTCCAACCTCGTAAAAAATTACTACGCTGACAGTTCCAACCTTCTCGAAATAGTAACCAATAGTAATTATTTGCTTAGCATGCTCGGGAGCGTAGTAAGCGTGGTAACTACGCATCTCTGTGACATGATTGGTCGGATTCGCCCGTGGCATGATATTCTGCTGGAAAATAGAAAAATCGTTCCAGCCTGACGGCAAAAAAACAGAATTCGTGACGTCACACGTAATAATAACGTCACAATAAATAATCAACAATAAACAATATAACCGTCGTAGTAATAATGTAATAATGTCACACGTCATCCTAATAAACAACAGTGATAAAATAGTTAAAATTTGAAATAAGTGCCACGGCATATCATATAAGAAAGAAAAATCGACCTAAAAGCGATTTTAATAAAAAGCAAGCTTATCTTTGTCTAAGCCAGTAAATTGGTGGATGGCAGGTTGTGGACAGTTTCGTTTTGGTATGTATAGGGAAAGGAAATTGTTGAAAATTTGCTGAGCCCGCGCATAAGCATTTGTTCTAGGTCGTGATAGTGTGAGATTAAAATAGTTGATCCGCCAATTGTACTGGAAAGAAAACAGCGCAGCGTCACGTTTTCCAACCTCTACTAATAGTAAATAAAAGCTACCTTCGTCGTTCCACTATTTTATGAAAGGATTTGTGTGTGATTTAATACGTGTAGAAGGGGATAAAAATCACTGCCGGACAGCAATTTTGATTTATCTTTATTTCCTGTACAGCCTTCCACGTGGGGTCTACTTGGGTCGCAGCTCAGTAAAAGCTGTTGCTGATAAACGGGCACACGACCTTGACAAGTTTTTGGCGTCGCTTATGCAGTTGGCAGAAGAAATATCCCATTCCACCATCGTCTATACTTTTTTCCACCCTATTCTGCGTGATCAGGAAGAAGCGAGCACCACTGCCTTAAAGTACAAAGGTATGCAATAACATATTCCGCATGTATTTGTGTTTGTGTGTGAGGATGTATATTTGGAACTGCCATTGAGCTACCTGCAGTGCTTTCCAAGTGGAGAAATGTAGAAACTCTGACACGACTGTAAGAACAATCAGATCATGTTTCGGTGTTGACCTTTCAGTTTGGTTTGTAGCTGAATATTAGCTAAAGGTTAATGCGGAAAGAATTAATACGGCTAGAATACCTATTTTCAGATTTCCAAAGGCACGTAAGGCAGAAGTTTTCGTAGGTTTCTTAGATAGGAAAAAAGTGCTTTTCTGACGATGAAAGTTTTTCACTATCACTGTAAAAAATTTCTCCGTATAAAGATTAAAGTTAACTGTAGTACTTGCCACTCAGATTCATCTCATATCTATTTGTTATTAATCTTATCTGCGTAGAGATAAGAATAATCCGAGTAGCAAATATTGCAGTTCACTTTAATCTTTATACGGAAAAACTTTTACAGTGTACCGTTCAGTTCAAAAGGGAAGAAATTGTCCTTCCTGTTCATTAACTTATGGATATTTCTGTTATGGACGCTGATAATGACGCAAAGGAGGGCCAAGACCCTTCGAGCGCTGAACTGGTATAAGGCCAGTAATGTTCTGTAAAGGGGAAGGGGGTCCTCTGAATCCTTCATCGATATTTCAACCCTTCTTGGCAAGGCTCATACACGAACCCTCAATTTTTCACAGTTCTCCAGCGTTCGGTTTCGTGTAGAAAAAAGAAAGTAAAATATATTTTTCCCATTGTGGTTGAAGGCCTTTCTTCGGATGATGGTATGCGGATTTTGAATTGCATCAAAACCTAATCTGAGGAGGGTTTTCACGAGATTTCGGAACCACTTTCCGACGAGCGAAGCACACCGCAAAAACTGCGGGAAAGCGATTCCTGGAATAACTACCCACTTTCCCGCTGGACTGATCGCGAAAACGCATGGAAAGCTGATATCGCCGAGAAAATATTGAATTAACTTTTTCAAATAAATATGGTTCACTTAACGGATCTTTGATTCTGGTATATAGTGATACTTGCAGTGTATTTCTCCACATCTTTGAAATTCCCGCCGGAACATTCAACTTTCCGCGGAGGTTTCCACTAACCCCGTGGAACCACTTTCCGGGAAAGCTGCTTCGGTTTCCAAAGCGCGAAAACCCGGCTGGAAAGTTCGGCAACTTTCCCAATTAGCGCGAAAAACGCGAAAATTGTTTTCATCGTTATTGTTTCCTAGAACCAAAAGAGGAATTCCTGCCAAGCCGCACTCTACGTGGTGATATCAAGTTGTCCCTGTATTATTCCCGCGGGGAGCTACATGTTATGGTGATGCACGTCCGCAACCTGAATGGGATTGGAAACCAGCAGGAAACCACACCGTCTTCTTATGTGAAAGTATATCTACTTCCGGATTCTCAGAAGCATACCAAGCGGAAAACCAGTGTTGTTAAGCGGAACGCCAATCCCACGTTTATGGAAATGGTGAGTACTAGGATTTTCTCTCTCCCACCTAACCACTGACTCCTACGGATTGCGATTTGTTTTAAAGTTTAGTGTTTTGCGTTAAAGTTTAACTGAAAAGCCAACTTATTTTTGTCTCATTTAATTTAAAGGACACCTGAACAATCAAACCGTACTTGAACACACCATGGAGAATGCATTTACAGACATGGCCACGGAGAGCATTCTTCTCCTGAGCGTGATGTTTTCAAAATAGGGATGTTCATTTCTGGAGGTTTGCACATGCAGACTCCAAGACAAAAAGCGCAATTCATTCAAATCTTGTACAGCTCTAGCCGGATCGTATTGGGATTTCTTCTAGATATACGTTTGGGCTGAACTGTTTAAAAAATATTCCAGAAGAAGGGTTGATTGGAGACATTTCTTCATTTCTAAAATTGTTCGGTACTGAAATAAGGACAGATGCAAAATGCAGCAAAAATCATAGCTTGGAATTTCATATCTGGATTGGGTTTTCTGCAGGCAATGTTAAAGGAAGCCATACAGATAGGGATGATACTTGTTACTCTTCATTCAGGTGTCCTTTAACACACTGCATTATTTGGTTTGTGAAAAGGGAATTTTTATTTTCACTATTTGCTCTAGAATGACCTTCAGAATATCTACGGCCGTCCTCACAGCGCAAAATTCTGCTATGACGCGGAAAATTTGAATCCCAATCAAAGCATGGCTTTTTAGTGGCCAGAGATTATCTTGCGGAAGGTAGCACACCGCGTGAATACTTATCTCCGTAAATCCTTTTCATCAAGCATACAAAATAGTTACAAGTAATGCAGGTACCGCAAATCCGACAGGGAAGTTCCACTATTTGAAAATCGATTATTCGTGAATAGTGGAGCAACGAAATACCGCATTTTCATGGGGTTTTCAAGCCTCTTTAACTGAATAAGTGAAGGTAAGTAATTTGTCCTGCCTCAACCCTTTTCAGTTAGACTTTAAACTTTCGTCTTACTTCCGCACGCTACGTTTCGCGTGAAAATGCTGCATTCGTTCGTTTTGCATATGAACACTGCGGCTCATGACGTGTTCATATTGATAAAAATGGAAAAGTTTGTTCTTGAATCAATTCAATTCACTATAATCTAAAAAACAGATAACGGACAAGCCGATGGGTTGTTTTTACGTCAAAACATAACGTCATAACAGAACAACCTACAAATATATACAATTTTGAGACATTTATACCGACGCCCTATGATAAATATGGTCAATAACATGCTAGACTACGATTAATAAAATACAAATACCGTAAAACTTAACATTCAAAACGCTCCGAGTTATATAAACGAACAAACGAGGGGACAAAACTCTGAGCATACCTTGTTCGCAAAGCTACCACCGGTTCTAAACGAGGCACAGGGTCGGCAGCTTCACGAGGAAGACGAATTCGGGAGGGGAGAAAATCAGGGGGGAGTATCACGGTGAAATGGGTTTTGGACTATAGATGTACCGAACTTCATACAAAGTTGAAGTCGGCGGCATGAAAGGGTATCTAACTTAAATTGCTTTAGGAGCTGAATGTATGGGAGTTTTGGAGCTTTAGATGTAACCAGCAACGCTCTATACTGTATCCTCTCAAGCAAATCCGACTGTTCCTGGGTGAGACCAAAATGCCAAACCGGACATCCGTATTATAGTTTAGAAGGGATAAAAGAAATGTAAACGCGTAGTAAATGGGGGGATGATACCCCATCTGTGAAAAAATCCGATTTCAAGAGCTTTTTCCTTCTATTCGCTGGTTGCTCTATAGCTATTCAGTTCAATTTAAAACTTGTATTCTGGCCAGAAGCCATAAACAAACACTACAACAAAACAAACACAAAAATAAAGAACGTGTTACAAGACCACATAAATTGGCCGCACCCTTCTTTTTCATACATATTAACTCAGACGGGCAAAGACAGGCGAAACCACGGCTTACATACGGCCACAACTGGCATGACATTGATATGCAGGCCAACAGAGAAGTAACGTTTTTTTTATTTTTGTTAGAAATTTTCTACGAGTTACGATATGTTATTTTTACCTGTATTTTGTTTATTGATGTAGTTTATTTATGAACAGGATTATTTTATTTAGAAATTTTAATGTTGTCAGTTAAGTAATATTGCCCTGTCGAGTTGATGGATAGTGCTTGAAGTGTCTTTATTTGCATTGACATATCCAAAGCTGTTTTTATGTATTTAAAGATATTATGGATTAAATCATCATTTCATTCATTTCAAAACATTTTAATTCTTATTTATTTTTACCGGCTCCGTCTGGCGTGGCCGACACCGCTGGGTTCATCAAAAGAAACCGTGAACAGCGGGGTAAGTGTGAAACGACCACCTTAGTTGCGTTTTTACAGATACGATTGTATCTGATACCACGGTCTAAAGTCGTTTTTGCAGTTATCGTGGTATCTGATATTCAGATACCACGGTCCCACTGTGGTAACTGATCATGATATCTTAAAAATCATCTCACTTTCATCAATTTGTGTCATATTGATGATGTGACTGAACATAATTTTTTTTCTTTTTGGATGACTTCGAAAAGTGTAATTTCGGCAATCGTCGTTTTTGCAGAGCAACCGTATATCAGATACCACGGTTACTGCAAAAACGACTAATTGCAGATCCAGTTACCGTGGTAACCGATACAACGTAACTCTTGATTAGCGCCTCTCTTCACTGTGAGAGGTTTCATAACAGATAACACGGAGATGCGCAGTTTTAACGACCCAGTTGGGATGAATGAATGAATGAATTTATTCCCAATAAAGCCCAAGGGCCATGGTGGCATACACTCCAACAACAAACCAAAAAATCAACTTCTATAAAAATAGTTCACGGTGGGCCATAGCTAGCTTCAGGAATCTACCCAGCCTTCGGATCTCACCAAAACACTTACTTCCCATACTTGAAACCAAAACCCTTTCCTCCCAAGCCTCCCGACCAAACACTTCCTTTCTTAATTCTTTCAACTCCTCTCAATAACATATCAAATGTACCACATCCTCTCCTTGAACACCACACATTGGACAAAAATAAGGACCAGTACCTTTCCTATCTCTACCAATATAATTTCTCCTCATCCCCACCGGAAGAGCATCCGCCCTAAGACTCACCATCCACTTCAGTTCTGCCCCCCCCCCCCAATCTCAACTTAAAATATAATTATTCTCCCCATGTCTCTTTGGCCATACCATACAACTTCAGAGATTGGTGCTCTGATACACCCCCATGCCACCTCTGAATCTCTTGATCTCTTAGCCTTTCTTTCACTAACTTAGCTACCTTACCTAGGGGGTAACCTGGTCCCACTCCATCACTCCACAGACCACCAAAACCACAATCCTCCAATATTTTTTTAACTTGATGAGGCCAAGAATCCCTTTTCTTACCTCCAAGTATGCAGTCTGTTGTGATTCTGTTAGGCACTAAATGTTATGCATAACAAGCATTACAAGGAAGACCCAAAAAAGCATCTGCTGACTTTTTTTTCTTTTTTTTCCATGATATCGGAAAAGTGATCAAATGCTTTTTCGGTGGGTTTTTGGCTCTTCCTGGGAATGCTTGTTATGCATAACATTTAATGCATAACGTTTTCAAATAGATTACAATGTGTGTTGTAACTGCTCAGCCTTGTGTCATCTGTTAAAACTTCTGACAGTGTAGTTTCAGCATTTTCCGCAAGGTTAAACGGCATATTTTTCGTCGCATCCTGGTCGGATTGAATATTCTTTGAGTTTTATTACAGAAATGTGGAAACAAATGATAAAGCCCATACCGTTACAGCATAAGTCGCACTAGATACAGTTTATACTCTAGTATTCTTACGTACTTTACTCCCAAATTCTGAGAAGTTCCTCAGAGATTGTAAACTCGTCTGGGCTGTTTTCAGCCTCCCTCCGGTTTTGATGAGCTCCGTATAATGGATTTCTGACTTAAAGTGCGAACACATGATCAGGATTTCCCGGCCGGATTTTCATCATTTTCATCATACAAATTTCAACTTTTTCATGGGAATTCCCGGGCAGGAATTCCAGCCCGGGAGCACCCGACCCTGATCGTGTGTCCAAGGCATAAAATGTTCCTAGGATGACTGAGGAACGTAAAGTCTAAGACATGGAAAAGGAAAAAGTCAGCGTAGCGACGAGGGATGGCCAAAAATTACATAGAAAGTTCGAAGTCTGTAAAGTCTGGATCGATGAAACTTGTAGGGAAGTAGAAGCTTAGAAAAGGTAAGACACGGGTTTAAGGTCTCAGGGTCGCCTCGCCTGGAAGACGTTGATTTAGAGAACTTTCTGTTTATTTCAGCTTGTCTATCGCCTGCCACTGGATGTCGTCCGAACTAAAACACTCCAGGCTTCCGTCTGGAACCACGACCGGGTAACCGAAAATGAATTCCTTGGTGCTGCCAATATTCCACTCGACTCAGTCGATTTGTCCGTCGAGATTGCCAACTGGTACTCTCTGACCAATAACTACAGGTGAGCGTTATTCGCAACAAAATTGTTGACGCTGTTGAAGCAGGGTTGATACCCATTCATCCTGACTACTTTTGGGTTGGCTTCATGGGGGTTTACATTTCTGCATGACTGTATTTGTATCTCTCTGTCGGTCAGTCCGATGTTCGTCTTTCGTGGCAAGGGTTGCGCGGGGTGGTGGTTTTGCACCATTGAGTTGCTGATTCTTTTCAGTCTCTGTTTATTCTTTACTGCGAGGCGAATTTGACTGTCCGGCCATGCCCTGTTGCCTTAGGTGTGTGTGAATGCCACTTTACGTTGCTTGCACTCGTTCAGCGTGCCTATTTTAGGGACTAGTTTCATGGATGTCCGCTGTTCGTGCCTGGCTGTCCTTTTCCGCCAAAGAGTCTGGTTCTTTTCAGTCCTTTGTATTCCTTAACCTTACAGGGAAATGTTATTGTCCGCTCCCGCTGTGTCGCCTTATATGTGACTCTTTGATAAATGCTACGCTGTATCAGTCTCAATGCATGTTTGTTCTTTTGTTCTTTTTTTTTTCCAGCGCATCTCGTCTCATCTAATTCTCCGTTTTGATTTCCATTTGAAGCTTTAATGTACTTTTTGTTCCGTTATATACTTTCGGTTTATGTATTTGACCACTGTTTTATTGATTTGACGTTTATATCGACTTTTTAATATTAAATAAATTGTTCGTACGACCAAGATACGTATTTGTCGTCTTGTTTGGCTTGGTAATCTGACTTTTTGAGGAACAGTTGGAGCAAGAAGTAGAAGACAATTGAAGCTCCAATCACGGCAGCCAGAAACAGAGGTAGCATCTGGAAAAATGGAAAAAAGATACACTAGTTGCGTTTCGCAGATACCACGATATCTGATAACAAGGTAAAAAGTCGTTTTTACAGTTGCCGTGGTAACTGGTCGTTGTATCTGAAAAATTCATCTCACTTTTATCGTCACTAACACAAGAGTCATTCATTCATCCATTCATTCATTCATTTATTCGTACTAGTTAGACTACATAACATAAATATAAAGCAAGAAACAAGACCCCCTGAAGCTATCTTGTTGGGGGTCATAGAGTGACCCCCTACTATAGAGTCATTCTGGCGATCTCTTGGATTCGCTTTCAGAAAAGCAAAGTGAGAATCCGCCGAGAGCAAGAACAAAGGGAAGGTCATTGCGCCTTCACAACTTCTCGCTGACTTGCCAAAATCACTTTCCACTCGAGAAGCGGATTCGCTTTCCAAGTGCTGGCGGAAACTAGCGGAGCGAGAGAACAACTCTGGAAATCGAAGCGAGTTTTAGCCGAAGTCGCAAAAACAGCCGACGCATAAGCTCGCGGAGCTTTCCAGACCGCCAGAATCGCCCTTGTTTTTGCCAAATTGGTGGAAAGAGGCTATGTCACTCCAGATGTCAGTAGATATTAGTATCTCTTTTTGGATTATCTTAAAAGCGCAAATCCTGCAGTTGGCTTTTTTTGCAGAGTAAGCGTAGATACCGCGGTAACTGCAAAAACAACTTATTGCAGATCCAGTTGGTCCCAGTTACTGGTTACAGATACCATGGTATCTGCAAAAACGCAAGTGCTGTTTCAATCGAACTGTGAAGGTCCGAAGAAAACCAGTGGAAGGGCTTCAGACAGCACTCCAGTAAATATGCCTGTATCCTGTATTGTAACATACCTCACTCACCATGCTCGATTTTCAAACAAGGCCAAAGGTTTCGTTTGGATCGCGACCAATGTACGTTTTGACTTATTTTTATTACGCCAAATTTGTCGTTGAAGACATTAAAGGCTGTTTGGCGTACTCCAGTTGAACTATTCCTCCGCCGAAAATGTTCATCTTCGAATTTGGTTTGCCTCAACACAGAAAGTCATTAAGTTTGTACCGCTGGTTTCATCGTCTACTCTGATTGCGGGAAACAGTAGTGTTAGGTATAGTCTCTAAAAGAGTTTTCTCCGCAAAATGTGGAATCAGATAGGACACGGTATTCTGAAACGAAACGGCGTAGTTTCTGAATAATAATCGATGGTGCAGCCAAGGATGTAGACTGTATTTTTATAATACATGCGGCAGGTTCTTTATAAAGGGATCGACTCAAACCAGGAAGGGAAGGGAACGCGAGAAAAGCAGGAAGGCATACTAAAACGAGGAAGGGAACTTTGAATTTGAAAAGTTGCCGACCCCTCAGAGAATACTAAATAGAGGAAGGGAACGGTGCGGCGAATTCTGGCGACAGCCTTCCTCGTTTTAGTATGGCCTTCCTGATTTCAGTATACCTCCCTGCTTTTCTCGCGTTCCCTTCCCTTCCTGGTTTTAGTCGATCCCCTTTATAAAAGAACTCCAGGCAGGCTCAAGCACTCGTGACCCGTACTGTAAGCTACCGCCGAAAATACTTACAAAGCCGACATGTCTCATGAAGCCTGGTGATCTCGGTTGTCCTTAGTTTGGATGGACAAATCATTATGTTGCTCCGTCGAAAGACGAGCGGCTTCCCGATGAAAAATTTGTAGCCTGCGTAGTAGTATGGTAGTAGTACGAAAACGTTGCAGGTAATACTATGTAATAGCAAAGACTACTATCATTTAATGTGCCTCAGACGGGTCCAATCTTATGTAGTAGTATCTAGTAACATCCTGTCTTGCCATACCCGATGATAAGTGTATCTCAAAATAGTAGTAGTACGAAAAAGTAGCATGCAGTACTAACGATGCTACTACATGCTTCTACTTCAAGGCTACCGTGTTACTGCATACTACTATATGCTACTATTAGCAAGACCGGATGCTACTATGGCAAGACAGGATGCTACTGGATACTACTACATAAGATAGGACCAGCCTGAGGCACATTAAATGATAGTATTCTTTGCTATTACATAGTATTAGATGCAACGTTTTCGTAATACTACCATACTACTACGCAGACCACAAATTTTTCATCGGGTAGTAGCATCCAGTCTTGCTAATAGTAGCATATAGTAAGTATGCAGTAACACGGTAGCCTCGAAGTAGAAGCATGTAGTAGCATCGTTAGTACTGCATGCTACTTTTTCGTACTACTTCATAGTACTATTTAGAGATGAATTCTTCATCGGGTTTGAGCTCATTGCCGGGTTCGACACCGTCTGTATTTGCAACATCACCGTCTTCTTTTTTTGCGGCGTATAAAAAAGAGAGGTTAAAACCGACAACTTACGTCTTGGTACTAGCTTGCGAAATCCTGAAAGTTTGGTAATTGACTGAACGAGTATTGTCTATACTCGGTATGCATTTCAAGAAACGAATCGACTGATTAGCAATCAGAACGAGCGTTCCCATTGCCACCGGTGCTTTTGAGTCCTGCGAGTTGGTCGTGTATGGTTATCACGCTCCTCAAAATTCTGATTTTTTCCGGTTAAAAAGTCGACTATCAAAAAAGAAATGGACGCCCGCCCAGAACTTGATAGAGTCATAAAGATTAATAAAAAGTGGCGATGTTTAATAAAATAGTAAAACACTTGACTGTCGGTCACCTGATTTTAATGACGTTGACTAGTTGGAACCAGACTGAATGTAATGCGAACATGCGCGACTCCTTTGAAACTCTTGCGTTTGTCAGAGCCGTCTCGACTGTTTTCAGTCTCGCATAGCCCGCTTGATTTTGATGAACAGCATATACTATTTCTTACCAACGAGTTCTTCGGAGGCAACAAGCGGGATACCTGATCTGCAAAGAAAAGTAACCAAACACGGCAAAAATGAAAAAAAAAATCGGCGTAGTTCCGTAAAAGTTTAACTGAAAAGTCAACTTATTTTTGTACCATTTAACTTGATGCACTGCATTATTGGATTGTGTCGAGGGATTTTTTTTTTCTTTAGTAGAACGTTCAGAATATCTACGGCCGTCTCCACAACCCAAATTCTGCTACGACGCGGAGAATTTGAATCTTAATACAAACGCGGCTTTTCAGTGGCCAGTGATTAGCTCCCAGTAGCTCAGTGCGTGAACACCTTCCTTCCTGCCTTCAAGTTAATGGTACTTGGGTTTCGCTCTGGGTCTGGTTGTGAAATGTTGTTTTCCTAGAGAATAGCGATGATCTGATGGTAGATTTCTCTCTCTTGTCTGAGAGGGATTTTGGAGGTCCAGGATGGTTGCGATGTACTTACTTTTCGGAGATCCTTTTCTCAAGCATACAAGAGTACAAGCGCTTAGAGGTACCACAAATCCGACATTGATGTTTCGTGAATAGCGGAGCAACGAAGCAACGCTTTATCATCGGGTCTTTCTATCTCAGCCATTTCAGTTAGACTTTAAGGTGGAAAAAAAAAAGATATTGGATTGAAATCTCGGCAGTGGACGGAGAGACGTAGAGTGCCACATTAAGGTAGGTGTACACTTTAAGCCTGCGCTAACTTGTGACGACAATAATCTATGAAAGGAGACTCACGACGTGTGACTGTACACTGGTTAAGGACCTTGCAGCTGGTAATTATATACGGGAAAATCACTCATCAGCGAAACACAACATTTTTGCAGAAAAAATTATCGGCTCGCTCACTAAACTTATTCTTTTCCAAGAATTACTACCAGGAGCATCGCTACCCGATGAAAAATTTATCTCAAAATAGTACTATGAAGTAGTCCGAAAAAGTAGCATGCAGTACTAATGATGCTGCTACATGCTTCTACTTCGAGGCTACCGTGTTACTGCATACTACTATATGCTACTATTAGCAAGACCTGATGCTACTATGGCGAGACAGGATGCTACTGGATACCACTATACAAGATTGGACCAGTCTGAGGTACATTAAATGATAGTATTATTTGCTATTATATAGTATTACATGCAACGTTTTCGTACTACTACGCAGGCTACAAATTTTCCATCGGGTAGCCAAAACTCTAGGGGGTGGGGGGGGGGGGGTGGCAGGGCGCCTGCCGACGCCCTGTCGCTCATTTTAGCTTTTCGACGCATATGTAGTAATAAAACATGCGATACCTGCAAGCGTTACAGACGGAAGAAGCCTAGGGTTCGTTTCAGCTCGGCCCGAAAGTTACTAAATAGTTACTTTTCAGTCACTTTCACCGTTCCAGCTTGTCAAAAAGTTAGAGCCGGTCTTCACCTCCCGGAACTTCCGGAATCTGGGCTTCAAGATTATTCGTTGACGTCTTAAGTAAATTGCATCTGGAATATGAACCGGTTCAAAAGTATATCCAAATAACTGAAAAAAGGGGCTTTTGAACTTCCAGATTTCCGGAATCTTTAAATATCGCAGAAGAAATAAAAAAAAAATCTCGGAAAATCTGGGAACCCAGATTCCGGAAGGTGAAGACTCACTATTACGGGGAGCACAAGGAAGATCGTTACTTCGAAGTAACGTTTTGTAAAGATAGTACCCGACCGTCTTTCGCACTTTCACTTTGCAAGAGCCGTCTTGAGAAGTAAACTCGGGGCAGCAAAGTGAGACAAGGTGAATAGCTAAATTAGCTTCTCGTCAAGTATTGTTCGCTGATAAACCCAAACAAAAAAAAATCTAGTCAACCTCGTTGACGGTTTACCGGTCAGTCTGGTGACTTGATATGGACTGTGGCAGGAATGAATTTTAAATGCCCGTAACTGAGGTGGCAATTTTTGCAGTATAATATATTAAGTTTCAAATGAACATCCATCAAATTTCTCAGAGTTATTTAGAGGCGAAAGTCTGTGTTGCTTTATATTATTATTACTGTATGTACTGTAGGAGAAGAAGCTAAAAATTTATTGAATGAACCTTGTTAACCAGTTTGACGTCACTGGGTTCTAGATTGTAGAATCATGGGCGTTGCATTCCTGATAAGGACTAAACATTATGCTAAAAAATTTGCACGGGAATAAGATAGACTGTTGCGAATCCGGCTAGGAAACAATTATATGTGAAGATAAGGATTTAGCGACCAAAAAGACACAACCGGAATAAAAAATCTGTTTCAAAATAATTATTAAGCCGTTCTTATGCAGCAAAAACAAAACAATTTTTTCTGTTCATCCTTCCCATGTAGTCCCCATCTCTTCTTGCATTCAAGAAACACGCGTTACCTCGTCCCGGAGTAACTTCGATCGTTCCAGGTAGCAGTTAATTTGTGACGTCACACGTAGCTACTACGAAGTAACTATGGAGAGGAGCTGGAACGAACCCCTAGCCTTATCTGAGAGCTCAGGGGCGGTTTGAAGGGCTTAGGCGTGGGAGGTTACTACCTCAAAATATTCGACACATGTCCGACAAGGCTCAAGAATCATACCAGTTAAAAATAATGCCAAGAAACGCATCACCGCATACTGGAAATTGTGCGAATTTAAAGAAACTTACCGTGAACGTCATTTGTAACATCAGGAATTCGTGTGCGCAATGGCCCACCCTACAGCAGTTCCTAATGATTGTATGTCAGACATAATGAAAATGAGCGCCGCATACGAATTTTTTTAAGAAGGCTATGACTTTTTTCTGGCAAAAAACTACCCCACAAAGTCTAGATTTTAATCTGAGCCAAGCCCCAAAATTCTAAGCCTAAAACACGAAGGAAATGACGTGAGCTTCCGGTAAATAGAGTCTACTACAAAAGGCGCCCCGGCAAAAAATTTTGAAATCCTGCATGATCAGAAATAGGTTTTTTCGAATCGCAACGCACTGGTCATGTGTCACATGGATGTGATACATTTAGCTGGAAGTTATTAATGTGCTTCAGTTTCACCCTTTCCGAAAAAAGAAGTAGCCTATAGGCTACTGATCATTCAGAAAAAAAAACTTGAAACAGAGCAGACTTGTTCTGAGTTTCAAGTTAAAAAAAAACAAAAACAAAATGAAGATCGAACGACATGTTGCAATAATCCGGCCCGTCATTACAGCATCGCACTGGAGGAAAATACTTATCATCAAGTTGTTTCATGTTTCGGAGGCCCACTCCAGAGACTGTGGCGGAAGCTATCGCGAGCGAGACACTAGTTGCGTTTTTGATCGCCTGTGTAAGTTCTCCTGTGAGTTCGCCGTTGCAGCTTTATTTGCGTTTTTACACTCAGTAGCCTGACGCCTGACGGCTTCGCCGTTTCAGGACGCAGGTGAATAAAAACGGAAAATAAGCATCCCGGCACCTCATTCACAAAATCGTCTAAATAAGTCAGTAAAGGGTAGTTACATTTGACAGTTAAAAGGCCATTCTTGTAGTTAAAACATACAAGTTGTAATCATCCATTTCCGAACACACTATCCAGAACTTTTATGGGTTAATTTATTCATGACAGGCGAACTCGGACCGGGAACTGCGTCTGCGTCACAGTTCACCGTTTCACTAGCAGGTGTTACTGACACGGTCTCCGTTTCAGCAAAAACGACAATTAAGCAAACTGCGAACTCTGAAGGTGATCGAAAACGAGAAATAAGAAGAACTGAGATCAGGAACGGCAATCAAAAACGCAACTACTGTGGTGCTGCAAACCGCTTGGTGAAACAAGTAGGCTATTTGATCCTCCTTGCTGTTGTTGTTTGAAGGTTAACGTTTGGGCGGATCAATCGCCCGCATACGTGCGTATCCTCTATGTCTTTTACTTAGTTTGTCAAAGTGTGGCTTTCTGGTCTCGTCACAATTATAATCTAAATTGCAGCTTCTGGCCTTGTCAAACTTTCTAAGATTTTGGGGGGTTCGACAAATATACTGGCCCAGTCCAATTTCTACTTTCCTTTCTTTATTCCTTCCTTGGTGATGTTCACTTTTCCATGTAACTATCAAAATAAATTATTTAACACTGGCATAGTACTATTCTATAAATACAATTCACAACCCATGTTGCAGGTTTGTATTCTTGATATACCTCGTCAATAGACATCCTGCCGTTCTACGGGCCCATTTCGGAGAGTTTGCGTGACCTAATATCGATCTCATTGTAAATGCCTTAAAATACTTAATCACCAGATTCTTAGAATCTACTCTCATATTTTTTACAACTCATCAGAATGCGTCTTACGGCTTCATACTCATTGCGTACATCACATAGCGGACATCTACTCTCCTCCATCTATAAATCATAGATCTTGTTCTCGCATGGCCGGTTCGTAGTCTAAATATAGTTACCTCAAGAGCTCTTTGGTCATGTGTCAAATCTTTCAGAGAGGCTTTATAATCACACAACTTCAATGATCCTCAATGAGCCTGGGATAGATGATCACGGTTGGGCAATCGTTGGCAAATAATTCCTGCCAGGATTTTCGGAATCATCATTAAAATTCGTACAGAAACGTGAGGTTTGTGTTGAGAATGTGCAGAGCTGGTGGGGAAAAAGTCGGTCTGCAGCAAAGGCGTTTTCCAATAACTTATTATTATTATATAAGATGGCAGTACATGAAGCCCTACCGAATTTTAATTCGGTAGCGGGCGGATACATCGTTGGTCAGAGCGTTTGTAACCCGTCCACTGTAAAGACGGAATTAAGTAAAAGAAAGAACGATGCAAGACCATCAGAACATACGAAATTGTTAAAATTCCCTAGTACGAAAGCCATTTAGGCTTGGGGGCTGCACAAATATGCCAAAGTAAAACGCCAAGTTGGTTTAGATGAAGGTCGAAATTCGATGATATTCATAACAGCCTATTCCAAACTTCTCGCTGGAGCGAGAGCTGTGGTTTTGGGTGATTTTTGCGCAAAATTCTGGTGGTTCTCTCCGCATCTTCAGAGTGCGTTTCCAGCAATTATGTCGCACATTGGAACATCCGAGAAAAATCGTATAGCATACGACGCACCATTGTGAACTAAGGGTTGTGCGAAGTGGTTGACACTGACGAAGTGACAAAAAAGGCTGAAAATGGATGACATAAGGCGTATTCTCACCGTTACTCGAGGACTCCGCTTGAAGTGTCCCCGCGTTTTTGTTTGTCCCGGGGAGTGCTCCGATTATCACCACGATCATCAAAAAGGACTCCCTTTCAGGATCGGAGGGGAATCAATTTTTGCTGGTTTTGGTGCAATGTAAAATAAATTAAAAACAATCAGAATAAATATCGTCAACTGCATTTTTTTTCCGAACAAAATCCGTTTTAGGAGCCTTCCCCGTGTTATCGCTATTTCTGGACGCGGAGCCCGCATGGAGTGACTCCCTCTATTCTCACCGTTCCCTTCGATTCCCCGAGGAACAAAGTCCTCGGGGAATGGCGAGAACACGCCTATAATGTCCGATTTGATGATTCACAAACCACCCAGTTGAAACATTTTTCTGTAGGAAAGGTTGGAACGCCTCTGAGAAAAAGATTTACCTCTACTGACTTTCAGGTTAGGCAGGCGCTGATTTCAAATTACCAAAAATGCTGACTTCTAGAAATTTATGTAATGTGCGCTCTAAGATTTTTAGCTCGGCTATCAAGAAATACTTGTCCACTTCGTACGGTCTTTGTTCCGAAAACTCATCACCCGTAGAACCTGGCCTCAAACAAAAGTTTCTCAAGAAACTTGGAATATTTGACAGTTCAAGATCAGTAAGTAGCCTACAATCAGTCTAGAACACTAATACACAACCAATACTGGCTTCCAGCAGATACCTGATTGCCCACCTCACCTCTATAAAGATCCTCGGAGGCAAACGTGTCTGCCTCCCTCAGAATCCCAATGACCTTCGCATCTATAAACTGCTGCGCCAGTAAACACGGCCTCGCTCTAGTGCGTCATGATCTGACGTCACGATTACTAGCATTAATGATACAGCGCTCCGCTGCCGCTTCTATCGGTCGCCGCGTATTATCGAATCCTCACTCAGAACTAACGGTAGGCATCGGGTCAGTAAATCTTAACCAAGGGATAAAGGCTATTTTCTTACAGGTGTAAGACAGCTAACATAAGTTGCGTTTTTTGTCCCTCTTCTGTTCGCTGTTTGGGGATAAACGGGTTCTTTTCTTATAGGTTTACGACGTCAAACATAGTTGCAAGAGGATTGTAAGCTAATAAACATTGTTTAAGACGAAAGGCGGAGACTGTTCGACTGTTGAATGAAACGCGTCGCGATCGCGCTTGTTTCCTACCATTAATAACATTGGGCTATCTTTAACAGGGGATAGTGACTTCTTCGCTTACGGCAAATAAGATGGAGACGCGTTGGCTTTTAATTGACGTCTTATCAACGGGATTTTTTGAGTTTACGTAATTCGGAAAATGAATAAAATAATTACGAAGGAGTTATCTCAGAAAGTGCGAAAACGACGTACGAAAAACCGCGTGATCAGAAATTGTGATTATTAATTATAAAATAAATTCAGACATTATTTTCCGAAGGATCATATCGATTAACCGTCTTTGCTTCAAATCTGCCCCTTGACTTTGATTTCTATATTCGCTACCACTTACAAGTTATTTTGGCAATAATAAGCAAGAAGTGGGAAGGCCACAAAAGAGTGTAGGATATAGATTTGGTAGATTATGGAATTAAGACCTAGTCCAAATTTGTATCCAAGCACTTGGGTCCAAGACGACCGAGTACCTATGGCCGGCCAGACGCATTTTGGTTGTCTGAATTCCTCCGAACTATAGCTTGAAATTTGGAGATGAGTTGTATTTTTGCCTTGAAAAATACAATTCTGGAAAAACAAAGGATGACATTTTGTCTAACTTGCGCTAGTAAGATCCAGAGGCGATACTAACCAAAATGTTTGGGGGGGGGGGCCGAGAAATTTACCGACTGGCTGGTAATTTTTACCGACTTTTTCTGCATAAGAAAGGACTGTTTTGAACAATAAAAATGACATTTTTGTCAAAGAAATGACAAAAATGACAAATCGAGTGATTTTCCGAAAAATACACTGATTTTCAGAAAAAACGACTATTTTGACGAAAAAGCGACCAAGTTAAAAAAAAAACAACTGTTTTCATGGAAAAAATCAACTGTTTCGACGAAAAATTGCCTACAATGACAACTTATGCCTACAATCTGACTCTGATTCAGTCTACCATAAACCCCTAATTGTTGGATACCTTATGACAGACATCTGGTATATCTAGCATTTGGCATCCTTGATGCCTAACACTGGCCTGACGCTGGCTATACGAACCTGCTTGAAGCTTTTGCCGACCTCCCAGCTGCCAGCCCGCCACTAAGCAAAAACAGCCAATACCAGCATATGAGGCATTGGGTTGCAGTGCTTGAAATGCCCAATCAAAAAATGAAATAATGACCATGCACCAGCCATGATAATATGTGCAGCAGTGCTTGAAATGCCAAAGGGAAAAAGAGAACACCTACCAAATCACCACCGCATTAAATTTGGATGAGCTAGCTATTTATGGGTATTCGGGTAAGTTCATGATCAGTAAGTAGCCTACAATCTGACTTTGATTCAGACGACCACAAGCCCCTGGTTCTTGGATAGCCTATGTACAATTTGTATTACTTTGCACTATTTTTATGTTAAATTCCAGCAATTGGTCAGGTGTCCACTAAGTTGTATGGGAATTCCATGTAGTCTTGATGTATATAGTGACGTTATGTGATTGAGCACCGAACATAGTATCTGATTGTCCCTAGGTTGTTTCATAAATGTAAACACAACCGTAACCTCGCTGTCCGCTCGGCCCCATATATATATACAAATATATATCCACTGGTAGAAATAAACTACAATTTTTCATTTTCTGAGGTAAAATAGATTAAATAGGTGTAGTCATGGTTGTATGGAATTCCAGTACAAGTTAGTATAGACCAACTAGTCAGCAGACCATTTTGAGAGTGCGTCAAGGTGCCGTTGCATCTACTCCATCCTCGATTGGCATTCAGCTGACCCCACAATTGGCAGCAATTTAAAAATCGTTGCAGATGCCCTTATCAAACCCTATACAATAATATATGAATGCATTAACTGACTTGGCCAAAACATGGAAGATGGGAAATAGTTAAATGATAAAATCGTCCATTTCTGCCATGATACCGGAAGAAGCAGTACCAAATGGAAGAACGTGGTACAGATTGTATCACCCAAGCCAACAGTAGTGCTCAAGTTATTCAAATAACTTATTTTTTTTAGCTTCAAGCTTGAAGCTGGTAACTCATGTGCCTACAGTACCAACAAGATAAGTGTCTACTCGAATGAGTAGAAGGAGGCCCCACAAAAGCCCATTGAATGTCTTTAACTTAAATTGCAGCTTGGAGCAAAATAAGGATTTCTCCTGTCGTATTCGCTCCATAGTTGACTATGAATCCGTCTGCTGTACGATGGTTTGTTCGATTTTTATGGTGAAAACATCACACGTTGGTACTGTTTCAGAGTTTACTGTTTTTTCGGAAAGGTAATTCCAAAGAGGTACTATTCTGGTAAACAACAGTAGTTTGTTATTCTTCTGCTGTGTCCACGTGCTGTGATGGCTGGGTTTGGTGTGAAGCCTTTGAGAGACTGGCTAGTCTGGAGGATCTTATAGGCCTGGATGACGTCTCCTCGTTTCTTCTGTATGTTAGAGTTGGGAGATTCAACATCTGCAGTCGCTCACTGTACGGAAGATTCTTCAAGCCTTGGATCATTTTTCTAGTCTAATATCTTCACAGTGGCCATGCATACTGAACCCACGAACCCTACAATACAGAAAAAAGAGAGAAGACATGCTGCAAGTTTTCAAATACTCAGTTCAGAGTCTTTTCCCTCTTTCTTCAGAGCAGATAAGCAAGTTCTGACCAAGAGTACCTCTCGAAAGCAACAGTGGAGTTTTGCTTTGTTAGGTTAAGACAGCAGTTCTTTTTTAACACAAACATTCTCTTGTGGAATGATTTGTCAGAAGTTAATGTCATTAGCAAAATATCTGGTGCACTCCCAAGTCTGCTACCCCAAAGTAACCATTTCATCACCTTTGCATGCTGCTTATTGGGGTTCTGCATCTTTTTAGTTGTATGTGCTATTGTAGGAAACTTTAGGTAACTATGAACACTAAAAGTATGCAGCTTTGCACGTCCAAGAGTTCAATTATAATCAAGCTTAGCAAAGTCGAGTTCAACACACTGTTGAACAACTTCAATAAATGTCTACAGTTTTTTTTTACATTGCACATGAAACTAGGACCATATTGATACCAATCCTTGTCTTGTAACGCTGAGATGATGCCAGTGTCTAAAATTTATTTTAGTTATTGTGAAGTTTATCTTATGATGTCTTTATGATGCCTGTGTTATATCTTTCTCATTACTTGCCATCCTCAAGGTTTTTCGGCATGAACCTTTTCCACCCGATGTACTTGTCCTCCAGCTGCTCTTGGGAAATTGACTTTATTTGTCATAATAGTTTGGTTGCCAGTTTACTGCTTTGGCCACCACATTCTTTAGTTTCACTGTGAGTGTCTTACTCAGCTGAGACACCGCTTTTGAAACAAGTAATCTCTTGCCACATGAGGAGTACCAAGTATCATCCCTATCTGTATGACTTCCGTTAACATTGCCTGCAGAAAACCGAATCCAAATACGAAATAGTGTTTCCAAGCTATGATTTTTGCTCCATTTTGCATCTGTACTTATTTCAGTACCGAACAATTATAGTAATGAACAAATGACTCCAATCAACCCTTCTTCTGGAATATTTTTTAACCAGTTACCCAAACGTATATCTAGAAGAAATTCCAATACGATCCGGCCAGCGTTGTACAAGATTTGAATGAATTGCGCTTTTTGTCTTGGAGTCTGCATGTGCAAACCTTCAGAAACTAACATCCCTATTTTGGAAACGTCACACTCAGGAGAAGAATGCTTTCTGTGGCCATGTCTGTAAATGCATTCTCCATGGTGTGTTCAAGTATGGTCTCTTTGTTCATGTGTCCTTTAATAAAATTTCCAAGCTATATAATTGTTTTCTTCTAAACCCATGCATGGCTGTTGCCAAACCGGAGAGAGTTTGTAAGTAAATGTATTGAAATACTTTTGGCGTCTCTCTTAAAGGATATCTTTGCATTTAGGTTTCTGAATCGGTATTTGACGCATCTGAATAAAAATATATGATTATCCTAGGCCTTTCACCTTTATAATGATAACACTAAACTGTGATGCAAGAAAGGCTGTCCTTCTTTGTAGAAAGAAAAAGAGTTTAGAGCAAGAGCCACCTCGTCTTTATCCAATTATTGGTAATTGGTAAATGCTGTCAATGCCCAAAATATAGTTATGGATTTATTTGTGGTACTAACGTACAAAACCATTCATCTAGCAGAATTAATTGAAGCCCACTTCTGTTTCAGGAAACGCGGAAAAATGGTTACATGATGTATGAAAGCATTGCAGACAAAGTGAACTATGGGTTATTTTTAAACGGTAAGTAAATAAAGTTCCTTCAGGTGCGTCTTTTTGCCTTATTCTCCCTGGGGATTCCGTTGCTGTGAAATTTTTCTGATACGTTGTACCGCACCCATTTCTAATAAACAAAACTCTCTAAATTTTACACAAACTGTCCTTTTGGGGATGACTCCAAACTTTTTGCGAAAGTTGGTCACTCCAGTCTACAAGCCAATCTGTAAGGCATTTTGCTCACCTAAAATAGACAACTTCAGCTAATTTTGGTATTCAGTTGTGGCTACCAGAAGCCACAAGACCACTCCATAATGACACAGGATGAAGCAGTCAAACATTTGCTATCAAACATCAAACATTTGCAGTCAAACATTTGGCCTCATCCTCGAAACGGGTAAGGCACAGAGGTCACCATTTAGCAGATTACCCGGTTCACACAAAGCAAATCGCGGCGATGAACGAGATTTGTCAATCGCAGCGACAGAAGATTTCTATCGCCTGTATGTTCACACTGAATTTTCGTCGGCAACAGAATTTAACGCGAAAAATAATTAAAATAATAAAAAATAACCCTTAAAATAATCATAATAATAAAAAATAATTAATTTTTGTCAAAGTGAATCATCTAAAGGGTGGTCCATATTGCAGTTGCGTGCATAAAGTCGTACTGTCGCCCGATTAAAGTTGAATTTTCCCAACATTGAAAATCGCCTGACGAAGCAACAGAAATCGCCGATTTTGGCGACGAAAATCTCGGCGATGGCCGATATCGCCTCAGTGTGAACGTCTGTGTGAACCTAGGGTTACTGTCATAGAATTTGCCAGAATATCAACTATCATTTACCAGGTAACTGCTAGGATGGCTGTGGTACGAACACGTGTTCAGGATCGACTTCAAAAGTAGACAGGATAAGGAGGGGGAAGGAAATATAAATCCCAGTGGGACTACCTGAGGAGCCTTACCTAACAAACAATACGAGTCACGCCAACGTAACAAAAGCATAAAAGATACGAAGCGAGTTCCTCGTGAAAAGTTACCACGCTGACCAGGGGCGTAGCTAGCTCTTCTCTGTTCGGGGGGGGGGGGGGGGGGGTTGAGAAGCGGCGTTGTGCCGACAGTGGGGTGTCTTAAAGTGTGTCGCCCCCCAGACCCCCCCTTTCGGGTTCGTTCCATAGTCATAGATCCCAGATAATTGCAGCAACTAACGGAGTAAAGTCAATTTGGTCCCGACATGGATGGTCCGGTCCATGCCCATCGTACTTAATTTGAAATGTTCACTCGCTTTAATTTCGATAACCAAATTACTAGCTTTGAAGCACAGCTCTTACTAGCAATGGCTTTTCACGATAAAATTGCCCGGAAATAGTGTTTTTTAAAAATACTCATACTCATACTTTCGAAATTAGGGATTCTCTTGTTAGCGCTTGTTGACTCTGGCCAGGCTTCGTTAGAAAATGTTGGATTTTTTGCCCGACAAATTTAAATTTGTGTGTTAAGTGTATGGAAATGGGAGAAAAATCTTGTTTTGCCACGCCCGACAACAACGGCGCTCTAATGCGCACAAGTTATTGTCTGGAAAACCCTCAAAATCTCGGCTAGATCTGAAGAGCGAAAAATTCAAATAAAGCGACAAACATAGATTTTGTTAAGAAGCAGATTCAGAGGTTAATAGACCACGCACGTCGTCACTGGGTGTGTGAAAACAATGAAAAGCAAGAGGGATCCTTTAACACCAAGAACCAGGCCGTTCGTTCGTTATTAGAGAACCCTCCCGCAGCCAAAAATGAAAGATACATTTTATAGTGACGGCCATACCCAGTCGTTGTTTTTTTTTTCAAGACGAGTCTAATTGAATAATAATGGATCAACAGATAGCCGAGATGCTAAGAAGGTCTTAACTTCTCTGAAAGGATGAAGACTTGGTTATTCCAATATAACAACAGAAATTTTAAAGGCAACTATAGGAAGGCACAGTTTTTTCAATGCCACAAAACCCGGCCCATTTCTCGTTCGCTCTAGTCGTGTCAGAATTTACCCTAGTGCAAAATAAAGTACCCTATGAAAAATTTATCTCAAAATAGTACTATAAAGTAGTACGAAAAAGTAGCATGCAGTACTAAAGATGCTACTATATGCTTCTACTACAAGGCTACCGTGTTACTGCATACTACTATATGCTACTATTAGCAAGACCGGATGCTACCATGGCAAGACAGGATGTTACTTCATACTACTACATAAGATTGGACCAGTCTGAGGCACATTAAATGATAGTAGTCTTTGATATCACATAGTATTACATGCAACGTTTTCGTACTACTACCATACTACTGCGTAGGCTACAAATTTTTCATCGGGTATGTCGATCTGGCGTAATACTCGCACAATAACTCGAAGATTACTGAAATAATCTTTGCAATAACTTTTGTACTGGTACATCTGCTACCAGTGCTACCATAAACGTTACTGAAATACTGAATGCGAGCGAGATTTCCTGTCGCATAGCAACAACATAGTTGTATTCACTGCATGCATAGCGTCGTGTTCGCGGCAATGCAAAATCTGAGGTCAGACGTGAAGCTTCTATATCGAACTATTTCTTGAATCTCCTCTCCTTTAAAGTATTTATGAACAGAACTGCGTTGCCGAAACGCTTATGCAAGACGTAACAGTATGTAAATATACAAAACAAATTCCATAAACTAGCACGGGCACGCTTGGCCCGTGTGCCGCCGGTTCATGACTCAACAGGCTGAGTGACTCAACCCCCCCCCCCCCCTCACTACGCCCCCGACGCTGACCGTTCCAACCTTCGAGTAACTATTTGCCTTGGGAGCGTAGTAAGCGCGGTAACTACGATCTCTGCGACGTGGTTGGCCCGATTGTCCCCTGCAACGATATTTTGTCCAAAATATAAAATTCGTTCCAGCCCTGACGCCTTCCGCGTAGTAGCTAAGGTACCTTGGGTGGAACACGCGCAAGACCTTTATCGTTCGAAATGCAGATTAGTTAGAGAAAGTTACTTATTTGTCATATTCGCAGATTGCAAGATGCCAGATACCTTCTTCTCTTGGTTTACCGTCACAGAACTCCATGTATGGATGCTCATGGTCAGGGCCATGGGAGCTGGAGAAGATGGTAGATTTTTAAGAAACATGGTCGTCGAAGCAATGTGGTCAGATGTTGAACATAGGAGTAAACAATTGGTAAGTTATTAGAGTTTATGAAAAGCCAACTTATTTTTTGATCATTTTATGGAATACACTGCATTATTTGGATCGTGTTAAGAGATTTTTTATTTTTCACTAATTGCTCTAGTATGACGTTCAGAAGGTCTACGGCCATCCTCTCAACTCAAAATTCTGCGATCACGCGGAACCGCGACACAGGGACAAGCGCGTAGAGATACCACACACCGACAAGGAAATTCCATTATTCTTCCATTAGACATGCCACAATCCGACAAGGAAATTCCATTATATGGAAAGCAATTATCCGTGAAATAAAAAGCGAGCAATGAAGTAACGCATTCTCATCAGACCTTCGAGCCTCTTTAAGTGGATAAGTGATGGGCAACTAGATTGTCCTAGGTTCTTCCCACCGACTTTCATCCCGATCCCTGCACTCTAATCATTTCCCAAGATTTCCGGTTCCCTACAGTCACCGAGTCCGGTCTGGGATTGAACTGGGTCGTCTGAGCCATGAGGTCTTTCCAAACATCAAGTTTCATTAAGATCCGACTACCCTGTTGGAAAGTTATACATACCTCAAGCTTCCGGAATACACCTCCCTCCCCCCCCCCTCCCCCAGATGGTCGGATAGGGTTATTGACTTTTTCCAAGTTAATCTGGTCGGGCCCTTGATCGTGTGCCAAGTTTCATCATCCTAGCTTATGTAAAAGTGCCTAAACTAGCAAAATCGGGACCGACGGACGGAGCGATCGTCCGATCGCTATATGGCACTCGCGAAGGGCAAGTGCCATAAAAAGGTTTTGTCGAGTTTATGAAATCTTTTCTTCCGAGGCGTAAACTAAATCTCGGTTGATTGAAGTAAACTTTACTTACAAACTTAATATAACGAGATACGTAGTAAATAGTCTAGTAAATGCATCTACATACCTTCTCGAATCTCATGGAGGTATTGCAACTAGTGCCAGACCTAAACGTTGAAACACAAATTGCAAAACTACAAACGTCAACCCAGAATTGCAAAACCCGAACTTAGAAACTTAAGAATCGCCGAATGCAAATTTAATCGGTAGAGTCTGAACCGGTTTATATCCAATACCCTGTCTCAGATTTACCACTGTAAAACAACGACATTCGCCAAATAATAAATTCGCAACAAGCGTTGCTAGGTAGCCCTTGGAAATCGACTGTTAGTGGTAAACGAAAAGTTGGATAGTCGACTATCCGTCTGCCGGAGGGCAATAAGGATTGTGCAGTTGGTATTAGGCGATACCGGTTTCTTGAAATCGCATTGGTGACTTGCTTGCCGCAAAAATACAGTCGTTGCCTTTGGTAAGTTAAACCCAAAAACTGTTTGAAACGAGGCGGAACGAATTAACACAGTGAAGATAAAACTGCCAAGACGTTTGATTTCTGATGAGGAGCGTTCGCAACTGGCAAGAGACGTGAACGTAAATAGACAATTACCAATTTTAGGCACCAGGATCTTCAGCACGCCGCGAACAAGTTACAGATTTAGGCGATCAGTTCCATGCCGCACTTTTCGCCTACGACGAAGGGTTACAGAGCTCCGACACTGTTCTAGCAAGCGCTCTTTGGAGGACTGTATTTAATAAGCAGGATGTTTCAGCGCATGCTCTCGAAGCAGCAGTCCACTTAGTACGAAAACAGGTAAGTCTTTACCATCGCTAGCTGGGTTAGGGTTGGGATCTGAAGTATAATCATGGATACGTTCCTTCTCTCCCCCCCCCCCCCGCCCTCCTCTAAGCCGCGTTCGATTCACCAACAGTCATCCACCTACATTATCCTAAAATTGTCTGAATAGTCGTTTTCTTCACCGGTAATGACGTAATTCTCAACGAACATTTCATTTTTCGTCGAGCGAATCGAACGACAACAGACGAACCATTTTCATCATCGCTAGAAATTTGACAGGGAATCCCTAGAACGAAAAACAAACTTCCGTCGGGAATTTCGGATATTATCCGACGGTTTGTAGAACTACGACAACAGCTTTTAAATAAAACAACAATAGCGCTACGCCGTATTTGAATAAAACGGAATCAAGGGCTGGTCGACAATAATAGATAACTGTTGTTGAATCGAACGCGGCTCTATTCTTTCTTGGTCTCCTAGATCTGATAATTGACAGTGATAAATGGATACGTCAGCTGGATTCTACTAGTCGGATATGGTACAAGTAGCGAACTGAAAGATGTCTCCTATGGCTGGCTTTGAAGTCGTTAAATTCAATATATATACATAAAATATCCCCGGTTGGACACTAGAAAACTTGGTACCCTTTTTTTTTAGGTTCTGGGAACGAATGACCGACGAAAGAAACAAGTTCGTTATCCGGACACGTTGCTTTTTCAGTTAAAGTCTAGGCAATTAAACTAAAGCCCCTTCACACTGAATACGTAAGACCTTACGTGAAGTACCTAAGTTACGGCTTAAGTTTCTTACATCGAGTATCCTATTCACACTCTTCCCCTTCGGAGTGGAAGACGTTACGTTTGATTGTAGCATCACTTTCATTAGTTAAATTTATCACTATATAAAATCGTTAAGTAAAACATAGCCTTTGTTTACAAGACGGGTATGTAAGGGTACAGGAGGGCCTATTTCATAGGCCTTTTTTACTTCTACCAGGGGCCCATAAACTTCCTGTAATGACTCGCCATTCAAGGGCCTTGTCAATAAGAGATTTCTGATGCGCTCTTGACCGAGCGTCAGATAGTTCGAGCAATACCCACGGGATGAAATACCCGACTATCCAGATAGAAATTTTTTTTCTCAGCTATTGTGCTGACTAAGAATATTTCTCTGTAATGTAGGAGTATCCTTTTATCCTAGCTTAGGTACCTGGTGGCATTCTGGCAATTTTGTCTATCTAAGCAAGAACATCGATTCGAGCCAAGCGGAATTTTTGGAAACTAGGTGAGACTCGGGCAACATAGAAGCATAGGAAATGACAAGCCCCCTGAATGGCGAGTCATTAAAGGAAATTTATGGGTCCCTGCTTCTACTGTATCAGCAGAGTTTGAAGAAACATGGAAGGCCCATTTGGGGACCTGAACAGATCAGCTAGGGAACCTTGGTTTCTTGGATACAACCATTGTGGGAGAAGGGGGGGGGGGTTCAGTAAAAGAATGGACCGTACATACGTCATTGATAAGCATTAACCACAGTTGGTTAGGGAGGGGATAGGGTATCCTGGAAAATTTTATGATTTGTTTTAGAAAATAGAAAGTATAGACATCCTGGAAAATTTTATGATTTGTTTTAGAAAATAGAAAGTATAGACATGGACTTTTAACCGACAATCCAGCCATACATTTGTCCTCGAGTTTTATTTTATCGTTACACTAGAGTGGGAGAAATTCGCTTATTCTCGATTTTGTTTAGAGGAGAGCTCTCACACAACAAACAGGCACTGAATGTCCACGAGCACAGATTATAAAGCTTATTTTGCAGGTCCAGCTTTTGGATGCTATCGACGACGACGCCTTCCTCCGTAATGGAAGCAAGTGCATAGTTTGGTGCAACTTACCTATAGCTAGTCCAAGGTGAATTTCTTTTTTTAATTAATTTTTTTTTCTGTACAAAATCTATCTTGTCGCTCACTTTGATTCTTTTGGAATTCCAAAATCTATAGGCTGGTCCAACTTCATTATTCGGAGGTAGTGCTCACGGGAGTAGAATCCTTCAGGGATTAGAAAGAGGGGCTTGTTGCCTACTTTGAGAGTGGTAAACATGCCAGGGACATCCGGTATATGTACATCTTTCATTTTAAAGGTGAGCTGTCGGGAGAAAAATCAGTTAATCTTACGTTACGGAAGGTCGTGCTAGGAAAGCGGCGAGCTAGTTCCTGATGAAAAATTTGCAGCCTGCGTAGTAGTATGGTAGTAGTATGAAAACGTTGCATGTAGTACTATGTAATAGCAAAGAATACTATCATTTCATGTGCCTCAGACTGATCCAGTCTTATGTAGTAGTATCCAGTAGCATCCTGTCTTGCCATAGTAGCATCCAGTCTTGCTAATAGTAGCATATAGTAGTATGCAGTAACACGGTAGCTTTGAAGTAGAAGCATGTAGTAGCATCGTTAGTACTGCATGCAACTTTTTCGTACTACTTGATAGTACTATTTTGAGATAATTTTTTCATCGGGTTGGCGGCCCCTGCAGCCGGTTTCGAGTAGACGATAGGTGAATTTGAAACCGCATCGTTTGTTGGGCCCGGTGCGAATCGTTGCAGTTATCAAGAGCGTGTTCCACCCTGCTTACAGTAGTTACTCCGTATGGCGTCACGGATCCTGGATTCTGGGCGTAAAGGCTGGAACGCATTTTTCTACTGTCGGCAAAATATCTTGCCGTGGGCTGATCGGGCCAATCACTTCACAGAGATTACGCTCCCGAGCATCGTAAGCAAATAGTTACTATTAGTTACTATTTCGAAAAGGTTGGAACGTTTGGCGTAGTAACTTTTCACGAGGTTGGAACGAAAATAGTAACGAATAGCTAGTATTGTTGGAAGGGTGAAACACGCTCTAAACCGACGGGGGGCCGAGACTCGGGTCGAGTCCCTTCCCGTCTAAGAAAATAATATGCCAAGCGCCGTTTCAACTCACAAGTCAGTCTGCTACATTGTCCCAGAAACATGCGGTATTTGGGAACTAAGCTTAACGCACAAATATGCAGAGGGTTCCATTACAATGTACAACCAAGAGTTTATGGTTTATCGTCCTGCAATCTTCAAGGAAGTGTAACTGCAGCCGCGTTCGATTTATCCTTGTTTTGGTTCTGTCAGCCAAATGTTGTTTTTTCTATCCGGCGTTTCGCCTTAATGCCGTTTCATTTGCCATGTCGGCTGACGACTGTCAACGCCCTATCAGGCAAAACGCGGCTTGGTCTAGGAGCAAGTCCTGTATCAGGTACAGAGACGGGCAACTCCGAATCCTGTTCGTCCTTTTGGCCGGCTTGTCAGGCTGGATTCGGATTGCAAAGCCTCAATCTTACGAATCCGCACACATTCCTAGACCCAACTTTTACAGTGTGCTTAGGCAATCCAAATTTTTTTGTCTCCACCCCAATCGTTCTCAGTAATCTATCACGTTATCTGATTACCTTTGATATCAGTGCTTTTTGTCACCTCTGATTTTCAAACCATAACTTATTAATATGATTTGATTTTTGTTAAGGTTAGATTCGAATCCTCCGTATAAAATATTGGATTCGGATTCGTACCTAGTCCTGGATTCGGATTCTAATCCTTTCATGATCGGATTCACACATCTCCGCTCACGTAGAATTCTCGATCGCGTTTTAATTGTAACACGTGCCCGCATATTGGTTTACCTGACAAGGCCAAATAAAACAGCTTTAAACCTTAACGAGGCAGTAACAAAAACACAAGACAGAGACAAAGGAAACTTAAATCCAGCGCGGCTTGTGTTACTCAAACACTGCGACATATTTAGCCCATATAAAATTATGGCGTTCGCACGGATTTGCTCTTCTAAATGCAAGACGAAACTCGTAGGAGTGCAAGAATTCACGGATAGCAGTTTTGGATCTACTACTTTCCGATTTTCCGCTACCGATCGCGTTCCAGTTTTCGTGGAGCACCAAACAAGCGATGTTTTAGCGGTAGTCGCAAATGAACACAGTGAACCACTGGAGCTTTTCAAACTACCAGCAACTACAGCTTCCATCTTTCCACATAAGCGCTCTTGTTGCACTCCCTACCATCGTGTTGACTTGTCATCTACTGTACCCAGGGTTGCCACATCAAAAATATTTAGAGAGTGACATTTGGCCCAAAACAGAGAGTGAATTAGGAGTGAAATTTATTTTCATGAAATGTTAACTTTTGGTCGGAATTGCCTCTGTAAAAATGACACATCTAAACTTTACTGTTATGAAGAAAAAAAATTGAAATAGTCACTTATGGTCAGAATCCCAGCTGCAAAAAGGACACATTTGGTAATTTTTCTGAAATAGAGTGATTTTTCTGTCCTACGTAGGACAAGAGTGACAAAAACAAAATAGAGTGACAATTCACACTATCGTGCGACATGTGGCAACCCTGACTGTACCGGCTGAACGACTGATCCTTCACTGAAAGACAAAACGGAAACAAAAAAAAACGGTCTAACGTCACCTACGGTTTCCTCTTTTTTTTAATTAGTAATCGTTTTGAATCCCACGACAATTAGCCTTTTTCAGAGCGTGTTCCACCCTTCTACAAATAGTAACTATTAATTACTATTTCCGTTCCAACCTCACCAAAATTTACTACGCTGTCCGTTCCAACCTCACCAAAATTTACTACGCTGTCCGTTCCAACCTTCTCGAAAAAGTAACTAATAGTAACTATTTGCTTACCACGCTCAGGAGCGTAGTAACTACGGATCTCTGTGATGTGATTGGTCGGATTCGCCTGTGACATGATATTCTGCTAAAAAGAAAAACCGTTTCAGCCTTGACGGCAAAAAGCCAGAATTCGTGACGTCATGCGCAGTAACTACGGTAAGTAGGATGGAACACGCTCTCATTCTGCTGTCCAGCTGAACCGAGTATGGCTATGGTTTGAGATGCGGATACCCACCTGTTTCTTCCTTAATATGAACGACAGGGTTGTTGCCGTGTAGGCGTCAGTGTTCCAGTCGTACGACATTTCAGTGACGTACTTCTTTGTTATTTGGTGGATGAGAAATGGTGTGCCGAAAGTGAAGAAACCCATAATGCTTGCAAAGGCTATAACGAGACCAGTGCCCGTTTGTCCAAGTTCCTGTCAAAGAAAAGAGTAACCCTGAACTTCTTCGTCTCTACTGCCAAACTTGTGGAATGAATAATCCCAAATAGGATAGTGCTAAGGGTTGGAACTCTCCCAGTAGAAGAGAAACATGATTTGTATCTTGCAGTGACGTCGAGTAAGTTGTATCGGAATTCAGTACACCTGGTGACGTAAATAGCACCGTTGAGTGATTGAGGACCCGACATAGGATTTGATTGTCCCTAGTTAAATTAAAAGCGACCGGCGCCTCGCTAGCCGCACAGCTCTCTCTCTCTCTCTCTATATATATTAAACAAAATATTCACCGATAGAAATAACCTACAATTTCTCGTTTTCTGAGGTAAAATAGATCAAATGGGTGTGACGTCACGCTTGTATGGAATTCCGATACAATTTACTTGATACAGCAGTGACAGTGACACACTTTCAGGTCTCACGTAGTCCTATGCGCATAGGGGGATCGAGAACCCAAAGTCGAGTTCATAAAAATACAAGAGCTAGAAGTTCATATGACACTTGCAGGTTGTGTCATAGGATGAAACTGGGCATTGTCAGGTTTGTGGGTTTATTGTAATCCATTGTAAGCAAAACCCATTAGGCACGAATGACCAGGGGCCCTTGGTGATCACGAAAATGTATCGTTTGGTCAAACATATTTTTTGGCACTTTAAGTCGATGATGCTGCGCATTTTCAGGGGGCCAGGAACCTGCTCCAACTCCCCCTCAGTGCCCCGATCCGGTCCGGTTCTGTGGTTAGCATATCCAGGTTTTATGATTATTCTTTCTACCAAGTTTCTTATTTCACGTTTCCGGTGCCCCACCGCCGACTCCCCTCGCAGTTATCGGATCCGGTCCGGGCTTGAAAGAGAACATCTGAGGCACTTGCTCGTTCCACCTTTCAAGTTCCATTCACATCTCGTCACCCGTTCGATAGTTACACATGCCACTACATTCCGCATCCACCCACGATAGTTGGATCCGTGAAGTGACCATTTCCAAGTTAATCTAATCGGGTCCCTGATGTGCCTGTCAAGTTTCACCGTCCTAGCACATCTGAAAGTACCCTAACTCGCAATAGTGTGTATGTGGGGAGGGGGGGGGGCACTGGCGGAATTGCGACCGGTACATGGCACTTGGCCTTAGGGCAAGTGCCAATGTAACAGAGTCATCAAGATATGCAAGTAGTGAACTGAAAGACTTTCGGGTGGTCTTTTAAATGGTTAAGGTTACTGCGACTATCCCCACGGTTGGTCACCAAAAGTAACTTCGTACACCCTGAAATGTAACCCAAACGTATCTCAAAGTAACCCGATGTAACCCAATGTAATCAAAAGTATCCTGAAGTAACTCGTACACCCTGGTTCTTGGTGACCAACCCTGGGACTATCCGAGCCGCCGAGTCCCATTTTCGTCATGTGTTTCCTATCTTCCACTCCTACTTTTAACTATTTAGTTGCTCATGTACAGCTTCAACGACCCGTAGAGCACAGGAACCACTTGCTCTAAAATGAAGGCGGTTCGAGAAGAGTGGCCAAAACATTTATCGTCACATAGATATCGACTGCATCCAATCGCAAAAATACTTTCCGAGATCCCAAAACTTTAGTGACGGGATACCTATGACTGATGGAGGCAGACCGATACAGGGGTAGAAACACAAGCTGAATCCAACTCGGAAATCTAATTTTCTAACGCACGAGAAACTTGTTTGGAAATTCTCGAATCCAGGAAAATGCGACAGAAGTGGAACTTAATTATGAAGTCTATTAGCTCTTTGCTTGGCGGTAAGATTGCATACTGAATGGGTGACTAGGTAAACGCTACGATCAGGAACGGGTATAGGCTAACTAGAAATTCCCGAAAGAACAACATTTTCCGACAAAATTTTGTGGTGGAGTATAAATAACAAGCTGGAAAAGAATATTCGATACGTTGTCGATAAGTTTTCCGGTCTTAGACTTCCAATAACACCGGGGTAATCTGACAAAAAAACAAACATATTTCCGGGATCCAGCCTTCGTCCGAAGTTCTCACTAAATCATTCAATCGGTAGTAGCGACGGGCGGTGTGTACAAAGGGCAGGGACGTAATCGACGCAAGCTAATGACTTGCACCTACTAGGGATTCCTGGTTCATGGGGATCCTTGCAGTCCCCAATCCCAACCACGAAAGAGGTTCAGCGGTTACCCGGTCCTCTCGGACAGGGAAGACGCGCTGATTCTTTCAGTGTAGCGCGCGTGCGGCCCAGGACATCTAAGGGCATCACAGACCTGTTATTGCTCACTTTCATATGGCTAGACGCCTATGGCTACAAGCCCTGATTGTCTTGTCTAATAAATATTTTCTTTGGCGTACCGTAGAAACCTGGTCTATTGGTTGTTGCCGAGGCGGTCTTTTTGAAAACATCGATTTCCAGGAGCGAGTGACAGCGAGGATGAGTGCAGAGAATGAAAGTTACTAAACACAGAGGAAAAAAGATCTAAAAGGGGGTAAAATAAACTCTTGCGAATAACTCAATCATAAACGCCGCTTGCTGCCAACTACTTTTTCTTCTTTCTATAGGCGAGCAGCTGCGCCCGGGTCAAGCTCATCTCATATCCTCTCTCAAAACATTAGTTGCGTTTTTGCGACACCATGGTATCTGTTACCCATGTAACTGATCTGCTATTAGTCGTTTTTGCAGTTACCGTAGTATCTGATATACGGTTGCTCTGCAAAAACGACAATTGCCGAAATTGCGCTTTTCGAAGTCATCCCAAAAGAAAAACAGATGTTCAGTCACATAACTAAGTGCCAGACTTCTTTCCCACCAATTTGACAAAAATTTATGAAAGTTGATGACTTTTTAAGATACCACGATCAGTTACCATGGTGAAAGTGGTATCTGAATATCAGATACCACGATACCTGGCCAGATACCACGATAATTGCAAAAAACGCCTTTTGACCGTGGTATCAGATACCACGATAACTGCAAAAACGACTTTAGGCCGTGGTATCAGATACCATGGTATCTGCAAAAACCCAACTATTGACGCTGTAGGATAACCACACCAAAACACAATTCAACTTAAAAATGTCGTTTTGGTTCAATGCAGCTTGGATTCCGTTCGAGCGCCAGTTCTGCGCACGCTCATCACATATTAACAAAAATGATGAAGCAGGCTACTCGCGAGAAGTCTGCTATTCATATATGTTCTATAGATATAGCTGGTGCTTTTGACATATAACGCATTCTCAGGCCCTCTTCTCTCTCATTACTTCTGGCGTGAATCTGTCTGTTAAAATTTTGGTATGGTCATTCCTCAGTAAGGTTTAAATGGCAAGGTAGCTTGTCAGAGATTATTCCTGTCCGAACTGGTGTTCGCCAAGGGGGAGTCTTATCTCCCTATATTTTCAAATTGGCCATATCTTCTTGTCTCAATTCTTTACACCCTGCTTACTTTTATAAAGACCATGCCTTCAGCTACATAGCTTACGCGGACGACTTGCTCTTAGTAAGCCGTACCCGATCCGCACTCACCAAAAATGTCTGTAAGCTGTCGTCGGAACTTCTCAAAATCGGTCTTGAAGTTAACCTCTCAAAATGTGAGTACCTGCATTTCAACCCTTCGTCAAATCGTTTGAATGCTAATTCTTCTATCTCTCTTGGATCGTTCGTCGTCAGATCAACAGAATCTCTACGATAGCTTGGCATAACATTCAAATCCTCGTTGTCAAAATTTTGCTCTTCGGTTGTTCAAGAAGTTTCTAGATCAATCCGTACCGCCTATGGGCGCATCGTCCCCAACCGGGGGCGCTATAATCGTAAAGCTTTGGGAAAATTGTACAGCACCTTCTGCGCTCCTTCTACACTATTTCGTTCTGGTGTCACTCATGTTCTGCGAAAGAAGGAGATAAAAAAGATGAGATCATGTTATTTTAAATATGCAAAGCACCTGCTCCACTTGTCGAAATTATGCCATAACCATACTTTGACGGAGAAGTTCAAAATTCAAGATGCAAGTGTTACCCTTTTGAATGTTTCTTCGTCGCTATCAAAAATCATCGACAACAGAACCCAACCAGCGCACGACCTTCTAGACTGCTTCCTGGCCGACGATTGAAATTAAGTGTCTTTTTGTGTATGTTTATGTGTTTTATTTATTTTCTTCATTTACTCCGCTTTCTGAAAACGGCGGGTTATAAATAAATTACTTACTTACTTACTTGTTTATTCGCATAGAGTATTTTTTTTTCGTTTCTTGAATGAATGTTACGGTTTCGGGAAGTGGCTGATCCCAGCGCAGCTTTGAAAGTTCGTGGGATAACAAAAAATCAAGGTAAAAGATTGATTTTCTGCAGAACCAGTAAGAAAACGAATCAGAACTATGGATGCTCGAGCTGCTTTTCTCAGAGTTGATACTTTTGTGGTTTCTGGTCGATGCAGACGGAAAAAAAGAGGACTTACTTGGAATATAAATGGCTGTAGAGCCACACCAGCAATGCTCGTGCCCAGGGAGAAAATTTTGAGATTTCTTATCTGCACTGTCAAAGAACCTTGATACATCAATTCTGGTTTGGTATCTTCTTCTTGTACAGTTCCTTTAGCTTTAGTAACGCAAAAATTCCTCACATTAAGCAAGGAACCATATCGATATGTTGCACGGAGAGACAGAGATAGTGATAGAGGTGTCATATTTTCACCTGAAAGTAAAAGAAGAGGATGAGAGCAGTTCCGGCTTCGTCAAAACGGCTGGGCTTGATAGATTTAGTCTTGCCCCCGTGTAGGCTCTCGCCTTTTCCTCTGCTTTCAGGTGAAAATGAATTTTCTTTTTTACGAAAACGTAACTATTTAATATAAAATATGTACAAAAAAGAGCAACTTATGAGTCTTCAAACCCTTCATAGGCAATTTTGGGGGGAACAACTTTTTCCATCGTGTTTGTTAACATGGCAAGAACCGACTCCAGTTTCTGGATGAAGTTCTTGCCATCAACCTGATCTAAGTTAACTTCCTCAAACGGAGCCTGGAGCAACCGCCAAGAATCATCTTTAGAAACTGTCCAGTCCATTTCTTCTCTGGACGGAAATTTGGCTACGAAGGCCTGAGGATTGGCAGTTTGAGGGCTGCACTTTACCGCTACAACTCTGTTGCCGTAGGGCGAAGCAAGAAGGCACGCCGGCGCATTGGCAAGAGGCTCTGGGGACCCGTGTCCCACGCTCTGTGTTGACCCGATCACTTGCCAGCTCAGAAACCGCGCCAGCATCTGGGCAGCGGTCAGGTGATGCTGTGCCACTTGCATCAATATCAAGTCTCTTAGCTCCTGCGATTCGTATGAGAGTGTGTGCAGTTTACCATCGCGACCGATGCATCGAATGGAAAGCTCGCTGACGTGCAGCACTAAAGCTGTTCGCCAAAGAGTATCATAACCTTGAGTGACTATATTTATTTTTACAGTCGATAATGTTGGGCTGTTTAGCAGGTTCCAATGGGAGGAAATGCAGGGGTCCTTAATGTCGCGGGCAAGATTATCAATAATCAGAGCTGTTCTGGAACGCATCACCATGTGTTGTCCTTGATGAACAATTTTTTCAAGGATGGATTCCTCCCTCATCATTTCTATCAGCGTATGTTTGTCAACGCCAGCAGGGCCGGCCATTCGTCTCTTCTTGTTTGGGCCCATTGGGGCTGAGCTGGGATGAGGTGCAGGAGGTCCAAGGTTCAAGTGGTGGCTCTGAAGTAGAAACTGATGCATTGCATGCTCGAGGATGACGCTATGCTCACATCTGCCCATCCCAGGTGCAGTAATCCTTTCTTGGGGATTATCTTCTGTATTATGAACCAGAGAAATCACCAGATGGATTCCAGGATACAGAGAAACAACAATCTTATTCTCAACCACAAGAGGTGGAAGCTGTGACTGCAAGAACACTGCTTCTCTGGCAAGTCTTGTGAACAGCTCCTTGCAAAAGAGGACATTCTGGGCTGACTCTAAAACTCGTTGCCATGGATGGTCAGGGGGAGGAGGAATGTTGTTGGTACCAACATGTCTCCCAGGGTTTGAAGTTAGTTGCATGATTGTAAGACTATCTTGATCCTTCTGAATTGTCACTTGAATGTACGCATGTCCTCTTAGCTCGATCGGAATTGTAATCCTAAGTGAAGAAACTTCAAAGATACCACTCTGCACAAAGTTGGGAACCTCTCCACCTTCTTCAGCTTTACTCACTTCAAACAATCCAGACTGCCAGAAACGCGACCCAACCGAATGGTAACTAAGATCTCCAACTATAGACGGCCTCTTCTTGTGGTCAGTTATTGCAATACTGGATAGCTTCTTCAGTCTCCAATTCACTCTAAGCCTTGACAAATCTGAATGAAACTGCTGCTGTGATCCCTTGTTCTTTGTTGGGTCTGGATCCCTAACCCTCAACCGTTCAGCACCGTTTATTAGTACCGTAGACGCAGCTGTTAGCCCTCTTTTCTTAGCAAGCAGTTGTGCATATGGTCTTGGTTCTGAGGGGTCTTGTTGTACAGGATCCAAGACCATGAACTTCTTCTCTTTGGCCACTGACAAAACATCATTTAAAACACAGACTTCTGTGAGAGATGCCTTTAGCTTAGCCTTAACGGATTCCCAATGATGGGATACAGGACCAACAGTTGGTTGTGCATCTTCTTCTTCCTCTTGTTCTATTTCTGACCTTGTTTCAGCAGCAGCAGCCCAGTCGATTTTCGATGCAAGTTTGGCTAGTGTTTCTGACAGTGTAGGGGGAGTCTGGTAAATTTCTTCTCCAGCATAAGTTATCTCTTGTATAGTGTATTCAGACGGAACCTCAACATGGATGCTGACTGATGTGACAGTATCATCCATGACTTACTGATTTCTGAAACTGTAAGATATTGACAATTAACTGGAACTGATTTTACTCTGATAACATGGAATGGAACGCTGATAAAAAAACAACATATAAAGATGAAGGAAAATAGTTATTCAAAATAATCTTCGATGCTATCAATTCAACCAGTTACCCATTGTTTGCAATTCTTATTTTACTGCCACTGACTGTGGAAGAAGATTCTTTAAGCAAGCCATCACCATTTTTGGAGAAAGCTAACGCAAAAAAATTATCAGAATCCAGGCTTTGCCTGACTCATAGAGCCATGGAATGAGCATATACCCTGGGCCAGGGGCATCACGACTAGGGGGGAGGGGGAATGCCCCCCCCCCCCCCCCCCCCCCCAAATGTTGTCGAACCAGTTGTTAAAAAACAGCCAAGTTGACGCGAAGCGCCGCGATTTTTCGTAAAAACATTTTATTTTTTCTTGAAAACAATTGATTTATTCTTAAAAAACAGTCGGGTTTCTCGTAAAAATTGTCGATTTTTTCTTAAAAAAATGAAGTTTTTCTTAAAATCAGCTGATTTTTTGTTAACACAGTGGTTTTTCCTCAATAATGGTCGTTTTTATCTGCAGAAACAGTAGGTAAAACTGACCAGCTAGTTGGTAAATACCTTCCCCCCCCCCCCAAACATTTTTGCTAGTAATGCCTCTGCTCTAGGCTGCTATTATATGTGTTCATTTTAGACTCGGAATCAGATTCTGTGCATTTAATACCAAGTTGGTCACAATGACTGCATGATGAGACCTCTACTGTCACATATCCTCCCATGTCATTGCATCGGTAATTCCAAGGCCTAGGCTATGTCCAGAAATATGAGAAAACGACTTTATGACAGATGAGGCATCATTTCTGAGCTTTGGGGTCTGGTACAGGTTCAGAAAACAGGTTTGTTTACAAAACTGCTCTGTCGTTGCAGCTTCGCAAAGTTTAGTACTCTAAACCTCTTTTGATAACCATGCTCAAACGTTGGGACATGCTGGCAGGAGTGACCTTGGTACTGTTATGTAATGTGTAGCCCTTATTCTCCTGAAGGGTACCAGTGTAAAAAACTTTGGTAAATAAACAAACCCGGGTTTTATTTGGCATTTTAACTTATCTCGCAAAGAAGAATAAGGTGTATACGTATGGATAAGTAGCCTACGATGCTTACCCTTGCTAGCATACCCACACATCTGAACATGGGTATCAAAGAAAGGGCTTAGTGTAGCCTGCTATACTGGCTCGACATCCATATACCCAACCTGTCAATGGAGGCTAATTTCAGAAGCTTATAGAATCCTAGGAAAATGAATCATACTCATGCTCATGCAACAGCAGGTCAACAATAAAGAACCCTGTAGTACAGGAGAGGTACACAACCTCAATTACATAACCTAAAAAGGAAATTTCTTTGCAGTTGCAGTTAGGTCCTTACTGTGAAGAAGTTAAACATAACAACCTAGGACTAAATTTTCTTTTAAATTCTCAGGCTTGTTTTATATTATTTAATTCAAGGTTGCCAGTCCCTCCTGTACTACAGTGACATTACCTGTATATGTTTCCTTTTGTGATCTTGTATCTATTAGCAATGGCTGGATTATAAAAAAAAAAAAAGCCTGCACAGCACAAGAGGACGTGAAAAGTAAATAAGGCTGAAGGAAAGAGAGTTACAGTGAAAACCTCTTTCCATTGTCCAGAAATATCAGAATACAGTCGAGGTATGTTAATGCTAACACCTCTCTCAATTTGTTCATGCCATGGCTTTGTTCCTTGCTTTTAAAACAGTTAAATAGAATGAGACAATAATAAACTTGGTAGCTGCAGACACCTAGCTGTTTCAGCCATCTTTTTAGCAAAACGGACACATAATTTTAATGCAGTCACTCAGCATAGGTTTGAACCTCTAAAATGGTCTAAATTAGGGTCAAGGTGTGTAAATGCTCCACATTTTTCACTGCATAAAGCTATTGAAGTTGACTTTATCTTACTACAGATTCTGTCAAGAGAACCATGTCTCTAACCAGTCTGTAACTCACTATAACTGTAGTTACACTTACAGATAAAGGAGGGGTACCTGCCCTTGTTTTTATACTACCTCGATTGTGGCAGCAAAAATTTTAAAATGAAACGTACATGCTGCCCTGACAGTCAAGAGCCAAATATGAATTGTTTCAGCAGTCATAAGTTGGCAAATATTCAAACTCTGTGCCTTCTTAATTTGGGAGGTCTACTTTTTTAACCATTTGCAAGTCAATCGAGGTCAGATTAGAACGAAGTGATCTTGTTTGAAAAGAAAAATATTTTTCGGCTAAGCATATTTTTCTTACATATTTTTCTAGCTAAATATTAGCTAGATATATTCAAGTAATATTTATTTATCCAATATGTATACCATTCAATTAGCTTCAGTCTAGTACAGTAGAGGTATGCTTTTGTGAACACTTTTTTAACTATTCCACTACCTTGGCTTTCTTACTTGCATATAAAAAAGGTAAAATGGAAAAGAAAAATAACAAACTTGATATCAGCAAACAGACAACTATTTCAGGGTTATTCTGGCACAAATTTGAAGCAGAAATTCAATTAACTTTCTTTGATTTTGAATTTATTAAGAAGGTCCTTCCTCTTTTGAAGGCATCTGACAGGCATCTGACGGTTCGGACCGCCATCTTCTCGACTGAAGGTGCGTTCCTCGCGGCAAACTTTTCAAATTATAAAAAAGCAAATCAGGTGTCAGCTGAGTCACTTTCATAGATGAATTACCAAAATATTCAAAAAGCGTGGGTGATCATTACTAGTGTTTTTTAGGAAAAAATGCCTGGTTTGGGTTTTAGTTTTTTCTACTGCAATCGTTCACTGTAAGCAGACGTAGACATAAGCAAACCTCTACTGTATGTTTGTCACATTTGCTAGTTCCTTTTTAAGCCAGGTAGATTATTTTGCAGAAAAGACTTCTCTGGAAATTTGAAATCTTGTCTTGAGGCTTGGGCTAGGCTGTCTGAGGCTGGATACCCCTCCTCTACTGCTTTTGGTTAAGCAAAATAAAAACCCAGATCCTCCAATAAAGTCTTAGACGAAACCTGGAGTCGGTCACACATGAGAGGGACCTTGGTGTCATCATCGACAACAAAATGAAATTCGATCTGCATGCAAAGCACTCCGCGTCTCGTGCAAACCAGGCCCTGGGAACTATCCGCCGGACATTCACAAGCCGTAGCCCCCTTGTTATATCCAAGCTGTACAAATCTATGGTCAGGCCGAGGGTTGAGTTTGGCATGGTTCTGGCTAGTCCTGCTTTCAAAAAGGATAAATTCCTTCTTGAGCGTGTGCAAAAGCGAGCCTCAAAAATGGTCCATGGCTTGAAAGATCTCCCATATGACGTGCGATTGCAGAGGTTGAAGCTCCCAACTTTAACATACAGACGAAAAAGAGGAGATGTCATCCAGGCCTACAAGATCCTCCAATCTAGCCAGTCTTCCAATGTCTTCTCACCAAATCCAGCCACTAAAACCCGAGGACATAGTAGAAGGATCCAAAAACCCCACGCTTCAACTAGAATACGCCATCAGTTCTTCTCTACCAGAGCCATACCCCTTTGGAATGCCCTCTCCGAAAAAACAGTTAACTGCCAAACAGTTGAATCGTTCAAAAAATCCGTTGATGAGGAGTGGGCTGACATCGAGTGGAAGTTGAACTGGGATGCTGTTGATGCAATTGTCAATGTTTGAAGCTAACCACAAGTCAAATCGTTACACGGACCTGCCAACCGGAGTCAACTACGGAGCAAATCTACAGGAGAAATCCTTATTTTGCTCCAAGCTGCAATTTAAGGTAATTTAAGGTAAAATAAATTGTCCGAGAGCCAATCGGCTAACTCACCGTGCTATACCTGATACGTAGACCCCGGAATCCAGAAAAAAGATCAATTTCCAAAATGTTTAGAAAATTTTACGATTCTACAGGCTACAATATATTCTCCTTCTTCCAGGCTCCGTTTGAAATTTCGACGTCTGGCGCAGTGCCTGCTCGCACTTCGCGGTGCGGGCCTCGTCAAAAAGCGTAATTTTCGCGGTATCCTTCAACCAAAGTGCGGTAAAATTCGGGGCATGTGCAAAATTCTCAAGACTCGATTTTTTTTTTCGATTTTGGGTGGAGAAAGGGTCAGACATCTCATGTGGTGAACCGAGGCGTTATTAGCCAAAACGATTGGTGGGCGGGGCAAGACTGTTACTTACTGTTTTTACAGAAAACACCTTTTTTTATAACAAAATGACTATTTTGACGAAAAATCGACTGATATTCTGAAAATCCGACTCTTTTTAAGAAAAAATCTTCTATTTTATGATAGGGGCACTTCCCGCCGAATCAGTTCGGGTGGGGGATGTTGCCCCTCCCCCCACATATGTTCAATGAGACATTTGAGGCTGCGTTGTAGCAAAAAATGTGTCAAATCTCGGCACGACGCCATTAACGGCAACATTTTTTACAGTCTATCTTATTTTTTACCGGAGTTGACATCACGTTTCCATTTAATCTAGTCATAAGTTCTACCCTGTCACTGCAAACTGATATATAACAGGCACACGAATAGTTTTTTTCATGCTGTCTTCGGTTATTTCACAAAACACAATATTTTCTTTTATGTCAGATCTGCGGACAAATACTATCATCTGAGCTTCATGTGACACATCACGCAAATCTGTGCTTTCATCAAGCTACATCGCAGACATTTTCGTTAATTTTGTTCTAGACCTGAACGACACTATTACTTGCAATGCCTTCGCTTCTTTTTGAACAATAATGTTTGACACAGGAATAGATTTACAACAGTAGGCTAGCTGTTTTGAATCAATATTATTTCATGACTTTCACTAGGTCCTGCATTCAGAGGCGTCACGCATGAGCTGCGGACACCCCTCCTCATAAGTAGTCGGCCAGTCGGTAAAAAGAAACTTGTCAGCGCCAAGAGCCGCAATTTTTCGTAAAAACAGTTATTTTTTTCGAAAAATAGTAGGTAACAGTAGGTACGAGTTAAACACAACCGTATACAGCAGAAAAGCCGACTAGCCCCTAGGGTAGGTCAGGTCCTTTTGGGTGACCCACGTGTAGCCTAGTAGATAAACGATCTATAAGAAACTCTTTCTGACCGGATAAATATAGTTTCCATCAAGAAATGCTGTCACGAAAAAGAAGCCAGTCCCTTATTGTTAACTACAAAACAAAAACTATTTAGTAAAAATGGACTATCTGGGCTGACAGATGTCGTCAGCGGAAGAGATGAGAAAGAGAATCTCAAACCTGCGATCTCAACTCAATTGGGTGTCCGGCCAATTTTTCACAGGACAGTTCATCGTAGGACAATTCGTCACAGACAATTCGTCACCGGAAAATTTGTCACAAGGACATTTCGTCACAATGACAATTCGTCGCAACGACAATTCGTCACAACGACAATTCGTCACAACAACAATCCGTCATACGGACAGTTCGTCATTAGGACAATTCTCATACGGACATTTCGCCACCGAGAGCCTGACTTCAAGTTTGGATTTCGTGTTTATGCTATATATTATTAAATACTCAGTTACATTAAAATGGTATAGCTATATAATGCATTAAAACATGTATTTAAGAGCAATTTCCTGCAAATATTCGAGTACGTCAGTTTGGCTAGACCAATATCTCCCTACTATGATTTTCAGCCGCAGGTTAGTCTTCGTACTTCCACTTCTTGGGGGGGGGGGGGCACTAGGCACCCAGCAAAAAATCCCTCAACACTCATTTTTATTTTGCCCTGCTCTAGCAGCAGAAACGAAATGAATTTAAAAATGTTTCGATGAGCTGCTCCAACATGCCACACTTCAGACGGACAGATTTGAACATAGCGGTCGAACGCCTATGGGATATCCACCATTGGGAGAAAAGCCAACGCTGTCTCATGGTTAGAACATAATTGCTGCAAGACGAATACTTCTCGAGAACATCGCTGTTTGCTTGAACTTGTGTTTTGTATATGAGAATCCTTAATAATAGAGTTTTTAACGACCTCTCTCAGTCTTTGTGACCTTGACACCTTGACTCTCCTCGAGAATATATAACACTAAAACTGATGGACAAATGTAACGGATGATCGTAACACTAATATTTAATGACCTGCGAGTCACAACTCCTTTGGTATACGTCACCACGAGTAAGATTTAGATGACGAGTGCTAGATTTATGGCCTCGCGGATTTAGCAAGATCGCTAAATATCTTCAGACTCAGAGTAAACAATATTGGCACAAGTTCTAGCAAGATTGCAAATGTTAGCAATCTTGCAAGTATTTAGCAAGATCGCTAATTCCCTAACCGGGATCACGGAAAGTTATAAAAGCCAGGAGTTGGGACTCGCCGAGTTAGTTTTTTAGTTGGAGTTTGAGTTTTGAGTTGGAGTTTTGAGTTGGAGTTTTTAGTTGGAGTTTGAGTTTTTGAGTTGGAGTTTTGAGTTTTGAGTTTTGAGTTGGAGTTCTTCAAGAGTGAGTTCTTCGTAATTGAGTTCTTCAAGTGAGTTTTCGTCAGTGTTATCTACTCGTCTGTATTAGTCTTCGTCTCCGTCTACAGTATCCAGTGTTATACGACTCCAGTTAAAGTGCAACTGAAGAGCAGATGTCGACATACAGCGAGGATTATTATTAGTAAGCGATATCAGGCTTAGTATTTAGGAGTGGACCATAGTAACACCGTTTAAAGGTAAAATAAACATTCATATATAAATCAACCTGTGTTGTATATAGCTCTACCACCGAAGGTAAAGAACCGCCTCACACCACCCGCGCTACCATTGTGTGCACCCACATCTGTAATTCGTTCTCAACCGCTACAACTGGTGGCAGCTAACGGTCTTCGGAACGGCTAGAGTTATGTACACATAGGAAAAATATCGTGATGTAGTTCAAGGGAAAAAACTGTTTTCCGGTAGCAACAGCAAATACATGGGAAAATGGCGAAGAAAAAAAAAAGAAAAAAAAATACTTTGGCGAAAGTTATTTTGTCAAGATTAACCATTTGAAAATGTGATCGGAAAAAAAGTAGTAGCCTACTTCTTCGATTTGTTTTAGATTTGTGAAAATATAACATATAATAAATTCATAATAATTATTGTATAATATATAACGTAATTTTCAGTAACATAATTATGTCTAGTTAATAGTTAATTATGATGATTGTCATTTTATACGTTTTCAGTGAGCAAGTTTACTGTTAGGTCTCGTCGCGATGGATGTCTGTCTGTATGTTTTACTTGGAAAGTCAGTCGAATGATGTCGTCTGCTGTCTGAACGGTTGCTAGTCCCTGTAGGTTATTCGAGTTCGTGTTGCGCGTGTTGCACGACAAGCTCTAGTTGAATCTTGTAGACGTCAGTTTGGGTTGTGTTGGCAGGATTTGCCTAGTTGTTGGCATGGCGTGGCCAGAATGGCACGTAGGATACCCTCCTTTTGTGGTAGGAGAAGCATGGAGAAAATACTCCTTGATAACCGCCAAGCACAGTGACCCAGAAATAGCGCGCATGTGATACGCCAGATCCAGTCAGAGGTCCGTATCAGTATGTGGAAAAACTGCTGACTCGTGGAACGGTAGAATTTGTTGATTGCGCGTTTGCGGCTCACGCAGTGTGAGTACGCACCTAAGTATATTTCGAGACTCAAGAGAATATAGGGGAGCCAATGATGCACTGAAGCCAGGTATCCCCCCCCCCCTCTCTGAGAGTTATGATGAGTTGCCAGCAGACATTAATGCTGATGTTGTAGATAGACGTCCGATTCAGAAGTAAAATGACAAGTAACCTAAGCGACTAAATAAAAGGTTCAGCCAGACAGACTGAAATCTGTCTGTAAACTTTAGAAGGATCACCGTGTCCCAAGTTGTCGTTCTAGTCCAGCGCGAGAAAATCAAGTAAAATGAGTAAAACATGCAGAATTTTGTTTAACGACGAGAATTGTGGACTTCCACAAGTGTGGATTGTAGCCAATCACACAACCGACAGTAAAATAGTATGGCGAAAGCGGTCGTTTGAAGGGCGATTCGCACAAGGAAATTGTGAAAGTCAATACAAGCGCCAAGAAGGTAGAGCCACCTGTATTGACCGCGTTTAAGACGTTTAGTTTCTTTCGTTTTCGCTGCGACAAGCTCCACCTGCCTCAAATGTTACGACATCCAGCCCAGAACTGTATAGTAGTATAGAGTAAGCAGTGTTAATAATTCATGTGACTAATGCTATGGGAGTATAATAATGTATATAGATGAACAGTGACATATTACCATAGGCTAGAGAACAAAGTATGCGTGAAGCATAATAAGATAAGGCACATATATAAAAGTGAAAAAAAGTGAAACCTTTTAAAGAAAAAGTGAAAAGTGAAATTAGCATAAAAATTTGTGTTTGCTAATTCCAAAGGCCCCCGGAACACTCCAATTAGACCACTAGCCCTCGAACTACCTTATAGACTAACCGACAGGGTAGCCCAGAAAACATACTACTAGAATAATATTACGTGGACGTAAATTTTCCCACAGATGGAAGGAATGAAAGCAACCATCTTCTGCTAAATGACTATAACCGACAAATAACGGCCGACCGAACGAATTTGCTAACCCACTACTCTACGGTCGTGAGCTGAAAAACCATATTTTTGACTGTCTACTACATGCGAAGAACAACATATAACGGCCGACCTAACGAACTTTCTACTCCTCTACTCTATGGTCGCGAGCTGAAAACTATCGACCTTACGAACTCTCTACTTCTCTACTTTATGGTCGCGAGATGAAAACTATCGACCTAACGAACTTTCTACTTATCTACTCTACGGTCGAGAGCTGAAAACTATCCACCTAACGAACTCTCTACTCCTCTACTCTATGGTCACGAGACATTTAACTGAGGGAAAAGACAGAAACAAGTGGAGCCTCGCCCAAACCAAGGGCGAACGCTCCTAAAAGGACAAGAGTGGAAGTATCCCAGCGAACAAAAAGCTAGTGAGTGAACGAAAACGGTGTCCGAGGAGCCAATTTTAAAACATAAGTGCTCATCATAATTAGGTTAGGTTTGTACATAAGGTAAATGATCGTGTAATTAACCATATTTGATATTCATGCGCTAAGGGTTAAAGCTTGTGTTGTTTGCACCCCGTCATTAGTATCGTAATAATCATTAAGTGTAGTATTCGTATTTTAACATTCAGTAGTAGTAGCAGTATTCATTTATATTGACAGTAGTAGTTAACCATAAGTATATAATCAATGGTTATTCTGTTTTGTATATAGTACGTAATGAATAATTAATTATTACAGATCGGGAGATCTGTTTTTACGAAGGTGGGCCGAGTTGTAACGGATGATCGTAACACTAATATTTAATGACCTGCGAGTCACAACTCCTTTGGTATACGTCACCACGAGTAAGATTTAGATGACGAGTGCTAGATTTATGGCCTCGCGGATTTAGCAAGATCGCTAAATATCTTCAGACTCAGAGTAAACAATATTGGCACAAGTTCTAGCAAGATTGCAAATGTTAGCAATCTTGCAAGTATTTAGCAAGATCGCTAATTCCCTAACCGGGATCACGGAAAGTTATAAAAGCCAGGAGTTGGGACTCGCCGAGTTAGTTTTTTAGTTGGAGTTTGAGTTTTGAGTTGGAGTTTTTAGTTGGAGTTTGAGTTTTTGAGTTGGAGTTTTGAGTTTTGAGTTGGAGTTCTTCAAGAGTGAGTTCTTCGTAATTGAGTTCTTCAAGTGAGTTTTCGTCAGTGTTATCTACTCGTCTGTATTAGTCTTCGTCTCCGTCTACAGTATCCAGTGTTATACGACTCCAGTTAAAGTGCAACTGAAGAGCAGATGTCGACATACAGCGAGGATTATTATTAGTAAGCGATATCAGGCTTAGTATTTAGGAGTGGACCATAGTAACACCGTTTAAAGGTAAAATAAACATTCATATATAAATCAACCTGTGTTGTATATAGCTCTACCACCGAAGGTAAAGAACCGCCTCACACCACCCGCGCTACCATTGTGTGCACCCACATCTGTAATTCGTTCTCAACCGCTACACAAACATCGGAGATTGGAGCAAGGATTAAAAATAATGATTCAAATATTGATTAAAACAACCTCTTGTGAAGGGGTGGCATTTTTTATTTTATTCAAACTACCCAAATTTTCTAAAATATAACGAACCGTCCTAGTGACAAACCGTCCTAGTGACGAACCGTCCTAGTGACGAACCGTCCTAGTGACGAACCGTCCTAGTGACGAACCGTCCTAGTGACGAACCGTCCTAGTGACGAACCGTCCTAGTGACGAACCGTCCTAGTGACGAACCGTCCTAGTGACGAATTGTCCTGTGACGAATATTGACTTATTGTCATGTGACGAATTGTCCCTGTGACTAACTCTCCGTGTGACGAATTGTCTGTGACAAATTGTCCTGTTACCAATTGTCCTGTGACCAATTGTCCTAGAATCGTGTCGAGAACAATGGTCTCGCACGGGACAAGCTTCCGACTAAGTCCATAGTTGACTTTCGTCAACGCGGCTTTGAAATTCCTATTTTTCTTGCCAGACAAAAGACAAGCAACTTCAGTTGGACAAACTAAGTACGGGAACGAAAGCTGTATAAAAAGCCATTTCGCGGCATAATTACGGTATGTGGCGTAATCAAAATTTTATACGGCATTTTCCTCAGAATCGCGGCATTATGACGCTAAATGTGGCATAAGTGGCAATACTTGTCTGGCGCCGGATCGACAAGAGGCACTAGCCCACTATATAGATGGCATTTCGCTTTTGCACATTATTTTATTTTGTGCGCTCTCCCACGTGCAACAGTTTTGATGAGTTGTTGGCGAAACTTCTCCCAGCGAAATCGTCCCCATGACGAAACGTTCCCGTGGCTAAGCGTCCCAGCATCCCCGGCTAAAATAGAGTAATAACAAAGATATGATAATAGTACTGTTGTAGATTTGCATCAGACCCGGTATTCTTTCAAAGCGAACCGATTCAAGGCCACATCATGGGAGGAAGAGACTAGTGAAGTAGACAAATTCGAAATTCTACCGTTGAAAGGTGTTTACCGTCTAGCTACTTATATCACTCTTTGGAAATGAAAAGTGACGAATATTTATGTAACATTTTCAGGTTACAAGTACGGCAAGCAGAAGGAATCAATCGCAACTAGTTGCACGGTAATTGGATCTGCAATTAGTCGTTTTGCAGTTACCGTGGTATATGCTGCTAATACCACGGTTGCTCTGCAAAAATTAGAACTGTCGAAATTGCGCTTTTCATAGTCACCCCAAAGTAAAAACTGATAACCCGTCACATCACTAAGGGCCAAACTTGATATTGTAGGTGATGACGAAAGTGAGACGACCTTTTCCGACAGCACGTTCGGTTACCAGTCGGACCGCAGTATCTGAATAAGATAGAAGGATAACTGCAAAAACGCCTTTTGACCGTGGTATCAGATACAAGGGTAACTGCGAAAACGGCTTTAGACCATGGTATCAGATACCATGGTATCTGCAAACACGCAACTAATGACCAGTCATACTGGGCGCTCCTCGACAGGAAGTGCAGAGAGCGAGGTGTTTTCTTATGAACCCTTTCTATATAATCTTTTTTGAGCCAGACCTGGCTCCCGTTTGTTGCTTCCGAAGAGCTTATTTATTTATCCACTTGTTTATTCACTTTTTGTTTGTGTTTTTTTCTCACCAATACCAAGGTAGGGTCTCTCGGACCGCTTTTTAAGTTCAAGTCCTGAGAAGTCAAGCAGGGTTTCAGTAGAAACAATATCCGGTGCGGCTGGTGCTTTAAGTGACATAGAATTTTCATTTATAACCTGCAACAAGGCAGGTGGCGTTGTTCATTTTTGGGAAACACTACAAACCTTGAGAAACTTACCCCCCCCCCCCAATCAGCTCTTTTCTACGCAATGAACTACTTCGAAATTGTCTTATCTCGTATCATGAGACAGAAGACCAAGGCGAACTTCTAAATCTATACTTGAGGCGTATTCTCGCCGTCCCCGAGGACTCCACTTGTAGAGTCCCGGCGTTTTTGTTTGTCCCGCGGACTCACTCCCAGCGGACGGGGAATGCTCCCATTATCATCACAACCATCAAAAACCCTTTCAGATTCGAAGGGGAATCAGTTTTGCTGGTGTTGGTGCTATGTAAAATTAATTAAAAACAATCAAAATGAACAAAACAAAAAATAAAGTGGATCCAGACTAATTTCGTCAACTGCATTTTTATTTCTTTTAAACAAAACCCATTTTGGAAGCATTCCCCGTGTTCTCGCTGTTTCTGTACGCGGAGTCCGCGTGGAGCGACTCCCTCTATTCTCGCCGTTTCCTTCGGTTCCCCGAGGCCTCGGGGAACGGCGAGAATAGGCCTTTGGGGACATTTTGTCATGAAAGGTTTTGGTATGGGGACGCTTCGCAGGGAACGTTATGAAATGGAGATCTTTCTTTGGTAAGCCGGTTTGCTAACCATCGTATTTCTTCTCAGTCAAACTATATATCATCTCACATCACAACACTAACAGACAACCACACTGAAGAAAAGTCTGTGGGAGGGACAGTACATAGACGGAATTTCTCGTAATCTTATAGAATGTGGTAGTTTCAAGTATTCCTTCAGCCAGAGCTGACTGCGAATCATATTTGACAGTGAGAAACGGATACATGAGCTGAATATTAATTCTTGACAAGGGTTCTCTTCAGGCTCAAAAATTAACTTGTGGAAAAAAACCCTAAAGAGTGTAGCTTACCTCTTTGTGAGAATTGCTTGGAGTTCAAGTTAATGCTGTCACTTTATTTTGGACACGGCTGCTGTTTTTCGAGCTGTTTTTCCTGCTCGATTGGGTCGTTGGTAGCAGGGGCGTCACGACTGGGGGGGGGGGACGCCCCCCCCAATGAAGTCGCCCAGTCGGTAAAAAACAACTTAGCCGGCATGAAGCTCCACGATTTTTTTTTTAAACAGTAGGTTTTTTTCATGAAAACAGTCTTTCTTTCTGAAAATTGGTCGATTTTTCGTAAAAAAAATTCGGTTTTCCTGAAAATCTCGTCGATTTTTTTCGAAAATGTCATTTTTGGTGTTGAAAACAGTTTTTTTTTTCTGCAGATAAAGTCGGTAAAAATTACCAGCCAGTCGGTAAATGCCTCGCCCCCCCCCCCCCAAACATTTTGGCTAGTAACGCCTCTGGTTGGTAGGGTAGCGGCTTGAGCCTAAATCGGACCCTTGCCAAGAAGGGCTGTAATATAGCTCTAATCAAATTCATGGTCTCTAGCTTATTGTTTGTAATTTTTTTTCTGCTTTCTTCCTTAATTTCCTTTGTTCTTCCTCTTTCAGTTTTCGTCTCTTCTTTGAAAAAGCTTGTGAAAAATAATCTAACGTGAAGTGTTTTGTTTTTGACTGCCCCCACAGGCCCATTCGGGCTTTCCTGCAGTCAGAGGTATCAACTATATACATGTGCAAAGGATGGTAAGAGGGTTACAAAAGGTGTGTTCATGTAGTTTAGTCTGTAAAAGTTAGTTTGTACGATAAAGAGCATTAAACTAAAAAAAAAAAAAAAAAAATTCAGCTGACATGTCCATTTTGCACTGTCAAATATCATAGTATTTTTCTTGTAGCCTATTCTTATAGCCTTTACGCAGACCGCGTAAAGAGGACGAAGTACGGAAGAGATATATTGTCTTCTGCTTCGGACCATTCATGTAATTGGCAAATCCCGCGGACGCCCTTCCGATCAAAGACAGTAAAAGTGGGAAAGACCGGAAACTCCCGTAAGCCCCATGAGTCACAACAATCAGCGCCGTTTCGCGGATGTTCTTTCGTTAAAAAATTGCTCTGTTGACAATTTCTTCCATCGCTTTCCTCAGAGTCATCATCAAAGCACGTTTTATTTATGATGAGCATTCTCTCTCCATTCAGATTTCCTCTTTAATTGGAATGAAAAACAAGTAGGAAAAGAATAAATCGCTTTTTTACGGAAAAAAATGTTGAATTAACGATTTCGAATCGTGAATGTTGACAGACATTGCCTACTCACGCCGTCTTGCTTTGATTATATTGATCATCTACCGCTGGAAATTGGACAAAGTCCAAACGCTAGGGGGCGTTCCAATCGATTTTCAGAGACCCGATTTTAATGAAGTCACCGGCCTTTCCCACTATTATTGTCTTTGCTTCCGATAACAAGTCATCCGGCTAGGCCTCGAGAGATTCATGCTGACATCTCGAATTTCTCGTCTGCATCAATGACAGATCCTGTCGCTGAAGAAGCACTTCACAGACGGGTGATCAAAACTTTCGTGTCAGATTTTTTCCATTCCCACCAGTGTCAACCGTGAAAGTTTATGAAATCTCAGCTTTTCGGTTCGGAAATGGGATGAATCAATCACACTCAGTGGCAAACATGCCGTGATCGTCTTTTCAGATCACGATCCAAACCCAAATTTATATTCAAATAATGCATAAAACGGATACGTCAGCTACGATACTTTAGCAGCGATATTTCGGCCCTTCTTGGCACGGGTCCTCGTCAGGCTATCGATATTATTTTTTGCATTTTTTTTATTGCAGATTTGTTCCTTCTCTGACTTCGACCCTGAAGATCGACAGCCTCACGAGGACCCTTGCCAAGAAGGGCCGAAATATCGCTGCTAAAGCATCGTAGCTAACGTTTCCGTTTTAAGCATAATTTGAATACATGTTTCAAAGTCAGCTTGGGCTCAAGGAATGTTTACCAACCCAAATTAACAAGACTTTGCCGAGATACGAAGGAGTCTTTACTCGTTAGGATTACAGTTCTTCGTTAAGTACTAAGGAGTTCAAAGTCCTTCTGAAAACAAGAAGAATTTATCGAGTTTTCTCTTCTTTAATAAAAATGAAATAACAGCACAAAAACATTTTCCTTAAAAAGGCAGCCGCTGAACTTGTAAGAACCCATCACAGAAGAGAGAATTTTTCTAGCCAAGGGCATAGGGTGAGTCGGCCCTGGTGTCCAAGTAGTACGTGCCCCGTGTTCTGAAAAAATACAGTCTTATTTGCACTTACTGGTGATTGGTGGTACCGTGATGGTACCGACAGGATAAACAAGCAATCTGAACAAGGACAGTATGGCTGAGGGGTGCCAATTGTCGGGCACACTGTCCACCAAGTTGGGGCTTTGACACCCCTCGGGCTTCACAAAGCAAAGCGGTTGCTCGGGATGGGTTTAAAAGTGATTTGCTTACCCTTGTTTTTTTCTTCTCAAAAACAGTTTGGCCATTCCGCTTCGCTGAGGCCATACGTGTTTCTATTTTCAACATAAACTCATGTGCGAGACTAGGAAATGCAGTCTGGCGACTACAGACGAAGCGGAGAAACCTCATACTGGTGGATCAACGAAACGAAGCGATTAAATCAGGTGCGGCATTAGAATACTCCATAACTTTATACCTTGCTGAGTTTTCCAGAAGAAGTGTCGTTTTACTTAAAGGACCCCTCGCACCATTTAATCTTCAACTTACAGTATATAATATTTGAATAATTCAAAACTAGGCTGTGCTTTCAACAAATAACCCACGGTTTTGGCTGTTTTAAGCCTTTTCCGAGACCCGTTGACTTGTAGCGAAGACAGGGAAACAATTTACATAATCGGTGTTTCTGATGGAAAAACTTCTCTCAGACAACCATCGACAGCCTGATACACATTGAAGGTAGCATAACAGGGCAAGTGAGAAAATCACCGTGGTTTTGTTTGAGGGGTAAAATATACCGTACGAAATTGGGGTCTCCGGTTTTAGAAATATATATAGATTATAGAAATATATATATATTAATATATAATATAGGTAAGATATGTCCTTTAAGGCACACATTTAACCTCTGAATCACGTTTCCACAAGGACATGCGCAAGTGAAGTTTTAGTAACAGAGTTATCCGAGCTTGAAGCAGCATTACCGAAGGCGCTGTTAAAGTTGAATCGGTCAACACCCCCGATTCAACTTAGATCAGTTACCGATTTCGTCGTGAAATGTAGAGCGTGTTCCACCCTAACCACCCTATATACTTACCGTCGCTTATACGCATGACGTCACGAATTCTGGCTTTTTGCCGTCAAGGTTGGATCGATTTTTTATTTTCCAGCAGAATATCATGCCACGGGGAATCCAACCAATCACGTTACAGAGATGCGTAGTTACCACGCTTACTACGCTCCCGAGCATGGTAAGCAAATATTTACTATTTCGAGAAGATTGGAACGGTTAGCGTAGTAGCCTTTCACGAGGTCGGAACGGAAATAGTAACTAAAGTTACTATTGCTAGAAGGTTGGATCAAGCTCGTAAAGACGAACGCCTATTTGTAATGCAGTACAGTATTATAAGGGATGAAGTTTCCGACAGCTTCATCGTTTCACACTTTTTGTGGGTACTCAGTTACAAATTGTTGTTAATTTCCTGCTTAAAGTTTAACTGAAAAGCCAACTTATTTTTGTGTCATTTAACTGAAGACACTGAATAATTTAGATTCTGCAAAGTGATTTTTTTATTTTCCACTACCTGCTCTAATTATGACGCTTAGAATAACTGCGACCGTCCCCACAGCGTAAATTCTACTATGACGCGGGAAATTTTAATCGCAACACAAACGCGGCTTTTCAGTGGGCAGTGGTGAGATTGGTGAAGATTGCTTAGTGCCAACACAAAAACAAAATCATAAATCTTTCTCGTAAGGCATACAACAAAAATACAAGTGCACAGAGGTGTCACACATCACACTGAAATTGTACTATCTGAAAACCAATTTTTCGTGAATACCGGATCAACGAAGTAACGCATTTTCATCGGGTCTTCGAGCCTATTTAAGTGAATAAGTGATGGGTAACTAAATTGTCCTATCCCAACCCTTGTCCGTTAAACTTTAAGAGTTGACATTTATTTCGTTCTGGCCGTCTAATTAGAGGAGAAATCTACTTACGAAGTCGAAACATCTTCTCCCATGGTTGCAGTGGGATTCAAGTTGCAGTTTCCAGCAGAGAAGTCAGCGTAAGAACCGCAACGTTTGGCTCGGAAAGATGATGACTTGATCGACTCGATGAACAGATTGGGGCAACGACCGTGAGAGCAGCCAGCTGTAAAAAACGGGTGAGCAAATCGGAACTTCTGATCCATCTGGGGACGTAACTAGGCAGTGGCTGAGACTCTATCAAGAACAAATAAAGAGATAGAACTGCTTTCTCCCTATCTCGGTCTCAGCGGAGGTTACTAGCTTCGCCCCACATCACGTTTCGTTACCTCTGCAAATAGCTATATCGCTGTTAAGTCGCTGAAGAGGAATCTAGCAGTCAAAGCTGATTGGCTCTATGGACGCGCTCCAGAGCGGGTTGGCGCGCGGAGTACGCCTCCTTCAATATATCTTTGTGCGATAAGCAACGGTGAAGACGGAAGAGGAGTAAACAGCCAAACGGGTAACAACATCAGCTAAGACCTAGAGTAAATACCTCTAGCTCCGCTCAATTTTGTCGGGGTTTTCAGAGTCGCTGCATGCGACTAAAAACAGAAGTTCTATCTGATTATTTGGTCTTGCTTCTATCGAGGAACGAGCGAATGGGCCTTTTCACTGCCATAATCCGAATAGTTGTTCGGTCCTAGTTTCTACACCCTTTCGCCCAAGGACAGCTTTTGTTAATTGAGAACCTCCAAAAATAACCCTCAGAATTATAAATGGCGAAGGAAAGGTCCTGTAGCCTATATCTATATTTTAAATAAGTTCCAGCTCAATACATTGCAAGAAATAACAATTACCCTGTGCATGCGTATCGGTACAACAGACCTTTCAGTTCCCCGACTGCTTAATATTCTCCCCGACGGATTCTCACCCCCTACATCTCAAACCAGAACAATTCCAGCAGTTCCTGCCCAAACTGCCTCAATACATGAAATATACAGACAGAGCCGTCTTTAGCCAAAACACAATCACTATCATAATATATTTACACTTTTTTTCTACTTCAAATTTTATATATCGACGACACTTTTGTTCTACTTCAAATTTTATCCATTGACGACTAACGAGCTTCATTACATACTTTGGTTAAGCTTGTCATTTTTTGTATTGACGAATGAATTCAAATTTTGTTCTCTATAATTGTGAATTTTTTTTTTTTTAATTCTAATCTACTCCTTTTGAGTTCAGCATCGCAACAAGTCGTTATCTACCGCTGAAACAGACTGTCTTTGCGCTGACGATATGCAGGCAACACGCGTAGTAAAAAAATATACTCGAGATGTGAAAAAAATAATAAAAAACATACCCTAGTTTAACGAAACCTGTTGACTGTAAGAAACACGATAGTGTGATTGCTCGAGTTTCAGAAGGTTCTATAAAAACAAAACAAAAAAGTCGAATTCAGAAATTAGCTTAATCAGCCAATATCTAAAAAAAAATTTCGAACCTTACTGAAAATAATATCAACATCCCATCTCAGCTTACCCGTGCATCCCAGTCTGGCTCGTCTTCATTTTTAGTCACTAGTGATGTTTGTTTGATTGTTCTTATTTTGTTGGTACTCAGCGGGTTAAACAATAAAAAAAGGAGACATCAGAACTTACAGATCATGTCAATAATGTCGCTGACGTTATCGAAGCACCCAGGTTGTTCATGACCTCCGTTGGGGAAGAAGTCGACGTGCCCAATGGGGTCAGGGAATGAGAGACCGCCTTGGGCAATTGTTCCAGTGTTAGTATGGATGACATCCACAAAATCTGCATCGCTGGTATCGAGACGGTGGCTTGGGTTGTCCAAGTCGAAGGACGGGTATGCTGGGTCACATCCTATGAAATAGTCATTCGAATGTAATGATACTCCAACCATCCACAAAACGAATTTCCGAATTTGTTTCGGGTCCCACACAGACACATCGTCTCATTTTAGGATTGCAGTGTTTCTTAAAATGGTTGTGGATTGATATCTCTATGAATATGCGTTTCTGTATGTTCGAACTCACTTTCTTTTCCTTTCTTCTTCCTAAATTATATTTTTTCTTTACCCACAAAATGTATTACAACAGAAGTAAGTGGTACAAAGATAATAGAGACATGAATAATAAAAAAAATGACTGACAAAACATAGAACCCAACTGTCAATAAAAGAAAGTCTAATCACCCCGATATGTGGAAACAGACGTGGACTAGATTTGGAGGAGAGGGCTGTAGGCGAGTCCTTATCGAAAAATTCTGTTAAGTACGTCTCGGACGTTTTCTCAGTTGTTACTTATGTTTTGATTGTAACTTTGATGTTTTCCCTCGTGTTCTGAAACTTTGATGAAGTAAGTTGTTTTTGGCCGTCAAAATTTAAATGTTTCGATCTCAAAAGCTTAACAAGAGCTAATAGCTCATATGGCAGTTGTTACGAGTAGGTGGTGCAAGGGATAGACGAGAACGTCTGAAAATATCCCGTCAACCTCCCTAGGCTCGGACCTGGAAACAGGATATCTATAGTTCTGTCCTAATATGCCATCTAGGTCATATGATCTCCCTATTTTCCAAGTTTCATTCGATTATCTCCACCCGTGTGACCCCTATTCAAGCAACATAATTTCCGGGACTCTGCCTTCACCTCCCCCACTGTGGCCGTATACGACACGGAATCATAAGCTTCGCATCTCAGACATATCCTCTTCCCTTCCATCAAGTTTGATTCGAATCGGAGCATATCTGTAAATTTTCGGTTCCCGCTTCATCCTCCTACCCGGTTCCGATACGGTCCGGACGCCAAATAACAAGCCTAAGCCGCATAAACTCGGTAATGTCCAACATACCATTCATTTAGTTTTTGTGCATGTCAAAAAGTTTCCACCCATCCCCCCTCAAACTCCCCCAACCATTGCTACATGCGGTTCGGACACATGTTTTGCATATATAGGTCATCAGTTCCTATCGCCCATGAAGTTTCACTCGAATCGGACCACCCACCCGCAACCTACGGAAGTCGCTAATTACCAGATGCCCGCCTTTCCTCACTCTCCCAGAAATGGTTGAAGTTTTCCTAGAGCATTAGGTCGGGTCCTTTAAGTGCATTTAGTAGGTTCACTAATATGTCTGCCAAGTTTCATTGTCTTTGGCCCATCTGGAAGTATCGCAATTCGCGGTCACTGGAATTCCGGGAAACTCCCTCCACCTCCCACCAAAAAGCTCCGATGGATCTGTGTCTGTCAGGAATGTATCTAAGGCTTATGGTTGTTCTTCCCACCAAATTCCATCCCGATCCCTCGACGAGATCCCCACCCCACATGATGGTCGGAAGTCTATTCGGGCACTGATATGCCTACCAAGTTTCATCGTCATAGTACATCAGAAAGAACCCAACTCACTAGATCACCGGAATTCGAGACCCCCCTCGAACTCCCCCCACTGTGCCCGAAACCGGGCCGTTTTCCCAAGCATTTCCCAAGATTTCCGGTCCCCCTCCGACTCCCCCCAAACTCACCGAATCCGGTTCGGAACTGACTGGCTCGTCTGAGACACGGGGTCTTTCCAAATATCAATTTTCATTAAGATCCTATTAATCTGGTCGGGTCCAACCCATCGTTCTAGCTTATGGAAGTGCCCAAACTAGGAAAACCCGGACAGACCAACGGACGGACAAAAACTGCGATCGCTATATGGCACTTGGCCGAAGGGCAAAAGTCGGTGCAGAATAACTGCAGAAAAATGGTAATGGTACTTTTTTCAGGTAGGTTTCTTCTATTCCCACATGAGATTATTTTGTACTAAAAGGCCCTCGTTAGGCATGCACTCCTTCTCTGCCGAACATGGGCTCCACACGCTCGCGTCACATAACAGTAATGGACATAGCTTACATGATCTTTCCAAGTTCTAGGTTTCATTCCATCCTGCAGCGTGCTGAAAATTTTTAGACATTACTACAGCACATAACAGATGGTTCTGTTACGATGGTTCGCAAAACAGTCGATTTTTCTCAAAACAATCGATTTTTCATCAAAACAGTCGATTTTTATGCAAAAACAGTCGGTAGAAATGACTAGCAAAAACAAAAAAAATAAAAATAAGAAATTAAGAAAATAAACGTAGAGATAGAGGAAAGTGTAGGTGACGCTAAATAGATAGGCCGGTCACGCGTGATCACGTTTTAAAATTTAAGATTGATAAGACCGTTGGCGTCACCGAGGGTAAGTGGAAGCATAGTCACCTGGCCAATTCATACTGGACAGGAAGAACAGAAAAGAAACTACGCGGCATTAAAAAAAAAAAAAAAAAAAAAATGACTAGCAAGTCGATAAATACCTTGCCCCCCCCCCCCCAACAAACGTTTTGGCGAGTAATGCCTCAGCCATCACTAGATCCTGCCTCCAGAGCGGGTCCTGGATAGTCCGCGCCGGTGAGCAGTGACCAGACACTGATTAGTACGACAGGGGTCCCCACTGAATGCAAAAACGCGTTATGAGAAGAATGAGTGAGCAATCACCGGATAACGAACGCAGATATTGGAGGAAATTCGTTCAGGTGATTCAGAGATCTGAGAAACACGCGACGACTATGACCACTGATGCCACGGAGGAAGCAAGTGACCCACGCTTCTTTTTCCGAAGCAATTCAGAACGGATAGACATTCATTCGTTCATTCCTTTGTTCGTACTCGTTAGACTAAATAACATAAATATAAAGCAAGAAACAAGACCCCCTGAAGCTATCCTGTTGGGGGTGAAACAGAATCCTGGTTGATCGATCAAACTGTTCAGAACGAATAAACAGGATCTTGGTTGACCAATTAACTTTCCGGCTATTTTATTTTTTTTTTTACATAACGGACAGAACCAAATCTGTCAGGCTCTTTTCTTTGTCTTTTTGTTCTCTTTGTCGAAGTAAGGCAGAAAATATGCGATTTTAAGTTTGTTCTTTCTTTCAGAGGAATACCATTTCTTTAACGTAGCCAGGGGCGTCACGACTGGGGGGGGGGGGGGGGGGGGGGTTGACGCGATTTTTGTCAAAACAGTTGATTTTTTTCATGAAAACAGTATTTTTTTCTGAAAATTGGTCGATTTCTCGTTAAAATAGTCGGTTTTTCTGAAAATCAGTCGATTTTTTTCAAAATGTCATTTTTGTTGTTGAAAACAGGAGTTTTTTCTGCGGAAAAGTCGGTAAAAATTACCAGCCAGTCAGTAAATGCCTCGTCCTCGCCCCCCCCCCCCCCCAACAAAAAAAACATTTTGGCTAGTAACGCCTCTGAACGTAGCAGACCAGACACTAGCCATGGGAGAATGTAGTGTAAACATGACTTAAGCCCTTTAGCAGCTTACTTACCCGTGATTCGTGAAAGTGATCCACTGGTGACGCTGGATCCAGTGTTTCCAGCAACGTGAGCTCCCAAGCTGAAGCCAATCAAATGGAAATTCTTGATGTTGGCACCATTAGAAACCAAGAAATCAATTAGGTCCGCTGTAAGAGCACCCACGTCAGACACAGCAAATGCAGACGAGTAGTAATCGATAGAGGCGGCGTCAACCCCCCAGTCGATGCTGATGACGTTGTAGTCTCCGACATCCAGGTAAGCTGGAAAAGTACATTAAATGAAATAAAGATACAATGGTACTGTATGGGAACTTGTTGGGGCCAGAAAACGATGGAAAAGAACAGAATAGATTTTACACGAAAGCCCGAAGGCCATGGCAAAACCACATACTGTTAACACTGGTTTGAAGATAGACTACTAACAGCATACACAAATAATAACTATTAAATAAACAAATCGCGGTGGCGCAAACCGATCCGGAGGAATTTCCCCAACAATCTCACGACACAAAATTGTTTGGGCTTCTTTTAATCACAAAATTGTTTACTTTTTAAATACTGCACTGAGCGTCTACAGACGCCACAAATCATGTCAAAATGGTACAACGAGCAGAGTTCCGCTTTAGAGTTTAATCGAAAAGGGCTAAGACCCGACGTCTAGTTACAGATCACCTATTCAGTTATATTGGCCTCAAAACCCAATGAAAATGCGTTACTCCGTTTATCCAGACGCTCATTCACAGGCCCGTATCCAGGAATTTATTTCGGGGGGGGGGGGGGGGGGGTTATTGCCTGCTGGTCGGACAAAAAAGTACAAAAAACACATAGATCAGAGGGAAAAGCCTATAAAAGCATTATTTTTTTGTGTTTCGGGGGAGGGGGGGGGGGGTGAACCCCCTAACCCCCCCCTGGATACGGCCTTGCTCATTCATCAAATGAAACTTAATATTTCGGATTTATGGTACCTCTATGCGCCTGTCCGTCGATGCTTGAAATATTTACCAACTACAAAGGTAAGCCGAAAACTAAACTGAAAATGGCCGGTTTCTTGCAAGGCATCATTCTCCGGCCTGCGTTCAAGGCTTTGGCGGTGACCCTTTTAGCGAATAATCCTGCAAATCAGGCCCATATCCAGGAATTTATTGTTGGGGGGGGGCGGAGGTTTGCCTTTCGGTGTGTGTGTTAAAGTACAAAAAACACATAAATCAGAGGGAAAAGCCTATAAAAATTATATTTTTTGCATGTTTCGGGGGGGGGGGGGGGGGGTCAACCCTCTAACCACCACCCCTGGATACGGCTTTGCTGCAAATTCAGGGCTGTTTTGAAATTCGAAATCTCCGCATCCGGATAAATTTTGTGTAGTCCTGATATTTGCATTTGTTACCGCTCGTTCTTTTTTGTCTCCTTTTTTTCCCTCTTTTCCTTGTTTTTGTTTGTGATATGGTAATTCTTTCCTGGAGTAAATGACTGATTGAAAGCAGAGCACATTTTGAACGTTATTACTAGAGCCTCGGGTGAAAAAATACAAATCCCTCAGATGGGTCAAAATGTTTCAGGATATTCAAATATCAGATGTAAAAACAGCTGCCTTTCAGTTGTACTTTAAATAAGCTTTGGGAAACGTGACAGTGCCTCACTCTACGTGGCTTCTTTTTAAATTATTCGTGTCAAAACCCAGCTATGATGTATCCATCTACCAGAGTTGCCAAGAGCTCGACTCATAAAAGTGTCACAATTGCTGACAAAACGTTGCTTTTTGACACCTCGAATTTTTGTTGTGGATTCCGCTGCACAAGACTCGAAATGCGAGTAATTGGTAATAACTGATTTTGTAACAAAATTTAATCGGAAATGAGCTCTAAGGCTTCAAACTGTTTTTGTGTACAAAATCAAAGTAAAGTACATGTTTTGGCAGGTTTTTTTTTTGTGTGGGGGGGGGGGGGGGGTCACCCGTCACTTTAGTAAAGTAAATGAAAAAGTGTTTTCTGACCTAAAAAGTGTCATTCGTCAAAAAAAGGTGTCGCTTTCAGAGAAAAAGTGTCACAGTGTCACCCAGAGGCAGTAAGTGTCAAAAAGCACCAAAAGTGTCACACTTGGCAGCACTGCGATCTACGGCCCTGGCACGACGTGTGGACAAAGTCTGATAAGATTCCGCAGGTTAAATAAACATGCACTTTTGCGTCATTACAGGGAAACATTCACGAGATGCTTCAAAATCCCGAAGCGAAGGAGGAAATTGCAGTAATCAGACTGTGCGAGCACGTAATTTCATGGTCTCTAATGCAAAATTTCAGCAGTTCAAGAGTGAATGGTTTACAAGTGTGGATTTTTAATTCTGCTCAATATGAACTTCAGTACGACTTCAACCCAACGAGTTCGGTAAAGGCGGAAGCTTTTTCTAGTTAAGTTTATTATTAGTCGCCTAGTATACGTCCTGTCCAAAATCAATGGATCAAAGATGGTAGCTTAAACAATTCTTTTGTTTTATTTCTTCGGTTTCCATGGTGCAGTCTGTACAGACTTGGGGGAAGCTGGTGGATTCCACCCACTGATTTACAGGTCTATCTTGATCGCAGTCGGTCTTTTGAAGAACTTTGATTAGCTTTGGAAATTAGCTAGCTAAGCTACCCCCCCCCCTACCACGAGAAATACACCTCTTTAGGCAAGACTTCCTGAAGTAGTCAGTATCTTCTCTGACAAATTTCGTAGTTACTCGACATCTTACGGCTAGTCAGTATTTAAGAAAGCCCTTAAGCCAAAACACAACAGCCACAAAACTAATCTCTTTGGTTGCGTTCCAGAAACTTAACAACTGTTAATTTTATTTCCAGGGTGAGCTAACTGTGGGTATAACGATCGTTAACTTTTCCCAAATTCTACAATTGTTAACTTTCCCAGCAATGCTCACCAACCATCGTTACAAAATAGTTAACAATCGTTAAACTCTGGAATAGAAATCGTAGGTGGGCCGAGCTTAACTTTCCAAATCAGAGACCTGAAACGTTAACGATTGTTAACAATCGGTGAGTTCTGGAACGTTATCTTACATTCTCATCCTGGCACCTCATCACTAACTTCACAATTTACTTGTCAGTTGCTCCAATCCTAACCGTGGACTCACTGGATCTGTAGGGGATGAAAATTTCGCCTTTATAGCCATCTCTCGTGTCTTTCGACAAGACGCTGAGATGTATTAGAACCTGATAAAAAATAATGCAGCATAGTAGACCGAGCAGGGCCATATCCAGCGGGAGGGGGGGGGTCATCCCCACCCACACCCCGAAAAATACAAAAATAATCGTTTTTTAAAGGTTTTTCTCTCTGATCTATTTCTTTTTTGTCCGACCCTTAGGCACCCCCCCCCCCCCCAATAAATTCCTGGATATGGTCCTGAGAGCTAGGGTCTGAAATTCGATCTGGTGATGAAATCCTGGTTACAAATGACATTCAGTCCCATAAACAAGTTGCACCTTACCGTTTTTCATGTCTGTAACGAAAGCTGCGAGGCCATCCTGGTTCCATCCATGAGCAATAACTTTGGTTTGTCTTGAGTTTGCAAAGTTCGAGTTTCCGAGTGCACCGGAATCTCCTGGTCTCAATGTCTGGTAGGTGTTGCGGTTCTGCCTATAAGGAAGAATTTATTCCAATTCGTCTGCCTCACTGCCACCGACACTCTTCCCCCAAAGTTTCGCCGGCATCTCAATTAAAAGTTCGTGGCTTTGCTGTGATAATTTGTAAGCAGAACCCTTCAGATAACAATGATCATGCAACCTTGGAAATCACGAGCACGTATTGTTCGTAAAAACTATTTTATTTTTGCAATTGGCTATGATGATGCGCACTTTAAGGGCACTAGAGATTCATCTGTAAAGAACATTCTTGAAGCGCAAATGATGATAAGCTGATCGGGATTATGAAAATGTATAATTATCAAAATTTATTTGTACTTTAAGGAATTACCTTGAAAGCAAAACATCGAGACAAATGATCATGGACCCTCGGGGACCATGAATATATATCGTTTGGTCAAAAGTATTATTTTTTACTTTTAGGTTAAGATACGAACTTTAAGGGTGCTAAAAATTCATTTTTGAGCAAAACCCTTCAGGCAAAAACGATCATGGGCTCACAGGGCCATGAAAATGTATATGTTGATTAAAAGTATTTTTTGTACTTTGCGGTTAGGATTAGTACTTTACGGGATGGTCGGGTTTGAGAAGTGACAATTTCTAAGCCAATCTTGTCAAGTCTCTAATGTCTAAGCCAAGTTTCATCGTCATAGCACATCTGGAAGTACTTTACTTCGCGATCAACGAGATTTCCGGTTCCATCTCCAGGTCCCCCGCACCAGTCATCGGATCTGGTCCGATTTAAAACTGAACATCTGAGACACTTTTTCTTGACACTTCTTGACACAAAGGGCAGAACACTCTCAGATAAAAGTTCAGTTTAGCATTTGTTGCCAAAAGCCTTACATGAGAGAAGGCGACGGGTTGATTCTGCGTCTGGACATTGTCCTTTTGCTCCCCTTTTGTTACCCTTGTTCCTAGTTTCCGTACTCCCGGATCCGGGGAAAGTCTGATCGCAGATCCAGACTGGAAGTGTGATACCCGAGACAGGAGGTCATTCGAGATAACTGGTTTGAATAAGATCCGATTCCCCGTTCAAAAGTTAAAAATATTTCAATATTATGGACTCCCCCTCCCTCCACTCCCCCCACGGCGGTCGAATCGGGAAAGTGACTATTTCCAAGTTAGTTTGGTCGGGTCCATGATATGCCTGCCAAGTTTCATCGTCCTAGCACTTCTGGAAGTACCCTAACTCGAGATGAGTGGCCTGACAGACAGACCGAAAAGTGATCGGTATACGGCACTTGAGCGGAGCTGCAAGTGCCATAAAAACAGATAAAAGACAAGCCGATCGGATGTTTTTGCGTCAAAATGTAACGTAACATACCAATCTGCAAATATTTACAATTTTGCGACATTTATACCGACGTCTTATCACGAATATGGTCAATAACATTTGTAAAGCACCCTATACAACTTCGTTTCATTACCGGTACCCAATCCCCGTGTCGTTTCTGGTCTTCAATCACTTCAAGATGCTTCATGTTAAGCCACTTTCACACAGACGCGTCGTTACGAGGCCTTTCGTATGCGTTTATTTACGTTGCGTAGAGGCTTTGCTGCGTGGTGTATCTTTCACACCTGCGCAAGAAGCTTTCACGCTGGATGCGTATTTATGTTTTCGTTTCTCGGTTTCTTGTGCTGAATTTTCATTTACTTCATCATTAGTGAGTTTTTCTTCATCAGTAGTACGTTTTCTCCAGTTTTTTATTCAAAAACTACATTTTTCACTGAAAATCTGATGCGTACGCGCCAACGCAACGGAAGAATAGAACTTGGTTCTATTCTTGCGTTGTATCTAATTTATCAGCGTAAACTCTGCGTTGGGTGCCGCAGTCGCGACGCAGAGGTTACGTAGCTCAGTGTGAAAGGCTGAACGCGTCAATGTGAAAACGACTTTTTATTCAGGCAGAACTGACAGAGAAACAGAAATTTGCCCCCATCCACACTGATGCCTAGGACAGACGATCATGGTCACGAGGTCGGGGTTCCTGCCAGGAGTGTCTGCAGTGGCCATACGGAAAAGTTTAGATTTGTTCCAACTTTTGATTGAAATGAAGAAAATCCGTCAGGGAGAATCTGATCGTCTACTCGCGGCATGACCCGAGACTACGGAATTCCAATTCAGACAGTTAGCAAAATTTAATATGAAGGTAGTGGATTCTATAAGGTTTGTAAGACATCGTTAGGTTATGGGGAGGATAGTAAAATTTTCTTACCTTGTCCACAGGTAGAAGTATACCTGGTTCGGGTCAAACTTTGGCCTAACTCCCTCAACTTGGACTTCAGCCTGCCTGACGGCAGGGTTCCCTTAAAGAAGACAATAATTCAATAGTAAATTAAAGAACTTGTCAACTAGTTTGGACTGTTTATGCAGGTCAACGATAACAAGAAATATTATTCATGACAATCTTTCAATTCTTTGAGATGATGTTGATACCCGTTTACTCCTCTTCCGTCTTCGCCGTTGCTTATCGCACACAAAATAGTGCAGGAAGCGTACTCCGCGCGCTGACCCGCTCTGAAGCACGTCCATAGAACCAATCAGCTTTGACTTCTACTTTTCCTAACCAGGGGCTTCACTGCGATTTAGCTATTAGAGAGGTAACGGAACGTGATGTGGCGCGAAGCTATTAACCTCCGCTCTTCGTAGCGGACGGGTATGGGGAAATATTAGAGGCATAGTCATATTACAGAGATAGGGAGACGGAGGTTCTATCTGATTATTTGTTCTTAGTTTTTATCCCAGACGACACAACACAATGAACATGTCACAAAGGGCCATGTGTTGATGAGACCTCACGTTTATGCTTAAAGAAACTGATACTTCTTAAAACGGTTGATTCCGTGAATGAACGTCCCATCCTCGCGGCTATCTACAATTCAGTCTCCCTACCTCACATCCTGTCTACTGTACCTTTCTGGAGACTTTTCACTAAATCAGACAAAAAACAAATCCGGTTCACATTCTATCGTTTTGCCAAATACATATTGCGCCTCCCCCCTTGGACGAGAAAATTTCCAGTCGTTTCAAATTAGTGATCCACTAACAGCAGTGGACATTCAAATAGAAACTTATAGCCAAAATATTGATCACGACTGGAAAATCCTCTTGGTTTAGTTATGTGGTAAAAGTTATACTGTGTATTTTGTAAGTTATTCTCTTTCGTGTTTTCCTTTCTTTTTCTCTTTCTTCCTTATTATTTACTCCGTCTTTGTGCCTTGTGTTTATTTTGAAGGGTCATAAATAAAATCATCATCATAATAAGTACAGTGTGTTCTTTAAAGTACGTCAATTGTTATTTATTGTTTTGGAAGTTATTTGTGACAGTGTCTTAAATTTATTTTAGTAGCCTACTCCTCATTATATATTTTTGAGGGAAATAAACGAATAATAATAATAATTAGTGTGTTGCAACACTTGAATGTGAAGAAGTCGACGAGAGTAAAGAGGAAAACGGGAAAAGTCCCGAAGGACTGCAATTCTTTAGCACACAAGACCAAAGGTTTCGATGGGATCCCAAAAATCTAATATTAGATCCAGACAATTGGGTCTTGCCTTCGCCAGATCCAGTCTTCGCCCGGCTAATCATCAGAGAGAACCAAGTTCAGATATACGTCTATAAGCCATATCTATTTTGACGATACTGACCGAAACTTCCCGCTTTACTTCTACCAAATTTCCGGTTTTGCACGAATTCCGAGCGAACTACTAGTCCAGCAAAAAAAAAAGAAAATTCAGAAACGAATCCAGCGGATCTCTTTATCCCTGTAAAGAACATATCATCAACTTTAAATAAAACTTTGACTTTAAAAAAAATTCCGGTCAAAACCGGATTCCGGACTAGTTATATGTCCGGGTAAAAAATTATTGTCATACACAGACTTAGCGTCTCTTCTTACCCCTAAATCTGTCATCTAATCAACTTCAAACAAAACTTTCGCTTTTAACAAACTTTCCGGTTTCGGCCGGATTCCTGGCGAACTTGTTGTCCGGTGAGAAAATGGTTTTCACCATCGTGTTCAGCATTTCTTCTTACCCCTAAATCAAATATTTAATCAACTTCAAATGACACTTCTACTTTCACGAAACTTTCCGGTTTTTGCCGGATTCCGGACGAACTACTTGTCCGACAAGAAACTGAACTTCGCCATCGTACTCAGCATGTCTTCTTACCCCATAATCGACTATCACATTAGCTGTTTAAAAATATTTTGTTTGGCCCCTAATTTGAAACCCCTCCCCCACCCTCAAATATAGGGCTACATAGCCCACCTTTGAACTTGACCTGTACTTTGACCCAAAGGATCCTCTCACCAAGTTTCATCAAAATATCTCATTGCCTTCGAGAGTTATCGTGCTTACAGACGGACATTTTTGCGATGTCATAGGTATCCCTCCACTTACGTTTTGGGATCCCAAAAAGCTACTGTTGCACACAGTCCGATTTTCGCAGATGGATGTGATTTTCCTCCTTCGCTTCTGAAATCTGATGGATCGCATGCAGGTGTCCACGTAGTAATGCGAATTCATATCGGACCGTGTGAGCGTAGCTATACCTCAAATGTGCGACAAAACCACAACAAACAAACAGTTTCGTTTGATGTTCTGTAGATTTCGGACTGACCGTCCTTCATAGTTGCGCAGGTCTATTTGTAGCAGTTCTTATGACAAGGACCGGCTAAGGGCTTACCGAGGGAGACGGCAACTAAGACCACGAGCGTCAAAGCACGAAGCAACATTTCCAGATGAGGACTGAAGAGAATAAAACAAAAATGGAGATAAATAAAAATTTCTTATCAGTTCTTAATTGTTTACCGACACATCAGATGTGACATATCAAAACAATTACTGGGAAATCACGAAGGTCTAAATCAATACTATCTTCAATGAGAGATTGCATTAAGGAAAACACGAACACTTCTGAGAGCCAAGGATTAGATTCAATGACGTCGTACGGGTCACAGATAGTACGTCTGTTTTTTCGTTTGAACAAGACCAAAGGTTTCGACGGGATCCAACAAATTCAATATTTGATCCAGACGATTGGATCTGTCTTCGCCAGATCCAGTCTGTCTTCGCTAAACTCCTTGAACATCTTTACTATTAAAATTTTGGAAGAGATTAAGGCCAAAGAGATAATTATCTGAGAAAATAACTTTAGATATGGATTCAGTATGTCTGACCACGGCCTTCTTTTTCGACCAGAAAAATGTCAGTTATTGTGTTGCGAGAGCAACACTTTGGTTTTGTCCTCGTTTTTTTTTTTTTTTTTTTTTTTTTTCCTATGACTCCGATTTCATTTTATTCCTGGTAACTGAGAAGGGTCTAACCTGTGCGGTTTTTACGGAAAGTGTGGACCTTAGGCCGGATTGATGAATATGACATTACATTTTGGAAAGCTCCGTAGAACTCTTGCCTGGGGCCAATAAGGATGGTTTTTGCTTGTCATCGAGCCAGAGCCTACGGTTTGCGAAGTGAAGTGGAGTTGTACAGCCTATGTCAGAGAGGACTATCTGAAGTTGTGTAGCGAACCTTTCGTTTCATCAAAAGATGTTTCTGCTTTCGAGTGGAAAGCTCCGTTCTAGCACGCAAGCAGGCAGGCACCAGTTTCAAATTGAAGATGGACTAAAATCTATAAGTGTTAAATATATGCGGCAGTTACCCGGCTCCACAGCCAACATATCTTCTTTGAGTGATGAATAGAAAAATCTACTGAGACAAAAAAGTGGCTTTTTCCCACGGGTCCGAAAGTGCTGCCATCTATTGTTTCTGTCCATGTCTGCGACGATTTCAGCTGAGTTTATAATTTTTTTTTTTTGCACTTTGGTTTGTGGTAGAGTAACGGTATCAGATGTGCCTCTTAAACTTTAAAAGTTCTCTCATTGCTAAAGAAACTAGAGCTTATCCTTTGCTCCTTTCTAAGTCGTGACGTTAGAAAGTTGGCCTACGGCAAAAAAGTCAACTTTTGAACTAAGACAGGTAGAATTTTTTTTTCGACGGCAATCGATAGCCATTGATGAGCTGATCAAAGTATATGTCATCCATTTTTTGGTACAAAAATTCCTTCATGAGATACACCAGTTTGAAAATTTCAAAGGGGTTGACAACTTCATAGTAAGGTACATTGAAACCAAAAATAGGCGATACCAGTTATGATACATATAGGGGACTTTTAAGCAACAGTCGACTGTTAGCCCATAATCATCTTCGGTAATGAGGGGTTTGCAGCTTTTGCTAGTTGGTATACCTGTTATTTGTTTCCGGTGTATTCGATGGTAAGAACAATTTGATTCCCAACTAGACCTACGTTGCCCGGGCAACGTGAAGTGTTGCGGCAACCTTTGTCCGGCTTCGCCGGCTAAAGTGTTGCGAGAGCAACACTTTGGTTTTGTTTCTTCGCTGTCGGTTAAATGCTGAAATTGTCAACTTATCGAAGCTTTTAAAACGGTATGTTCTAAAAAGAATAATCACATAATCAAAAGCTGTTCTTTAGCGTTGTAAAACCAACAACAAAACAATATCGGAAGAAGGCTATCCGTAACGTTTCAGGATTAAAATACCATAGATGACACTATTAATTATTACAAAACTACCTTATTGTTTTACATTACCGTATCGTTTGTACCCGTTGCGTAAACAGTTAATCCTAGGTTATAGCGATAGACCATCGATACAAACTTTCTTACTGTCATATTTACAGAAATCGAATACAATGTGCACCAATTTTCAAAAGTTTCTAGCCCCTCGTGAACCGATTCTTACTTACAAGTCCGTCTCCCGTTATTGACATCAAATTCACGGGAAACAAATAATGGATACACCAGCTATCAAAAGTTGCAAGCCCCTCATCGCTGAAGATGATTATTGCATAAGCTTTTTAAACGGGATGTTTTAAAAAAATTAATCATATGATCAAAAGGTATTCTTCAGCGTTGTAAAAACAACAACAAAATAATATAGGAAGAAGGGACTAAATTAACTTTGCAGTCAGTTGTACTTTATCCTTTTCAATCGTAGACATCGTGACGGATGAAAACTTGGAACAATATCTTATATAATCTAGTTGGTAATAGAAACCTATCCGTAACTTTTCAGGATTAAAATACCATAGATGACACTACTAATTATTATGAAACTACCTCATTGCTTTACATTTTCGTTTGTATCCGTTGTGTAAACAGTTAATCCTCGGTTACATTGATAGACCATCGACACAAACTTTCTTACCGTCAGATTTATAGAAATCAAATACAATGTGCACCCATTTGCAAAAAATTCCTAGCCCCTCGTGAACCGATTCCTACTTACAAGTCCCTCTCCCGTGATATACATTAAGATAACCGGAAACAAATAGTGGGTACTCCAGCTAGCAAAAGCTGCAAACCCATCATCGCAGAAGATGATTGTAGCATAACAGCCGATTATTACTTACAAGTTCCTTGCATATCTTGCCATTGGGAACCAAATTGTTCTTACCATCGAATACACCGGAAACAAATAATAGGTATACCAACTAGCAAAAGCTGCAAACCCCTCATTACCGAAGATGATTATGGGCTAACAGTCAACTGTTGCTTAAAAGTCCCCTATATGTATCATAACTGGTATCGCCTATTTTTGGTTTCAATGTACCTTACTATGAAGTTGTCAACCCCTTTGAAATTTTCAAACTGGTGTATCTCATGAAGGAATTTTTGTACCAAAAAATGGATGACATATACTTTGATCAGCTCATCAATGGCTATCGATTGCCGTCGAAAAAAAAATTCTACCTGTCTTAGTTCAAAAGTTGACTTTTTTGCCGTAGGCCAACTTTCTAACGTCACGACTTAGAAAGGAGCAAAGGATAAGCTCTAGTTTCTTTAGCAATGAGAGAACTTTTAAAGTTTAAGAGGCTCATCTGATACCGTTACTCTACCACAAACCAAAGTGCAAAAAAAAAAAATTATAAACTCAGCTGAAATCGTCGCAGACATGGACAGAAACAATAGATGGCAGCACTTTCGGACCCGTGGGAAAAAGCCACTTTTTTGTCTCTGTAGATTTTTCTATTCATCACTCAAAGAAGATATGTTGGCTGTGGGGCCGGGTAACTGCCACATATATTTAACACTTATAGATTTTAGTCCATCTTCAATTTGAAACTGGTGCCTGCCTGCTTGCGTGCTAGAACGGAGCTTTCCACTGGAAAGCAGAAACATCTTTTGATGAAACGAAAGGTTCGCTACACAACTTCAGATAGTCCTCTCTAACATAGGCTATACAACTCCACTTCACTTCGCAAACCGTAGGCTCTGGCTCGATGACAAGCAAAAACCATCCTTATTGGCCCCAGGCAAGAGTTCTACGGAGCTTTCCAAAATGTAATGTCATATTCATCAATCCGGCCTAAGGTCCACACTTTCCGTAAAAACCAAACAGGTTAGACCTTTCTCAGTTACCAGGAATAAAATGAAATAGGAGTCATAGGAAAAAAAAAAAAAAAAAAAAAAAAAAACGAGGACAAAACCAAAGTGTTGCTCTCGCAACACAATGATAAGATATGCAAGGGACTTGTAAGTAATAATCGGCTGTTATGCTACAATCATCTTCTGCGATGATGGGTTTGCAGCTTTTGCTAGCTGGTGTACCCATTATTTGTTTCCAGTTAACTTAATGTATATCACGGGAGAGGGACTTGTAAGTAGGAATCGGTTCACGAGGGGCTAGGAATTTTTGCAAATGGGTGCACATTGTATTCGATTTCTATAAATCTGACGGTAAGAAAGTTTGTGTCGATGGTCTATCAATGTAACCGAGGATTAACTGTTTACACAACGGATACAAACGAAAATGTAAAGCAATGAGGTAGTTTCATAATAATTAATAGTGTCATCTATGGTATTTTAATCCTGAAAAGTTACGGATAGCTTTCTATTACCAACTAGATTATATAAGTCACGATGTCTACGATTGAAAAGGATAAAGTACAATTGACTGCAAAGTTAATTTAGTCCCTTCTTCCTATATTATTTTGGCGTTGTTTTTACAACGCTGAAGAATACCTTTTGATCATATGATTAATTTTTTTAGAACATCCCGTTTAAAAAGCTTATGCTATAATCATCTTCAGCGATGAGGGGCTTGCAACTTTTGATAGCTGGTATATCCATTATTTGTTTCCGGTGAATTTGATGTCAATCACGGGAGACGGACTTGTAAGTAAGAATCGGTTCACGAGGGGCTAGAAATTTTTGAAAATTGGTGCACATTGTATTCGATTTCTGTAAATATGACAGTAAGAAAGTTTGTATCGATGGTCTATCGCTATAACCTAGGATTAACTGTTTACGCAACGGTTACAAACGATACGGTAATGTAAAACAATAAGGTAATTTTGTAATAATTAATAGTGTCATCTATGGTATTTTAATCCTGAAAAGTTACGGATAGCTTTATAATATCAACTAGATTATATAAGATATTGTTCCAAGTTTTCATCCGTCACGATATCTACGATTGAAAAGGATAAAGTTCGACTTCGACGGCAATCGATAGCCGCTGATGAGCTGATCAAAGTATATGACATCCATTTTTTGGTAAAAAAATTCCGTTATGAGATACACCAGTTTGAAAGTTTCAAGGGGTTGACAACTTCAGTAGTAAGATACACACTGAAACCAAAAATAGGCGATACCAGTTGTGAGACTTTTAGGGGACTTGTACGCGACAGGTGACTATTAGCTCATAATCATCTTCGGCAATGAGGGGTTTGCAGCACTCGCTAGTTGGCGTACCTGTCATTTGATGAACAATTTGGTTCCCAAATGTAAAACTTGCAAGGGACTTTTAAGTAATAATCGGCTGTTATGCTACACAAATCTTCAGCGATTATGGGTTTGCAACTTTTGCTAGTCGGTGTACCCATTATTTTTATCCGGTGAACTTGATGTCTATCACGGGAAAGGGACTTGTCAGTAGAATCGGTGCACGAGGGGCTAGAATTTTGTGCAAATTGTTGCAAATTGTATTCGATTTATATAGATCTGACGGTAAGAAAGTTTGTATCGTTGGTCTATCGCTGTAACCTAGGATTTACTGTTAACGCAACGGGTACAAACGATACTGTAATGTAAAACAAGGTAGTTTCGTAATAATTAATAGTGTCATCTATGGTATTTTAATCCTAAAAAGTTACGGATAGCTTTATAATACCAACTAGATTATATAGGATATTATTCCAAGTTTTCATCCGTCACGATGTCTACGATTGAAAAGGATAAAGTTCAACTGACTGCAAAGTCAATTTAGTCCCTTTTTCCGATATGCTTTTGTTGTGGTTAGGGCAATCGATAGCCCTTGAAGAGCTGATCAAAATATATGCCATCCATTTTTTTGAACAAAAATCCTTCATGAGATAAACCAGTTTGAAAGTTTCAGGGGGTTGACAACTTTAAGAGTAAGGTACACACTGAAACCAAAAATAGGCAATACCAGTTGTGAGACATGTAAGGGACTTGTAAGCAACAGTCGACTGTAAGCAACAGTCGACTGTTAGCTCATAATCATCTTCGGCAACGAGGAGTTTGCAGCTTTTGCTAGTTGGTATACCTGTTATTTGTCTCAGGTGTATTCGATGGTAAGAACAATTTTGTTCCCAATTGTAAGACATGCATGGGACTTGTAAGTAATAATCGGCTTTTATGCTATAATCATCTTCAGCGATGAGGGGTTTGCAACTTTTGATAGCTGGTGTATCCATTATTTGTTTCCGGTGAATTTGATGTCAATCACGGGAGAGCGACTTGTAAGTAAGCACGAGGGGCTAGACATTTTTGAAAATTGGTGCACATTGTATTCGATTTCTGTAAATATGACAGTAAGAAAGTTTGTATCGATGGTCTATCGCTATAACCTAGGATTAACTGTTTACGCAACGGGTACAAACGATACGGTAATGTAGAACAATAAGGTAGTTTTGTAATAATTAATAGTGTCATCTATGGTATTTTAATCCTGAAACGTTACGGATAGCCTTCTTCCGATATTGTTTTGTTGTTGGTTTTACAACGCTAAAGAACATCTTTTGATTATGTGATTATTCTTTTTAGAACATACCGTTTTAAAAGCTTCGATAAGTTGACAATTTCAGCATTTAACCGACAGCGAAGAAACAAAACCAAAGTGTTGCTCTCGCAACACTTTAGCCGGCGAAGCCGGACAAAGGTTGCCGCAACACTTCACGTTGCCCGGGCAACGTAGGTCTAGTTAGTTCTGGGCCCTAGGCCGAATGATATAATAAATAATTTGGTTTCAATTTCTATTAATTATTCAATTTTAAAACCGTTAGATTTTTTCACTTATCTTGCAGTGCCGTATGGCCCCACGCTTTCATGCCGTGCTTCAGTTTCGAAAGTATTTAAGTGTAGATTACAGCAAGCTTTGGGGCAGTAATATCACTTCGTGATTATCTGTCTCGCCGATATGTGGCAAAAGTTTTTAATACTGTTGCTTTTCCTCAGGCCCTTCTTTTATCTCCTTTACTTCCTTTTTTTTTACATCGAGTAATTTCTCTCACATCAAAACCCTACCTTCTTCTTTGCTAAATATCTTTGTCGGATCTCAAAATTTGAGTCGAATTCTGTTATGATGGAGACTTATCGATTAAAAAACTCAATAGATATTATACAAAAACAAGACCAAAGGTGTCGATGGGATCCCAAAATCTAATATTTGATTCAGACAATAGGATCTTGTCTTCGCCAGGCTAATCATCAGAGAAAACCAAGTTCAGATATACCTCTATAAGCCATATCTATTTTGACGATACTGACCGAGACTTCCTGCTTTACTTCTGCCAAGTTTCCGGTTTCTCCCGAATTCCGAGCAAACTACTAGTCCGGCAAAAAAAGAAAATTCAGAAACAAATCCAGCGTCGAATCCCTATAAAGAACATCTAATCAACTTTGAATAAAAGTTCGACTTAAAAAAAAATCCGGTTACAACCGGATTCCGGACTAATTATGTGTCCGGGTAAAAAATGATTGTCATATACAGACTCAGCCTCTCTTCTTACCCCTTAATCTGTCATCTAATCAAACTTTTGCTTTTAACAAATTTTCCGGTTTTGGCCGGATTCCGGGCGAACTAGTTGTCTGGCCAGAAAGTAGTTTTCACCACCGTGTTCAACATGTCTTTTTACCCCTAAATCGAACATTTAATCAACTTCAAATGAAACTTTTACTTTTAACCAACTTTCCGGTTTTTGACGGATTCCGGACGAACTACTTGTTCGGCGAGAAAATGGTTTTCGCTATCGTGCTCAGCATGCTTTCTTACACCATAATCGACTATCACATTAGCTGTTTAAAAATATTTTGTTCGTCCCTTAATTTGAACCCCCTCCCCCACCCCTAAATATAGGGTTACAGAGCCCATCTACGAACTTGACCTTACCCTTGACCCAAAAATCCTCACACCAAGTTTCATCAAAATATCTCATTCCCTTCGAGAGTTATAGCGCGCACAGACGGACAACTTTTGCGTCATAGTCATGTCATAGGTATCCCTCCACTTACGTTTTGGGATCCCAAAAACATGCTCATTTTCTTTCTAAAATTCCTCGAATCCATCACAACCTCGCTGAGGCTGTAGCTGATGGTTGAGTTATTATGCATACGTTTTATTTTTTAATTTGTGTTTGCTATTTGCCTGTTGATCTCTTTTATGCGATACGGCCTTGTTATGTCATAGTTGCCGTTTCATATTTTTGGCCAGTTATGTATGCGTTTACTATGTCTTTTACTCACCGATTTCTCGAGGAATTAAATGAATTGAATTGAAGTGGTTTACCCCTGTAGGTCATGTCTATTGTGACGAAACCGATCGAAACTTTCTGCCTTGCTTCTGCCAATTTTCCGGTTTTGGCGGATTTCCGGAACTACTTGTCCGGCGAAAAAAAATGGAACTCAAAAACGAATTCAGCATATCTCCTTTTTCCTGTATCAAACATCTAATCAACCTCAGCTAGCGACAAGGATGATTTGAAACAAATTGTAGCTTCAGCACTGATGAATACTGACCCCGTCAGCTTTAACGCTAAATTGAAAGAACCTTCTGTCGATTTTGAGCTTTGGTTTTCGAACCTGCACGACCTACCATGTGAGCAACTGCATAAAGAATTGGCTTTTAGTATAATACACGGGATTTTGCCATATAGAAACAGACTTAGCCGGATGCTACGCTCCGAACCTCCGGAGTCGTTCTGCCATGAAGTAGTGCCGACGGCGGACGTTGAATGCCCGGCAAGTGGAAACGTGTGCTCAGACCTCTTTGCAGTTTTCTGGCAAGAAGGTGTTAATGCTGATACGACAGAACAAAGGAAAAGGGAGCTGGAACTCTCTTTTTCACACAAAGATGAGAAAAGGAAAAAGAGTGTCCTTGCCGTATGTGTGTGCGTGAACATATGGAAAACAAGGAAACGAAAAAGGTGGGTCAACAAAATAAAGCTAAATTACTGGCTGGTGAATTACCTGAAGGTGATGTGTGAAGGTCTAAAATGGGAATCCCATTTAGACGTTCAGTGGCTGTGTAAAATAAGTTTTTGAAAAAAAAAAAAATGTAAATAGATAATTGTAAAATTTTTAATTTGTAAATGTTTGTAAATATAATTTTGATATTCGTTTTTTTGTTTGTTAATATTTGAGCAGTTAAAAGTGAATATGGATGAATAAATGGGAAAAAGTGGGGAATAAAAATCCACTATCTATGTATGATTTATGATGTTTTGTTCCATAGTTGTACTGAAATATTGTTAAGATAAATCATTTTATTTTTAGTCATTTATTGGGTGGTTTGGGAGGTTGGAAAGATACTTTAGTTAAGTGGTGAAGAGCCGTAAAAAAGAAAAAATTTGGTAACGGTGCACGGCCTTATGCTGGAAGGGCACCCTAGTGATCAAGCTGTGATACCGGTTGAGCCATTATTTTAATGTGAATGTTGAAGATTGATTGTAGGATACGGCTCATTTTGAGTTTAACAGTTCTAACTGCTCAAATAAAATTAAAAGAATAATAATTATTTAAAGTAGGGAATAAGTAATACTTTGAATTTAGTCTAAGAGTAAAGTATAGGTGAGGTATAAAGAAAAGAAAGTTGGGTTATACTAACAAAGAAAGTTGCGTCACTGAGAGGAGCGGAGGTGGGATTTAAAAAAAAAGATCAACTTCAAATAAAAATTTAACTTATAACAAATTTTCCAGTTTCAAAAATTATTGTCATATAGAGATTCAGCATTTCTTCTTACCCCTAAATCGGACATCTAATCAACTACAAATAAAATTTTTGCTTTTAACTAATCTTCCGGTTTTGGCTGGGTTCCTGGCGAACTACATATCTGGGTAAAAAAATGATTTTCACATAAGTGTTCAACATGTCTTCTTACCCCTAAATCAAACATCTAATCAACTTCAAATAAAACTTTTACTTCTAACAAACTTTCCGATTTTGGCTGGAGGTCCGGCGAGAAAATGGTTTTCATAATCGTGTTCAGCATGTAGCCTTTAGCTCATTAGCTGTTTAAAAATATTTTGTTTGCCCCTTAATCTGAAAACCCCTCTCCCACCCCTAAATGTAGGGCTACAGAGCCCATCTGCGAACTCGACCTTTCCCTTGATACAAAGGATCGTCACACCAAGTTTCATCAAAATATCTCGGTCCTTTCGAGAGTTATCCTGCTCACAGACGGACAGACAACTTTTGCGATGTCATGGGTATCCCTCCACTTACGTTTTGGGATCCCAAAAACTGAGTTCTATCGTGAAAATGCTAACATAGTGGCCTGCTTCTTTTTGGCGCGCCGTAACTAAGTTACAAGTGTGTCTGGGAGGGGAGGGGGAACCGATCTATCGTTCACACGAAACCCAATGACTGGCAGGCATTCAACAGCTCTCTGTTTATCGGGTGTTATAATAAAAATTCCCTGATAGAACAAATAAGATGGTCTTTGCAGACACTAAAACACACTAAATAAGTATAGGCTAGTAGGAGTTTTCGAATCGTGTAGAAAACTGGGTCATGACTTGAGATATACGAGAGTTCAAATCATGACGGAAAAGGACTGGCGATGGACATGGACAATACGTAAATTAGGTTAAATGACAGAAGTAAACGTTAAACGACTTATACGTTCAACGACAGAAGTAAATTCTTCAGAATTGGCCTACATTTATGGATGAAATAGCATGCTTGCATGTCTCGGGCAATGCGAGAAATGTACAAAACCCCATTGTATTGGGCACAAAGTCGACAAATATCCCTGTTTGAGATCCCACCTAAACTTTTGATCTTCTTTTCCCTTCAGTCCGAGCTGACTACGAATCGTATTTCTGGCGGTAAACGATCAGTCAACTGATACTCTGAACTATGCCATCCAAAGGTCCTATTGCCTTTCGGCTTGCACAAAGTATTGCCCAGGGCATCGACTTATATCCATCGTACGACATATCCATCACTTACCAGGAGCGCAGGCAAATGACAATTAGAAAAGCACACAACGGCATTTGGCGTATACTAGGAAAACTACTAGTGTCTTTAAAAGGACCAACAAAACAAGACCAAAGGTTTCGATGGGATCCCAAAAAATCAACATCCAGACAACAGGGTCTTGTCTTAGCCAGATCCAGTCTTCGCCAGACTCCTTGAACATTTTTACAATTAAAATTCAGAAACAGATTAAGGCCAAATAGCTAATCACCTGAGAAAACCAAGTTCAGATTTGGATTCAGCATGTGTGTTTACCCCTATCATATCTGTTTTGACGAAAACTTCCTGCCACTTCTGCTAATTTCCCGGTTCCGGCCGAACTCCAGAACTACTTGTCCGGCGAAAAAAGAAAGCTCAAACACGAAATCAGCTTCTTTCCCCAGTAATGAACATCTAATCAACTTCAAATAGAAATTTAGCTTATAACAAATTTTCCGATTCCAGCCGGATTCCGGTCGAACTATATGTCCGGGTAAAATATGATTGTCATACAGGGACTCAGCATCTCTTCCTACCCCTAAATCGCTTATCTAATCAGCTAGAAATAAAACTTTGACTTCCAACAGTTTTCCGGTTTTGGCCGGATTCCGGACGAAGTACATGTCCGGGTAGAAACTTGTTTTCACAGAAGTGTTCAGCATGTCTTCTTGCCCTATATCGAACATCTAATCAACTCCAAATAAAACTTTTAATTTTGACAAACTTTCCGGTTTGGGCCGGATTCCGGTCGAAATACTTGTCCGTCGAGAAAATAGTTTTCACCATCGTCTTCAGCATGTCTTCCTACCTCTAAATCGAACATTTAATCAACTTCAAATAAAACTTTTACTTTCAAAAAACTTTCCGGTTTGGGCCGGATTCCGGGCGAAATACTTGTCCGTCGAGAAAATAGTTTTCACCATCGTCTTCAGCATGTCTTCCTACCCCTAAATCGAACACCTAATCAACTTCAAATAAAACTTTTACTTTCAACAAACTTTCCGGTTTTGGCCGGATTCCGGGCGAACTACTTGTCCGATGACAAAATGGTTTTCACCATCGTGTTCAGCATGTCTTCTTACCCCATAATCGACTATCACATTAGCTGTTTCAAAACATTTTGTTTGTCCCTTAATTTGAATCCCCTCCCCCACCCCTAAATGTAGAGCTACAAAGCCCATCTACGAACTTGACTGGTCCGACGACCCAACGAACCCTCACACCAAGTTTCATCAAAATATCTCATTCCCTTCGAGAGTTATCGTGCTTACAGACGGACGGACAGACGGACGGACGGACGGACAACTTTTGCGATGTCATAGGTATCCCTCCACTTACGTTTTGGGATCCCAAAAAGCAAAAAACACAGAAGTATCAGATATTTTGTAAACATGGTATGGCTAAACGTCGCGACACGATAGAGCTCTGTCTGGATCGTCTTCTTCACCTTAGGCTCATTCTCGCCGTTCCCCGAGGACTCTTCGGGGAATAAAAAAAACGGCGAGAAAAGAGGACGTCACTCCACGCGGACTCCGCATACAGAATACAGCGAGAACACGGGGAATGCTTCCGAAACGGGTTGTTCGAAAAAAATATGTGCAGCGGACGAAATTATTCTGGATCCACTTTGATTTTTGGTTTTGTTCATTCTGATCGTTTTGAATTAATTTTATATTGCACCAACACCAGCAAAAATTGATTCTCCTCCGAATCTGAAAGGGAGTCCTTTTTAACGATGGTGATGATAATCGTAGCATTCCACGTCCGTGGGGACTCGCGAGAATACGGGACAAACAAAAACGCGGGGACTCCTTAAGTGGAGTCCTCGGGGAAAGGCGAGAATGTACAAGCAAGCTGGAAATTTCCATGGAAAAGCAGACAGTAGTTCAAGGGAAACTCACCTGGTATGCAGATAGTTATCCAAGGTCGTCTTGAACAATCAGCAGCGAGAGCCATGGCGTTCACTCAGGCCCACTCCCAATCACGATGTACCAAGCGTTTTCTATCTCCTTAGTCCTTAGAGCGAGCGAAATAAGGACTCAACTTCAGCCAGTTTGGTCAAACGAAGATAGAGCTGGGACACCCCTAAGGCAGTTAACCCGAGAACACCCCCCACGATTAAATGCAAGCTATCCATCAGGATACGAAGTCGATACTGCTTTCAAATGGAACTTTCAAATAATTCAGTTTAAGCTAAATAGGCGCTACGATAATTTTATGTTATCTTTTCTAAATTAAATGCGTAATATATTTACATACTGCATCAAAACGAAATGGCGTTGTTATCACAGACAGAACTAAGGATCACACAAATCATCGGGTCGGAAAGCTTCCCATAGATTATTACTTGGGAAGCATCTTTAACTTAGCGATGTCTTTGGATATTTTTGCATACTTTTCTTTCACTTCTTTCCTCTTTTCAAAATGAACCTAAAAGAAAAACAAATCAGGTCAAAAGAATGGCTCATCGGCACCATCTTGTGGCACTTGTGGCCACGATTACACAAACAGTATCGAAATTCAGATCACGCGATCTCCACTCTTGTTCGTCTATAACACGACGATTTTCCTTCAGCGGGCGTATGTGCCCTTAGAAATCGAAACCCTTGTGCGCTCTGGTGGAACCGATTAAAGGATGGACTAAGGTAAAGGGCTTCTCTCGAGTCTATCTAAGTCAAATGTCCTGAGGCAGACTCAAAGACAAAGTCGCAAGACAACAGTCTGACGAAGTCTCCTTCGTCAGACTGTTGTCTTGCGACTGAAGAAACATGTTTCACGACTTGTTTTCTCGACACCCAGATACCTCTCTTCAAGGTTAGATTCTACAAGGTTGCTATCAAGAAAAAATAAGAGCAAGAACAATGGTTTCTCGCCCATCCACCGATCAGGAACATTCCCATAAAAATCAGCGGAGGTGGAGCCATTACAGGAGGTGGAGCCTTCTTGGTCGCCCGTGTAAACTCGTTGGTCTCCACCATTACACACTTGAGTCATTTGCCAAGAAAACAACGGAGCCACTAGCGCAGCGGATGTTCTGGCCTGTTCACACGGGAAGGAAACAGCGTTGATTTTGTTCGACTAGACGCCTGGAGTCTGATTACTAATGCGAAAAATAAAAGCGAACTTGACGATTGTCGTTCATAATCGCCTTTGTTATACCATGACCGTCAACATGGACAGTGAAATCCATTGTGACATGCCTGTTATGTCTCTGGGGGGAACCCAGGGGGGGCACTGGTCTTAAATTCCAGGGTATTGGGCTGGGTGGGGGTGGGTCCTTTGGTGCTCCAAAAGGTACTTTTCATACCAAGGCGGGGTGATCCAAAATAGTATGTGTATTATTATTTTCATACATATTTTGGGGGTGGGGTGTCAAATTTCACTGAAAAACAAGAATTTCTTCCAAAAAAAAAACAATTTCATACCAACATTTTCCCAACATTTTCGTAACAAAATTAAATTTAACCAACTGATCGGGTTTATTGCAAAAAAATGAAAGACTTTTTCAAATAGTGTTTGAAAACAATTTGTTACCACTAACACAACACATAAACAATGTATAACCTGAACTAGCTTATCATAACAATGAACAAGGCCTTAAAATACGACTAGTTTCACCTGGATCTCCCAGTTTTAGAACTGAGAACAGCATAGTGCGATGATTCAAGATTCAAGACGAGATCAAAGTCAAGGGCCGTCCAAGTAGAGAAAGCAGCAGAAACACAAATGATATTTCCGTCTACCACCGAGTTCTGTTAAGTATTTTTCAGGTCACATAGATTTCTTTACTGAAAGAACTGAATTATACTTTAGACACTCTTATAGTAAAACCATTTCCCAAAGGAAACATTCAAGTAATCACAAATTTGTGGCACGTTCTAATGGGTTGTTGTGACTCCCGGCTCTTTTATAAGACTTGTCTTTCATAGGCCTGGTTGCATAGTCTTGGGATGAGATCTTCACAAAAATAAACTGGCCCATTGCAGTATCGAAGCAGAAAAACCACAAACATATTGCAGATAAGGTTGATACATGAATAAGTCGGTGATCGAAAATCCTTCGCACAAGTAGCTTACCACTTTCTGATCGTTATGCACATAATTCTGATCTTCAACAACTGTCTTTCTAGGACAAACTAGAGCTACCCAAAGTGGCACAAGTGTAACAAGGGCTAGAAGAACCATGTAATGTTAATTTCAGTCCAATTCGATGCGATCTGAGACCACAGTTGCCGACGATCCGAAATAGGTATCGTTCTGAAAGTGGTTCGCTACCTCTAGTTTTTTCAAATCACCAAAACGCACTTTATAATTAAAGGAAACTAACACCCAGCGAACACCCTATCAATTATGATTTGTAGACTGGTCACCTTTAAAGCAAAAAAGCATCACTACTTCTTCTTCGTTTTCACAACAACACAATGCAACGCTAAGAAAAGTTGGGAAATTAGTATCTTTCCTGTCCTGCTGTTCCATTATTTTTTCATCACAGTATATGCATCAATTTCTTTCTGGGAAAAAAAACCTTTTGGTGGGCAATCGTGCTCACTATGTTTCTGCAGATAATGCTCCTTCAAGCCATACCTCCAAAAGGTTCGGAATAAGGGTCGGCACCGTTTCTGTTTTTGGCTAAAACAGAAACGGCAAATAAAAAACGGAACAGAAACAGAAACGGTGATAAAAACAAGAGCTACGAGCTCATATGGCACTTGTACGAGTAGGCTGTACAAGAAAGTAGATGAAAACGTCACAAAATACACCCGCCATCCAAAAAGGCGGTTCGGAAATAGAAATAGGAATTTAGTTTCACTCATTTCTGAGCAGTTCCGGCATCGTCTCGATTGCAAATGCACATGACTGTTCAAACTTTCATCCCAATAAATCCATTTGTTTGATCCCTAGACGTGCTACACGATTTCCGGTACTCACTCTATTTCCACCTACCGTGGCCGAATCTGGTTCGGAATAAAAAAAAATCGACCACCTAAAGCATCTTCGTTTATACCATCTACCAAGTTTCACTCGAATCTGAGCATTTTTGGAAAGTTCCGGTACCCCCCCCCCTTCCCACCAACGTTGTCGGAGCCGGTTCGGGCCCAATCTCTTAATTCCCTCATCAAGTTTGACTGAAATTGGAGCATAGCCTATCTGCAAGTTTCCAGTACCCCCCCCCCCTACCTTGGCCGAATCCGGCCCAGACGCCAAATAACAAATCTAGGCCGCATAAACTCGGCACTGTCGAATTGCATCTCATTCGGTCCATCCGTTTGGTTTGTGTGCATGTCAAAAGTCCCCCTACCCCCAATTCCCCTAATCGTGGTCGCATATGGTTCGAACGCATGTTTTACATGTCGAGGCCATCGATTCGTATCACCCATGAAGTTTCACTCGAATCAGACCACTCGTTCGCAATTTATAGAAGTCCATATTTCTCTTCTCTTGCTCCCCCAAAAATGCTCGGATCTAGGAACGGAAGTTTCCGGGGTATGTTGTGTCAGGTTTTTAAGTCAAGATAATTCGGGTCGCTAATATGCCTGCAAAGTTTCGTTGTCGTTTTACATCTGGAACTATTCTAACTCACGACTACCGGAATTCCAGGAAACCCCCTCCAACTCCCCCCACAGAGCCCCGAAACCATCTGGCTAAGTCAATTTCATCTAGGCCTAATCCTTGTTCCATCCATTAAGTTTCGTCCCAATCCCTCTACTTTTAGAGTTTCTTGAGTTTTCCACTCCCCCCCCCATCCCCACAGGTATAGGACCCGACTCGGACGTGACACTGAACGTCCGAGGCGATAGCTCACCAGACAAGTTTCATTCAAATCCGATCACCCGTTCAAAAGTTATGCACGCCACTAGATTCCGGACTCCCCATCCACCCACTCCCCCCACGATGGTCGGGTCGGGGAAACGGCTGTTCTCAAGTCAATCTGTTCGGATCCCTGACATACCTGCCAAGTTTCATCGCCCTAGGACATCAGGAAGTATGCCGAACTCGCGGGATCGCTAGAAATCCGGACCCCCACCCCAACTCCCCCACAGTGCCCTGATCCGGTCCGGTTATGTCAATGACGTGTCGAGGACCTGTGCTTGTTTTTCCCACCAAGTTTCATCCCGATCCCTCCACTTTAAGCGTTTCTCAAAATTTCCGGTTCCCTCCTCCAACTCCTCCCAGTGTCATCGGATCCGGTCCGGTTATGTCAATGACGTGTCTAGGACCTGTGCTTGTTTTTCCCACCAAGTTTCATCCCGATCCCTCCACTTTAAGCGTTTCTCAAAATTTCCGGTTACCTCCTCCAACTCCCCCCAGTGTCATCGGATCCGGCCCGGATTTAAAGTGAGGTGTCTGAGACACAAGGTCATCCTAAATATCAATTTTCATCAAGATCCGATCACCCGTTCAAAAGTTATGCACGCCACTAGATTCCGGACTCCCCATCCACCCACTCCCCCCACGATGGTCGGGTCGGGGAAACGGCTGTTCTCAAGTCAATCCGTTCGGATCCTTGACATACCTGCCAAGTTTCATCGCCCTAGGACACCAGGAAGTATGCCGAACTCGCGGGATCGCTAGAAATCCGGACCCCCATCCCAACTCCCCCACAGTGCCCTGATCCGGTCCGGTTATGTCAATGACGTGTCTAGGACCTGTGCTTGTTTTTCCCACCAAGTTTCATCCCGATCCCTTTACTTTAAGCGTTTCTCAAAATTTCCGGTTCCCCACCCCAACTCCCCCACAGTGCCCTGATCCGGTCCGGATATGTCAATGACGTTTCTAGGACATGTGCTTGTTTTTCCCACCAAGTTTCATCCCGATCCCTCCACTTTAAGCGTTTCTCAAAATTTCCGGTTCCCTCCTCCAACTCCCCCCAGTGTCATCGGATCCGGCCCGGATTTAAAGTGAGATGTCTGAGACACGAGGTCATCCTAAATATCAACTTTCATCAAGATCCGATCACCCGTTCGCAAGCTAAAACTACCTCAAATTTTGGCTTCACCCTCCCTCCACTCCCCCCCCCCCCAGATGGTCGAATCGGGGAATTGATGATTTCCTATTTAAGCTGGTCGGGTCCCAGACATGCCTGTCAATTTCCATCGTCCCAGCACATCAGGAAGCACGGAACTCGCGGGATCACTACAAATTCGGACTTCTCCCCCCCCCCAACTCCCCCAAAGTGAGCGGATCCGTTCCGGTTATATCAGTCACGTATCTAGGACTTTTGCTTGTACTTTCCACCAAGTTTCATTCGGATCCCTCCACTCTAAGTGTTTTCCAAGATTTCCGGTTTCCCCCTCTAACTCCCCCCAGTGTCACCGGATCCGGTCTGGATTTGAAATGGAGGGTCTGAGACACGAAGTCCTTCCATGTATTAAGTTTCATTAAGATCCGATCACCCGTTCGTAAGCTAAAAATATCTCATTTTTCCTATTTTTTCCGGATTCCCCCTCCCTCCACTCCCCTCCAGATGGTCGGATCGAGGAAGCGACAATTTCTAATTTAATCTGGTCCAGTTCCTGATATGCTTGCCAAGTTTCATCGTCCTAGCTTATCTGGAAGTGCCCGAACTAGCAAAACCGGGACCGACAGACCGACAGACCGACTGACGGACAGAAATAACAATCGCTATATGGCACTTGAGTAAGCTCAAGTGCCATAAAAACGGAAAACCGTTTCTGTTTTTCCTTTTTTTTTCGGAAAAACAGAAACGGACCGTTTTTACAAAAAAAACGGCCGTTTTAACAGGTATTTCTGTTGTTTTTTTCCTACTTCCTTGGGTTCATAAGATAACAGTAAGGCGACCATTTGGAACGGTAAGACGGCTGTTGGAAAGTGAATAGCGTGAGGAGGGGCAGCGTGACAGGAGAAGGTTGTGAGAGAAGGTCGAGTATAATTGTGTAAGGTAAAAAAAAGGACTCTGCACCTGTCTAGTAAACTAAGCCCTTTTTTATGTCCATGGTCAAATGCTGGGGTATGCTGGCAGGTGTGACGTATGTGTACCCCTACCCCAGAAGGGTAGGGGTAAAAGCAAAATATTTTAAGGTCAAAAATTAATACCAAATTTTTTAGTTCCCAAAGTACTGTATACTGATATCCCTATGCGGAATAAGGGGTACAATTACATGTGAGAACCATGGTCACCCCTGTTAGCATGCCCCAGCGTTTTGCATGGGCTTCATTCAAGTGCCATATACCGATCACTTTTCTGTCGGTCGGTCCACTGTTCCCGAGTTAGGGTACTTCCAGATGTGCTAGGACGATGAAACTTGGCAGGCATATCAGGGATCTGACCAAACTAACTTGGAAATAGTCACTTCGACGATCCGACGACCGTGGGGGGAGTGGTGTGAGGGGGAATCCGAAATATTGACGTATGTATATGTATAACTTTGGGATAGGTGATCGGATCTTAATGAAACTTGATATTTCGAACGATCCCGTGTCTCAGACGTTCCATTTCAAGTCCGGTTCGGATACGATGAATGTGGGGGGGGGGGGGGGCGGAAATCCTGTGACATGCTTAAAATTTAGCGATCACGATTAAACTTGGTGGGAAGAACAAGCACAAGCCCTTGGTACATCATAGACAGAACTGGACCGGATTTGGGCACTTTGGGGGAATTTGGGGGGGAAGGGTCCGGAAATTCGGTGATCCGGAGTTAAGGTACTCCTAGGTGGGCTAGGACGATGAAACTTAGCAGGAATCAAAGACCCGACCAAATTAACTTGGAAATAGTCAGTTCCCCGATCCGGGCATCGTCGTGGAGTACAGGGAGGAGGAATCCGGAATCTTGAGGTATTGTAACTTTCGAACGGGTGATCGGATCTTTATGAACCTTGATATTTGGATAGACCTTGTTTCTCGGATGTCCCATTTAAGTACGGACCGGATCCCATGAATGTGGGGGGGGGGGGGGTGGACGGGAGTACTGGAAATCTTGTGCCACGCTTAGAATGGACTGATCGGGAAGAAACTTGGTGGGAAGAACAAGCAGAAGAACTAGGTACACCCGAGACAGAACGGACTGGATTCGTGCACTGTGGGGGAGGTTGGAGGGGTCCGGAATTCCGGTGATCGCGAATTAAGGTACTTCAGGGTGTGCTAGAAGGACGAAACTTGTCTGGAACATTAGAGTCTCGATAAACCTGGTTCACAAATTGTCAATTTCCAGATCCGACCATCCCTTGAAGTACAGAAATGAACTGAAAGCTCCCTTGGAGTGCGCACCTTAACAGCAAAGTGAAAAATTACTTTTGACAAACTTTACATTTCATGATCCCCCGAGGGTCCATGACCATTTGCGCCAGAACGGTTTTGCTTAAAAATTAATTCCTAGCACCCTGAAAGTGCATATCTTTACAGAAAAGTGAAAAAAAATACTTTTGAACATTGGAAAAGTTCGGTGGCTCTTTCTTAGTTGTATAATTACAGCTTTGTAGAAAAGTTTCATCAGAAATAGGAGCTTGAAGGCTTCAAGTTTCAGTACAATACGATTCGTGCTTCCTATTGGTTGGATTTCAAAAAATGCGTCTTAACCGACCAATGGGATGATTGGGAGGCGAGACTACGTTTCGCAAAAGTGTCATTATACCAAAAAGAAATAGCCAGATTGACGTTTCCAGCAAAAGTATTATTGTACCAACAAGAAATAGCAAGATTAACGTTTTCAGCAATTAACCAGCTCAGAATGGTTATCAAAGGCCGATAATTTAGTCTGTAAGTCGAAAGTCCTATACCTCCTAATGTTAATTTTGTTGTTATATGCTTCATTTAATGATGGTGTAAAAATATCCGTTTCGTCAGGTAGGGTGCAATCTCTCTATTCTGACTCAAAAATCTTTCATTCTGAAAAGCAGAAAATATCGGTAGATGGCATAATCTGCCGGGAGAATAAAACCCGCTAGATTATACCAGGACGCCACGCGTACAAGTCGGAACAAACAAGACCAAAGGTTTCGATGGGATCCCAAAAATTCAATATCTGATCCAGACAACTGGGTCTTGTCTTAGCCAGATCCAGTCTTCGCCAGACTCCTTGAACATTTTTACAATTAAAATTCAGAAACAGATTAAGGCCAAATAGCTAATCACCTGAGAAAACCAAGTTCAGATTTGGATTCAGCATGTGTGTTTACCCCTATAAGTCATATCTGTTTTGACGAAAACTTCCTGCCACTTCTGCCAATTTCCCGGTTCCGTCCGAACTCCAGAACTACTTGTCCGGCGAAAAAAGAAAGCTCAAAGACGAAATCAGGGTATCTTCTTTCCCCAGTAATGAACATCTAATCAACTTCAAACAGAAATTTAGCTTATAACAAATTTTCCGATTCCAGCCGGATTCCGGTCGAACTATATGTCCGGGTAAAATACGATTGTCACACAGGGACTCAGCATCTCTTCTTACCCCTAAATCGCTTATCTAATCAACTAGAAATAAAACTTTGACTTCCAACAGTTTTCCGGTTTTGGCCGGATTCCGGACGAACTACATGTCCGGGTAGAAACTTGTTTTCACATAAGTGTTCAGCATGTCTTCTTGCCCTAAATCGAACATCCAATCAACTCCAAATTAAACTTTTAATTTTGACAAACTTTCCGGTTTGGGCCGGATTCCGGGCGAAATACTTGTCCATCGAGAAAATAGTTTTCGCCATCGTCTTCAGCATGTCTTCCTACCCCTAAATCGAACATCTAATCAATTTCAAATCAAACTTTTACTTTCAATAAACTTTCCGGTTTGGGCCGGATTCCGGGCGAAATACTTGTCCGTCGAGAAAATAATTTTAACCATCGTCTTCAGCATGTCTTCCTACCCCTAAATCGAACATCTAATCAACTTCAAATAAAACTTTTACTTTCAACAAACTTTCCGGTTTGGGCCGGATTCCGGGCGAAATACTTGTCCATCGAGAAAATAGATTTCACCATCGTCTTCAGCATGTCTTCCTACCCCTAAACCGAACATCTAATCAATTTCAAATAAAACTTTTACTTTCAATAAACTTTCCGGTTTGGGCCGGATTCCGGGCGAAATACTTGTCCGTCGAGAAAATAATTTTCACCATCGTCTTCAGCATGTCTTCCTACCCCTAAACCGAACATCTAATCAACTTCAAATAAAACTTTTACTTTCAACAAACTTTCCGGTTTTGGCCGGATTCCGGGCGAAATACTTGTCCGTCGAGAAAATAATTTTCACCATCGTCTTCAGCATGTCTTCCTAGTCCTAAATCGAACATCTAATCAACTTCAAATAAAACTTTTACTTTCAACAAACTTTCCGGTTTTGGCCGGATTCCGGGCGAACTACTTGTCCGATGACAAAATGGTTTTCACCATCGTGTTCAGCATGTCTTCTTACCCCATAATCGACTATCACATTAGCTGTTTCAAAATATTTTGTTTGTCCCTTAATTTCAATCCCCTCCCCCACCCCTAAATGTAGAGCTACAAAGCCCATCTACGAACTTGACTGGTCCGACGACCCAACGAACCTTTTCATCAAGTTTCATCAAAATATCTCATTCCCTTCGAGAGTTATCGTGCTTACAGACGGACGGACGGACGGACGGACAGACGGACGGACGGGACAGACAGACAACTTTTGCGATGTCATAGGTATCCCTCCACTTACGTTTTGGGATCCCAAAAACGGAAATTTGGAAAAAACAGGTAAAATAAAAACAAAAACGGTCATATAAAAAACGGAACAGAAACAGAAACGGCATTAAAAAACGGCTACCTGTTTTCTGTTTTTCTGTTATTTAAAAAAAAAAAACAGAACAGAAAACGGTAGTAAGAAAACAGAAACAGAAAAAGAAACAGAAACGGTGCCGACCCCTAGTTCGGAACTCAATTTCAGAAGGACATTTCTCACATGCCACTGGGTAGTTGGCGACAGGCCGTGGGGTGGGGGGGGGGGGGTCATTTTGAAAATTTCAGATTTTGGACGTGGGGTGGGGGGGTCATTTTGAAAAGTTGAGATTTTGGACGTGGGGTGGGGGGGGGGGTCATTTTAGAAAGTCAAAATTTTGTATGTAGGTCAAGGGGTGGGGTGGGTGGGTTGTAGAAAGAATGACCTATTTAGGAGTGTATACCCTAGGATTTCATACCAGTGCCCCCCTGGGGGAACCATATAATGAACAAGACCAAAGGTGTCGATGGGATCCCAAAAATCTAATATATAATGTAGATAGATAAATAATCTAATCAACTACAAATACAACTTTTGCTTTTAACAAATTTTCCATGGTTGGCAGCTTCCTGATTTGAGTGAACGAAGCATCGGTGTCAGAATGCAACAGTGTGATTGGGGGGGGGGGGAGTTGACACAACAGACCAAATGAATGTCTGGCTTTCAAGTTTTCAAAAGTTTCAGCCGGATCCCGAACGAACTAAACGTCCAGCTAAAAATGGATTGTCATATACGGATTCAGCATCTCTTCATACCCCTACAATCGACATCTAATCAACGGATTCCGGGCGAAGTACTTGTCCCGGTAGAAAATGATTGCCACATATGGGTTCAGCATGTCTTCTTACCCTTAAGTCGAACATCTAATCAACTTCAAATAAAACTTTTACTTACTTGTCCGGCGAGAAAATGGTTTTCATATTCGTGTTCAGCATGTCTTCTTACCCCATAATCAACTATCTCGTTGGCTGTTTAAAAATATTTTGGGACAGCACGCAACCACCTACTCTACTTGTCCGTTCCGGTGAGAAAATAACTTTCATATTCAGAATCAGCATGTCTCCTTACCCCTAAATCAGCTACCTCAATAGCCTTAAAAATAAAAAAAAAATTGCCCCTAAATTTGAAACCCCTCCCCTACCCCTAAATATAGGGCTACAGGGCCCATCTACGAACTAGACCTTAATATTGACCCAAAGAATGGTCACACCAAGTTTCATCAAAATATATCATTCCCTTCGAGAGTTATCGTGCTCACAGACGGACGGACGGACAGACAGACGGACAACTTTTGCGATGTCACAGGTATCCCTCCACTTACGTGTTGAGATCCCCAAAACCCGGCTATCAAGCACACTCACTGGGGTCATGACCCATTGAATTTCAACATCTTCAGTTTTAACTTTGTCAGACGAGTGTAAACTAAGACTAATGTAATCAAGGCTTACGAGGATTACTGAAATTACCGAAAGGTAGAATAGCATGGAATAGTCAAAATAATACCAGTAGCGAATCTATATTTTGTGTTTTTCTTCTTTTTTTCCTAGAAAAAAAATTGTAAACATTTCGATTTAGCGAGTTCGATTAAGTAACGAGTTGAATGACGAAAGTTCACCTCAACCTGGTATGTCGCAGACTGGAGCGCACTTTTGTCTTTTAGTTCACTACTTACAATTAATCCCATGTCAACGGCATATTTTCCCATCAAATAAGGTCTTCGGTTTCTCACTGAGGCCCTGCCATGTGGGTTCTAGTTTGTCTAGGACCCACATAGGAGTCCTAATTTTTTTAATTTAATTCAAAATAGTTTTCTTGTTGGTTTGTCAAAGTAGAGGCCTATTGTATAATGTTCCATTTGCGTAATATTTGTTCATTTCCCTCAGCCTACCAAACCTGGAACACGGCCTTTTTGAAAGAGTCTGCTTGTTTTCATCTGGTATTCTCAGATGATAGCAAATATCTGGAATGAAATTTATCTCTTCTTGTTCTGTTGACACCACTTAGTTGAATTGACCCCGAAACTATACAATTTATGTTACCATACGATATACGCGTACAAGCTTGCAAAATCAAGATTCCACAAGGACGTTTTTAAGTGGGGTTCTGGCAACAAAATGTTTGATCCTTGGAACAGCTGAATCGATCATTTCAAGTGCATTGTTGATGGGATTTTTAACTCTGACCAGCTCGACTACTCAAATTTCTTAGAGTTATTTATTTCTCTTGGTTTGTATTATATACAGTTTGTCATACTTTTAAATAAATTACCAGAGGGTTTGTCATATTCGTAGTATCTGCTTTGTATCGAATGCCAATTTCTTTATACTTGGATATATTTCTTAATTGCTTCTGAATTTTCTTGTCAACCCCCGAAAGCTTGTCTGAATCAACAAGACGGCAACCACTTGTGCCTCCCTTCGATTTTTCTTCCTCGGTGGGTTACGGTTGCTTGTGGAGTCCTGGAATTTAGTCTGTGGGCAAACGACAAAAGGTATTTTGTAAAAAAGTCAGAAAAGAAGTCATAGTTTACGTAAAATGACGAGTTTTCCCAATTGGGCTTATCAGTATCTGTCGCAACAGATCCGTGATTTAAGAAGAAGAAAAGAGAAGCTTTCACTTTTTACCGAAAGGTTATAGTTCTTAAGTATAATAGTACAATTAAAAACATATCCTGGCCGAGTTTTACTTAAACGTCATTATGGTGCTAGTCATAGTTACATAGGAACTAAACCGCGTGTCTCTGATCTATAAGGGATACTTATACAAAGAAACAGAGTTCATAACACGCTTTCCCCACTCGCGAAAAATTACATCAACATATCTTGCAAAGATTTACAACTAATAAATAGCCTTGTCCTTTTTTTAATTCGAGTGACAAGGGGCTAATCTTGAGGTGTGAGAAGCTTTGTAATACGAGGGGCACTCTTTTTCAAAATGAGGGGGATGAGCTACTTCTAGGCATCCTAAAGTCTACGTCTCCTCTTTACATGGTTTGTTTTGGTTATTTTATGAAAAAGTGATCAGTTTATAGGTGATATTGAGTTATGAATCCGAGAAAAAGTGCGATTGTTTTTGGTACGTCTTTTGTTCTGTATATGGCTTGACAGCTTTTAATAACAGATACATATATATATTCCTTCAGCCCACGCTCACAACGAATCATATTTGACAGTGCAAAACGTTTCCCATGAGTTCATGACCTCATTTTCCAGCTTGAGCCTGAAGAGAACCCTTGGCAGGAAGGGCCGAAATGTAGCTCCAATGAAATTCAGTAGACGTGTCCATTTTGCACTGTCAAATATGATATACATCACTAAATATTCTTTGAGCCCAAGCTGACTTTGAAACATACGTTCAAATAATGTATATATAGGATGCGTCAGCTACGATTCTTCATCAGCGACATTTCGGCCCTTCTTGGCAAGGGTCCTCGTCAGGCTGTCAATCTTCAGGGTCATCGTCGAGGAAGGAAACAAAACTGTAATAAATAATTGAAGCTTCTATCGACTATAAATACCTAATTAGGGCAAATTACTTTCAATACCACTGTAAAGAAAAAACTGGTCCTGAGATTTAATTTTTAACACGGCCGCTGTTTTTGCTGCACGATTGGGCGATGACAGGAAAGGTTTTTTTCTGTATTTTGAATATTATTTCATTAACAACTTCGTTCCACGTTTCTATTATTGAGTACTCGCCTGTATCTATTACTTTGAATAATCACTGCACGGAAAAACTAATGCTGAGATTTAATTTTTTACACAGCTGCTGTTTTTGCTGCACGACTGGCGCGACGACAGGAAATGTTTTTTCTGCATTTTGATCGACTTCGGTTTTGTTGTTAATAAGGGACTGAGGCTTAAATTTTCTTCCCTTAATAACCCCGTTCCACGTTTCCGGTAGGGAGTACTCGCCTGTATCTCGGTTAATGCTTGCTCGGTTTTTCTTTATCGCAACGGCTTCTCGAATACTAACTATACTTTCAAATCTGCACTTGCAGAACATACTCCATCCCATTCCCATCCCAACCCAGAGCAAAATAACACTAGAGAGCAACGCCAAGACTTAAAAGTGACACAGAGTCGAATGGCATCGACACTAGCAAAACTAGCGATAGAGAACGTCCCTACTTAAACTCATTCAGCCGTTCACCATCGCTGGCTCCGATAACTTCATATTCTGAACATAGCAAAAAAATGATACAACCTCCTTTGTTTCCTTGGTATGTGCAGACCGCACCTTTGCTTTATTAGAAATTTCAAAGCCCGCACGTCTGTCTCGCTTTAAATGCCGCAAGCGTAGTGGACGGCGCAATGAATATGCCCGTTTGCAAAGCATGGAAAGCATAGGTCTTCGCACTACCCCTTAGTGTATATTGCTCTGTCCCAACCTTTCCTGTCATCGCCCCAATCGTGCAGCAAAAACAATGCGGCCGTGATACAAATTAAATCTCAGGACCAGTTTTTTTCTTTACAGTGGTATTTGAAAGTAATTTGCCCCAGTTAGATATTTATAGTCGGTAGAAGCTTCAGTTATTTATTACAGGTTTGTTTCCTACCCCGACGTTGACCCTGAAGATTGACAGCCTGACAAGGACCCTTGCCAAGAAGGGCCGAAATATCGCTGATGAAGAATCGTAGCTGACGCATCCGTTACATGCATTATTTGAATATACACCACTGTTGCAAACCATCCGACCCCCCCCCCCCCCCCCAATTGTCCCATTGATCGTGAGGGAAACAAAGCAACGTTTACCTCTCCTTCAATTGTATCTGTTTCTCGATCCACGGACCCTTTCTCTTGTACAAAGGTTACTATGTCAGCCATGGTAAAATGAATCTCAGTGAGGTATTTATAGCAAGGCTTAGCGCTGAAGATCCGTATGGCAGTCTGAAAGTATAAACGGGATAAAAATAACAGACGTTTGTATTTAGCTGCTCTTCACAGTGCGTCGTTTATCTGGCTGTGTTTGCAGGCAGGCCATCGCTTCTCATCACACACTTTCAAGGGGCTCTTACTTTCGACATACGGCTCTAGAAAATAAATCAGTGCCCTCGCTAAACGAACCGAGTCTTGGGACTCCTAAGATGGGGGTTATCCTAGCAGAATCGAGTGACCGTGAATAAACTTCCGACAGCAATTTCAGCCATCCGACGGAATATACTTGGTTGGGGAAATGTTTGAGGACCGTCAATTCATCCAGCTAATTTCAGAATTTCTTATCTTAAACATTTGCGTGGTGTAACTTTTCTGATACTTAACTGGGTTAATTGGTTCTAGTTTCAACAACTGTGCCAAAGTCTTCGTTGAGGGTTCATTAGCCTAATGATGGTAAGGTACATCGTCGAGTGGAAATCTACAGGAGCTAAAGGTAAGGCTAAAGGCGTTTTTCCGTGACACAATTTTGGGCCCCACACTTCTGAGTGTTTGTCGCGGAAACAGAATTGTGTGCCACACAGTCGAGCCACAAGTTGAAACTCACGGAAAAGACGTTTTGACTATTATTAGGGCGGTAATTTCAAATCTATGAAAATATAAGAATTCAGATAAAATCGCAACAATAGAACTTCAGACTTCCTTCCTTGCCATTCTGTGGAAAAGGATCCTCAGTTTTACGTCTACATGCTTGATAAAGTAGTTAATTTTATTGTTTTCACATTATTTTGCTGCCAAATTCGATTTTCCCGCCAGAAATGAGACACAAAATCGACAATCACCACACAAATCTTGTTGATCGCGGAAACACATGTGTGGGCCGCACAAAGACCGTGGAAACGCTCTTTTTGAGCCACAATCAACCCACAAACTGTGTGTGGGAGCGCGGAAAAACGCCTTCAGTTCGAAACCAGGGTAAGGTAAAACTTATGTAGTCCACAGAACCACAAGCTGCTTAATTCTAAGCCGAATATGGTGGGCAAGGAAATAGACGGACGTATTACTTAAGTATAGCGGTCACACTTTTTAAATAGGAAGAATCAACCGAGCCGAAAACCTGAGTTTCATTCTTAAGTGGTTAGTTGAGTTTCTTAGAGGCGTTTGTGGCACGAAAAGAGTATTTCGGCAAATTTGACAAACAACCGTCAAGGTGATTTGCGATTTTGTGGCTGGAGTTTGGGAATAAAGTAAGACTTAATAACAAATTGTTGTCTAAACAATCGGCTAATTTATCAAGCACATAGACATACAACTGAGGATGCTTCTTGTACAGAATGGTAGCGACGTAAGCCTGAAGTTTTTTTGTTTTTTTTTAAACGGCGGAAACCGGAGATTACACCTATAGTATGGCGAGAATGCATTGCACAAACAGTCGAATTTTCGCACTGGAATCCCAACTTCCTCCTTTGCTCCGAAATTTTGACGCATCGCATTCAGGTTCATAAGGGCATGAAATTCGCATGCGAAATCTTATTCGACTGTGTGTGAACTTAATTTTACGGCAGTGTTAGTGGACCTTAAACTGAGGCTTAAACAAGAGAGGTGAAACTGAAGATACCTGGAAAAGTAACTCCTCTGCTTCTGCGAAACCTCTCGTTAGTTTTCCAGCAATACTGTTCAGAGATCTCTGAACTGTACGAATATCTTCTAAGACTTTGTTTGCCTCAGTTTTTTGCTGCTCCACAACGATGTTGAATTCCAAGATTTTCTTCGTATAGTGATTCCTAAAAGTGAAAAGTATCTGAAGACAAGAGTAACATTTTAGTTTATAAGCACTGGATCCACTAAAAAGAGGCACGGCATGGCGCAGGAGGTACGAGTAATAAAAGAGATTAACAAGTACTGGAAGAAGACAAGTAAGTGGGAGTCCGTAACTCCAGAGCCTAAAAGAAGGCACGTTAGAACATAGTTCCGGCCGCTCACTCTGAAGCCTGAAAGGGTCCTTTTAGTTTTCGTGCCTCTTTTTATCCCTGCCTCCTACACAATGCCATGCCGTGCCGTGCCTCTTTTTAGTCGATCCGTCTAAGCACGACAGTGCAGTTGATCCATGCTTAGTTGTGTATCCCTAATTGCAATTACTGACTATAATAATAATAATTTATTAATGCCAACAAAGCACCATACAGAATTCATTATCGCACTAACTAACAAAATTGACCTTCAAAATTACATACAATAAGATCACTTCTTTTTACCCTTCTAGTATTCGCCAAATTACCTCCGATCTAAACTTCCAGTATACACTTAAAATATTTACATACCGACCGAATTACCTGACGATTCGTCGACTTCATAATACCAGGAAATAGTATGGTCACCCCACCAAAAAAAGTATCTCTAATTTCCTTCACCCCCGGACAATCTGTCAGCAGATGGCATAAACTCTCTTATACCTCACCACAAAATCGGCAAGCACACTCAGCCACTGGCAAAGACCTATTCTTTTCAAAAACCTTTTTCCTACTTCGTAATGGGAGACAGTTCGCCCGGAGTTGGAACCACATCTTTAATATTTCTGCGGGTAGACCCAGCTTAAAATAAAATTCTAATCCAAACAAATTCTTAAATTTCGGATAATTAGTGAGCATAATGTGTAGCCTACATGATATATACATTGTATGTATTCCTTTGTGTTGTAAAGACCATAAACCGGCTTTAGTTTCAGAATAACCTATTAATTCTCTAGTGGATAAACATGGTAGGATTAAGAGCAAATAAAGGGACCGAATACTTTTCGAGTCTGATCTTCCTGTCTAGTAAGACGCACCGACCCATCCAATTTCTTGACATTCAGCCAATAATTAGACATTTAACGTCACTGATCAATTTAGTGGTCTACAGGTAAGTGCATATTACCGTTGAAGTTTCACTGAAAAGGGTTGAGTTATTACAATCTAGAAGCTCATAACTTATTCACAAACGACACGATAAAATTGCGACACTTCGTTATTTCGCCTTTCACGAATATTCGATTTTCATATCGTGATTTTCCCCTTCGGATCTATCGTACCTTTATGTGCTTATATCTATATCCTTGAATATTTAGTAACTACTACGGCAAACAATTCTCAGAAAAAATATAAATATGTATATCTGGAACACTATAGAAATGACAGATTGTCAGTCTGATATTTGTTTCAGGTTAAGGTTCTTTCTGAATGAATGAATGAATATATTTATTACCCATCTTTACATAAAAATGTCACTGATGGAGTATAAGAAAAGAAAAATAAACAAAAAGGAAAAATGAAAAGGAAAAAACAAATGAACAACACACAAAATACAATTTTAAATTGGCACTACATAATGCAAACAAGAGAGACAGACAAAATATTAATAACTACTTAACTTCTGCTTAATTGCTGGATAGAGGCTATTTAGAGGGTCGAGGGATTTCAGAAATCGAGCACGACGCTCTAAAAGCAGCCACAATCGGATCTTTAACTCCATGATTTAATGTAACGCGTCGATTACGGGACCACAGCGGCAGCCCAAGCAGGAATTTGGCATATTTGAAAATAGTACTTCTAATAGTCCTAACATCAGATGTGTTGAAAAGTTTCCAGAAAGGTGCTAGTGCAAGTGCATGCAGTAATGCAAGAGCATTATACAGCTGCGCTAGCACCAGTCTGTTGTAACGCGCTTTCGAGGCGGCAAGCATACCATATGCTTTTCTGACTTTGGCGGAAAAATGCGCGATTAGGCCGGAACGTGTAGATCGCAGGTCTTTACCGATCGGCAACCCGAGGTAAGTCAGAGATTCGGAAGGGATTAGCACTATGTCCCCTAACTTCACCTTAATCGAAGAACAATCACACTTTCTACCGTTAAAAATAATTACATCACTTTTACTAGGGTTAAAAGCGAGTCCTATGGCCGCATACGAACGACTAAGTAAACTGAAATTCTCTTCAATACGGGAGATCGAACGGCTCAGGTTGAGTATGTCATCTGCATAATTCAAAAGCGACACATCAAGCCCACGGAAAATAAAGCTCGATTTCGCTTGTTTTTGCGCTTCAATTACGCTATTATTGTACAAAGGGGGGGATGAAAGGGCACCTTGTCTAATACCCTTTCGTACTGGAATAACTTTATCTGAAACTACATGTCCTTCCTTAGAAGGATATTTTACTTTAACATGGAGCTTACGGTACATGGCACGGTAGGGAACAATAACTGAAGAGTCGAGACCTCTCTTATGTGCTGACAGGAGAAGTTGAGGATGTACACCCGAATCAAAGGCGCGACGTACATCGTGACTCGCAATTACGATACTTTCATCCGAACAATCAGATTCTAGTAGCACATTTGCAAGGAGACTGTGCACGTGTTCGCGACCTTGACCTTTTTTAAAGCCGAATTGAAAATCAGGGGTAGTGCAAGTACTCCTAATTTCTTCCATCACCAGAGCCTCCATAACTTTGCAAAGAACAGGAGAAACGGTGATAGGACGGTACGATTCACACAGACTAGGATCTTTTCCCTTCTTACAGACTGGCGTAATTATCCCGGAGCAGAAAGCGTCCGGAACAAGACCACTGTTAAATATCATTTGGTACAAAAGTGATAGATGCTGTGCAAGCATTTCACTAGTATATGATAAATGCATCCCACATAGCTGATCGGCACCACGCGAATACTTTTTCTTGAGCTTTCGGATAGCCTCGCGTAGTTTGGTGGTCGTAACCACATACCCGGTTTCGGACCTCTCTAGTAACAGGCTGTGATTAAGCTGGCTTTCATATCTGTCTTCTAGCATAATATCAGGGGGTGAAAACTCATCACTAAAGTAATTAACCCACTCGTCCTCACTGGGGAAGACATGTTCCACCGCGTCGTATCTGGTGCCGCTTTTCACAAATTTCCACGCCGCGGCCATATTTCCACTCACCGATTTTGAATGCTCTTCAATCACAGTCGCTTTGTGTTTTTTGAGTACTTTGGAAAATTGACGCTTTGAAAACAAGCGGATATCATTCACGATGCCATGTTTAGGTTTGTCACAATCTTTCCACAGCTGGAGCCAAAACTTAGATCTCCTGCAGGAACTGCTTAAGGCTAGATTCTCTGTCCATCGTGGAACCTCAGAACCCACACGAACTTTACGACTTGGCACTGCAACTTTTTCTGCCCTTCGCAGGGCATGCGTTATCTCACTGCAATAGATGTTAAGTAAAATCTGTTTTTCACTTTCGGGAATCGTCGATTTTTGCTGCAGTAGTTGGAATGGGACTTTAATCTGCTCAAGAATAGAATCTAGTACTTGGGTGTAAAGCATTTTATCAGTTTTTTCCCATGCGGTCTTGGAAACCCACTTATTTGGCTTGTTCGCTTGCCGGATAGGTTTATAAGTTACGGTGAAATTGTTCGATACCGGAAAATGGTCAGAAGAGCAGAAGCCCATGTCAACATGAGACGGTCCCGCAACTGACACCCCATCTGAGCAGAGTACATAGTCGAGTTGTGATGTTGAGCCAGAGTTGTGGATGTAGGTGAAATTGGTATCGTTCGGAATCACACGTAAATTCTCACACGCCGCAAGAAAGACCTGGGTCCTTGCACTCATGGCGTCCGACAAATTGCAGTTTATATCGCCCGCTATGACACATTTCAGTCCTTGCTTACGGGCATTTGCCAGGACAGTAGCAATCTTAGCGCAAGCAGAGCTGAATTTGCGTTCAGAAGCACTATCGCGATAATCTGTGGGCATATAAACAGAAAGTACAAGAGTTTCCCCGCATCGGACAGCCGTAAAGAAGTCAGACTGTTTGAACATCACAGGATTCAGTTTAGTGCCTACAAGAAGTGCTATACCACCCGAGGGTCTACCACGACCAGCCGATTTGGCGGGAGTTGCGAAAATTTTAACTTCTTTGGCGATTTGGAGAAGTCCTAGCGCCTCCGTCGTTAGAAAGTGCTCTTGAATGCACAAAATGTCATTGCAATAAAGGAGACTTTCAATAAGGGGTATTTTTTCCACTACCCCTCCATTTATGTTCCATGTCACTAACTTAATTTCCGACTGGGGCATTGGGGTTCGCGAAGAGCTTTTGGGCACGGGGACACTTTATACTGTAGCAGGGGTGATCCGGGGAATCACATAATGCACATTTCACGGTATTTTCACATGGGGATTCTTTCGAGTTTGAGTGCCCACCTCCGCAATGTGAGCACTTGGTCGCATTTTTGCACGAATTAGCGATATGACCGTACTGTTGACAATTGTAGCAGCGGCTGGGTAAAAACTTGAAATCAGAGATGCGCAGGCGCTCGTAACCGAACGTGACAGGGGAGTTCATAGCTTGGTGCAAACTTTCTTTACTTTCAAATTGTAGTTTGAAAGTACGGGAAGCACCAAGTTGTGTAGCCTTGCCGCAGCCATTAATCAAAGAACCTAGCTGTTCTGGGGTAACATCTTTCGGGACGAAGCGTATGAGGCCGTAGAAAAATGGACTTTTCATTCTGGCGTCAACTGAGCTATGGGAACTCTGAAGTGCTTGCGCGAGCGAAGTAGCGGCTTGTCTGTCATCTAGCAAGACTCGCCACTCATTTTTCCGTGGCCTCAGGTCGACAATGCTATTGACTGAACCACCACAAGCCTGGTCAATGAAACTTTTACGGGCGGCAGGATCTTCGAGACCTTTTGGAGGTTGCTTTAGAATTACAGCATACGTGGGTCTTGGGGCCGGCTCAGCTAGAGAACCGCTTAGACCTGCGACAGTTACTTTGCAACGTTCAGAGGCAACAAAGCTATTAAAAGATGAGCAGAGTTCGTTAACTTTCCTAGTCAATGTGGCTGTAACCTCACCTGATACAATGGGAACCTCATCGGGCTCGAAGATAACGAATCTCGGGAGCGAGATCTGCTTTTCGTCACAGGATCTGAACACTTTAGTCATATCCAGAATATTATCCTGGAAGTCCTTCCTTTCGGAAGGGCGGGTTTTCACCCCTGCAGCAGACCATAGCACATCTTTCGCATTCAAGACTGCATCTTTCTCAAAAAACTCGGCAGTTTTTATCGCAATTTCCTCCGATCTGTTCCCAGTTTTATACGCCCGGTATATAAAGTTCAATACGGCATTCCACACCAAGTTTTCTGACATCTCGGGAATTAGTAACAAATCACAATCCACAATTCAGGTATCAAGGGGCGGAGCCAAGTTCGCAAACATCACAATCCAATTGTTGAAGTAAATAATCCGTAACGCAAGCGTGCAAGTTCACTCGTCAGAGTCTGAATGAATACTCTGAATGAATACTTCTAATAATAACTAAATGACAAAAGGTCTACAGCCCGGCTGAGATTTTTTTTTCGTAAAACATGGGGTTGCAACATCTGAAATTTGATTCCTCAACCTCGATCAGAGGAAAAGCCAGAAAAATCACGTTTTTTTCTTATTTAAATTAATGTTTCAGTTTCTGGAGCCGGTCTTGTCGGAGGCCGTCCATATTCTGAAAGTACCTACTAGAGTTTATGGTGAAAAAACTGAAAATCCGTCAACTAAGTATAAATAAGTCAATGTAGCCTACTTAAAAAGAATGCATAAAAATAAGCTGGCTTTCAGTTAAGCTTTAAGCTCAAATGACACGTTTATTGTTTTATCACTTTCCCGGTCTGTAGAAGCTATGCTTGAACTGTTGTCAAGAGACATCGACACGACGTCGTCCACTGCTTACTGACCGAAGATTGAAAATTAAGTGTCTTTTTCTGCGTGTTTATGTGTTTTGTTTATTTTCTTCATTTACTCTAAAATAAATAAATTACTTACTTACTTACTTGCTTTGCTACGACGCAGATGACACTGAAACTGATTCTGGACGGTGGCCTATTCGAGCCACACTAAACTAAGCGTGATTAAACTAGCAAAACGCAGTAAATGGGCCGAAGACCCTCTGAAGTAGAAACTGAACTGCTGAAGACTAACAATATTTCATATTTTACTGATCAGCAACTAGCGCCACAGCCCCCGCATGGTCTGATTTTTAGCTACTGGTACAACCGCATCACGAAACCGTTCAGTTGTAACTGCCAAGGAAAAAGGGATACACCTTGGTGCCTATAGGGTGGAATAGGAGACAATATTTCAGTTACTCATTCAGAATATACTGGAATCGGTGTTTACATTTTGTGTATGCTAAGTAGACGAAAAGAACCGACCCTTTTTGTATTAGAGCTTTAAACGCTCAATTATGCTTATGTTAACCTAACAAGTAAGTAATAGTTTAAAACTTTCCACAACCGAAGTCTAGAAAATATGACCACCTATGTGACCAGATGAACAGCCAAAAGGACGGATTGAACTTTTAAAGGACCTGCCTTACCTATAATACTAGGCAGCCTACTTCTATAATCTCTCCATATATTTCTAAACCCTGAGACCCCACTTTCGTACGGTACATTCTAACCCCTCTAACAAAACCACGCTGGCTTTTTCACTTGCCGGGTTTTTCTACATTAGACGTGTAGACAAATGTGTGTAGAGAAAGACGTGTAGACAAACACTGTCGACGTTTGTCTGCGAGAAGTTTTGACATCAGAAAAGACGGTTGTGTAAATTTTTTCCCTGTTTTTGCTGTAAGTCAACGAGTCTCAGAAAAGGCTTAAAACAGCCAAAATCGTGTGTTTTGTTTGTTGAAAGCACAGCATAGTTTTAAAGTATTCAAATATTTTAAAATACTACAAGTTGAATGGTAAATATGCCAAGTAATCTAGTGTCTTAAAGGACCCTCTCCCCTTACTCTTCTTTTAAAATATTTGAATACTTTAAACCTAGGCTGTGCTTTCAACAAATAATCCACGGTTTTGCCTGTTTTAAGCCTTTTCCGAGTCCCGTTGACTTGTAACGAAAACAGGGAAACAATTTACATAACCGGTTTTTCTGATGGAAAAACTTCTCGCAGACAACCGCCGACAGCGTGATACACGTCGAAGGTAGCAAAACACGGCAAGTGAGAAAATCCGTGTGGTTTTGTTAGAGGGGTTAGAATGTACCGTACGAAATGAGGTTTCCGGGTTTGGAAATATATGAAGTGATTATGGAAGTAGGTTGCATTAGTATTATACGTAAGACAGGTTCTTTAAGCCAATTTGCTTTAGCAGTTTACCTCTTGTAGATCTTATCCTTAGAGGAAGCTACTGCTTTCTGTCGCTCTTCCAGTGACTTCAATCGAAGTTCGCTAGCACCCAGTGCAACTTGAGTGGATGAAATTTTCCCTCGGAGCTCTCGGACAGATTGCCTTTCCCTCTCTACTGTTTCCTGAAAACATAAGCCATAGACAATACCTCGTACAACTTGAAAGCAGAGTCCCTAAACTTTAGTAACTAAAATACCAAATTAACTTTACATCCAGTTTTTCTAGACTGAACAAACGAAGCGAGTACACTGGTAAAATCCAACTCAACTGAAAAGCGACCCTCTTTCTTCACCTCGAATACACTGTAAACAGAAATCTGGCAGGATTTGCTACTGGGATAAATCTTGTCTCTATTTAAATAAGATCATCTCTAATTCGGATTAATATTATCTAAGTAGATATAAGATTAATCCCAGCAATATATACTGCAGTTAGCTTTAATGCTTACTGGGAGACACGTTTTACGGTGTAGACGTATTCCGCCATCCTGAGGTAACTCTCTGGGAAGCCTAGGGGAGCCTCAAAGCAGACCACAGAGATGGGCTGACTCTTATTCTGTGTGACTCTAATATCAGAACTTCTCGCCAATAAAGGGAAAATCGTCTGATTATGCTGAGCAACACGATTTTCCGCTGTAAGACAGAAAAAAACTACACACACTACATCGTGTTAGGAATTCCTGTGCTTAGAATTTCCGACTCAAAATTAGAGAAAGTAAACTGAAAAAATAAATAAAAATTACTCACCACAAGTGGGTTCCTTTTCAGCTTAAGTTCTTCCCTCTCTGAGATCAACCCTTCCTTCATCTCCTGCCACTGCTTCTTTACTGTTTCTCTTTTCCTTGCTATATCGACTGTTTTTCCTTCGAGTCGATGTCGATTTTCTTCGAAATCTCCTAAGAGCTCACGGGCGATTCTAAATGTTCGGGAGTTAGCACATTCTTTGGACAGCTTGACTTTCTCTGCCTGCAGCTTCATCGAGCCCTAGAAATAAAAGCTCTTTTCATTGGCAGTTTCAGGAGTGTTTCAATCAAGGTCGGGAAGGGCGGAATCTGAAAGCAAAGAGGAGACTCCCTTCTCCGGGAATCTAGTTAAATTACATTAGATAATACATAAGACATTGAATCCTATTTATTTCCACACTGAAATTTTTGAACGTGGCACTTAAGCCCCTTCTTCTGCCACCACACAATGTACAACTCCAAAAAATAACACACCACACTTAACCGCTATCTTCAAAAATTAGGTTTAACCCTCATCAATGCATAACTTGAGGCAACCCGGCTTTCATAGTGCACTACTGAAAAGGTAAGCGTGCTGGACAAGGTCTAGAAACGAATTGACGAGGATACTAGGAAAATGTCGCGATCGCTTCGCACTAAAGATGAGGGGGACGTTTTCGCGTGGATGGCTGTAGAGCTGAATGGGTGATCCGTCCACGCGAAAATGCGAAAATTGATGGGGCGTTGAACGGCTGAGGAAGATGGGTTCCGTCTACGCGAAAATGCCCTTTCAGCTGGATGGGAGCATATGAGTGGGAAGGTCCACACACAATATAGAGTTTTCGGAAACTTGCGTGAGACCTAAATAGTAGTAGTAGTAGAACGGTTTTATTGAAAATAAACATTTTGTTTTCCATAGCACAAAAAAGCGGGGCTTGCGAGGCTGTGCTAACCGTACGCTAAAGTTGTAGTTCACGCTAAAGTGATGATGCTGATGACAAATAAGGTGAAAATTTAGCGTTCGAAAAAGTGGACTCTGAGCGAGAAACGTTATTTTTAGCGTCACATACTTGGACTGCTAAGCATGAAATTTGAAAAAAAAGCCACACTGTAGAGTTTTTTTTTGGATTGGATTGGAAAGAATAAAGTAAGTAAAGTGTACACACTCTACAAGGGTGTTTCTTTTCCATGTAATTGGCTGCTGCTCTTCTTGACATGTTGGCATTCCGAATACTGAAGTTTTCGATACGTACCACCAGATGTCACCTGAGCTGCTAACGTGAGCAATAATCCTATTTCCGAAAACTCTCTAATATCAAGGTTCAGCTCAACGCTGCCTTAGAAGCGGGTTGAACGGGAGACGTCCATCGAGCTGGATGGCCCGTTCACCTGTTCACCAGTACACTCGAAAATGACAAAAACATCGACGGCATCCGGGCGAAAATGTCCGTCGAGCTCGACGGGAGGTCGACGTGATCAGAACCATCCACGGGAAACGTCCGTCGACCTCGACGGGACCAACATCAGCCACGCGAAAACGTCCCCGGGGTCACTCCAAAATGAAAAGTTACGTTCAAGGGAGGCAGACATCCTGCCTTGGCCCACATGCTTTCTCCTGTCGGAAATCCCTAGAAGTAAACTCTTAGTCCTCAAAGAATCTCTTTATCAAAGTATGCTAAAGATATCACCAGATGGAGGCAAACGAACAGAACCTGTCGGTCTAATTGTCAAAACACCAGCGTAATTAACCATGTTTCGACAACGTCTCCACCCGAGACCTTCCTCCATTCCCATATTTACACAAATAAGGATGTGCGATTTATGTTCGGAAGGAGTCTAGCACCGCAGAGGCGATCATCGCAGGACTGTCCTCATTTCCTTGCTTCCTTGCCTCATGTTACAGACCGCACCTTTGCTTTACTAAGAATTTTTAAACCCGGAGGTTTGTCTTGCTTGAAATACCGCAAACGTAGTGGGCGGCGCTGCGAGTAGAGGCTAAACTTCAGATTAACACTGAAAAGAGTGTCGTCCTCCGTGTCAACTTCACAAAGCACGATCCAGAACCAATTGAATCTGAGGCAGACCTTAAAGCAGTTGAAACCACAAAAATTCTTGGGATCATAATCGACAACAACCTTGGCTGGGAATCCCAAACCTCTAAACTGGTCCAAAAGGGAGCCATTCTCCTCAAGCAATTTGCTCAGCTAAGACGATTTGGGCTATCCCACAACACTCTGACTAACCTCTATAAAACATACATTCGCCCTGCCCTTGAATATGGATGCCAGGTTTGGCACGCCGGACTAACAAAAGCCCAGGATTCTAAAATTGAGCGCACTCAAAAGCGTGCATGTCGGATCATCCTCGGGCACGAATACGTCTCATACTTGGCGAGTCTGGCGTCACTGGGCCTGGCTACCTTATCAAACAGACGGCATGAACTTCTCATGGCTTTTGGGCGGTCCTGTCTGTCGTCGGAGCTCTTTCGCAACATTCTGCCAGATTTCCAGCCAACAGCTGAAAATAAACGCCCCACTCGAGGATCAAAGTCGGGGAAGCAAAAGTTAAAGCTCCCTTCTGCAAATTGCAGTGTGCGGTATGACCGTTCATTCGTCCCGTACTTTTGCAACACTTTTAACAGTGACTTGAATTAAATTGTGACCCAAGTGTTTGTATCTTTGACGTGTCAGTGCTATTCGTTTTTGGATAATCATGGCTAATTAATAAACTTGATTTGATTTGATTTGATTTGAGTATGACCCGTTTGCAAGGCATGGAAAGCATAGGTTTTGGCGCTACTCCCTAGTGTTATTTTGCTCTGTGCTGAACTACTGACAAGTCCCGCTTTGATATTTCCGAACTTCTCTCCATACCGTTCGGACGGTACATGATAGTCCAAGAACGGCCATCATAAGGCATAGGCATGTTTTCGTTTCCACCGTGACATTCTCAAAAGGTGAGACGAACCTTACCTTTTCAATTGCTGAGCTAATACTGTCCAGTTCCTCTTGAGTATTTCCGATCTCCTCTTTTAATCGTTCAAGGAGCTTCTTCTTTTCCTCCATCTGATGCCTCTTCGCATCCGTCTGCTCAGATTTCTGTCCGTCCAATCCAGTAGGTTTTGGAGGCAATGGAGGTTTCCCCTAAGACGATCGAACCAATGAAACTATAGACTCGGTAGCTTAGACGAAACGTTTAAGAATAATATAAACGGCAAATGGTTGTTCAACATACACTGAAGGATCAGTGAACTAACTACATCTAGTTTCAAGATCTACCCTGAAATCTTTAAGAATAATTTAGAAATCTCAATGACTGTTCCAAAATACAACTCTCAAAATACACTCTCAAAATATACTCTTGGGTGTAACGACACAAAATATTTAATTCCAAATGTTTGTAACAATTCTTGCAAAGTGCCATTTTCTCGACGCACCGTCTTAAAGATACTGTATGTTTGAGAGCTGGCCAAAATGCTTAATCTTGGAGAGCCAGCCAAGAGGTGAAACGATTTAAGAAAAAGCACTATATAAGACCAATGTAATTGTATGTATAGAGGCAGTCTTAAGACAGTAGTGATCGTTGGATTAACAGATGTATTCGATGTATGCAGAACTTCAATATTAAAAGTAAGTGTGTTTTCTAACCACTGTTTATTGAATGTAGGACCTAGGACCTACCGTCCGAACTTCCCCCTCCACAGTTAGGAGCCAACCCTTCGAGGATTAAGATCAGAGTACCGGTATAGTCTAATATGAACCAACCGCTCGGGTACACGCTACACGTATATTAGATGCTCGGTTTCGTACAACAATTAAAGCATAAACGATTAGAGAGAGACACTCCTAATATAACATGGGAGGCGTTCACATTTTTGGCCCCGAAAGGCCACCATTTTAGAGGCGAACAGAGGGTCTCTATACGTTAAGCCAGTCTATCCAACAGAGTCAAAGCAAAACTAGCTAGCAATCAGCTACACTGACGGGTTTTTCTCAGATTGTTTCTCGAGAGTTGACGAATGGAACGCTTGTGGTGGAAAGTTTTCAAATGCTGATACGACTAAGCTGAAGGTGGAAAAAGGTTGGCGCAGAGGCATTATAATTATGATTTCTTTATTCGCACTGCTTGGCTGGCTCAGAAAGCTCCAGCAACAGAGATGAAGGCTATATCCTACCGACTCATCAGTAGACTCACGGCTGATGTAAGTTTGGCATATCTTAAAAATCCGGCAGAACCACGCAGAACTTCCAGACTCCAGAAGGACTTCAGAGCTTAAGGTTCAAGCGGTAAGGTGGGGACCGTAATAGCAAAAAGTCACAGATCTACACATTAAAAAAAAAATAAAAAAAATCGAACACTCACTTTTTTCTTTCCACGCTGAATCGAGATTTTCTGAAGCACTTTCCATAGAGCATGTCGTTCTGATTCACTCGCATTTGCCAGAAGAGAAGCTAAAACAAACAAGTATCTGACGACAGTGACGACCCTTTGAGTCAGTGGGTTAGCTTGTCGGATCATGCTGGTTCTAAGGTAGTGCGTCCAAATCCCGCCATAGGAGCACTTTAGTCTTTCAATTCAGTACTTACAAAACTAGCCTTCTTTTACTAAGGTTGAGAAGAATCACATATTCGCTCTTCATCGTTTTTTATGGCCCTTGCCTTCCGGCCAAGTGCCCTATACCGATCACTTTTTCGTCGGTCTGTCTGTCAGCCCGGTGACCGTGAGTTAGGGTAATTAGTGCTACGACGATGAAATTTGGCAGGCATGTTAGGGACTCGACCAAACTAACTTGGAAATAGTCATTTGCCCGAACCGACCATCATCAGAAGCCGGAATTTAGTGGCATGCATAACTTCCGAACGGGTGATCGGATCTTTATGAAACTTGATATTTGGAAAGACCTCAAGTCTCAGGTGTCCCATTTCAAGTCCGGACCGGATCCGTGGAATGTGGGGGAGTCGGACGGGAGAACTGGAAATCATTTGACACGCTACGAGTGGAGTGATCGAGATGAAAGTTGGTGGGAGGAACAAGCACAAGACTATCATTAACAGAACTGCATCGCATTTGGCCACTGTGGGGGGAGTTGGAGGGGGTGGGGGTCCGGACTTCCGGTGATACGGAGTTAAGGTGCTTCCAGGTGGGCTGGGACAATGAAACTTGGCAAGCATCTCAGGGACCCAACCAGATTGACTTGGAAATAGTCAATTTCGCGTTCCGACCATCGTGGAGGGGGGGGGGGGGGAGGGGGGAGGAAGCGGGAGTCCTGAATCTTGAAGTACATACAACTTTCGAACTGGTGATCGGATCTTATTGACACTTGATATCTGGAAAGATATCATGTCTCAGATGTCATATTTAAAGTCAGGACCGGATCCGATGAATGTGGGGGGGGGGGGGGGGGGGTTGGAGGGGAAAACTGGAGACCGTGGGAAATGCTCAGAATGGAGCGATCGGGATGAAACTTGGTTGGAAGAACAAGCACAAGCCCTAGATACATCAGTGACTTTACAGTACAAAAATTAAAATACTTTTGACCAAACGATACACTTCATGACCCCGAGGGATCATGATGTTTGTGCCACTAAGGTTTTGCTTAAAATGAATTTCTAGTACTCTTAAATTGCGCATCTTAACCGAAAAGTGAAAATAATTATTTTGACCATACGATATATGTTCGTGATCCCCAAGGGCCCATGATAATTTGGCCGTAAGGGTTTTGCTTACAAGTGAATTCCTTAAGTAGGCTACACAAAATATTATTCAGTAAAATATACGTTACCATGATCCCAATAAGCCTATCATCATTTTTGTCACAAGGGTTTTGCTTACAGATGAATTTCTAGCGCCCTCAAAGTGCGCATTATCACAGCCAAGTGCAAAAATTAAATACTTTTTACCAAACGATACATTCTCATGATTTCCAAGGGCCCATGATCATTCTTATCTTATCGGGTTTTGCTTACAAATGATCATGGCAAACTGAAAAATAATATATTCCTACTTCCATCCTGTGTCCCGGCCTCAATGCAAGGGCCATTTGAGCTTCTAGCTCTTATTTTACTTTAGGTACCGGACGCAAAATAGAAACAAAGAATAAGCACGAAAGAGAATTTCCATCTTCTCATTATCTAGATACATCACCGTAGTGGATTATCATTCCCGACTTACGTTCTATATACTACTTAATTACAGCAAGAATCGGTGCATGCAACAAGAATCGGGGAGTACGGCAGAAACAAGTTTAATGTCGCTAGAATGAGTCCACGTCTCGTATGCTCTTCAAAGCTTAGGAGAAATAATAGACCGAGCAATTACGAAAGAAGAGCTGATCAGTACTATACAAACACTTGATTTCCTTGAACAGAGACTGTATAATCCTATTTGCGTATGATGTTTCTCGTTGAGAAATTACCTTGCTTTTTCCAATAGGCGTTACTGGCAGGCATTTCTAGAACATTGATTTGCGTCTGTACTTGCTTGATCAACTGAACCCGTTCTTCTGGAATACAAAAATGGCATTATGAATATAGGTTCTACCGACTGTAAAACAAAAAGAAGCAAATACCCAAGGTTTCTCGCATGCGCTGGAAGTGTTCGACAGGACGCCTTATAGATCCGATATCGAAGTCCTTTAAAGTTTAACTGAAAAGAAAATTTATTTTTATACCTTCGATTTGAAGACACTGCATTATTTTGACTCCTGTAAGGGATTTTTATTTTTTTCGTCGCGTAGTCTAGTAGAGATATTGGGAATCTCCGCTAGTTGTTCGACAAATAAATTTACGACGAGCCGCGGAAAATTTGAATGTCTGCAAAAGCGTGCGTTTGAATGGCCAACAAAGTGAAGATTTTGAAATGTTCGATTCCAGACTGCAGAATCACATCGGAAGATAGCCCTCTATTCCGTGCTACCCCGTATAGGTTTCCTTTGTGAAAGGACCCAGTCAACAGAGAGCTAAACATTCCAAACATAGAGGTACGTCCGTATAGAGGTAGAAAAGTTATGGAAGAGAAATTACGTCAGCTAAGAGCGTGTTCCACCCTTCTAACAATAGTTACTATTAGTTACTATTTCCGTTCCATCCTCACGAAAAGTTACTACGCTGACCGTTCCAACCTTGTCGGAACAGTAACTAATAGTTACTATTTGCTTACCATGCTCGGGAGCGTAGTAAGCGTAGTTACTACGTATCTCTGTAACGCAATTGGTCGGATTAGCCCCTGGCGTGAGATCCTGCTGGAAAATAGAAAAATCGTTCCAGCCTTGACGGCAAAAAGCCAGAATTCTTGACGTCATGCGTAGTAACTAACGTAAGTAGGGTGGAACACGCTCTAAAATTCAGTAATCGTGGATAACAAAGCAACGACGTAACGCGTTTTTGTCGGTTCTCCTAGCCTACTTAAGTAAAAATATGATGGGTAACCAGACTGTCGTATCTTCGCCCTATTCTGTTAACCTTTAAGAATACATCTTCTACAGAGCTATGGCCTGTGGCCAGCTTAACAGCCAGCAGCCATGGCAAAACTTTGCAGGAACAGAAAATAAACTACAGGTCTATATCCCTATGCGCTAGGTTACTCTGGGGATCTTTGACAAAATAATTGATTGTTCACTAGACAACAGTTCGCTCGTTCCAACGTAAATTCACACACGCTTGTAAAGCTTCAGCTATCACACACAGAAGGCTTCAAGTTCAAATTCAAATTACCACACAAACTGGACAGCGTACCTTGATCAAGCCCACCACAAATGTCTGATTTTATTTACAGGCTAAGCCGAAAACCGGGTAGCCTATATCCAGCGTCTGGCGTAGTCTATGCAAAACAGAGCAAAATAACACCAGGGAGTAGCGCCGAGACCTATGCTTTCATGCATTCTAAACGGGTCTTGCTGGTAGCGACTCCAATACGCTCGGGACATTTAAAGCGAGACAAAGTTGCGGGTTTAGAAAATTTATAGTATAGCTTAGGCGCGGTCTGCACACATCGAGAAAATAGGGGATGTTGTATTTTTGTTTGTTTGCTGTGTTCGGAATATGGAGTTATTGGAGCCAGCGCTGATGCAAGACCGATTTGAGTTTCAGAAGGGACGTTCTTTTTCGCTATTGGTGCCAGTGTCGTAGCTATTCAGTGTTGTGTCACTTTTCCGATTCTTGGCGCTACTCCGTGCCTTAGCCGTCCCAACATATCGGATTCACTTGCCAAGTTAAACTGACTTTAGGTTTTTTTTTTTTTTGGGGGGGGGGGGGGGCTTTTCTATTTCCGCATCACGGAGGACTTGGGATAAAATTCTGGATGAGCAGATGATCACTTATAATGATTGTTTTGAATACAAAATCGACTGTCCCCAAGAAAATATCGACTGTTCTTACAAAAACAAATAAACAAAAAAATCTAAAGAAATATCGCTGCTAAAGCATCGTCGCTGAAGTACCCGTTTCATGCATTATCTGACTATATGTTTGAAACATCAAAGTCAGCTTGGACTCAAGGAATATTTATCCACAAAAGAAATTTTCTGCATCACAAAACAAATAAACTCTGAAAAATTCTGCCTGGGCCTACCTTCTAAACGAGGATCCACTTTGGTTTCCAGAGGGAAGAGCTCTTGAATGAACAGCAGAATCTTCTTCAGGTCCACTTCATTACCATATAAAAATGTATCATAGGAAACTCGACCTCTGTACCCAATGTTCTAAAAGAAAAGAAAATCAATCAAAATAATATAGCATTCGACTATCAAACCTCATATATTACAATTATGTGGGGTAGGGCCAAAAACTCTGGGCGCAGAATACACAATTGATGGTAAACCGTCACTCTAAATACAACCAGGAATAAATAAGGGGAGAACTGAGAAGACTTGAAATCAAGCTGAGTACTTTGTGTTTTGCGATTCATTTACCGGGGTACCTTCCCTGCCCGGGGAGCCTGTCCCCACCACAGAGTAATCACTGATGCTCGTTCTTCTGATCAAGAAGAACGAGCACATAAACAGGAAGAGGTAAACATTTTTCCCTTCTACCTAAGAATAACGAAAATAAATGCAGAAAGGGACCCAGAGCAATTTGGACCCAATGCCACTTCAAGTTTAAAGAAGGAAGGGGCATGCTTCAAATATTTTTAATTTAAATTAAATAAGTCAGTTAGAATACCCGTCCCAGGCGAAGCGAGAAGAAAGATCCACCTTTTTTCATAGCAAAACGTTCATTAAATTTCTGTGGCAGATTCTCAGTGATGAATAAACAGACTGTAGAAAGCATAGATAATGACAAATTTAGCCAGTGTATAGTGCAACTACCAGAGATAATGATATACTTTGACGAAGAATAATAAGTTGTTATCACAAATGGCAACGTTTTGAATGATATCTTACAATCGTTAATTACAACAATCAATTATTAATTTAAAACTAGGAAACACTTTATGGCCAACTGTTTTTCGCAATTACACGAGAAAATGGTATGCACTAAATTCTGTTTAGACAGTACAACTTAACAACAAAACATACTAACGATTTGATTACATTTCACTAGCTAAACTTCTTAAACTGTCCAAGTTTAATAATAAAATTAGTTCAAACCGACCATATTAAATCTGAACTAAATGCATGCCTGTTCGGTCTATGCCTCAACGTTCCAGTTGCTTAATTGCTCCCTGAGTCATCAAATACCACATTCCCTTGGGCTTTTTGGTTTTTGATAAAATAAGCTTCATAAAAAAAATCGGACCCAAGATTGGACGTCGTTTTCATTTGTATAATCCCACAGAAATCAATACTGTTTGAACTACCTGCCGCTTCTGACTGCTTCGTCACTTTTGTTCCAGAGGTAACGCTTAATAATGTAAGAGGCCGCACGCGAAGCTCCACCCCCGGTAAATCTGAATCGCAAAAAAAATACTTAGCTTGCTGACATCGAGGTTATGCGAGTTCTCAGTTCTCCCCTTACTCTTGATACAACTTATGGTGAACCAATACTCTAAACACAAATGATGAAAACAGCACTCTTTTATTAAGGGGTTTTCCCTCAAAATTCTTTATTGCTTGATCTGCGGGATGTTCCTGCATCTTTTGGAAAATGCTTGCCGATTCAGTATTGCAAATAAACTGACTCTTCACTGATGGATTCCAATTGCCATGGATCTGAGAGACCTTATAGACATTAAGTCATTTTCAGCTGACATAGCCTTATTACCTTTGAACGAAGCAACCTTGCAGGCAATTATTTCCGTCACTGATGACTTCAACTCAAGAGGTCATATCATGGACCGCATCCAGCCCCCAACAGCTGGCAGCCCCTGCTGGAAAGTTTTAGCACCATTATGCAATGCTGCCCTGGGTCACTGGAGACTTCACATTCCTATGGAGGGCGCTAAAACTTAGTGCTGACCATTCTACAAATGCAAGCAAACTGAGAAAAAAGAAAACACAGCAAAAGCCAAAAGTACCAAGCTTAGCCCCCCCCCCCCCCCGGGAGAACGACGAGGACGAGGGGGCGAACCTGGTAAAACTGACCGAATCGATACCTGATTTTTACAGAATTTATTATATAAAAAAATCTTTAACACAGCGAGTTGCCTTCATGAAGCTACAAAGTAAAAAGCTGCAGATTATACACAAACAAGTCTGAAGAGAAGAATTGGTCCAAAGAGAATAATTAAGATGCCGTCGGCGAATTTTTTTTTATCCGCCTTTTTTTCTGGCAACATTTAACTACTTCCCATTCAAATTCTAGCTTTTAACATGTTTTAAGTCCCCCAAGATTCCAAGCCTCAAACGCCACCTAAATGACGCACTCTTTATCTAACTAGTGAGGACTGCGAAACGCGCTGCAGGCGAAATTTGGTGGAAACACTGATGATAAAAGTGCCTTTTTGCGATCCCAAGATTACCTATTAAACCCAGAGCTGTTGGTCAAAATGAAAGGGGCGATCCAAGGTAAAGTAGATAAAAAGTACATTTGATCGGAATTTGCAGCAAACAAAAGTAGGCTAGTTTTCACGTCAAGGGACGTGCGTATTCCTGAAGTACTGCAATCCTAAGAAGTAAAAAAAATGAAAAGCAACCAGCAGAAGCTACTATAAATGGTAAAGAACGAGAGCTAAAATAAATGCAACTAAAATAACCGAACTCAGTAAATGGGTTGAAGCAAATAATGAATTCGCACTGTACCAAAAAACTAATTAAAAAAATAAGGAAAGGATCGAGAGCAGTATAATGACTGAATTTATTTATGGTATAAAACTATCGTTAGAACCACCTAAAACAACCGAATTCGGCAAGTCTAGTAATAGAAACGGACTAAAGAAAAATCCGGTGAATTACCGTATTCGATAACGAATCAGAACCAAATGAATCTCACCGAATATAGTTACGAAATGGACTGATCGAATGCGACCGAATTACCGAATTCGGTAAAGAATAGGTCCAAATAAACAGGTTAAATCACCGAATTTACGCATTGACGGACCGAATGCGGCGAAATGGATGCGGACTGTTGGATGAATTATCGAATTCCGTCACAATTCAGAACCAAATCAATCTGATTAATGACCGAATTATTAAATGGACCGAATGCGATAGAATAGATCCGGACTTGAGAAAAGTCCGGTGAATTACCGAATTCACTAACGAATGAGACCAAATAAACAGGTTAAATCACCGAATTTACGAAGGACCGGACAGAATGCGGTGAAATCGATGCGGAGTGTGCTGGATGAATTAGCAAATTCAATAAAGAAAGGGGAACCAATAAACACGTTAAATCACCCAATTTAGAAATGCGGGGAAAAACAATTTTATGGAAAGGGCATCAGGGCTTCGCCACCCCCCCCCCCCCCTCCCCCTCGGGACGCCCCTGCTTACCACTACCTTATATAGAACTGACGATAGTTTTATCAATGACTTGGTCAAACCGGGTGTGAGATCCATATTATTAACTGGGTCTAACAGCATTTCCTAAATATGATAGGACTAGATATCCTGTTCCAAAGAATACACCTACCTTGATGGCATTGGCCAGCTGCATTCCAAATTTATACTTCTCTTGAACAACTTCTGGGATCTGCTCTGGAAGAAGTTCACTCCCACTGGCTTTCAACCTCTTTAGTCCACCGACAATTTCCGAGATGATGTCTTTGGTACTGAGGTCTTCCATACTTTTGGTAGGCTATGCCACTGCTACTACAAGAAAGAATGTAAGAAATCACTTTTGGACAATTTATGTTAGGGCTTGATCTACGCACCCTTTTATTCTTCACTTGGGAGAGCAATATGAAGAAAAATCTTTTTGGTCTGCAAGTAAATTATTTGTGAAGCCTTTCCATGGGAGTTTTGGATCTCTTTTCAGATTCTGAAAGAAAGAAAAAACAAAAAAACTCGTAATTTCTTTCTCATCGTATTTCTTAACAAACGAGATACAAGGTTAAGCCGCGATTTCCCTATCCCCCCCCCCCCTAGTATATACCTATAGATGGCTCATAAGTCTGAATAAAGCAAACTGAAATTAGGATTTCTTCTCTTGATTTACTATTTAGTCGAAATGTTCGACTTCATCATTTCTAAACTGAAGCATTCTGACAAAGGCTTAGTGTATTCAAAGAACATTTTCTTGAGGCTCTAGAGTTGCACTGGCAACATTCAGATAGCCTGGTCCCAGGCTAGATAGTTGGCTAAACTAGATAGTTGGTATGGGAGATTAGGAAGTATACGGCAGGTAGTATGACCTTGGTATGACACAGTCTCGGAACGCAGTAAGCAAAAATAGGATTTTGATGTGAAGCCCGAAGCGGGCAGATGATAGATGGAGGAACCTGTGTGAGGATTAAGAGTTGTATTCAAGAAAGTAGTAAAGTAGTGTCAGAAAAAAGGAACCGACCTCCCAAAAAGAAAGAATACGATCCCAATACGTCTTCGAAGAGGTAATTGCCCACCGCTCGACGCTACCAAGATTTAGTCAGCCTAAGGGCTTCGGATCAGAACACCCCAAGTAAAGGCTAAATAGCTCATCGGTTCAAATGCTGCCAAAATTATTGTAAGCATACATATTTCAGGGAAATAAAAAAAAAGAACAAGACCAAAGGTTTCGATGGGATCCCAAAAATTCAATATTTGATCCAGACAATTGGGTCTTGTCTTCGCCAGATCCATTCTTAGCCAGACTCCTTGAACATTTTTGCTATTAAGATTCAGGAACAGATTAAGGCCAAACAGCTAATCATCTGAGAACACCAAGTTCAGATATGGATTCAGCATGTGTGTTTACCCCTATAAATCATATCTGTTTTGACGAAAACTTCCTGCCACTACTTCCAACTTCCCGGGTTCGGCCGAATTCCGAAACTACTTGTCCGGCGAAAAAAGAAAGCTCAAAAACGAACTCAGCGTATCTTTTTCACCAATATTGAACATCTAATCAACTTCAAATAAAAATTTAACTTATAACAAATTTTCCGGCTCCAGCCGGAGACCGGTCGAACTATATGTCCGGGTAAAACTTGATTTTCATACACGGAGTCAGCATCTCTTCTATCCCCTAAATCGGATAATCAACTACAAATAAAACTTTAACTTTTTCCGATTTTGGCCGGATTCCGGGCGAACTACTTGCCCGGGTAGAAATTTTTTCACATAAGTGTTCACCATGTCTTCTTACCCCTAAATCGAACATCTGATCAACTCCAAATAAAGCTTTTACTTTTAACAAGCTTTCCGGTTTTGGCCGGATTCCGGACGAACTACTTGTCCCGCGAGAAAATGGTTTTCACCATCGTGTTCAGCATGTTATCCTACCCCATTAATCGAACATCTAATCAACTTCAAATAAAACTTTAACTTTTAACAGACTTTCCGGTTTTGGCCGGATTCCAGACTCACTACTTGTCCGGCGCAAAAATGGTTTTCACCATCGTGTTCAGCATATCTTTTTACCCATAAATCGAATATCTAATCAACTTCAAATAAAACTTTTACTTTTAATAAACTGTCCGGTTTGGGCCGGATTCCGGGCGAACTGCTAGTCCGATAACAAAGTGGTTTTTACCATCGTGTTCAGCATGTCTTTTTACCCCATAATCGACTATCACATTATCTTTCTAAAAATAGAAATAAAAAAAACACCCTCCCCCACCCCTGAATGTAGGGCTACAGAGCCCATCTACGAACTCGACCTTACTCTTGACCCATAGAAATCCCTCACACCAAGTTTCATCAAAATATCTCATTCCCTTCGAGAGTTATAGTGCGCACAGACGGACGGACGGACAGACGAACAACTTTCGCGATGTCATAGGTATCCCGCCACTTACGTTTTGGGATCCCAAAAACAAGACGAATAGTATCGCTCGGATCCCACAAATTTAATATTTGATCCAGACAATTCCGTCTTGTGGATATTCGATCTTCTACGGACTTCTTCAACAGTCTTTAACCTACTGTTAAAATTTAGAAACAGATTAAGGCCACTGGCAATCATCTGAGAAGACTAAGTTCAGACATGGATTCAACATGTGTACTTACCCTATAGCCTACGTCGTATCTACTTTGACGAAATTGATAAAAACTTCCTTCGTTACTTCTGCCAAACTTCCGCTTTTAGCCGGATTTCCTTACCCTACATCTAACCTCTAATCAACTTCAGACAAAAATTTCACTTCCAAACAAATTTTCCGGTTTCAGCCGGACTCCGAGAGATCTATACATCCGGTGAGAAGATGATTGTCATGTACGTATTCAGCGAGTACATGTCTTCTTACCCGCAAATCGAACATCTTATCCAATACAAATAAAACGTTTACTTTGAAAAAACTTTCAGGTTTTTGCCGGATTCCGGCCGAACTATCGGCCGGCAAGAAAACAATTTTCATATTCGGACTCGGCACGTTTACTTGTTCCTAAATCGAACCTCTAATCAACTTGAGATGACACTTTTACTTTTCAAAAAATTTCCGTTTTTTGAGGGATTCCAGGTGAACTACTTGTCCGGCGAGAAAATAATTTTCATAATCGGATTCAGCGTTTATCCTTACCCCCAGAAAAACAAACTTTCCGGTTTTGGCTAGATTTCGGTCGAACTATTTGTCCGGCGACGTTTTCACATTCGGGCTCAGCACCTTTCGTTACCCCTAAGTCGAACCTCTATTCAACAGAACTTTTCGCAACTTTTCCGATTTTTGCCGGATTCCGGGTGAACTACCTGTCCGGCAAGACTTTTTTTTTGTCATATTCGGATTTCTCCTTACCCCTAAACCAACTATTTCATTAGCTTTTAAAAAATATTTTTTGTTTCCCTTAATTTAAAACCCCTCCCCCACCCCTAAATTTAAGGCTAGAGAACCCATCTTCGAACTTGACATGTACTTTGACCAAAGAGTCCTCATGCCAAGTTTGACCAAAATATCGAACCCCTTCGAGAGTTACCGTGCTAACAGACGGACCGACGGACAAAGTCTACGAAGTCACAGGTATCCCTCCACTTACTCTTTGGGATCCCAAAAGTGTGTCATACTACCTGACTCTCCCTTATACAGCAAACCCTTTCGTGAACGGTTACCCCAACCTGGACTATAGTCCAAAATCAGTCTAAGCAATCCTGTGTGTGATTCCACCATAACAAACTCTGCCCTAAATCCTAGATTTTCATAAAGCCTGCCCCAAATGCTGGGCTACCACATCTTTGAAAAGCTTGTGCTGGCTTATGCAAACTGAATGCCAAACGCTAGAATGCTAGTGAGCATCCGGACCTAATAAAATATTATTGCAGTGATTTCACTTAACTGAAATCCAGATATGAGTTTGGACAATAATATGAAGTGCTTAAGTAGGCTAACAATGCGCTGACCCTGGGCTACCTGGGCTGTAACTGTAACCAGGTTACAGTAGAGGTATGCTTATTTGAATGTTCTTTGACTTTGAACTTTGCTATTTTCATGCAAAGTTCACTACATTTTCATGCAAAGTTCACTACCAGTTAGCCAGTTAGGCAATTAAGGGCCTCTGAAAACACCTGAATAGGTATTTTGTTTGATCTTCATTCTACCATTTAGCCCAAAACTGCACTGTTCACATTTAAGTTACTGTTCAAATAACCATAGGCTACCTCTACTGTACATTGAACTGAGGCAAAACTGAGGCTGAACTGAGGAAAGCGTTTTTGACTTTTAAGTACAGGACAGTCTACCAAAAACCCCTGATTTTGGGAAAGCCTATGCCAAATGCTGGATACAGTGTGCCAAATGCTCGATACTTGAACCCCCAAACATAATGATGATGTGAGTGAAGCTAAGAAACCAACAATTCAGAACCCATCTGTAGTGGGATAGGTCAGGGTTAGGGTACCCAATAGCTATCCAGCTTCTGGGCATAGGCTAGATATACCCATTAGGCATAGGCTAAATATACCCAGGGTTTGGCATAGAGTATCCAGAAATAAGTGGTTTATGGCTGACTGGTACAGGAGAGGTAACCAACCTCAGACAAGATTTCAAATTTCCAGAGAAGTCTTTCCTTCAGAAAGATCTATCTGGCTTAAGAACGAGTAAAAAAATATGACAAACATACTAGACTGAAGCTAATAGAATGGGTTAAATACTGAAGAAACAAACTATGCTTCAATATTTCTAGTTGAACATATTTATATTTTCCAACAACTCCACTTCATTGGTACCTGAGCGATTGAGCTCGTATTCCTTGCCATAATATACTAACTGATGAAAAAGGTAGAGCTACTAAAGTTAATAACCAGAAAATTCCTTTTTAAAGCAGCTTCAAAACAAAGAAAAGGCGTAGAATTTGTACATCTTTGGAAACAGGACTATTGGGGATTTTGTCTTTTGATTGTCAGGACAGCATGGACATTTAATTTTAACACTTTCGCAGCAAAGTTTGAGGTTGCGTAAAAAGGAGATCAGGTGCCCCTCCTGTAAATATCTGAATGATATCAGCACCAATGTAAAGATACATGTAATTAGCCTAGGGCATCGTTCAGGCCACAAGGGCAAGAGCAAGAGTTCAAATGATGATGATACCCTATGTGTTTTATTGCAGTGAATACTTTTAATGAAAAATCCAGTTGCAGAATTGTACACAAATATTTCAGTATCGAAGAAATTACAATAATACAGCAATAATATTGAAGTCAAAGCAGTCATACACAAATCCTCAATTCTCGGACATGGTGCCCGAACGACTGGGTATGCCCGAACGTATGGGGCATGGGCACTGTACCCCTGTGAAATTTGGTTAAGCTGAGACTGGTTACATACCTAAATAGGGTTGTCTTCCTGTCCTAGATCAAAATATACCTGATTTTACTTTCTATAAAACCTCATTTTCTAATTTTCAAAATGTTAGAGCACTACCAAGAGAAATACAGTTTTTTGGAGGCCACTTCTCTTCTAATGGGTTTACTCTATCCTTTTTTCGAAATTGCTGCTAGGTAGCATGGATGAGGCAAGCTTTTCAATCTGTTCACTGGAGCAAATATTTCCTTTAGACTGTTTGCCTTTTATTGTATTTACTTTGAGTGATTTTTTTTTTAGTATGTTAACAATTGTTATTGAAACTTACTAAACTAAAAAGAAATACAATAAAAGGCAACCAATCTAAAGGAATTTGGAAGGAAATAAAATTTAATTCTTAAAGGAAGAAAATTTAAATGCTTACCTCATCCACTATACCTAGCTGTGACTGCCTAAGAAGGACAGAGTAACCTAGCGGCGACAACCTGGAAAAGGATTGAGTAATCTAGTGGCAACAGGTTGTCAACATAACGTCCCCATTTGAAACATCCCCGTGACAAAACGTCCCCATGACAAAATGTCCCCGTGGTGAAATGTCCCCTCACGAAACGTCCCCGGCTATTGAACTTCTGTTTCACCACTGAGGGATAACTATGCCTATGAGACTACTGGTTACATCATCAGTTCAGACAAAAAATGTTTTTGGAATATAAACTTTTGAAAACCATGATGGGTTGACTACTTCAGCATTTAACCGATCCTCAAGAAATCAACCAAAGTGATGCTATAGCCATTTCTCAAAGGACCCCTCGCACTATTTACTCTTCAACTCAAATTATTTTAAAATATTTAAATACTTTAAAATAGACTCTGCTTGCAACAAATAACCCCCGGTTTTGGCTGTTTTAAGCCTTTTATGTGACCCGTTGACTTGTAGCAAAACAGGGAAACAATTTACATAACCATTTTTTCTGATGGAAAAACTCCTTGCAGACAACCGTCGAAAGTGTGATACACATCGAAGGTATCATCTCGCTTTTGCTTGATATTTAATTTGGTGATATTTATTATTAGAACATTCTATTAAAGGATCAAAACTGTCTAGCCTAAATTAACAATGTATCTCTACCACACTAATCGTTCTACCCGTTTTGTTTCTTCGCTTCCCCTGTCATTTTTAACCAGTATTACGGCACCACGCTTATTTTTGCATTTTCATTTTCCTTGTCTGACTCTCCTTTGAGCCACAGCAGGCTTCTCCTTTCTCTGAGGAGTATATTGGTGCTCCTCAGATTGTGCATGTTGCTTCAAACAACCTAAAACTGATCAGTTACAAGTCACTTGCAAGTTGCAAGGCATATTACACGACATATTTCAACTGAAAACAATACATTTATGAAGCAACCAGTCCTATGTTGGATCTTTCCTGCTTATAAGGAATGTTCCCACATATGTAATGCACACTCTGAAGTTGTTTTACCTCGATTCTGTATCTGAAGATTGAGGCAAACTTCAAAATCTATGCTTGGGAAATTTCGCCACTGGGACGTTCTGTCATGCAGCTGTCATGGTACCTTTTGACACGGGGACATTTTGTCACAGGGACATTTTATCATGGGCATATTTTGTCACAGGGATGTTTCGCCAGGGGACATTTTTTCATGGGGATGCTTTGTCGGTAAGCCGTGGCCTGACCGTGGCAACTACACGAAAAAGGATAGAGTAAACCCACTAGGAAACTGCTAGGAAAGATGTGGCCTGCGCCAAACCGTATGTATCTTGGAAGTGCTCTAACATTTTGTAAAATGGAAAATGAGGTTGAACAGAAAGTAAAATTATGTATTTTTTAATCTAGGACAGGAAGACAACCCTGTTAACCAAATTTCACAGGGGTACCATCTGGGTACCATGCCCAGACGTTGGGGAACCATACAAAAACTGAGGATTTGCATATGACTGAGTCAAAGGCTATTACAGGAGTGTTGCATGAAGCCGCCCTTACTATGGCACCGCCCACCCCCCAATTGGCCATGGTACATGATCCTGCCACCTTGGATCATGAAGCTGCCACCCCCAGAAAAATCATGCAAATTCCAAGAAAACAGCAAATTTTGTTATTTGCAAAAGGTCAAGGAACCTCTCTGACCAAACAGCTGGCCTCTAACTTCACCATGTAGCAAAATACTATTTTTAGCAAAGTGGGCGACTTCATGATCACTTGGGTGCCTATATTCTTTCGTGTTCTCCAGCTTAGCCTTGAACAATTACAAGTAAACTATGGTACCAGCAGAAAGTGAAGGTTCTAAGCTTCCTTTCAGGATACTCCACTGGATTTTATCTCAACCTTTACTCTTTTTCCCTAAGTCATTTCCCAAAAATAGGAGTTTAGGGTGGCGGCTTCACGCAGCACTCCTGTATTGTTTTCAAAGGCTCCTCAATCATTCTTTTTCGCTCACAGTCACGTTTTTTTCAATGTTTGAAATTCACTGCGCTTACTTAAGTGGGGTGCTGTGCTGTCACAATAAATTTAATATTGCTCAGCACTGAAGTATCCTGGAAGTATCTGAAAAAACACACATCCGGAAAATATTTAGCATTTTTTTCTCCAATTGCATTTTCCGAAGTCTTAAGTGCCTTAATAGGGCTTTATCTGAAGATTTTTTGGTTTCATTGATTTGTCTGTGAATTTCTTCACCCGGAACTGCTTCTTTCAAGCGGTTGTTGTTGTTGTTTGTGGAAAAAAGCGAAAAAGCCGCTACTTTCAAAAAGAGAGAAGTGTCTTAAAGTGTCTTGACCCGTGTTTAGTTGCACAGAATAACATGACTGGAACTGACCAAACTGTTCGAGTTTTAGCTAAAAGTTTTGCTCATGGAAGTGAAGTTGTTGTACCTCGATCAGCAAGAGGGCTGATAGGGAAACTTTTGACGAAAGAATTTACTACTCATGAGTGCAGAGGTAAGGGCCTGTTTCGGCGCCAACCAATGTACTTCGGTTCAGAGTAACCAGTGTTTTCGCGACTTTCGGTTCTGATGAACCGCTGTTTTTGCGTCGACCAGAATTTGGTTCGGAGATCGGTTCCGATCTTCGGTCAAGAAATTTTGGAACGGTTATCGTTACCGTTCACGATTCTTGGTTCTGATTCAGCTTCACCGTCATCAATTAGAAAATAAAAACAAAGGCGGAACAGCAAATAGAAAAATGTTCTAAAGTTAAAATAAGAACTTACATAGTCCAAGATATAAATTGAATATTTTATTGATTCTTAATTTGAATTTTATATTTAATTTTAATTTTTAATTTAAAATTTTAACTTTTAACTTTTAATTTTAATTTTATTTTTAATTTTTAGTTTCAATTTTAATTTTGATTTACAATTTTCAGTTTTTAATTTGTAATAATAATGAAAAATAATAGTAAAAAAAAAATTAAAAGTAAAACTGAAAATTGTAATTAAAAATAAAAAGTAAAGCTAAAAATAAAAATAAAAAATAAAAATTAACTTAAAAATAAAAAATTAAAAGTAAATATTCCTTCAGCCCAAGCTGACTGCGAGTCTGATCGTAATTATCATTTTTCCAACTTGAGTGGCTTTGACCCTGAACAGGACCCTTGCCGAGAAGGGCCGAAATATAGCTCTAAAAAAATTCAGCTGACGTATCCGTTTCTCACTGTCAAATATGATCGCACTCAGCTTGAGCTGAAGGAATGTTTAATTTAAATTTTTGATTTTTGGTCTTAATTTTAATTTTTAATTACAATTTCCAGTTTTTAATTTTTCAGTTTTACCTTTAATTTTTTCTTTTGCTATTATTACTATGATTTTGTATTATCGTGACAGATACAGCCTAACACAAAACCCAGTCAGCTGCTGATATAGATCCAGTTGCAGCTACAAATTCTTCCTCCATCTTTATTATCAAATATCTTTCTTCATCACGTCATCGTCTTCAAATTTGAAACGTGTTTTCGCGTAATTTCCAATGTTTTGGGAGAACCGATTTTTGGTTACGATAAAAAACTGTTTTCGCGACAACCGGTTACTGGTTTCCGCTGAACATCGGTTGGCGCCGAAACACACCCTAAGTATGGAGAGATCAGCCAACGCCCTGGCCCTGGAGGTAGTGTTGAAATTGTAGCAAATAGTCAACAGATTGCAAACAAAATCATAGCCCTGGCAGATGTTAAGGTGGAAAATATTTAGGCTAGTATTTGAAAAGCGTTCTTCTTTAGGTAACAGTAGTAAGGTAAGGAATAGGAAAGGAATAGTATTTATCCCCAAGGGGTTTGCAGAGAAAGAGGAGGTGAAAAGTGAGACTGAAAGTGTACCAGATGTGGCTGGAATCACTTTCATGGAAAAGAAAGATCCTGGACTTGAGAGCAATGAGAGTGTCTTCAGAGTGATCATTGATACAGTGTCGATGTGTTATTTCCAAGTAAAGTGTCAGTGTGGGGAGCTCTTTTCAGTGTGCGTCAGTATGTCCCTCCAGCTTTGAGGTGCTACAAGTGCCAAAAGTTTGGCCATGCCGCTTTGAACTGCTGGGCAGGAATGAGATGTTTGCTATGCTCTGGCAAGCACAATTACAATGAATGCCCAGAGAGGTCGAAGAAAGTGGATGAGCAAGTTTTGATGTGTGCTAACTGCAAGGGCCCTCACTCAGCTAATAGCAAACAGTGTCCTCTGTATTGTGAGTGGGCAGAAACTCTAAAAATAGTGTACACGAAAAATCTGTCATACAAGGAAGCATTGTGTCAGGTGACAAGAAAACCAACCCCACTGCCCTCAAGAGCAAAAGGGTCATTGCAAAAGGGTCTAGTCAGAGAACCCATGAAAATGACAATACATCAGACATGTTGCCAGGTCAACCCGATAGGCTGAAAAACTAGAGAAGTGCCTGACCTCAGTTACAGCCCTCCTTTCAACCATGTGTCAGGTTATGATGGACTTGCTCCCAAGGACTTCAGAAAAGTCAGATATCGTACAAAATATCTCACAAGTGCTAAGAGAGGTAATAGATCTTGTGCCTATGACAGCAGAAAAATTGGACTCTCTCGAGCAAATGGAGCTTGATGTATCTTTAGGAAAGAGGACTCGCTCACCTGCAAAGGCAAATGCATTGAAGAAAGGGAGACATGCATCAGACAGAAAATGAAATTCATCCAGCTAAATTCAATAGGGTTAGGAAGAGCTAAAACAGCATTGATAAAAACGCTTATAGTTAGGGAAAAGCCTGATGTTCTACTCCTTCAGGAAACCTTCCTGTCAAAAGACAAGGCTACTCCAAAATTTCCTGGTTTTATTCCAGTAAGATGGGATCGTGAAAGTAGTGCGGGTGGAGGACTCCTTACTCTTGTGAAAGAAAATATACCTTTTAAAATAATAAAAGTTTCCTTTTCTGGTAAAAATGAAGTAGGTGTTATTTCTGTGAAAATAGATGGTGCTTGGGTATTTATAGTGAATTATTATAACCGTGCAACAGTGGATTTTGATTTGAGGCAGTTTAAAAGAGTTTTGGATCTGTGTGAAATAGATAAGTTTATAGGTGGTGACTTCAATCTGCACAACCCCATGTGGGACACTATCTCAAGGGGGGATGAGGCCAAATATCATGATTTGCTTATCAAGAAGTTTGTCAAGCTGAAACCATGGAAGAAGAGATTTTAGATGTAAGAAGGATCCATTTGAGGAACATTGAAACTGAACCTAATTGAAATTGTGGTAGAGTGTACCAAACTTCCAAATCATTGACAAGTTTTTTGTTCTGTTTAAGCAGAATGTGGTACCGTATTGATCTAAAATTTCGTGAAGAGTCAGAATTGATAGCCACTTGCTTCCAGTTTACAGCAAGCACTGCTGAAATTTGTCGGCAGTTCGGAAGTTGTTTCTGAGTTGTCGTTGCTGATACAGGGTCATGCTTAAGGTTTTGACAGTGAAATTACTGAGAAGACAGATAAGATAATGAACTCGGACCCTGAAGGTACAGACAACTTTAGTAGTGATGGATTGTTTGAATCAAGTGTATCTGATCAAAAGCATTTACTAGATTCAGATCACACACGGTTAATAGAGTTTCAACCGCATGATCTAGTATGAGGCAACAGGAACAGCTAGTGACAAATATACAAGTATACTAATGAGTATAATAAAAGGGAGTTTTGTTTTATTTGAAGTTGATAATTTGTTCGATTTAGGGGTTGGAAGATATGCTGAGGACGATGGTGAAAACCATTTTCTCGACGGACAAGTAGTTCGCCCGGAATCCGGTCCAAACCGGAAAGTTTGTTAAAATTAAAAGTTTTATTTGGAGTTGATTAGACGTTCGATTTAGGGCAAGAAGACATGCTGAACACTTATGTGAAAAAAATTTCTACCTAGACATGTAGTTCCCCCCGAATCCGGCCAAAATCAGAAAATTGTTAGAAGCTTAAGTTTTATTTCTAGTTGATTAGATAACCGATTTAAGGGTAAGAAGAGATGCTGAATCCGTGTTTGACAATCATATTTTACCGGAAATTTAGTTGGACCGAAATCCGGCTGTTGTCGGAAAATTTGTTATAAGTTAATTTTCTATTTGAAGTTGATTAAATGTTCATTATTGGGGAAAGAAGATGCCCTGAGTTCGTTTTTGAGCTTTTTTTTTCGCCGGACAAGTAGTTCTGGAGTTCGGCCGAAACCAGGAAATTGGGAGAAGTGGCAGGAAGTTTTCGTCAAAACAGATAAGACTTATATGGGTAAACACACATGCTGAATCCATATCTGAACTTGGTTTTCTCAGATGACTAGCTATTTGACCTTAATCTGTTTCTGAATTTTAATTGTAAAAATTTTCAAGGAGTCTGTCGATGACTGGATCTGGCTAAGACAAGACCCAGTTGTCTGAATCAGATATTGAATTTTTGGGATCCCATCGAAACCTTTGGTCTTGTTATAATTAGCTGACAGAGCTTTTGATTTTTCACTGTTGCTTGCCTTTCACAGCTTTCAGTATGGGTGCAAGCTCAGGCCTCTTTATTTGAACCTATGGATGGACCAAGATGGGTTTTGGAGTACAGCTTTTGTAACATCGAGCAAAAGACTTCATATTTTCGACTACTGCAAGGGAGAGTCGTGGAATTAAGCATTCAAGTTATTATACTGTTTTTGTTCCAAGTTTATGAGAAAACCTGACCCTTTGCTTAGTTTTCGAAACCCGGAAGGAGTGTAGTTTTTCTTATTTCTACAAAGAGTAACTACTAAGCTGATTTCTCTGCATAAGCTCAAATCCTGTGCAATCAAACCTATAGTCATGTTCAACAAATTACAAAAAAGTGCATTCAGAAACAAAAAATCATGTATGTTTTTTCAAGGATCACGGGCTTTTCTCTTTTCCCTTTGTGTTTAGAAGGATATTTACAAGTCAGAATCGGAATCAGCGCAGTAAGTTAGCTGGTTGTTGTAGGTTAGCTGGTCGCAGTAGGCTAACAATACAAACAGGAATGCGAAGAGTTCAATGACATTTGTATTTGCTCAACTTCATGAATTCTTTGGCCCTCGCCTGATTCAACTATCCATCCCGGACTCAGGTAGAGGGGTCGATAGACCCGCAAGTCATTGTCAGAACCGTTACCCCAGATTGAGAATTTATTTTTCGTATGTTTATTATCCTACTGTCTTCGGTCCCAGACTAATGAGTAAAACCCACATTTTATTATTTTGAATTATTTGCCACCTTTTGTAGGTGAAAGCAATCGTCGTGTGTGAACCCTGTAGCGATTTTGTAGCTGCTAAAAAACTACATCGAAAATGTAGTTCCGCACCCGATTCCTCTTTGTGAACGGAGAGTAAGAGTGGATTTTAAGAATCTGGTGATTAAGTATTTTAGGGCATATACAATGAGATCGATATTAGGTCATGCGAATTCCCCGAAATGGGCGCGTAGAAAGGCAGTATGTCTATTGGCGAAGTATATCAAGAGTACAAACCTGCAGCATGTGTTGTGAATTGTATATATAGGATAGTACCATGTTAGTGATAAATAATTTATTTTGATAGACACATGGAAAAGTGAACTTCACCAAAGAAGGAATAAAGAAAGGAAAGGAGAGCAGAAGTTGGACTGAGCCAGTATACTCCGCACGGCGTCTTTGTCGAACCC